>CM076085.1:35912500-36512500 GCA_038088235.1 Zacco platypus | reverse complement strand
ACAAACACCAAAAAAATTACACAAACATGTTCTTACTCTGACAGACACACAAACACACACTTGACAGGAAGCGTTGCCTCTCACTCATATCATATACACTTACACGAACACCCACGCCTTACCTGCCAGTTAAACAACTCTTACGTTCTTTACACTGAAGTCACTAACCACAACAGATGCGAATCTCAAGATAACATTCTGAGCCGCAAGCACAATAAGCCCAAAAGGTCTCATAACCTGCCAACATCAGTGAAGACAAGACGCTTTCATCCTGCAGCTTTGTTAATTGTCTAAAAAAAAAAAAAAAAAGCATTGTAAAGTTTTGCTGGATTCTGCTGTTTGCTCTACTGTCTGTCGGTCTGATCACCATGAATGCGACCCTCATTGGACTGTGAGTATACCACAGATTGTTCTCCAACATCACAGACTAAAGCAGATAAAAATAGACTGAGAAGGAAAGGAGGTTAAGGAGGAGAGCAAGACAGAAGAGGGAGAGAGGTATAGAAAGAGAGAGATAGAGGGAGATCCGTGACTGCTTCCTCAGGATGTGGCTTTCGGGTTCAGGGTTTTAAGGGAGGGGGTGACTCTATGACAACTGAAGACTTACCTTTTGATCGGTGGCACCTGTGAAAGAAATATGTGTGAGAAAGTGTTCACGTTTAAGTATGATGCGTTTGCGCACGAGTCAGAAAGAGCCAGAGAGTGGCTGCTTTCACACGTGGCTGTGTTTTAATTTCGATTGCTGGGTTGCACGCTCTACACAACTCACAGGTCGACATGAATAGATAGCACGCGAACAAAAGTAACAGGTTATGGATAAAGAAAGAAGAACATTGGTGAGTAAGCACTAGACAAAAAAAAAAAGAATAAGAATGACGGGAGAGAAAGTAAAAAGCTAAACATAGAACAAACAAAGGTCGTTTGTAGTCTTTTGATTGTTGCTGTAGACGTTTCTCTGTTTCTGCGACGCTGTTTTTCTTTGCTGTTAAAAAGCAATTGTTACAGAGGGAGATGCAAAGAAACCATTGATCAGTTGTTTGTGTGATTTGACTCACTAACGT
Source organism: Zacco platypus (assembly GCA_038088235.1). NCBI lineage: Eukaryota > Metazoa > Chordata > Actinopteri > Cypriniformes > Xenocyprididae > Zacco > Zacco platypus. The sequence goes on along the minus strand of CM076085.1, from coordinate 36,511,439 downwards.
TCATGAGGTTGAAAGGGTTTCAATGACTTCTTATGCTCTTTGTGTGTCTTTTCAGTTTTCAGATGCTATGAGCGTCCTCTAACTCGAGGGTGCTTCAGCCATTTGCAACACGCCACATGGCTGACCATACATCTCCCGAACCCGAGTCACTCTCCTTCGCTCCTATGTTTCGACCTCAAACAGAAGGTCACAGGTCAAACCACGATCTTTACCAGCAAAGTTCAATAAGTGGCCTTGGCCCATATGAAGTGCCGTGTGAAGCCACGGATGGCACCGGGAGCGCTCTGAATGGAATAGATCAATCGGGGAACGCTGCTTACTGGGGGAATACGTCCCCCGTGTCCTCTATGGGACTGAACAGGAACAAGGCACAAGCTGGAGTGTATGAGACCGACTGGAGTTCTCACTGCCACCAACAGGAGGTGGCAGACTGTTACGAAACATCTGAGCATCAGCAACAAAAACTGGATTCTTTTTCTGAGGCGTTTTGCAGTCGTAGCACTTCGCGAATGCTGGGTGGAGGAGAGCAGAGCGGCTTCAACAATTCTACTCCTCCTTCACATTCCCTTTCCTTCCCTCTGGTTCTTAGTCCACCTCCGACGCCCCTGCCTCCTCCGTCCTTCTCTCCTCCCAAACGACCTCAACACTTCCTTCCAGGACAGATCTTGAGCCAATCCCAGATACAAACACAGACGGATGGGTCACTGCAGTTCTTTCCCTCTCTACCTTCACCGTCCACCGGCAGGTACAATCACCCCATTTGGCTCCAGCTACAAGATGACGGCAACTACAGTTTGGACTTAACGCAGCACCTCCAACAAGAGTCAAACTCCTCCTTAGTTTATTCAGAGCATGGAGCCCCTCATCTGAAACAAATAAACGCCCTGCAGAAAGGTATAGGTAACAAAAACACAAAGTTTTCTGTGCTGACCTGTTTTGAAATGCATTCATTGTGTGATTTTTAATGAATTGTACTTTTCTTGCTTAGACTGTTCACTGCAAATGTCCCTCAACCATGCACTTGCTCAACATAATCCTCAGTCCTGCGTGCAGCAACAACTGGGTCACGAGCCTGGGACATCTGAAGATCACATGACATGGTCTCAGGTCTGTGATCTGCACATTTAGACAGATTATTACACTGGTCAAGCATATTAGATTGATGCATCAATGGCTTTTACATCACTCTCATGTTCTGTAGTTTTAGCTGGTTATGAGAGCATGCAACATTTACTAAATATTATACAACCATGTTATCATCTTGACAGATGGGGCAATCATCACATTCATATGGACCTTCTCTGCATCAGTCCAGTCTCCATGTGCAAGGGTCAGGGTCAGGAGAAGGATCACGAATTAGTTTTGGACTGAACTTCGGTCCTGGGTCCTCAGACAAACTTTTGGGGTCCTCCAGCACACAGGCATGAGACCAACAATTTAATGATTAATTTAGTTTTGGCCTTTATCCGTTCAAAGGTTTTTAGATTTTTTTAATGTTTTTAAAAGAAGTATCTTCTGCTCACAGTGGTTGCATTTATTTGATCCAAAATACAGTAAAAACAGAATATTTTTACAATTTTAATTAACTGTTTTCTATTTGAATATATATTTTAAATGCAATTTATTCCTGTGATGGCAAACCTGTTTTTTTCTCTTCGGTGTCACATGACCCTTCAGAAATCATTCTAAAATGTTGATTTGTTGCTCAAGAAACATTTATTATTATCAATGTTGATAACAGTTGTATACGACTTTTATAGGATTCTTCGATTAATAGAAAGCTCAAAAGAACAGCATTTATTTGAAATAGAAAGCTTTGGTAACATTATAAATGTCTTTACTGTCACTTTTGATCAATTTAATGCATCCTTGCAGAACAAAAGTATTAATTTATTCAATTAAATTTTTTTCATTAAAAAAATGTTCTGACCCCAAGCTTTTGAACTGTAAAGTAACAAAATGCTTTCTCTCTCATATTAAAAATAAAATATATATATATAATACATAAAATATTACATTTAAAATTTCACAATATTACAGATTTTACTGTATTTTCAATCAACTACAACAGCAACAGTATAAGAGACTTCTTTCAAAAACCTTAGAAAACCTTTCTGACCCCAAACTTTTAAACAGTAGTGTGTATGTATGTATATATATATATATATATATATATATATATATATATATATATACTTTACATATTGTTTGAATGCACAGTAACGAGTGTGCAGTTCAAAACCACAAGCTTTAATGCGTTAAATAAATATTTTATGTAGCATCACTCACATGCAACTTTGTTTTTTTCCTTTTGCCTCACGTAGAATGTTCCCAGTTCCGTATATACTGGAGTCCCTTTCAATAGTGTGATCCAGCAGAGTAGAGAGCTCATAGAGAACTGGGAAGGAACCGTACCTCACTATACGCCATCTCCGATGCTGAATCCGACACGTAGTGGAACGGGGCTCTTCAGCAACCTGTTGTCTTCCTTTGCTGTGGAAAACAAAGCACTGTGGACAGGCGAGAGGAAAGATGATGACTCACAAAGGTGAGCACTGAGATGTTTGTTTCTTCTCAGTCGCTCAGTGGTCTCATGTATGAGGCAGAGCCTTGCCACTGACAATGATTTTCCCCTGAAGAAAATGCTGTTTTATTAACAGCATGTCTAAACAACTGAAAAGAATAGCTATTTTTTTTTGACAAAAGTAGTCTGCTTAGTGTCAAAACTTCCTCATTTTAAGAAACATGAGGTTTTATGAGACAGATGATGTCATTTAACTTTCTATCACATTCACACCCAAGGTGCATAAATATAGGCCCAGAGTTCCAAGCTGAGCTGCCAGATCTGATAATAGGAAGAGAGCATGGGGTGTGTCCAGAGGAAGCGGTCAGGGAGGAGCTGTTATGGAAACCTTGGGCGGAGTTAGAAGAAAATGACACCCTTTTACTGCATGGTAATAAAAATATTCAAATTATCATCCAACCACTCATTTCTTGAAAAATTATTCATGAGTGTGATTTCAAACCTTAGTTGAGAATCTTCTCGACCTGAGCGCCTCCAGCGTTCTACCAGGAGGTGGCGCCAATTTGGAGCTTGCTCTTCATAGCCTGTCTCGTTGCAATGGAAACATTCTAGTAAGTGTAATATTCATGTTTATAGATTTATGACATTACAAGAGTAAATTCACTATTACCTCTCCAAAATGTTCATGGTAATCATGACCTTTTTAATGACAAGTTGTCTTTATTTTATATTTATTTGACTTCCTCCTTTCCCTGTTATCCCTCTCCACCAATCCAAAACAACAGGCAGCGCTAGAGATGCTGTTGTTTAAAGACTCCCCTCCATCAGAAAATTATCACTATTCTGGTAAATATTTGTTTTATCATTTGTTGACTGTAAATGTTTTTAAGAATCAAGAAATAAGGCTAATCCGGTGTCACTTTCCATTTAGGCACGGATATCTGGACTTTGAGTGAACAAAGACTGTTCTATAAAGCATTTACAATTTACGGAAAAGATTTCTCCTTTATACATAAAATGGTAATATATCAAACATGTGTTAATCTAAGCCACCAAATATTTGAAATCGCAGCATTTGGATTTGAACATGTTCACACTTACAGGTGAGAACAAAGCAGGTGTCGCAGTGTATTGAATTCTACTACAACTCCAAGAGGCTTTCAGAGAAACAAAGGAAGCAGAGTGAGAGAGAAAGAGAAAGTATGGAGGAAGAGAGACTTGCAGCCGTCATCAATCAGGTAAGACTGACATCATTTGTTATGAATCATTGGTTCAGAGCTCGTATCAAACTCGCATAGGCGTTTGTATTCAATTCAAAAAATGAAAATTATATAACTTTTATATAAATATACTTTTAACTGACCAAATTTGCCATACCCCGTCTAATAACTCATTACACAAGCAGGAGCCACACATTAAAGAACACATATTTTACAGAACCTTTATATTTAAAGGGATTTCATTATTTGTAGATTACATTTAATAGATTACACTTTCATGAAGACATTTGCAATTGATTTAAAAAGATGTCAAAGTGTTACCAGTAGGTGCCGCCAGCCTGTGTTCTTTCGAGCGTTTCGGAATAGTGAATCTCGAAGACCATATGCACGGAACATTCTTAAGAACTTCCGCAATAATATAAGCCAGCTAAAAAACTTCCGGTGAAATGCCACTTGTTGGTGTGTGTCGGTATCGTCACTGTCTTGAGGTAGCTAGGTTATAATCAGAATATAGTCACTTTAACAGTCAAGCCTAGCGTTAATTTAGTTATTCGAACATAAGACGACATAAAAAAGACGCATCCTCATTGTTCATTCTCAGCAAAATTCAATTCAACCATCAGATTTTACACTTGCCTGTGAAAAAAGCATCACGACACTGTAAATTAGATTCATTGTGCACTTTAGTTGGATTCATTGAACAAAATATGAGTTCTCAGAAGTGTGCCGAAATCAATAACTGACAGCTACAGTGATTATAAAGAGAGAGAAGTGCCTGCTTTGTGTATTCATTCACAAGAAAAGTTGTTTTTCATGAGCCTCTGTGAGTACTTCATACTCCACAAAATTTATTCTGATTTTATAATGTGTAATACTTATTCAAAAGTGAAACGTTAAAAAAAATACAGGAAATGGTTGCTGGTAATTAATGGTAATAATTTTTTTTTAAGTGTTTTCTACCCAATGTTGGATTTCCTACATCTTGAAACTTTCAGTTGTACAAATGGGGACAATCTCAGAAAACATGTTGGGCAAATGTTGGTGTGTGTGTACAGTGTTTCTTATTCCAACGTTCCTATTAGCTTCAAGTCTTTATTGTAACCAATTGGCAAACAACTGCATCATAATATATATATATATATATATATATATAATACAACATTAAAAAGTCAACCATTGATGGTTTTGTGTCGATGTACAGTGAATACATGACAGCTAACAGTTCATCGGAAATGCCCAAGCTTGCTTATCGAAAACCAGGAAGTAACTGTGCATATGGTCAAACTGACCCTGCGCTCCATTCGGAAGGGCTCGATCCTATGCCCTTATCCATTCAAAAAGTTTACCCTTTGGAGTGAGAGCTTCAAAGGGATGATGGGTGTAAGGGTAAAAAAGTTTTTTTGGAACACACTTCTGCGTCATCTTAACGACAAAATCTTCATCGCACATTTTGTATGCTGGTTGACCCCCAAAACAAACACTCTCTGAAGGATGAGAAGATTGTGCAAGCTGCACCTTATGTTTAACGCTATGTAATGGTACATATTGTGTGTCTATGTATTTGAAACATTTGAATGTATTGTAAAGGTATAAAAGTAGCTGTAAAGTATTTTTGTTCAAGTACAATGTCATTTTGACCATAATAATGTACCAAATTCTAACTCGCATAAATATTACAGTAGTATAGAAAACACTATACATACATTTATAGGTAAAATAGAACTCAGAGCCTCCTGTACCCATTCTGTGACGCCAAACAACTGCCCTGTGCAAAGGCTCATGTGGGCCCGAAGTGTCCATCAGTTGCACCCTTCGAAATCCCTCATTTCGGAGAGCCCTTTGAAGTGGCCACTGGCCAGTTGAGCACTTCAGTTTGGAACAAGCCTTCAAAATGGCGGCCATGATGGTTTCGATCTAATTCCGTTTGGAACGTACCGTGATTCAGTTTGAAAAGCTTCGTTTCCTACTTTTACTATATTAAAAACGCTTTATGTTGTACAAAACATATGAAAACTAGCCAAGGTAACTGCTTAGTACAGTACACAAAGTTGTCAAAAACTTAAGAGAATGTAAAACGCTTCAAACAAACTCAAATGTTTAGCTAGGTTTGGTCAGGTGCTTTGATAGATTGCGTGTGCTGTTTAATGCGTTTGAGAAAAATATTCTTCCACAGTGAATAACTTACGTTTTATCGTTATATCCTTATCTGCAAATGTGTAAAACAAAATCATTATTCCTTTTTGAAAGCTCGCAATGTCTAATCTTCAGTGTTGGATAACAAACAGATAGACTTGTTCGAGACGCATCGGAGCTGCCAGACCGATCGGCGAATAACAGAGTACCGCGAGAGCGATTCAAAAGCATGAGTCGTCGTCTGCTCTCGCGGTACTTTGACGTCATAGTCTTTTGACATTCAGTGGGATATAATTAAAATTTTTTTTTTTAAAAAACCCGTGCTACTGTCTTTTGCCTTAAATCTATGATTTTTTACATTACAAAAGTACAAATACACATCTATTTATAAACATGAAAAAAAGGGTTAACAGCCCTTACAAAATTAACAATGGTTTTATTATTTTGTGCATTGATTACATTTATATAACCACAGTTACTACAAATAACCATGGTTAAACTGGTTTTTGTATTAAAAACCGTGATTAATTTTCATAAGGGAGTCTATAGCTTTCAATTTGCAAGGACAACATTGGGCACCTTGTGGAACACTGTTTTTGTAGAAACAATAAATTGAAAGTCTTCCTCTTCCACAGGTTCTTCCAGCCCCCAAGATGCTAGCTAACCAAGCTAGTATTGAGAGACTGATGCACACCCCACCACTTCCCACAAGCTTTCCCTGTAAACAGTGTGGAAAGTATGTATGAACAATTTTCGCCTTTGCTTTTCTAGTAGCCTACTTAATATGTAATTGAAACAGACCAGGGATTTTAGTGAACATGCTTATGAGATTAAGGGATTCAGTTATGTCCAGTCTTCCCCTTGACCTTGCAAATTGTCTTTTTTCAGGATGTTCTACAAAATAAAAAGTAGAAATGCTCACATGAAGATCCATCGACAGCAGCAAGAAGACTGGAGAGATAAACTACAGATACACACAAACCACAACCTGCCCAGAACACTGGCTCATCCAAACCAGCAAATCCTAAACCAGACCCACCATCAGAATCACATCCTGACTCAAAGTCTGATTCAGAATTTGGTCCAGTCACAGAGCCAGTTGGCTTTTCTTCAAAGCGCAAAGACTCAGAGTACATGCCCAACCAGTAGTACCATTTGCATGGCTCCCACCCAGAATCCACAGATCATATCAAAAGCGCCTCCCTTATCCCTGCACAGTGGACATCAGCAGACATGGGGCTCCCTGCACAGTGTAGAAACTGGTGGCCTGTTTTGTAACAGGGGCTCTGGGGTAAATGGACTTCATTTGAGCATACAGGACAGTGCAAGTAAACCATGGACTGATACCCAATAATTTAGACTTGTATTGCCAAAACTGATTTGTACAGTTGTCACCCTTTCAATGCCATAAGAACTTTCATTAAAATACATTACTGATTTTAAGTGTTTCAAGGCAGACTCTCATGAATTAACCTACAGCCATGTGAAAAGACACAAAAGCTTTGGGAAAGTGGTTTGTTTCAAAAGTGAAAAAACTGCACTGAAGACAAAGTTAAGATACAAAGTTTTATTAAATCACTCCATCTAAGAGTTGCCATTAGGCCCTGAAAAAGAAAAGTGCAAGAACTTATTCACAATCTTAATAGTGTACTGTGTGTATAGAGATTAAGTTATATTTACCTAATGACCAAGCATGTTCATCTACTTGCGAGCTCCACTGGCCCACACGCACATAGTCAGCTGGTTTCTTTGCAACAACTGCCTGATAAGAGGGCTTCATAAACGTTTGTTTCTGCAGCTGCAAGGGCTTTAGCATTTGGGGAGGAACTGAAAATAGAAGTACTATTTTAGGCCTACAGCAACCAAATTTCTCAGGTAGTTAATAAGCTGATTAACTAGCCTTTCACAGGGTCCTTGATTTGTCCAATTCCAGGTGTCTCCATTCTGAACTGCTGGTCCACAAACAGGCTCTTAATACCTTGTACTGGGTAAATACACCTCACGGTCATCCTGGGGGGGGTAAAGACTGTGACTAAGAAAGTTTACTACCAATAGATATTCTAGGGTAATAAAAATACCTGTATGCAGCATCTCTTGTGATTACTGGCTTGCGGTCTGGGGAGTACAACTCATGAAATATGATCTCATTTTCATAAGTCACATACTGCTGATCAATCTGAATGAGAAAAAAAAAAAAACTCATTTACATGTGGGGTAGGGAGAAATGGGAGAGAGAAAAGACCCCTTTAACACCTGAAATCTAGTGCCACAGTTGTTAAGTCCAAACGAGAACAGGACTCTGGTCTCATCAGTCTCTTGAGGTCTGCAGTTTGGGTCCAATAGTGTTGTTCGGGCAGGGTCTGCAGCAGCCACCGCTTTAGTGATATCACTCACTACAGTCATCACACCCTCAGTAGAGCACACTACAAAAGATAAAAGGAAACTGGACCATTGTGTAACATGACAAACAAGCCTTTATCATTCCATCCAATACATATTGTCAGACAAAACAGGCTTGTGGTGCCAACGCCATAAATTTAAGTGAAGCCAATAAGAACTGCTGCATTACCCAAGAGCTCAGTGGTTTCGAAAACGCAGCTTTTGGCTGAGGACTGCGCAATCGCCAATGTTTTAGCATTTCTGGTGAGAAGTTCAAAAGTGCCAGAGAACTGCAGCAGAGTGATATTCTACAACAGAGGGATGTTAATTTCAGCCTTGCAGTCAAAAACTAAAGAGGGCAATTTGAAGAAACCTAATGCTTACACAGGCCCTGCTAGTGGTTTACAAACCTCATAGATATAACCAATTGTAAATAGAGGTACATCCAATGTTAAGGTGGTGCTGTCATTGGTCATGATGTAGCCACGCTCAGATGCCAGCTGTTGGGTCAGCGGGTAAGAACCAATGACAAAGTCCCACAAGTAGTCATACTCATGATGGTCTTTCATGAAGCGCATGCCATTGTTAGCACACAGGCTGTCAAAGACGGGTGGGACTGTTGAGACAATTAAACACCTCAGTGTATGGCAGACAATGGCCGGGTTTCACAGACAGGGCTTTCATTAAGCCAGGATTAGACCCTAGTTCAAGTAGGACATAATCTTGAGGGGGAAAACAAGGCAGTGGCATTTAAAGATGTCAGTAAAAGCTTTGGTCACTTAATGGCTCAAACATGCATTTTAGTCTTTGGCTCAAGCCTCGTCTGTAAAACCAGGAAAATGTGTACTACAGATGTTTAAGGTGTCAAATGGCAGACCAACGCTCCATCTGAAACCCTAAACCTCTTAAAATGGTTTAAAAATACTGAACTTAAGGTAATCCTTACGTGGATCATAGGCTAGAGCACTCAAAGAGGAATGGTAGTAATAGGCTTCCCTTTGAGGAATGATGTTCAAAGTCCATTTAACGTCCAAATAGTACTCAGAAAGACCCTCTGTATTATACTGAAAGAAAAGAGAAAAATCCAAATACCAATTTGAGCCAATCCTCCCAACCTAGAGAATGGGGAACACGGTTCCCAAAAGCAAACTCACCTGCTTCACAACAAATTGGTCACCAAACGGCACCCTAAGAATGTACGCAAAGGTATTATCACCATCTTGTGGGACTCTTGTGATGGAGTAGCCCATCTGCATGGCAGTCAGCACAGGGATCTCCTGCCCATTCAGCTCTATGGCAACCAGTTCCACATCAAAAGGAATATTACCCAGGTAGACCGTGAAGATTCGTTCCTCAGGGTTTGTTTCTGAAAGAGCCAGTACAGTTAAATTGAATTTAGTTCACAGAGAACGTCAATGACACGCCCATTTAACACTCCAACTCACGGTTAATTGTAAAGAGAGGATAAGGAATTGGTGGAGTGGCCATTTGCCGGACCACATTGTACTTCGTCTCCACACCACGCTGGTCCGCGAATGATTGCTGGTAGTTCAGCTGGACGGTGTACAACTCATTATACGTGCCGTCAGTCACAAAGCTCTGTAGGCAAATTGACATTCAATTCATAACCTGGACACTTGAAGAGGCATACACGGTCAGAACTCCAGAACATACCTTCCTGATAGCACCCTTGGCACCAAAGGGGATGCTACCATCAACAGTCTTCTCACCGACAGTCAGAGAATAGCGTCGGTCTACCAAGGCCTTATCATTTAGGAGCTCACCATCAACTCCCATGCCTATGTACTGGTTCCTTAATGCAGAGGGTTGAAGAACCAGAGGAGTCATTACTGCAGGGGTCCTCCAGTGAAGTCTGTAGCCATCAAAAGAGCCTTCATCTGAAACAAGATTAAGTATGGACCAAATATGGAACCTGAAGGGTACTCACTGTTCAAACGCACAACATGGGTCGCGTTTTACAATTCCAAACAACGTTGTTGAGTAAAACTTAATTTGGCAAATTAAAAAAAATGTGCATAAACGTATACATATTTGTTCCTTACCCAGCGAGCAGGCAGCCACAAGGTCCACCATGACCACCATCCAGTTCCATCTAAAAAACAATGTGGCTTCAATCACCTCAACTGAAATACCACTAACCTGAAACGAGTCAGAGAAAAGAGAAAAAAAAAAGTCCTAAATGTCAACGTTAACACTTGAGACCAGTGCACATGTACCCATTCTGGGTTAAGTGGAAGTGAGATTAACCACTCTGGTTATGTGGCATACCATTTTGACAGAAGCATGAGGCTGTCCAAAGGTTGTCCGAAAAACAAGTCTGCCCGGTGTGGCTGTTATGTAGTAGCCCAGAGCAGCCGCTTCTTCAATCGACATGACTTCAGACTGCCGTCCTCCTTGTTGTAGAATCACCTGCCAGGCTTCCACTGCTGAACTTCGGGCCTTGAAGCAAAACAGTGCAACAAAGATCATGGTTTCAAAGAGAACCATTAAGAATAAGCGCTAGCCACTTACCACAGAGAAAGCTGCAGAGAAATCTTCTTTAATACTGCCAGCTGTAGGACAAGGAAAATCAGTTTTCAGAGATGCCTAGAGAAGGAAAAAAAAAAAATTAGATAGAGCCAAGCACAAACACAGCAAAGTCATTCATACCTCCATGTAGTTCTCCTCACAAGTAACCTCTCTTGGAGAAAAAGGAGGAACAGAGCAAGTCTCAGAGACATTGAAAACTAATTCTTTGCCACTCTCATCCACAATGATCACACCGAACATGAAGGTGAAGACCTCATCATTCTGAAGAATAAAATATAGAATGTTATGATCAAGGCTGCATTTAGTTAAATGGTAATATAATGAAGTTACACATTTAAAGAGTTTCTAGCAGCCATTACTCAGGGGTTTAGGGTCACATGATCATAATGGTGCTCAAGAACGGTTTTTTATTCATGCTTAAATGAGTTGTGTAACTTTGTGCAAAATGGAGTTTCTCAGGATTCGCTCATCGACAAACAAATCTTTGAGAAAGTTAAATTTAAATCAATTTTTTTAATAAATTATCCAAACATTTGGCCATCATTTTTGGTCTAGATCACTCAAGTGAGCATTATCCTGAAAGTGGTCCATCATTATGGATGTAATCTGTACCTGATTGTCCGTGTGACAGGAGAAGTATGAGGCTCTCAGAACATGACCCAGCAGGGGATGGACAGAGTAAGTGTAACCACACTGAGCCCCATAGCGGTCTGTAATAGGATACGCGCCTGTGGAATCTACAAAAAGAGTACACCAAAGAGGAGAAGTCACATCTTTCTGCATTTAGAACTGTAGAAGTACATGCTTAAAGAGGCTGAAAAACTCAAACGCACCAATTGCTTCAAAACGAGGCTCACTGCCAGAGGGTGGTATTTCTACTGAGACAAACAGGGAGCGGGCCTTGCACTCAACCTCAATGGGAACTTTAAGCGAGACAAAAAGACAACGGTTTTGGAGACAACCAAACACAGACATTAAACTCCGATTGACAAACATTATTTTAAAATCAGCCATTACCTTGTGGCAGTCGGGGGGACTGCTGGAAGGTGCTTTTGGAGTCAAGTAGAGCACATGTTACTGCACACAGGAGAAGTACCCCTCTGAGGAAAAAGAAACAAAGCCCCATTAGATTCACTACGCATACAGAGAACGAAAAAAGAGTATTTTTATGAAATTACCCTGAAACAAATCCAAAAGCCATAGCCACTGATTAACTGAAGTGACTGTAGTGTGGTAGATTAAAACACAACCAGCACTAAATCACAATATCCTGCACTACACGGTTAAAAAAGACAACTCTTAACTGCTGGCTAGATTTTAAATACCCAATGTTAATTGACTTGTTAGGAACTAGATTTGTTGATTGGCTACTACAACAGCAGCTGTTTAATAGGACAAACATAAGTCATATCCTGAGTCTCAATCAGCTCCCTATAGCTTCCTAGGTCGTGAACCAGCATATTTTATAAATGTTAACTTTTTATTCTTATTTGGTAGTTTCAGGGCCATTTCAGCAGTATAAAAAAATATTCGTTCTCAACTAATTTAATAAAAATTGCCTAAAGAAAAATGATTGAACCAGTGTAATAATGTTCCTATCCACAAGGTGGGAGCAAAGGCACATAAAAACATTTGCCAGGCTATGATTTGAGTGTCATCAACTGCAAAAATCTCAGAACCTGATCATCCTGAAAGAAATAAAGAGACAAAAATAACAACATAAATAAATGATGTAGGCCTACTAAATATATAATGCATTAAGTCAATATACCAATCAATAAATAAAGCTAAATAGACGGTTTTGCCTGAAATCGCATTAGTTTCTAAAAGTATCTAATTGCATTAGTTGCTTTTGGTGGAAAATAATGCATTACGTTACTTCTGCGTTACCTTTTTCTCACCTTAGCTGGGCTTGCTTGTTTATTTAGTAAAAACAAAACGCAACCATTCTATTTTTGGCAAATGTAAAGTCTCTTTCATGTGAACAAGTGAAAAAAAAGTGAAGCCTGTCCGAGGTAAATGCAAATTCGCATCTGTACGTTAGAGGGCGCGACTCAAACAAACCTTTGAGCTGTGGTTCATTGTGGATTAGGAAAGAGTAGAATGCAAAAGAAATGTCAATATTCTTACTTCAGCAATAAAAACAAAAAATATGAAACACATTTCATGTTTAGGCCTATCTAAGACCATTTTTGCTTATTATATGGTTTAATTGGATCATCGAAGGTCAGCATCAAAAACATTGGTTAATATTTATTTGTGTTATTTAACATTAAATTATTGCAGGTTTGCATCATATTCTGAGTTTACATTTCACTGTTCTATTTATTATGAGGAATACTGAATCTGATTAGAAAATGCCTGCTCACATTTAGTCTTGAACTACAAGAACCATCATGTTTACCATCAACCACACTGCACACAAAACCTCTGCAACTTCTCTCAACATGGGGAGATAGGAGAGGTGTCAGTCAATAAATGTGAAAAGTAACTTGCATCACTTATTTTGTTGTAATTTTAAAAGTAATGCATTACTTGTTAGTTGGGGAAAAAAGTAATCTAATTATGCAACTCGTTTGTAGGGTTTGTATTAATGGGAAGATGTTAGCATATAAATTAACAAGTTTTCGGTGTATTTGAATTGAGACAGATTCTCCACATATTCTCTGTTATAATTATGGTCAGAGGTCTAGAAGTGAATTATGTTCATGTTCATTGATAGTCAGTGGGTAGTCAGTGCACTTTTTTTGTATGGCAGGCTATGTAAACGTCACAGCATCTCCTTAAAGGGATAGTTCACCAAAAAAAAAAAAAAAAAAGAAAATTCTGTCATCATTTACTCACCCCCAAGTTGTTCCAAACCTGTATAAATTTCTTTGTTCTGCTAAACACAAAGGATGATATTTTGAAGAATGTTTGTAACCAAACAGTTGTGGGGCACAATAGACTGCCATATGGAAAAAAACAAAAAACAAATCTTCAGTAAATAATGAAAGAATTTTAATTTGGGCGCGAACTATCACTTTAAAGAACACAATGTATAGAATAACTATAATATGTAGCTTACTGGTGACACAGGAAAAGAACATAATGCAATCTGTCAGACAGGAAGTGAGGTCAGTATCAAAAATTTAAATCATCCAATAATGTACACTACCATCAAAAGTATGTATAACGCTATGAAATGTGCACATTCTTTCAAAATTAAAATGTAAGAAACTGAAGCCATTGCCAATTTACAAACATATTCATGTTATAAACATTTGAACATGATATAAATATTATATTCATGTTATAAACATTTGAAACAAAGTATTCAGGAAAGTCCCCTTGTGAAAAAGGGGAAGAAACTATCACAAACTAAAGAGTGATCACACACCGTGTTTCTTACATCATACTTCTTTCTTATATTTTGAGAAGAAGTGAAAAAGTGACATCATTGATTAGTCTTAAAGCAGAACAATTAATAAAATCCCAGATTAAAACAGAAAGTACATAATGTATTCTGTTCCACAGAGCATATTTGTAGCTCCACTAGTAGACAATACACATTCCACTGAATTTCTTCTGGCAGCATTAGGCGGCTGCTATTGTGTTCACTTCCTGTTGTGGGCAACAGAGTGACATCACTTTGCTTGATATGCGCATTGAGTAATTTCTCATTTGACTGCTGAATTCTAGTCAACACAGAATTTAACAGCTACAGATTGTGTCCTTTATTTTGAAACTGGAGCTGATAATATGTATCATTGATTAATGTCCTAAAATTATGAAAAAAATATTTGCCTTTTTTGATAAACAGATGAAACAGCATGAATACAGCATGAAACATACAAATGTATGAAGAAACCCATCACTCTGTTTTGTTGGTTTTAGAGTAGTTCATTTGGGCACTTGTTTGCTGGTCGGACTGGGAGATGAGCAGGCCAACCATCTAAACCCCCAGCTTATTAACCATTTAAGACAGTCAAACCACAGGTTCACATATCAAGCATTAATACTGCATAATTTCTTAAGGAAATCAGTTATAAAGTTGGTTATTAGGTCATAAGTGATAACTGACAATGTGGCTAAATGCAAATAATAACCTTGCTATCCGGCTAAATTCCAGGGCTGTACCACAGTGGACATGGAATGCATTATAGTATATGCTATTTTACATAATAAAAAAAATAAGTAGGATAATTCTTATAACTGAAGACAAACCGGCAATTGGCTATAACATTTTGTGGCTATAAGTTCCAGATTTTGTCTGTTGGTCATATAGCCTATATGTAGTGCTGAGGTAACCATGAATCTTTCAAACATCATTGACTGGATTTGATTAGATCAAATCAATCCTGTAATAGTGTTTTAAACGTAACTCTCCATATACATAAAAAGTATAATGCACAGAAGATGTGCCCTATTTTACGTTTTTCTTTAAGAGCATAACACGCAGACGATCCCTGACGCGCGATGGAAGCATCTGCACAATGATCAATGGAGAAATACTAAATAAGATCTGAATTCTTGATACACATGAACCCGTGGATGAAAAACATTATGAGAGATTATTTGTCGCATTATTAATTTCTAAGGAAAGTGATACAATGAATAGTATGGGGGACACAAAGAAGTGCATATGGAAATAGGCGTGACAGTGTGCTTGCAGAAATTTGTCAAATGTAAATGCATCCCATTTACAGAAAATTGGTTTGATTGTCCATCTTCGTGCGTGTAAACATGAGTTGTGATGTAAGTATATACAAATGCGCTTGATTGCATGTTTTTTTATGCTCAAATCTATTCGGTTAGATATTGTTTGACAGTAATAATTGCTGTTGCATCGCATAGGTCTGGAGAAAACATCATTTGTAAACTCATAATAGGCTACTAAATGTAAGGGCGTTTATTTTCTCCTCAGCCCATCGCTGGCAATTGTCTGCCGTTGAATAGTAACGAAGCAACGAGCCCTTAGTAGATGTGGGCTTAATCAAACCCTGTTCATTTAACATTAGAAGATGAAACAATTTGCTGTTGTAAGTGTATATTGTATCCAGTATAGGAACAACTAATTATATAAACTGTCTGCCTTTGTGATAGATGCAGGAACAAGAACAAAGGACGAAACTTCAGCACTTCCTGTCCGAACTTGCAATACTGGGTTCGTTACAGGTGGGCTGTTACTGAAGTGATACTACGTACCATTTCTGGTGCTGTTTTAATTACATTTTTGATGTCGTTAAAGATTGTGCCACTGTATTTTATGTCTGTCTGTAGGGCTTCCATTATTTTCAGCCCTGGCTAAGAGGGAGAGAGGAACTTCTGTTGACCGTGGTCAACGATGACTTGGTGGGGTCTTTGTTAATCTGTTTATCTCTCTTTAGTTTCTGTCACACAATTTTTATATCCAAAAATGTGTTTAATATGTTTCAAGATGTCAAGTCATCCCTGGTAGAGCAGCTACAAACATACTAGTATATCTCTGGAAATAAAGTTAATCTCAAACTCAAGTGCTGCTGCATTAGTGACAGTCTGATGACTACATCTTTTTTTTGCTCACAGAGATGGCGTTCTCCTGGGTACGCTGTGTCTGTGGCCTCCGCCTTCACCAGCTCAACCTGCAGTAGCAGTTACAGTTTGGACAGTGATTACGACAGCTCACCTTTAGCAGGAGAAGAACCACCTCCACAGCACAAACAACCGATGCCAGAGGCCACACAGCAACATACTCCCAGCAGGTGGAGAGGAAATATCCTTGGACCCTAGCAAATATAAACTGAGTCATGTAAATCAATTATTTTCATTATTCCCTTATAGGGATGTTGATTCGCATCTTCTCCCAGCCTCACCCAGTGAACGAGAGATCGCTGTTCCTGTGAGTATCATTTCAGATTCAAGGGCCAATGACAAATTCACGGATTAAGGACACTACCAATCTTAAAGCACACTGGCAATGTTAATTAGGCATGATAAAATATACACTACCATTCAAAAGTTTGGTGTCTGTACAAATGTTTTTGGAAGAAGTCTCTTATGCTCACCAAGGATGCATTTGTTTGATCAAAATAGTAATATTGTGAAACTGTTTTCTATTTCGATAAATATTTTTGATATAATGTAATTTATCCCTTGGATGTTGAAACTGAATATTTAGCATCATTACTCCACTTTTCAGCGTCACATGATCCTTCAGAAATCATTCTAATATGCTGATTTGGTGCTCAAGAAACATGTATTATTATTATCAATGTTGAAAACATTGCCTAATTTTTTGTAGAAACTGTGATGAATCTTTTGTAACATAACTTATAAATGGTCATGTGCATATTTATTAAAGATGAAATACAGAATAGGTTGCATAGTGAACTCTTGTTGTATTTTCCCCTTGACTTTTGACTTTTCTATGAGAGTTTTTCGATTGTCTTGCGATGTTCAAGGCTTTCAAAAGTTTTTTTTTTTCTCATTGCAGGAAATGAACTGCACCCTGTTCCTGTTAGCTGGCTATGCCAAGTATGGACAGCCTTATGCCTGGATTCGATCCAATCATGAGCGCCTAGTAAACGTTGGAGGGACTGATACGCTAGTCAAAGATACACCAATGAAACTTAAGTCCATCACAGACTGGGTTTCAACATCCCAAGGTTTTAAGATCAACTTTTATTGACCATAATTAAATAAACCATTTCTTCATGTTCTTGGCTCAAGGTTTAGAATCTTCTACAATCGTTTATTATATAAAAAGTTTATAGATTATGTATGAATGCACATATGACTTACTTTAGAGGTTTATGGTGGCACACCTGAAGGACAGTGATCAGACATTTCACCTTTACTTAAAATTTCGCAAAAGAACTAAACTTATTATATTGAAGTAATCATTTTAGAGGGGCTTTACATAACACACTAATCTTTTATCTGCCCTGTAGAAACTCACATATGGGATGTAGTAAGTGAGTTGGTGGGTCTGTGCACCATGCCGCCTCCCGACAACCCCTTTTCTCTGGACATGCGCTATCTCCAAACCCTTTCCCTCCCAGAGCGCTTCCTGGCCACTGGAGCCCTCCTGAATTTCCTGGAGATGATTGTGGTTCAGGGAAGCCGAGAGGAACCGTTCTATGATCTAGGTGAGCACAGAACTTGAATCTCTTTGAAAGGTTGGAGTCCGGGAAATCTATGATCCAAACATTTTAGCGTTCTTTTGTCATTGTGCTCACAAGATAAGGGGTGAAAGAAAAACAATACAAAAATCCAAACATGGTGAAGTCTTAGGTTTGATTCATACATCCTGTGTCTGTCACATATACCGGTAATCACATCGCTGAATCATAGAATCACTTTATTTATCACAATTTTCTGCTAGAGCCACAGCTGTTACCGGTTTGTGTAAAACAGACCTTAGGCTAGTTTTGTCATCACCCTCTAAAACACTGTTTCTTCTACTTTGTTTCTTAGTTGTGGCAGAGTTGGTGCCATTAAGACGACTTCATTTCCAAAGCCTCTCTGAGTTCCATAAGTTTCAAGGCAGTGACAGATTTCACAGGACTTCAATTCCTTCACCTGGCAAATGAGAGCTGATGCTTCAAAATACAACAACATACAGGGGTATTACATTCCAAAGGATTTTTGCCATTCGGCCTAAAACTCAAAACATCACAATCTAGAACTGTAACAAGTTAAATCATGAACTAATTACTGATTATTTTGTTCTTTCTTTAAACAATGAGGTTCAATTATGACAGCATTAGCCCCATGACATTAAGCTCCTAAATATCAGCCATGGCATGTTTTTGTGAACCATGTACATGTCTTTGAAAAATGATGAAATCAGACCAGGAGTATTTTAATCCCTTGCATTAAAAGATTTGCACCCCATGACTTCAGCAGAAACTGCTCTCTCTTTAAGGATTTAGTCAGTCCTGGAAGTCAAGGAAACTGGCTTTTAAGAGGCTGTTTACATTACAACGTTTTCAACTGGACATTCATTTACATGACAACAGCGCTTTAAGGGCCTGAATACACTAACACTTGAAAAAGGGTTTCAAAGTGCAAGTTTTTGAAAACATTCTCGGTGCAAACTACAAAAGAAAAAGAAAAAAAGACGTGTATTACTGCTGCCTTCATGCGCTATCGTAAATTTGATGATTCCAATTCCAATAATTGATAATAAATCGTGATTACGAGTTCATTGCATTTAAGTTTCGAAATGGGAGGGTGTTCATGTGCAATTTTTGCCTAGGAAACTTGTATTTACTATAATTCTGAGAGCATGTGAAGGCAGCATTAGTGTTCAGTATATAAGTGCTTTGTGTTTCTGTCTAAAGTGACATCGCCAACTACTGGCCTGGCATCCGTAAGACAGCGTTTGTAGTTTTCGCAGATCCACGTAAATGGGGGATATTTTTGACAACATTGTTGTCTGTATGCGAAAAACGCAAAAGAAAAACCCTTCCATTTTTAGTACATTGTAGTCATGTAAATGTATTCCTAGAAGTTTTGGTGTCTTCAATAAAGGTTCCAAAAGTGGTTTTCACAGCAATGTCATAGAAGAACCATTTTGGTTCCCCAAAGTCCCTTTCAGTAAACAGTTCTTAAAAGAACCTGGAATGAAAAGGTTCCATGGATGTTAAAGGTTCTTCATGGAACCATCAATCCCAATAAAGAATCTTTATTTTTAAAGGGTGTTTTGTGCGTTTAATAAATGAATAGATCACAAGATACATGTTTAATGTATAAAAAGTTTAATATTCCATAAAATACATTTAATATTTAAATAGTTTTAAAATAAGGTACAAGAACATTCATAGAACATTAAACACCTCATAAAGCAGATATTACAGATCCAACAACAGATCCGAAGTCTTTGTAGTGTGAGATATGGTTTAATACTATAAATAAAATCCATAAGGATAAAAATGAAAAAAGCGCATCAGGCAGAATGTTTAATACCACGAGGGACTGACTGTATACTACTGTGATATGATGCAATTCTCAGTGAGCATATGTAACAGTGTGAAGGAAATGGCTACTTGTGCTGCTAGACAATCTTTGTTCTAGGAAAACTTGATTGTTCTAGTAATGCGAAGCTGGGTGTCCTTAGAAAAATACTTGGTTTATGCAACCTGGCCTTTTAAAAATGATTACTTGCACTTCATAAGTACATGTAACTGCAGTGCAACAATGCTGCTTTTTCAAGGACATGACGCTCTATGCAAGCATACTTTTGAATCAGTGAGCGTTCTGATGTCATAAGCGGTTGCCTGTAGACAGTGACTTGGTTAGCTTTTTTTCTGACAACCTCCAGTTACAGAGAAAAAGAGAAGGAGGGGTGCATAAGCCATTATGGCCTCAAACTCCTGGAATGCAGGTGCATAGAGGTTTTACTGTGTGCTCTTCAAATGAGAACCATTTTCTCTAACCATAGACTTCATTTTCTATTGGGAATTAGGACCTATGCTTCAAGTTCAACGCTTGAATGACTTGAACTATGAATAAAAGTGGCAAATTGAGGTAGAACCAGGCAAAGCAGGATATGGCTATGACAGACCACCAGAAATAAGAATTTCAGTACCTGTCTTTCCAATGCCAAATAACCAGTCCTGATTGTCAAGCCGGTCCTGATGGCAAGTAAATACCAGTAAATAATTCACCAAAAATGATGGTCACAAAGGATGTAATGTTAATTCCATATCATTAGTAACAACGTGTAGAGATTTGGCCATTTGAAAAAAAACAGCATTTAGTGAGCAAACATTCATTTAAGATAAAAACCTGATCTTTACAAAGCACATTTACAGTATAAAAATCATGACTTCCTTCGTGCATTTGGAACAGGAATACTTTTCAAATGCTTTAACGTTGACATTCTGATCCTGCTACTGTTTACCATTATGCATCCACCCTCTTTCCACACAGATCCTGTCTTGATAGCCCTAATACAAACAAAAACTGTCTTTGCTCATCAGTCACATTAACAAAATATCCAGATATGTTCACAGGAGGAAACTGACTAGAATCCCTCAACTCCATGATGGCTTTAAAACTAGATGCCAGTTCAGTCCAGATGAACAGCTTTGGTTTTGTCTCTTTGTCTTTAAGCAAACAGACCTAAAATAAATGAACCCATCAACATCCAAAACCAAAAATAATTATCTCTGGAAACCCATTTATCACTTTGGTAAATTGGTAACCTCAAATGTGTTGGCTGTTCAGACAGACTCAGCACAAACTTGAGTTGCAAACTATCAAAGCTCAAAAGTTCCACCAGTTATAGGTGTGGTTGTCCTTTTCCTCACATTCAGTTCTGGAAATTCCCAGGCATCACAAAATTAAGGTCCAGGGTGTGACGGGGACTCTCAATGCCAGTTGTCGCTGGCAGAACCTCTTCTGGTGATGGCACGGAGGGGACTGCGAGACACCGACCCCCTCTTCTTCCAACGGACTGTAACACAAAACAAAAGACAATTACAACTTTGAAATAGAAATAAAAAGAACATTGAGGAAATGTAAACTATGTAGAATTTTACAAGATTCTAGTGCAGGGTTCCAACCCTAATCAATAACGCCTAAAACAAGCTAATCAGACCCTGCATCCCAATCTCCATACTATCCATCCTAAATAGTATGCGAGTGTGTCCCAAAGCATAGTATGTTGAAAAGAGTATGTCCCCGGATGGTCTACCATTTCCAGTCAATCCGTGCACACTATATACGCTAATACTCTCCACAACCCATTGCGCTTTGAATGAGGATTCAGTTCAGAACTTCAAACATGAGTAAAAAGTGTTCAAAAAAAACAAAAAACAACCACAAAACATCCCGGATGTGTGCGACCGATGGTGAGCGGTTTATAAAAAAGGTTTGAGTGACTAATAATTAGTTTAATCTGGTAAAAAAAAAAAATATTTAATGTTATATTTCATCTGCAATAACGATGTGGACTTTTATAAAGATCCGTTTGATCAACCAAAACCCAAAATTGTCCGCACACTGAAAGACATGAAATTAAACCAAGGCAAGGGTCTATCACAAAAATTACTTTAACATCTACAAGGTGAAAAATGTGCAAAAAAGTGTTAAAAGTCTTAAAAACAAACCAAAGTTTTAGGGTTTTCTCTTTGGTCTGTTTTTAAAGACACTTTTCTGCAAAATTTTCACCTTGCAGATGTTAAAGTAATTTTTGTGATAGACCCTTGCCTTGGTCTAATTGACCCTTCGCAAAGACTCGCCCCCTTTAGTTACCGTCGCTTTGCCCGACAAGCCATGCGCTCTCACGCAGTGAAAAATACATCCCGGAGCAAAGAGGACACTGACAACACGTCGACAGACATCTGAAACCGTTTCATATTTAATATATCGCAATTTTTTTAAAACAAGTTTAATCAATAAATAGCGTATAGTGTCTCTTTAATGTGTCGTGACAGATCGCTGTAGCTCCTTCAAGCGGCTCTTGAACCAACATCTCTTCATACTAGTTCATTTATAGCATCAAATAAACATGAATGGACATCAGAAGGAATGTTGTTTCAAGCGCCGAAAGACGAGAGTATGCACAATTCTTGAAGTTCAAGTTCACCAACATTAATCTAGTAACTCCCCTGACTGCTTTGTCAGACAAAATGACAGATTCGGGGTTATGATCGGTCAGATCAAACGGTTTACAAACTTGCCAACTTATAATTGCCAATTGTCTTTCAGTGTGCGGACAATATTGGTTTTATGGTTGATCAAACTTTTGTTGATTTACACACATGAGAACGAACTGGTTATTTTTTGGAGCGCATACAATATCATTTTTGATAAAGATCTGTTTGGGCAATAACTTAAATGCACCATTATGTATTGGTTCACAAAAAGAATACATACTTTTAGGGCATAGTACAAGTAGGTGAATTGGGACGCAGCAAAAGTCTTCAGGATTACTAGAAAGCTATGGGCAGGCGAATTTGATCATGGTTGGAGCCAAACTCTGCCAGAAAAATAATCTTGAGGGCCAGAATTGAGAACATCTGTGCTAGTGGTTGCACTCTTCATTGAACTTATTACATAACATTTTTTGCATTTGGCAGATGCTTCCATCCAAAGTGACTTGCATTGCATTCAAAGTATACATTTTATAGTATAGTTCCGCTGTCCCGTTTAGCTCCAACCCTAATTAAACACTCCAGAACCAGCTAATCAACTTTCAGGCAGGTGTTTTGAAGCTGGTTGGAGCTAAGACAGTGGCCCTCCAGGAAGGGAGTTAAAAGATACAGGAATCTTGCTCTCATTGGTCTTTACTTTGTCCCTCTTCAACTCACCTTTTCCCAAACTGGCTGGCAATGTTGACCCTCGGGGTGCAGTGGGTGTACCAGGCATCTCTGGTTCTTTTGTGAGGCTTTCCCCCTGCGGCAAGGTGGCACATCCACCCTGCCAGTCATTAAGCGCTCGCTGAAACGACCTCGCCAGGCAGGCGGTCATGTCCTTTGCTCTTTCTGCCCGACTGCACCAGAATACTCTGCATTGCAGTTGCTGACCAGGCTGCCTGCAGATGTACAGAAACACATTGGGTCTGGCCGTGTGCGAAGCACAGTACGCAATGTCCTGCAAGTAGGTCTTGGTGAGCTGCCTTCCGGTACTCAGTTCTTTAACCTCAACGTATCGTGGACGCACTACCAGGGCATGATCTTTAGAAAGTTTCCCAGGGGTCCCATCTAGCAAACGATCGATGGCATCCTCCGCCTGTTCCAAGTCCAGAGAGAAGATCTTCTTGGTGCCGAGGTAGTGCACCTTGAAGAGGGGATCGCCGTGAGAGAGACTCTCCGTGCGGTCACGACGGAATCGCCGCCGCAGAGCCGCTGGTGAGTTCTTTAGAGTCTGCATTAGATGGAAGGAGGCCAGAGCCATCGTTGGAGAGGACTGAAGTGGAGGTTTTTTGGAATTACAGGGATCCTTCTCCTGCTTATCCAGTAAGCCTCCCAGTGTGGCACAGCGAAGTATAGCCTTGAGATCTGAAGCAAAGGAGGAAGAGAAATGTTCTGTCATACTCATAAGGTGAAAATCCCAACAACTGAAACACATTAAAAATTGCAGGCATGATTGAAATTGTCTTTTTTCTTTACCCAAAAGAGATATTTACTCAAGTGTGATCTAAGAGTTACTTTTCACTTCATTTATATTTTTAGACACACACTACTTTAATGTTCAAGTATAAAATGACCCAGAACATTATGTTCTTATGTGTCAATCAGACAACTATCTGTGAGCTCTTCATGGAAAAATATCCACAAACCCACACCCAAGACCTCAGGATTGGTTTCAGTCAAGCATTAACACACTTATGCATTGTCTCCTCCTGCATGCAGCACAGGAGCTTCAAATATTAAACAGGCCACATTTGCGTCTTGCAAGAGTGGAGGAACGTCTGTCATCTGTGAGTCATCTGAGACACTTTGCTGTAAAAAAATGTGTTTGTGGGGACATTGAGAAGTGCTTTCCACTTCAATTTCGAACTGTCACACCATTTTGAAGGGGCTTATTTTGTTCATGTTCAGATAAGATACTCTTTCAAGTAGGGATGGACAAATAAAAAATATATAGAGTTGGGCAGAATTTATCTAAACATTTAATACGGACTGATACTGATTAAGACATTTCTAATATTGGCTTAAAATCAATATGGAACCAATATCAATCTTGCATCTCAAGTGTCAAGTAACTGACCAAGAAAATGATGCATGTCCCTTTAAGTATATACTTAGTATGTTGAAACATGCACACCACCCTTTTAAAACATGTACTTTAACAAAGCCTAGTGTTAACAGGCCCTTGAGGGCCTCATTAGTTCAAGTCCAAATGCATAGAGGAGTGTTGAAGTTCTACCTTGCTGAAGTTATGTAACACTTGGAGCTGCCGATTCTTCCTTTGTCTTGTGTTCCAGAAAACATGTCACTTTTATTCCCATTGTGTTGGCCATGTGGCCGATACCATTGTGCTGCATTTTATTTTTTCTGCAGTCTTTTTTTCTAGCCCATTATTTCAACATCCCCAGAGGCTTCTGATGTTGGTCACCACTCAGACCTCCAACTGGCTTTAGCTCTAATGCCTATTGAGGAGAAACTTTCTACAGGAAACAGCTTTAGACGACATCCCGCCACCTTCATAACATTTTTTGTACTAAAGACAATGGTGTATAATAGTGTCTGTAATGTGAGGAATGCAAACATAAAATAACTAAGACTGATTTGATCTAGAGGCAACAACACAAACACACTCCTATGGAACCAACAACCTCTTTGTCAACCCTTGAAAACAACAGCCCTGTGAACTATCTGAAATGGACATTTTTTTTTATTATTTACAGCATTTTAATAATTGTAACAGTTGTCCAATTTTTTTCATGTGGTCTCATTTGTTGTCGTGAGATGCTCAGATGTACTCAAATGGTTATGACGTTCATAGTCAAATACAGTAGACAACCAGGCATAAATGTAAAGTCATTCTGATGGTTATCGCAGCTAATAATAGAGACAAGCTTTTTAAAACATGCCGTAGTCAACATGAAGGAAAAAAAACCGCTCTAACTGACTTTTACGTCAGTATTGAACTTTAGTCAGAGATCCTCACTGTGGTCATCCACAAGTCTTGAAGAGTTAATTATTACAAACCAGTGCAATTACTTCATAGTGGTTGAATCACTAATGTTTTTTTAATTGCCTAACTGATGCCAATATAGATATTGCTGACATACTGTGGGAAAACCTGCCTAAAATAGCTTACTCTTTTTCCAGTCTGGATTTGGTGGTTCTGATCAGATAAAACGTTTACAAATTTAAATTTAAAATAACAGTAAATTGTTAAATTGAGTCTGACACCCATTTTTCCATAAAGAAAAACAAACAAAATAAACGAACTTAAGAAAAAAAATGTAAAACTTAAGGGTGACCGAGCAAAAACCTCATGCGCATAAATCAAGTTTCCTAAATCTCGTACGTTTCCTTTGCATTCAGTAAAAAAACTCACCTTTCATGCACTCTTCGCTTTTAGTCCGGCACAGATAAATCATGCGTCCTCCTGAAACCGCTGAATGGAAAGTAGACGTCGAAACCTCGTACTTTTTATCACCTTGTAAAATGTTTTTCGCTAAAAATCGAAACCGTAGCGTCAGAGGCGCTTCACGATACACTGAAACGAACGCGCTCTTTCACAATATCGGGAGTGGATATGGTACGAGACAAGCGCGTGCTCTGCTGGCGTGGGCAGCGCGGCTCTGCTTACCTCACTGTGCGCTCAGACTAACCGAATGAGTCAAGCGCGCGTCTGCAGCGCTATATTTGAACGGCGAGGGCACGCCTCCGCGGGGAGATATGAGACAACCATGAGGAGACCGAATTAACGAGTGCTGGAAGTGTATGAGAAGGGTGTGGGTAAATTGCAGCCCTGAAGAAACCCCCCCACCAAAAAAAAAAAAAAAAGGTGGAGTGCGAAAGTGAAGTGAATATGTAAATACAAAAGAACAGATAACATCGAAATGTGACGAACCTGCTGTAAGTACAAAGACTGATAAGGGAACACAACTGAATGTGTTTGTGTAAGTATAATTAGTGTATATATATATATATATATATATATATATATATATAGTATGATTTTTTAAAAAGATAAGGTCAAATTTAAATGTAAAGGACTAGATTTGGCACTTTATTAATCAGCTGACAAGTAGAGGAAACCAGGGAGAGCACCATCAGTTTAACCACCTCCACCTTCCCTAAAGGACAGTAGAAGTAGTAAGATTGATTTTTATATAAAAATATAATGCATTTACAAAAATAAATAAATAATGAAAATAAAAGTATAATTTAATATTTAATACTTTTTTCATGATTATTATAATGTATGTTGAATGACAGATTTGTTATTATCAGTAAATTCTGTTGTTTAATTATGTATAACGATAATACAAACTTTTCATATGCATTTGAAAAGAAGAAATATAGTTTATTAGAACTTGTAACACTTTCTAAGGGTGTTTACATGACAATGATGTACTAAAAACTGAAAGTTTTTTCTTTGCATTTTTGCACACACACCTGTAAGGAAACAACCTGTTAGTCAACCTTTGTAAACATCTGACCCAGAATGAACATTGTGAAATATCTGAAATGGCATTTTTTTAGTTCACTGCATTTTAATAATTGTTACAATTGTTTAGTGTTTTTCATTTTGCCTCGTTTGTTGTTGTGTGAGATGTCCTAACATGATAAGGATGTTCATTGTGAGATACAGTAGATAACTATGCATAAATGTCATTCTGATGGGTATCACTTAGTTGCAGTGCAGCTAATAACAGAGACAAGCTTTTTAAAACATGTTGAGGCCAACGTGAAGGTAAAATACAGCTATAACTGACTTAAAAAGTCTGTATTGAACTTTAATCAGAGATCGAAAACTTTTAAAAACACTATTATTCAAGCCCGGCAAATAGTTGGCGTTGTCACTTTGTAAATAAACACTACTGAACATGTAATACGCATACACATGATGCCACCATAAATTCATGCTTTTCTAGTTTACACAAAGACAACAAAGGTATAGTTTTCAAAAACTTGCACTTTGAATCCCTTTTTCAAAAGTTTACATTTCCAGGCACCCAAAACGCTGTTGTTGTGCAAATGAACGCATCAAAGGTTTTCTGTTTCTACTTGAAAACGGTAAACAGCCCTTATATACTTCTACGGACGCACAACGATTGCACAAAATATGACAGTATAGACATTTGAAGCAAACGGGACTTAAATTAATTTAGCTAATCACCAATATAGCAAACAACCTTCAAAGAGTTAATTAGTGGGCTGAATAATTGAAAGGTTAATAATCATGGAACATCAATACCAAGGTTGCTTGATTATTCCCAAATGGAGATGATGCATCACCTGCAGAATTTAATAAAGTATCCTATCTGTTGCTCTTGTGCCTGAGCAAGGCAGTTAACCTCAGCAAGAGGCGAATGGACCAACTGTTCCTGAAATGAGTGTACAGTATGTCCCTTAACGACATCTTTCCCATTGCATCCAAAGACTTCACACTGTGCTTCCCCCCTCAAACTGCTACTCACCATTTTGCAAATTGGCTGTAATTTATCGTCTTCTCTTTCACACTGCTAGTTATGTTTCTCTCTGTCAGTGCTGTGTTTATACTGTACTTTTATTGTTTAGTTGTATGATATTATTTCTCTGGAGCCCTCATTTTTTATCTTTTTCTATTCCACTGTATATTAATGAACACAATTTCCACTAGCCTGGTTTTTTGATATTATGAATCTTGTCTCCTAAATAGTGAATCTCGATTTTTTTAAAGTGAACTAGAGTCCACAAATTAAGAAAATTGGATGTCTTATATTTTAGATGACTTAAACATTTCTGGGCTTTTCGGTAGGGAAGGTGAAAGTGAATTGAGTTAATTCATGCCATGTGTGTGGACTGAGAAAGGAACACTGAGCCCCTGTGTAATCAGCAAATGGGAGGCTGGGGAGACACACCCACCAAAGTACCTTTGGTAGCACAGCAGTGCTATTATACAACTGCCAATGACGCCACAAACCCCCCACCCCAACCCAACAAAACACAAACACACACACGCCAAATGCATAATGAGTCCAATACATTCAGTATAAACACACTGTCTTTCATGTAAACCCAATATGAAAAACATACTGTGCCAGGTTCATTGCATAGTGCCAAAGAAGGAATGACTGAACAATTGTCACGGGTAAAGCTTTTGACGTAAACCACTTCACGTTTTTGCCAGTAGGATGGCAAATTGGGATGAACAAGTAGGGCATGATGGTTGAAAAAAAATATTATATAAATGTAATAGAAACTGCTGTAGGCTATAAAAATTAACTTTAAAAAATAAAAATAACTTGGTCATATCTGTGATCTTTTTGGTTATATCACTGATCTTAATCTAATGTCCATTAAGTTTAGTTGTTGTTTTCTTAGGGGCGGGGTTGCTATTTGTGGAGCCTGAGAACTTCAGGAAAGCAAAGCATGAAAGTGTTTGCTGCTTTCTTTCTTCAACTTAACATCTTAATCAAAGTAACCACCCACTTCTCTCTGAAAACCTCCATATCTTATCTCACAGGCCTAAACTAAAACTTTCCAACAAAAACAAGAAAATCTCAAAAAGCAGACAGCGCCTGTTCTAAATACAGTAGGGGACAATTGACCCTTCGCAAAACCCGCCCCCTGTTGCTATGTCCCACAACCCATGCTCTCTCACACCACACATCATGTTCTCATGCAGTGAAAAATACATCGCGGAGCAAAGCCTGAAAAAAAAAAACTGCAAAAAACTGACCACGTATGAAACAGTTTCATATTTAAAATATTGTAATTTTTTAAAGCAGTTTAAACTCTAAATACCGTATAGTGGCTCCTTAATGTGTCGAGACAGATCCTTCAAACGTCTCGTGAACTGATCATCTCTTCATACTAGTTCATTTATTGCATCAAATAAACTCGAATAGACATCAGAAGGAAAGTTGTTTCAACCGCGGAAAGACGCGAGTACACACAATATTTCAAGTTAAACAACGTTAATCTACTATAGGTTACTCCATGGCTGCTTTGTCGGATAAGATGGCGGATTCGGCGTTATGATTGGTTAGATCACCTGTCAATCAAACTGTTGCGAAGGGTCAATTGCTTAAATTGTGATTTGGGCTTTTTTTTACCTAAAGGCCAGTTCACACCAAGGACAATAACTATAATGATAAAGATATAATTCTAAAAATCATTTTAAATGTTAAAGATTAGCAGAGTCTACAGGACAAATATAACAATAAATTTACAAGAGAATATCACTGGAATCACTTTCAGAATGATTTTCACCGGCTGATGAATGATAAAACACATTGACAGCCAATCAGAATCAATCCTGCTTTAAGGTGTTTGAGTATTTAAAGCAGCAGACGACAAAACTGCAGGATGCGCTTATAACAAACAAAACAATATTGTGCTTTGGTGTGGATGCTAATATAGTTATTATTATAGTTCTTGGTGTGAATAGGTTTTAATGATAACGAACGATATTTATTCTAAAAATCGATCCAAAGAATAGCAGAATCCACACCACGATTATAACGATAATGGCACAGAGAAACAATATCGTTGGAATCACATTCAGAACTTTTTTCTCTAGCTGACGAACAATAAAAACTTCGAGAGCCAATCAGAATCCATCCTGCTTTCAGGACTCGAGCATTTACATTTACATTTAGTCATTTAGCAGACGCTTTTATCCAAAGCGACTTACAAGTGAGGAAAACAAACAAGCGATTCTTCATGAATTGGCAAATAGACACAGGAAGTGCTCACAATACAAGTTTCATACATTGCTCAGTACCATAAGCTAGAGTAGGAAGGGAAAAGGGAAGGATAGGGTTTTTTTTTTTTTTATGAGGGGATTAAGTGTTCACGGAAGAGATGAGTTTTCAGCTGTCTCTTGAATATTGCCAGGGATTCTGCGTTCCTGATGAAAGTAGGGAGCTCATTCCACCAGCAGGGAACAGTGAAAGAGAATGTTCTGGAGAGTGATTTTGTGCCTCTCTGTGACGGTACCACAAGCCTTCGTTCCTTTAGTGATCGCAGGCTTCTGGTGGGGACGTAGCGTTGTAGCAGTGTGTGGAGGTAGGGAGGTGCAGAGCCTGTGGTGGATCTGTAAGCAAGCATCAGCGCCTTGAACTTGATGCGAGCAGCAAGGGGTAGCCAGTGCAAAGAGATGAAGAGGGGCGTGACGTGGGCTCTCTTAGGCTCGTTGCAGACAAGACGTGCAGCAGCGTTCTGGATCATTTGAAGAGGTTTGATTGCACTTGACGGCAGACCAGCCAGAAGAGCATTGCAGTAATCAAGCCTTGAAATGACCAGGGCCTGGACAAGCAGTTGTGTTGCGTGCTCAGTCAGGAAGGGACGGATTTTCCTGATGTTGCGAAGTGCAAATCTGCATGACCGCGCCGTCCTTGAGATGTGGTCTCTGAAGGTCAGTTGGTCATCGAAGATAACTCCAAGATTTCTGGCCGACTTTGATGGGGTAATGGTGGTTGTACCAAGTTGTATGTTAATGTCGTGTTGTAGAGTAGGAGTGGCAGGGAAGACTAAAAGCTCAGTCTTTGCCAGGTTGAGCTGCAGATGGTGTTCTTCCATCCACGTCGAGATGTCCGCCAGACAGCTTGAGATCCGTGCAGCTACTGTGGAATCATCTGGTTGGAAGGTCAGGTAGAGTTGTGTGTCATCAGCATAGCAGTGGTAGAAGAAACCATGTGCCTGTATGATGGGACCCAGTGATGTAGTATAAATGGAGAATTGGAGGGGACCAAGAACTGAACCCTGAGGAACCCCAGTGATCAGTTCATGAGGTTTGGATACCTCCCCTCCCCAGGCAACTCTGAAAGACCTACCTGTGAGATAGGACTCAAACCACTGAAGAGCAGTACCTGAGATGCCCAGTGACGAGAGGGTGGACAGAAGAATTTGATGGTTTACGGTGTCGAAGGCAGCAGATAGATCCAGTAGAATGAGAACAGATGATTTGGAACCAGCCTTTGCAATCCGCAGGGATTCCGTGACAGACAGTAGCGCAGACTCTGTTGAATGGCCGCTCTTGAAACCAGATTGGTTGACGTCCAGATGGTCGTTCTGTGTGAGGAAGGATGACACCTGGTTGATTCGGCAGATGACACCTGGTTGATTTAAAGAGGCAGATGACAAAACTGCAGCGCACTTAAAGGGTTGGTTCACAACAAAATGAAAATTATGTCATAAATTACTCGCCTTCATGTCGTTCCACACCCACAAGACATCTTCAGAATACGAATTAAGATATTTTTGATGAAATCCGAGAGCTTTCTGATATTCTCGTTGCTTAAAAAAATTAAGGTTGAACCACTGTAGTCACAAGGACTATTTTAACGATGTCTTTACCTTTCTGGCCCTTAAAAGTAGTCATTGCGATGCTTTCTATGGAGGAGTCAGAAAGCTCTCAGATTTCATCAAAAAGATCTTAATTGGTGTTCCGAAGATGAACAAAGCTCCGGAGCGACACGAGGGTGAGTAATTATTGACAGAATTTTCATTTTTGGCTGAGCTAACCCTTTAAAATAAACAGCATCAGCTGGTGTGGACGTGTATCATTATAGTTATTGTTCTGGGTGTGAACAGGCCTTAAGGGTGTTATGATACTCCAGTTTGCTCTGCTTAAGTTGAAGTGGATTAACCTGTTTTACATGAATGTCTTAAGTTTTACAGTGCTTATTTATTAACATGCACAAATACATACTTCTGTTGCAAAGTCATGATGCTGAATCATAATGAGGTTAAATAGTTACAATGACAACTATGATTCAAATGTGTGACACGTACATAATTTACACTTGTGGTATTTGATTTGGAGAGACTCCTAATTAGCTTCTATCAGTTAATGTACATTATTTTAAACTAATGTCTGTTTAATATAATTATAAATCACTTTTTCAAAGGACTGTAAAATAAGACTGAGAGTCAGGGTTAAGAGATGTATGCTTTAATTTGGAACACAGAGACATTTATTAGTACTGGACTTTGTCTGCTATAGCAGATTGGGAGACAGCTGCGCGCTGATTTACGTGTGACCTCTGACAAAGCACTGGTGCTAAATTTAGTGATGGTAAGCGTGCCATGAACAGCATTATTCGATTAGTTGTGGCAATTTATGCAGCATCTCCCACGTAACACGCTTTGAGTTGAGTTCACAACCTTACAGTAACCTGCATGTATGAACATTAGGACAATGTCAGTCTCATTGCCTAATGTAATTCTAAATTAGATGAGCTTTTATTAACCCTGTTGAAGTATAAGGTGGTAATCATCTAATATTTTAAAATACGTAAACAGTCTTCCTTTTAATCAAACAAGACAAATGCCATAGATTTATCTGACAAAAACACTTAAGTAGCACAAAACATAACATTCTAAGCTGTATATCTTTTTTAGATATGGGATTGTATGTTGTATTTACAGTTTCAAATTTATAGCTTTTTATACTTTCAAATGATCTTTCTTTTACCCAAATGCATCAAAAACAAGACTTTGAATTCATTCACGTTCATTGCCATGTTTTCCTGTAAGATGAATGTTTTGATTTGTTTTTTTTTTCTCAGAATTTGAAGCATATAAATAAGTGTAACCTACAACTATTACTCAAATACATATTTAAGGAATAAGAAAACAAAGGACAAAAAAGGACATAATGGCAAATCTTTATGTCAACACAAACTAATATAAACCTCAGGGTAATTTTGGGGCCGTTTTGGGGGCCTTTGGAAAACAGGTATCAAAGTGCAGATGTTTAAAAACTATGCAGTTATCATCGCTGTGTAAACTACAAAAATGTGAATTTATTAAAATTGGTGACATCATGCACATGCAAATCATGTTCAGTCTATATGATGTAGTGTTTCTTTACAAGGTGACATCGCCAACTACTGGCCTGGCATGAATAATACAGCGTTTTTACTAGTTTTGGCAGATCCATGTGAACGGGATCATTTTGACAAATGTTGTCGTTTGTACAAAAAACTTTTAAAGGAAAATCTCAATATTTTTAGAACAATATTGTCTTGTACCCATAGTAATTTTGTTCAAATCTGGTCATTTTGTCAAAAGCAACTACTTGAATAACACTGTGAAGCAACCAGGCAAACAATAGGCCTCAATTTTGTGTTTTTGTTTTTTTCTTCTTTAGAATAGTTCTTAAAATGTTTATAGCTAGCAGTGCTAACACACTACAGCACTCACACCGTCAGTGTTCTTTCTTGTTGGCATGAGTAGGTGTGTGCACACTATGTCCATGAGTGCCTCTACTCATGTGTAAATAACACATGTACTAGAAAATGTACTTGTTTGTTTTGGCTGCAAACACACCCTGAAGAGCAGCTATGTCTGCTCAAGAATACTGCCTGGAGGTCAGTTTAGTGTGGACAAGAGTTATCTATTCTAAAATAAGATTTCACCTGTATTCACTATTTTAAGTAGCAGATGTAGTTTATGTTAAGGAAAATCCAACATTTCAGAATGGCTCACTCACTGACTGAAACGGTTAATGTATAACAAAATATTAAGTCTTGCGCTGGACAGCACATTACTTGACCAGCACGACTTACTGAATGTCACATGACTAATGTGTCTGGACACCGACGGCCAACATTTGCTCAGTCTATTTCCTCACTCAGATACGGCAGTGATGACAAACAGTTGGTCTTCTCCTAATATGGGAAAGAGGGACGTTAGTCTTGTACACTGAATAAGACTTTTTTTTCCTTTTCCTCACTCTTGAATTCTCTTGCGGTTCAGTTACATCAGCTAGACTATGAGCTCATTTCCTTTTTTATCTGATCTATATATATAAAACAAACAGTACAACAAGCTTTTAAATTAACCTGTTAATTGTACAATATTAGTAATACTGTCCATACTGTCCAGCTAGTGGTGATTTTACATAAATATCTTCTAGGCCACGGGTTTTCACTCTTTTAGATTCTACAATCCTCCTGTATACCTGCTCTGGTGCAAGGGTAGCCATATATTTCCATGAATAAAGACACAGCTTATATTGTGAACAATTAATAATATGCATAAAATATTTAGTTTCTGTTATACTTATTATAGTACTGTACTGTTTGATGTTTTATTCATTTAAATCAATTTATTTATTTTAATATTATTTATTTTATTCAAATTAAGTGTTTATTTAGTATAATAGTTTGTTTTTTATTTAATTGTTTTTTTTTTATATTTTTATTATTATGTCTTTTTTATTTATTTTTATTTTTTATTTTATTTATTACACTCTTTTTTTCTAAACATCTCCACAGACCCCCGTAGTATTTCCCTGCTGCCCTTTCTAGGGGTTCCTGGATGACATTTTGAAAATATTGTTTTTTTTTATTATTATTATTTCTTATTTTAATTAAATTGGGTGTGGATTTATTTGATAAAGTTTCATCATGCTACACTTAAACGCACCCTTAAATTTTAATGAAAGCACCTCAAAAAGATACTGGTATAGTAGCATAAAAAGAATGTCATCACATTATAGACTAAACAGGAAAGGAAGACGGTTTCCTGCCCAGCACAGGATCAAGAGGAGAATGCATTATATAGGCTGCGAGCGGACCTTCAGCTGATGTTATTTTGGGTGTAGACAGTTGTTATTTTTGTACTGTTTACATTTCACATTTACATTGTTTGCAATGACTGTTAAATACAGCTAAATACAGTTCGGATCAATCACATTCTGCATAAAGGTTCTTGCATGTGTGAAGAGTGAGCCTCTGTTCTTCCTGTGTTCTTTATGAGGTGTGTATAAAAGGGTTTTAGGCTACTGCTTGTGACGTCAGGGCCGTTATTTTTCCATGAATGCATGAGTTTTCTAACCGCTGTAGTTAGAAGTGTTAATGTCAGTTATATAATGGTTCTTGGCGCTGTATGGTACTAATGAGCCTATGTCGGGGCACCATATGGTGTAAAGAAAAAAAGTTACATTTTCTCTTTTATGTTGCCACACCATCTGTATTTTTGTACATCTGTTGATCACTCACAGGACAGTGATGTCCTTGACATTTCGGGCACAAATACAGCTGTTCAGTTTGTAGTCCTAAAACCCAAAAGAGAATGAACTTTTTCCAGTCATGGTTTTGATCCTAAGCTTAACTTTCTGAAATTTACTAGAAGGCCAGTTTTGGATTTATGAGGAAATTAAATGTCTGGTCATAATTACTTGAAGAACGTTTTATGTTTTGTTTATTAATTATATTCTATTTTATTTATTTATTTTTTACATAAGTTGCATGCTAGTTTCTAAATAAAGAGTCAATCTATTCACAAGAATATTGGTTTGTTCAAGTCATGTTGGAAAGCTTGTATTTATGAGTTGCATGAATGCATGAACGGCACCACAAAGTCGTAAATGCCAGTGGGAAGCTCTGGATTTTCTTTGAGCCCCGAAATTTAGGAGTTGGGGGAGTGTCAGTGAGAAACGTGGCAGAATACCACAATTCTTATTGGCATTCAGCAGTGACATTGTCAGGCTTTTCTTTATTACAAAAAATAAGCAAATTTAAGCTGCACAAAATATGGTAGCATTGTAATATATATATATATATATATATCTATCAATATAATAACATGATAAAGTTCAGTTCAGAATCCATCAAAAAATTTGCTATGAATATTCACAAAGTTGGAATGCTGCGCCAGTCGCCCAGAAGCATCAAACCTGAACACAGAGAAAGACATTTTCTTACACATAACAACAAAAATGAAAAGGAATACTTCATCAGAGCTATATCAGTCTGATTTCAACATCTTATTTGAATGTTTTGGCTCAGTTTTGCCATATTGTTACAGCCACACCAGTTCATTTGTGTATGTATGATAGTGTGTTGTGTAAGTGTGTGTGTCTGTTCGGTACTCTCAATGTTTTAGAGTGTAACCTCTTCCTTTCTGTCCATTTTTACTGCATTCTGGCTGAATTATTGGTTTTATTTCTCACATTTGCAAAAACTTGCTTTGTGTTACAGTCACACTACACTGAGATAATGGACACAAGTTCAAATATGTGTTTGTGGGGGGTGGGTTGAATGTGTCTATTTGCACTCTTTATATTTTAGAGTGTCACCCCTTCATTGCTGTGCATTTTTTTCTGCATTGTGTATGATTTATAGACACAAAAAAATCTCTGTATTTTCATATTTTTGCTTATTTCCAATTCTTTTTCTATGGCGGTCACAAGTGTAACTATTTTTTTACGACCATTCTAAAGCTTTTTCGAATCACGCCAACGATTTTGGAGACACATAGCGACTGCCATAAAAATCACAGTTTCGAACAATTCCGATGAAGTAGCAAATTTTAAAATTTCCAAAGATTTTTTTTTCGGCCTAAAATGAACGACCAACACCAGAGGGTTAAAAACATAAAAAACACTCCTGAAGCACACTATTTGTTTTTAATTTTAGTAAAGGTAAAAATAAATAAATAAATAAATTAAAAAAAAAACTTGTGTATTTTTGTGCAGTTAATTAAGAGAATGTACACCGCCATCTTGCTCCGACAAAAGTGACTTGAACACACTTGACGTCGTAAACACTACTTCCCAAATACGAACTTTACAGGTGGACTTAAAAGTGCGTCGACGAATCAGACAAACTTAAATTTAAAAAACGAGTGACCAATTGATGTATAACTGTGTCATTTAAAACAAAAGGTGTTAAAAACGTTAGAAATGAAAATACTGTGGCAAATTAGCATTGCTCACAAATGGACAGCCTTTTTAAAGGATCGAAGAGGCTGAAGGATTGACGGAATGTTGTAATTAGATTTAACAAGTAACCTATTTGTGTTGAGCCTATGTTGCTATTGTCTGGTATTTCAAGATTTTCTCGCCCTCACCTGTCCATTCAGCATAATCTAGTAATATAACACCGCTGTCTGAAACCCACGCGCTCATGAATGGACTGCATGCGGTTCGACGTCATCTGAAGATCATGCGTAGTTTATGGAATAGGGCATTATTTTCCCCCTCGCTTGTGAGTCAGCTTCAGACAACGATTCAGTCAGTAGCGCCCATTACTTCAACACTGTTTTGAGTGGAACGAGGCCAGCTTCTGAGAGCGAAATCTGAATATAACTGTTCAAATGAAAGCATCCCCACCCTGCCTGTCTAAGTAGGTCTAATGCAACGAATCTATATTTAGCAGCATATGCAAACTGAAAATACAGTTTACACCCCTTGAGTTGAACAGCGACTTTGTGGTGTGGAATCTGTGGTCCTATTGATTATAGTCCTTACATTTAATGAGCTAATGCCACACTGACACTAAATGAATGAAAAAGCTCGAGGGACCTTATGATCATATTATGAGCTGGTTGGTTAAATATGCAATCAAAACACAGAATTTAGATTAGAAAGAATGTATAGCCCACTCTTGTAAAATTCAATATGATCATATGACCTAATTATGTTCAGGCTATATTGTTATATAAACTGTTAGGCTATAGTTCCATTATAGAATGTATTAAATTACATTTTAAAGGAACAATAGGTCGTGCCAAATAAGTCATGACTCTAAATGAAAGTCAGTTGGCTTAGATTCATTAAGATAGCAAGACTTATTTGGTATTTTGATAATTCATGAAAGAATGTGTGAGGGAGAAATAGTTTGATCACTGCATCAGCACAAGTCAGTAACTGTAACTGTTAAACCAACATGTTATGAGTCAGGTAAATGGTTCTAAACAGAACCAAATAACAATAGCAGAACCCTTTTTGTAAGGTTCCATAACGAACCATGCTTTGAAAGAGCTATGCATGACCTTAATGGCGTTATAGATAACGTTTTAATAGATATGTTTTATTAATAGTTTTCTTTTTCTTTAAATTTAGTATATTAGTCTCTTTATACTATTAATATTAGTATGAATATTATTTGTATATTGTAATGAAGAGTCAATGGAGTGGGATCCAATTGCAAGTTTTATTGTAACAGGGGTAGTCAAGTAGGGGCAATAGTCACAGAACAGCAAACAGGTATTTCAGAGGAATAGGCAGAATCGTAGTGGGTGGACAGGCGAGAATGTCGGGGCAGGCAGCAAATAGAATAGTCCAGTAAAACAAAGAAGAGAATGGTAAACAGACAGCGTCTGGGTAATAAATGCTCAGAAAAGCTACACACAGGGAAATAACAAGACCTTGAGGTGTATGTGTGTGTGAGTGGTTTAAATAGTCCTGATAATGAGCTGCAGCTGGTGAGGTCATCAGTGATAGGTAGGGGGCTTCTGGGAAATGTAGTTTGCATAAATAGAGTGAGTGAGAGTGTGAGGTGCATTGTGGGAAATGAAGTCCGTGAGTAAATGTGTATGTGTGAGTCCAAGGTGGAGTAGTGCCCTCTAGTGGTACTACGTGCACTCCTGCTGATAACCATTACATATATATATTATTTATTAATATTGTTTTTACCCCTCTATCTGATCTTATATGTTGTGGCCTCTAGTGTTTTACATAAAATTTATATTTACAAGGCAAATTGTCGCAAAAATGACAGTGATTTAACAACAGTTATTAGCAGAATACACAAATAACAATTGACAATGAACATGATAAATGAAGTTCCTATCTTCACAATTCTCTAAGATGTCTTTACGTCCATCATTATTTTGAGTGTCAGTCAGATGATGAGGTTTTGGGACGTGACAGCATCTGAAATACACAACTGAGTTTAGAGTAACAGTGGGTTTCTTCTATTTGTTTATTTAAAAACCATTATGTTCGTGAAGGCATGTGAGCCCTTCACAATGTTAAAAGATGAAAGTGATATAAAGTCATGATATAGCTTTAATGTTTTTTTGTGACTGATTAGGTATGTTTAAGTAGTTTAATGATTAAAAAATCTAACCATATGGATTATAAATTCAATTTCTATTACTTTGTGGAGAAGAGAAGATGAGAATCCTCAACTGAACAAAGCTGCTCACACTTAGCCTACATGTTCTTTAAAACTAAAAAGAGAAAAAGACATGATTAGGAAAACAGTTACAACTTAAAAATTGTAATTAAGAAATCATTTACCTGTTGAGAGTGTGTTTACAGTCTGAGCTGAGTTCCAGAAAATCAGTAATGAGGTGATTTGACAGTTACAGACTTGAAAAAAAGGCGGGAAAAAGGAACCCTACACTCTAACACGTTTCAGCATATAAACGGTTCTTCAAGGTTGCTGCGTCTAAATAGAACTGTAAAGAACATTTAAAGAACCATCTAATTTTAGCGTGTATGAGCACAGAAGAAATGTTTCTGTGGAACAATATTACTTCAAACACTGACGTGCATATACCTAGATCTAAATATGTCTAATAATAATAGAGTGATTTACACAAATTTCTATCTACTATTTACAAAGGTTTCTTTCAACTGTGATGATAACAGAACTCTATTATCACAGAACATGCAGATGGCGCTGTTTCAGTAGTTTCGTCTCTAAGTGCCGCGTGAGTCAGAGCAACATAAACACATCTCTTCCGTATTTCCATTCCTTAATATTCCACGTTGACAAACTCTCAGGTTTTGTTGCTCAGTGTAATATTATTATTATTATCACAAGATGGACTTCACAATCCGCGCCGCCACGCTCGAGGACTGTAAGGACATCTCGCGGATGATTCTGGTGAGTCGTGGCGCCCGCGTGTCAAACGTGTGCGCCTTATACTGACGAGTGACGATGTTAGATCCTGAAGAATTGGAACGCTGGTGTGCTGCGTCACCGACAGCATGCGCAATCTTTCATTATCCTCCAAACACTGCTGTTGTTTAACGTGTAATGTGCGTATGATGGCATCATTGTTGATGGCAGGGTTACTGTAAACCATATTCATTTGACACACTGTAATCTGACACTTTCCTGTCTTCATACCTAGTGGACGGCATTTGAAACGCTCAGAAACGTGCAGTAGCCTTCACCTGTCATCCGCGACTTTTGTGCGTTTTGAATGGTGGATCTAAATGACGTCATATTAGTGAAGATGTAAAGCAGGCCAGTGTCACGTCATTGATGAAATGGACCTCATTGTTAAAACCTTGTTATGGTGCGTGCGACAATGAAATAAAAAGTAATTAGGCACTTTTCTGATGTCAGAATTGTGAAAACTAACAATTATGACAAAATCTAGTACAAGAGCAAAGGATACTTTAATAATTGACTTTTTAAAGGATCTAGTGTGAAAAAGCAAAAGCTTTTTATTGGCTTATTGGACATTCTTTCGTTTTTAACCATATTATTGTCATCATGAGCACGCAATGGTAAAAGTGTATTGTCAAATCCTTCACACTAGGAACTGGCAGAGTATGAGAAGGTTTCAGACCAGGTCAAGATTACTCAAAGAGGTAGGCCTCGTGACATCTCTCCAATACAAATACAATGATTTGCTTGCACAATTCATGTTGTGGATTGTTTTAGTAAGAATTTGGAGCTGGTACCAATCATACTTTTTTACTATAGATCTGGAGCAGGATGGATTCTCCAAAAACCCCTTTTTCCATGGAATCATTGCTGAAGTTCCAGAGCATCTTAAGTCCAGAGATGGTGATATTTATCTTTCATCAACAATCCTATTAAAACATCATATAAAAACTGCAGTCCTTCTGTGTTGCCCTGCATTAGTATACTCATTTGTTATCTAATCTGGGCATGTGTGTCATGTCTAGCCTGAGGGAATAGATGTTACATAAGCTTCACCATTTTATTCTGTCTTGTTTTAACTCCTCACAGTTACATTGACACATCTTTAAAGGGGTCATGACATGAGAAATCAAATTTGTTTTTATCTTTTGACATATAAGAGGATGTTTTACCATTAAAACATCTTGTAAATTTCATAGTTTAAAACATTCTCTTCATTTTAAACATTTATAAGCATTTATTTAAACTCAAAAAAACAGCTCATTTTTATATTGTGAGATCTGTAACGTCACATGGGCAAAAACATTTGCATATGACTGCCTCGAGAGCAAGACATTAATAAACAGTTATATATAAATGCACTATAGGCATAATAGCTGACATTTTCCTACACTCAATGTGAGCGTCGTGTTGCATCAAAAGCAAAACCATTATAATCTCTGACACTGGATACAGTGTACAGATGCGTGTTCAGTTTCTGACATACTCCACGCACTTGAGTCTTTCGACAACAGGACAAATGGTACAATGAAAGAACGTTCACTTTAATGCGTCCAGTTTTAAACAGCTCATTTGCATCTCTGTACAGACTTCAGAAGGATCCCAGAGTCGGAAACAAGCGTATGATTTATTTTAATGGTGCCCCAGATTCATTTGTAAATGAAGCATAGTGTAATGACAGTTCGCAAAGAAACTTTTGTTGAAAGATCTGACCGCAGATGCATCAAGTAAAGTATTTCATAATGCTTTGTCTGTAAATGATGGTTTTCCATATATATATTTGTTTTGTTTTTGTTTGTTTTTTTTGATGCAAAGAACGATAAAACATGATAAATGAACTTCAATGAACATATTAAAATAATTAAAAAATCCGTCATGATCCCTTTAAGCTAAATAGCATTTACATAAGCAAGTTAGAATAGGAAACAAATTAAATGCTAAGCCAAATGTGCCAATGTGGGAAAAAAGAGTAATCAAGAACACAGTACTGACATTGTAATAACTATGTTTTGCAACTTGATATTAGCTCACAGTATTGTTTTATCAGTTTTGTGTTTGCATTGTGTTACTTTTATTTTAGTCATCAAGCTGACAGAAATTATTTTCTTTACAGGCCATACCAAGGTTGGTTACTCTCTGTACTTCTACACATACAGCTCATGGAAAGGTCGGGCAGTGTACATGGAGGATCTATATGTGATGCCAGAGTTCAGAGGTAAGAAAACAACACTGTGTTTTTGTTTATTTGAATGTAAAATAAATGTAAGCCTTTTGACTGATTAATGATTTTCTGTAAATATTTCCAGGGAAAGGCATTGGCAAGGCTCTGATGGCCAAAGTTTCCCAGGTGAGGGGGGGTTTATTTATACTAGATAATGGCGGCATATGCACCCGGACATAAAAAGCTGATGAATCTATACTGTGATTTAGAAAATTGGGTGTTGATTGAGCACAAGTTTACATGTTTGTGTTTATGATCACCCTCAGCTTGGCCTGGCTGCTGGTTGTACCCAACTGAATTTCACTGTGCTGGACTGGAACAAATCATCTCTTGACTTCTACCGAAAGCAGGGCTGCTGGGATGTGACCTCTGAACTCGGCTATCACTGCATGCGCTGTGAGGGCGATGCCCTTGAACACTTGGCACAGGGGGACCTTTAAATTTTGAAGCACATTGATTCCCCTGTCAACCCTAGACCAGAGCCACAAGTAACCAATCTTTGATAAGCACAGGAAGAGAGTAAGCTATCAGTTAAAATGGGCAAAATGGATCAAGTAATCATGCTCATCTCCTATATTTCAATTTTCGAAGAGTAACTCAATGTTATGATGCGATATTTATTGCAGAGAACAACAGACAGCAGATGCGGCATATTAATGTTGAAAATGCACGTGCATTATAATTTCAAGTGATACTGATTCATTGTACACATTTACCCCCGGTTTCACAGACATGGTTGAAGCCTAGTCCCAGACAAAAATGCATGTTTGAGCTGTTTTAACTGAAAGAAAAATATGTCAGTGCCATTGTTTTGTCTCAAGATGCACACCAGTAATGTTTTTTCTTGGGTACATTAATAAAAGCTACATAAATGCTCTAATTGAACTAAGGCCTAATCCGGGCTTAGTCTAAGCCCTGTCTGTGAAACCAGGCCTTAAATTGTGAAGTCTGGCCTAACCAAAGATTCAGAAGTGCACTGTTATGTTATTAGGAATCACATGCATTGTGCATATTATGACATTATCATTTTTCTACCAGTGAAAAGAGTGGAAGTGAAATTTTTACAGTTAGTACTGTTACCATTATATTTATAATTGTTGTTCTATTTAAATAGCCATTTTAGGGTTTAGCCATATGTGTCATTTTATTGGTATATTTGAATATGTGTTTGCTTAAAAATTGTCTTGCTCACAAATCATCACTATCTGGAAATATACACGTTGTAATATATGGAAAACTGATTGGTACGCAAGAGTCGCAGCCACCTAGAAGATGAAGATGTATCGGTTTACATTGTACGTGCACAGATATTAGCACGTACAATGTAGCAGATATGATAACATTTGATAACTATCACCAGGCATTTGTTAACCATAACGGAATAAGCTCACCAAAACTAGAGAAATGCACTACAATTGTGAATAAGCTGAATCCTATATGATAGTGGTCAGTGATTGGATTTTGCTTTTCTGAATTGTTTACATTACTTTGTAACCTTGTATTTTTAAAGGTCTTTGGCAAGAAAATCATGTGTTGTTGCTTAATACATCACACATACACGAACAACGTACAACTCATGAGTACCTCAGTCTATAAATTTAGTTAGCTGTATATTGCTAACAATTTTATGACCTGTTAGGAAGGAACTGTTAT
The DNA here is from genome assembly GCA_038088235.1 of Zacco platypus. Classification (NCBI taxonomy): domain Eukaryota; kingdom Metazoa; phylum Chordata; class Actinopteri; order Cypriniformes; family Xenocyprididae; genus Zacco; species Zacco platypus. The sequence continues at coordinate 36,467,535 of CM076085.1, read as the reverse complement.
TTTGTAGCACTTAAAATAAAACTATAGCTGCTGTATCCAATGTATTGTGGATTCTGTTGTTGTCCTTTCAGCCATCAATAAAAATACATTTGTGCAGTTTCATGTGTTTTAACTTGCCTAAAGTACAGTTCACACCAAGCGATAACTATTATAAAAATAGTTCAATAAAAAAAATAGCAGAGTCCACACCACTTGAAATCACATTCAGAATGACTTTTTCCCCCAGTTGATTAACAATAAAAACATGGACAGCCAATCAGAATCCATCCTGCTTTAAAGTGATAGTTCACCCAAAAATCTAAATTCTGTCATTAATTACTCACCCTCATGCCGTTCCAAACCCATAAGACCTTCATTCGTCTTTGAAACACAAATTAAGATATTTTTTATGAAATCCGAGCGGTATATGACTCGTCAGTAGACAGCAATTTAACCGACACTTTCAAGTCCAGAAAGGTACTAAAGACATCTTTAAAACAGTCCACGTGACTGCATTGGTTCAACCTTAATTTTATGAAGCGACGAGAATACTTTTTGTAAAAACAAAGCAAAAATAACAAATGTATTCAACAATACCTTCTCTTCTGTGTCATTCTCATACGTTGTTTACATCTGGCGCTTCCAGGTTCTAAACGCTGACTCATTATTGGCTGGCTTCATGTGCAGCTACATGGCTCTGGCCTACTGAGCCTGCATTCGGACGTAAACATGGAAGCCTTCACTCACTGTACTTACTGCAGCAATTGTATAAGGATGACAGGGAAGAGAAGAGAGTGTTGAAAAAGTCGTCATTTTTGTTTTGCTTTTGCGCACAAAAAGTATTCTTGTCGCTTCATAAAATTAAGGTTGAACCAATGCAGTCACGTCAACTGTTTTAACGATGTCTGTAGTACCTGCTGGACCTTGAAAGTGGTGATTATATTGCTGTATATAGACGAGTCATATACCGCTCGGATTTCACCAAAAAATATCTTAATTTGTGTTCCAAAGGTCTTAAGGGTGTGGAACGACATGAGGGTTAGTACTTAATGACAGAAATTTCATTTTTGGGTTAACTAACCCTTTAAAAAAACTCAAACATTTAAAGCAGCAGACTACAAAACTGCAGCACGCTTACAGTACACAGAAAGTATATTGTCCACTGGTGTGAACGTCAATATAGTTATCGTTATATAGTTATCTTTATAGTTATCGTTCTTGGTGTGAATGGGCTTTTAAAACTGTGTGATATAGATTAGCGTTGAACAAAACTATGCACGACTAATCATAAAATAAACATTGTTCATGCCATCAAAGCTCACTTTCGAATCAATAACCATAAGATAAATTGTAGCTGGAAGGAGTACTGATGACTACATTTCCAAGCTGCTGAAACGCCAACATGTTGCAACTTCCACATCTTAAGCAACAGCGACATCAAGTGTTCACCCGGAGAAGTGATTAACGATATACCACATTTAGGACTTTTTCCAGAGCACTTCACTGAGGATTTCAAGTAGTATTCCAGTGTTAATAACGAGTTTGAAGTACATATGTTCCTTAGTTGGATCCAGTAAAATCTCGTAGCGAATTAAAACACTGTGAATCAGACGCACGCTCTGATTTGCTCATTTTCTGACTCATAATAATCAAACTCATTGCCAGGAAAGCATCCTGTTGATTGGGTCTTATTATGAGAGGAAGAAAGGAGAGCAGAACTACACACATCTTCACATTATTGACGTTTATGTTAGGAAACAATGACTAGACTGCACTACTTATCATTTTAGAGAACAGGGGAGATAAAAGTGACAACATATTTTAGAAATACCCCATTCAACATGTTACATTTAGGATTAAAAGATAAAACCCAGCACAAACAAATAATTTGCATATTATTTGAAGTTAATACATGCAAATATCATATTACTCACTTCTAGTGAAATAGCACACACATAAAATTAAAGGGTTAGTTCACTCAAAAATGAAAATTATGTCATTTATTACTGACACCTGCAAGACCTTCGTTCATCTTACGAACAAAATTAAGATATTTTTGATAAAATCCAATGGCTCAGGGAGGCCTCTATGGACAGCAAGCAAATTTAAAGCCCAGAAAGGTACTAAAGACATTTTTAAAACAGTTCATGTGACTACAGTGGTTGAACCTTAGTTTTATGAAGTGAGGAGAATACTTTTTGCTCGCCAAAACAAACAAAAAACGACTTTATTCAACAATTTCAAGTCAGGGGCGATTTCAAAACACTGCTTCTTTAATTTATAGGCCTACTAAACCTTTATCACATAGCTTCTACTAATGATCCTATGAGCTGACGATTCAGGTTACATAAAGAATCCAAAATGTGTATTGATGGAATATGAATATACATATATATATATATATATATATATATATATATATATATATATATATAATTTTTTTACTTTCCACTTTCCCATCTCTCTTTTTTCCCCAAAATTATTTTCCCTCAGTACGGAATTTGTAGATAATTTAAGTAGAACACTTTATGGTCACACTGTAAAATCTTAGAGAACAGCCTGATCAAGCAGCCCCCTAGAGAATGACAAGCGAAAAAAAAACGCACTTGTTGATTTGAGTCAAGACAGAGCTAAATAGTATTTCACTACAGAATAAGAATACTTGGCACCGCACGAGGGGGGAAGGAAATCTGTTTTCCACTGCTGAGCAGGACTCACTTCCCTGCAGTGCATACTTGAGCACATGGACGCAGAAATGCTTTGAAATGACACCTCTTGTGGACTAGACCATGATCTATTTATCAAAGAGAACACGAGGAAGTCATGCCAAAGAATCAGGTCTCCGGAAGATGCGAATAAAATCCAAATCCCATAGTATTACTGCGCTACTGTCAATTCTCTGCACAAGAATGAAAGGAATATTGCAATGCCATTTGGGCCAGCTGCAGTTTATGCACTAAACGCAGACAGTTCTCCGTATACCAAAGCACTGCCAGCGGCGACTGATTTGCTGGGGTCAATCTTGCAACGTTTGCTACAGGGTTCGCGTTGACCGCACTGCACTGAAGTTGAAGAAGCTCTCGCGCATGGGACCTACCAAAGAGGCTCAGAGATGTTCTCGTGGAATGTGGACAGAATGATTGATGTGGAAGCTTCAGAACGGTAAACGACCCGTGTGCGCAACAATGCAGCGATTTTTTCAGAGGAGACGGATCCGCACACTGCGCTTGGTTTGGTCGCTCATGGCCGCGCTCGCGCTGTCACTGGCCGTGTGCAGTGCCATATTTACAGTGTGGACATTGCGACAAACGCGGGACCTGTCGAGGTCTTTCCAAACTCTGCAGGAGCGCTTGGAGCAGGTAAACCCGATGGCTCGTTTGCTTTGGTTTTTCTCTTTCAAGTGCATGACAGACGCATGCATGCACGCATTCTCGAGCACATTTGTCAAGACAGTTCTCACTAATCACGCAGTGATTTTGCAATTATTCTTTCTTTTAATCACGAGGTTATTTCACGCTCTTTGACCACGAAAGCCATTTTCAAGCTCTTTTTGGGAAGGTATATCATGAGGAATGTAATCATATAATTCCGAGGCACTTGATTATACAAACATACAGCTGCGGCACCGCTGGGGGTCTGCGGGACGCGTTTTTATGGCCCTTCCAGACTTTGCGCGCGGGGTGCTGTGAGTTATGGCCTATTTAGTTTCTAAAGTCGCTGCCAAGTGTGATGGTTTTGTTGCCAATTTTGCTACATGTTTAGGGCTATTTACTGGAAATCTTAGACTACTTGGCACGAGCGCGTCTCGAAACCAGTTGACATTGCCTTTTAAGCATAGTGTCTCGTAAAAGCGTTTGTGTAATTATGGTTAAATGATTTGTGTCATGTAAGCAGTCATTTGGAGCAGCTTACCCTCAGATAAAGATGGGCAACTTTTCATGAGTGGGCTAGGCTTTATTGTCATCTTGAGGATAGTTTAATTTTAGGACTATTTCGTGATATTCGATCGACCAGTATGCGATTCCAGAACGAATGACTCTTATGAACCGGTTCCTTTTAGGGAATCAGATTATACAGCGTGACCAGTGTAGAGCGAATACCGCACGAATGGCTCTTGTGAATCGGTTCCTTTTAGTGAATCGGAAAAACTTATGATTCTGTCTTAGCAGTTCCTGAATTTACTTATGGTCACTCAATTAGCATACATATTATGAGTTTTGCTGTACTTTATGGCTCCCGACACTTAAATCTATTGCTTGTTCGTGTGTCAAACTTGTAAAAAACAACGACGAAATAATGAAGGAAATACCACATAAAGTCTTTTGCTGCGTCCGAAATCAAATACTACCCTACCGTGTGTGTGTATATATATACACACACGGTAGGGTAGTATTTGATATATATTTATTTTGAATAAGTAAATAGCGTTTGAAAAACAGTAGGCAAAAAGTCCCTGGACGACCTACTTTTTCCAGCGAGATTCTGAAGTGCGCATAGATGGACACTTTACTATCCCATGAGGCTACGGCTGAGGATTTGTGAAGGGAGGTGAAGCGACGCAACTGACGCTGGTAGGTCACATGATAATGACAAAATTGCGGATGTAGTATGTCCTGATTACAATCATACCACGCACACATTCTTACCCTATAGAACATACTTTTTCAACGGTCGTGATGTAAGTTCAAATTCAAATGTCGTTCACTTAAAAGATTTGAGGTGTGTCCCAATTTGCGTACTTATGCACTATTGTGTGACATTTTTTAGTATTAATAGTTCAGCTAGTGCGGTGACACTAAAAGAAAAAGTGCACTTTAACTACCCTGATGATGCACTAAATTAACGGAAAAAAACTGAGTGTGGAATGTTGGACACTTTATGCACTCAACTGCTCGAATTATGTAGGGGAGGGGCTATTAGACTTCGATGTTGAATGACAAAATAACACACTACATGGATGAGTACATAGTGCATAAGTACATAGTGTATAAGTGCATACAGTGTACAGTGCGTTATTTGGGACGCAACCACAGATTCGAACGAAACATCACTACTTAAGATAAAGTCAAACACACAGACCATTTAAAAGTGTGCTCATTTTACTACCTTATTTGTAGATTAAATTCATTCTCCGAACAGTCGGTAACAAGGTTTTTAGCGAGTAACTGTTAGCAAGGTTTTCAATAAATGTTGCCATAAAATATTTTGGCTACTTTCTGGCTTCGTCAATAATTGCACACTCCCTTGAATATATACTTATTTTGAATAATTAATTACTTCACATCAGCTAAAAAAGAATGTTTTATATAGTATATAGTATGTATATAATGCTGTCATTATCATGTGACCTACTACCAGCGTCAGTTTCCTCACTTCACTTCCATTCACAAATCCTCTCCCGTGGCCTCATGGGATAGTAAAGTGTCCATCGTATGCACATTTTAGAATCTCGCTGGAAGTAGTAGGTCATCCCGATACTTTTTGCCTACTTTTTAATGAGTACTGTGGATTCAGACATACTTCTTTTGTCTCACATAGTAGGGAAGTATACATAAACATTGTTTATGTATGTTAAAAATGTGGGGAATTTGTTTTCTGTGGATTTTCAGAAATTGTTTTGTTTTAGAAAAACTTAAATACATACAGTTATGTTTTGCATTTATCAGTTATGCATTCATCTGATGTTATGTAAGCAATATCTGGCAACAGTACATCTTTTTCCACATTGGCGAGCGATTTACTAAAGCTATTGTGCATGTGCATTTACTCACTGCATTCCCCCCAAATATTTCACCCTTAAAAAGCACAAAAAGCATCGCCAATGTTACGGCTCTCCATATGATTCTAACTTTGTCTTCTGTAGCACAGTACAATTTGTGTGCTATATACTTTGCAAGGACTAGATTGAAAGTCCAGATGGACAGGTACTCACTTCACTTCTAGGCACAACCGCAGTTCCTGTTGCCAAGACATTAAACTGCTGACAAAGCTTTCACATGCTTGTCACATTGTTTGTCAGCTTTTTCTTTTCCACTTAATTTAAAATGTCCTTTTAACAGAGAAGCATTCCCGGAATGTATTGCATTAAGGTTAAAAAAAAACATTACAAGGTGTTGTTACCGATTTTCATTTAGGGGAAGTGGTTGACCTATTAAAAACTGAGTTTTAGTGCTTGCCAGGCTTCTGGTGACTTTGTTTGTGTCTCGCTCAGGAACGCCTCCAGCTTGGGTTTGATTATTTCAAAAGCTATGACTACTGCATGGGTTACCCGCAAAACGCCAGTTAATAGAAACCAGCAGTGTTTCTCCCCAGTGGCCTGCTCGAACTTGACACACATATTTAGGTTCCATTCCTGGCCCAGTCACGCTGGTGTCGTCTGTCTCCCATATCTGTCTGCAAAAGCTGTTGAGCGTGTTGAAAACTTCTTTTCTCGCTCGTTATTTCTCTCTCTTGCAGGTGAATATGCAGCGCAAGGCCATCTTCCAGCTCATCCTGGAAAAACGCGAACTGCTGGAGAGTCAGAGGTTCCGCAGAGATGGTACTGAAGGACATCATATGTCATAATGTCAGGCATGAAGCCAGTTATTGAAATCCATTCAAAGCACTTGACTGAAAAAATGATCTGTGATTATGACAGTGTCACACGCAGACCATTTATTATAGCAATCACAGATTACTCTTTGAAGGAAAGTGAATAAAACCATAGAGATTAAAAAAATGCAGGATATGTATGAAAACACTATAAAACACGTAGACGTAAAACTGACACATGACAGCTGTTGTCAGAAAATCTTGGATCACCTGCAGTCTTTCCAGCTGCAGAAGGATGATCTTTGCTCATTGCGTGGAATATTTACAGAGACCAAATCGTTTTGGACACCAAGGCACCTTGGGTAAACCATGGGCATATGTTTCCAAAAGCTGCAACAGGAAACAGTAGGCAGCAGGCTGAATGACAGCAGAAATTACAGGTTTGAGCTGGATGGACACGCACCCGGCAAAACCCAACTGGCACAAGGACCGCAAGGGCATATTGGTTTTAGCAACTTTCTAAAACAAGTGACCCCTGCATTGAAGACAGAAATAGCTTTAATTGGCAATAGACTTGCTTCAATTCTGTCGCAATTATGCGATAAGGCATCTCAAGGCAATTCTCCCGAGTACACGGTGGAAAAAACAGTGCCAACAGGGTAAAAACAACAGAAAGTGAGGCGCTCGGGCCAAAAAGATCAACAAAGTAGACATTAGTGTTGAACAGATGGACCCTCAGAAGTCTAATGAGCAGCCGCAAGTCTTCAGCTGACACCTGACGGCTGTCTGATTTCAGAGCCAAAATGCTTATCCACAATCATTCCTCAAAATATATTGTTTTCCTAGCCCAGAATAGTGCCCCTTAGGGACAGTCACGGCTTCAAGTTGAAACGGTCAGCCAGAAATAACAGTCGCTTTAACCGTTTCTATGAAGCTCCTTTTGAAGTCTGAGACATAGGTGATCAGTCAATGCATATTTTGACAGACTACCGGGAGTTCAGGCAGCTCCCCTCAAGTGAGATTCGAGAGTTTTGGAGAGGGGCAAAGAAAAAAACAACACATTTCTCAAGGTGGTTTGTTTGAATAATTGCATTTAGCTGAACGGTAGCCATAGCTGTTAATCTATCTCATTTCATAGGAAGATTATTTTCTGTACCAGAAAGGTTAAGAAAGAGCCAACCATTCATTTTTCTTGCAGAGTATAATTTTTAGTTTTGCCTCTTTGTTGACTGGAACCAGCTGGTGGGGTGAATGTAGAAAATACTGTGCATAGTGCCTGTTACTGAAAACAAAGGGTAGGAGAAGTGTAGAACAGAGCTGAAAGGAAATATTTCACCATCTGCTTTGACAATCAGGACTTCAGCTGGTGTATAAATTATTCTAGATTAATCCATGATGTTTGCATCTGCACAGCTGTTTAATGCTGGAAGTTGCAGGAGCTCCACATGGATGACTCTTATCTGCATCCCAGAGAGTTTTGTCTCTTTTTCCAAAACATGCATTTCTTTTGTCTTTATCTTGCAAGTGGGAGGGAGGAAAGGAAATGGACGAAAAGTGGCCTCTCATTTTGAGAGTAAGTTGACAGTATTGCAAATCATTTCATTTATCAATGAAACACCCAATTTCTGTTCCCCCCAGCCATCTAATGTACATACATTATCTCATTTTCCAACAGTAACCATTGATTCCTTCCAAAAAGGTGAGTTATTTGGAAATTATATATACATATATATATATATATTCTCGGAATATTCTCTGATAATGTGTGCATCCTAGTGGGGATTGAGGGAGTCATTAAAGGATGGACTGAGGAGCAGCTGAATATGAGCAGGGCAGTTCATTATAATCCAGAGACCGGCACCTTCAAAGTGGAGCGCAACGGCGTCTACTTCCTCTACTGTCAAGTGAGTTAAACAGGACCAGTTTTCTGCAAACTTTCCATGCACATCACCTGCAATGGTAGCATATATTAGGAGAGACAGTGTATATAATATACAGTGTTGGGTACAAAAAAACAGTAATTAATTACTAGTTACTAACCACATCTTCAACAGTGTAATTAGATTACTGTACTAATTATTCACTCTAAAAAGTATTGCATTACTAATTACATTCTAAATCCAATATCAACCTCGACCGGTTGAACAACACAAGGATAGACATGAACTGCTCTTTTAATTCTTTCAAGTAAATAATATAAAATTGCATAAATTATTCTTGAACTGACCAAAGTATTTAAAGGTTACATAAAAAAAAAAACATTTTATCATTAGTTGTTAAACTTTGGTGTTAAATCCACTATTGTTTTATAATTCTATAATCTATTCAATATTCAATGCAATATTTCGTTATATTAGAAGTAACTGTAATTAATTTAAAGAAAAATGAAGAGTAATCCCTTACTTTTTCAAGGGAAAAGTAATTAATTTACAGTAATTGATTACTTATTAATGATAAATAGATAGATAGATAGACAGATAGATAGATAGATAGATAGATGTAAGATAGATAGATAGATAGACAGATACAGATAGATATATGATAGATAGATAGATATATGATAGATAGATAGATAGATAGATAGATAGATAGATAGATAGATAGATAGACAGACAGAAAGACATAGATAGATAGATAGAGACAGAAACAGAGATTGATGGACAGATATAGAGAGTCAGAGATAGATAGATATATGATAGATAGATAGATAGATAGATAAATAGATAGATAGATAGATATATGATAGATAGATAGATAGATATATGATAGATAGATAGATATATGATAGATAGATAGATAGATAGATAGATAGATAGATAGATAGATAGATAGATAGATAGATAGATACAGACAGAAACAGAGACATAGATTGATGGACAGATATAGAGAGTCAGAGATAGATATGTAGATGATAGATAGATTGGTCTCTCATAACATTCTTGTTTCACTTGTTGTCTTTCTCTGCATTTCCACCCCCAGGTACACTTCAACGAGAACCTGAGTCAGTATGTGAAGCTCGAGGTGTCCGTCTCTAAAGGCCCTTCACTCCAGTGCATCGAGGGATACGGAACCACACCAGCCTCTGGCTCCCACCAGTTTCACTTCCTGAAGCCTTGCCAAGTCTCCGGCCTCCTTCGCCTTAACAAGGGCGCCGAGCTGAAGGCCGTCACCGGAAGTTCCTTCAGTCTGCAGATGTCGGGCAAACACTACTTTGGCCTCTTCAAAGTCAACTAGAGGCACGGACAGTTTTCCAGACGCCTCAACTGTATGGACAACATAGTTTTATAGTTTTCCACAGATCACTGCTCCAAAAGTACCTAACCTAAACCTGTCTCTTTGAACCTGGCGTTGCCTTAACAGAGGAAATTTTGACTCAACGAGGAACGTTTCTATAACCAGCTGTCCATGGTCACAGATGACCCCTTTATGAACGCAAGTGCCCTTCCATTAAGATGTCATCGGGATGTTAATGACTGCACAACTTGCCTTGTTGGACCAATTTATGGAGAATCATTTGGTACTCTGTCGGTCTGGCTGCAAATGCCTTATTAAACGCAAACCAGCACAATTTCTACTATATAAATATAGCATTTAATTACAGCATACCAGAGACATTGCTCCAGCAGCGTGGTTGGCTTATATACTGGCATAACCAGTTTGAACAGAAGGACTATGAATTTTCAGCAGCGTTGCAGGCCACTACAAGCATGAGAGGTTTCACCACTGGTTACTTGGCTGGACCAAAACAGAGTTGCCCCAGTTCCTGAACTGCCTTACCACTGGATGGGTTCAGCGCAGAAAAATGAAGGTTTTGGTTGGTCGTTGTGAAAAGTGACTAAATATGCGTCAAATAATACAAGAAACTTTATTGTTGTTGCATCAATTTGACACAACAAGCCACACACCTTTTCTCTCCAAATACACTGTCACTGTGTTATATGAAACATATATTAATATTTATCAAGGAAAAGGCAGTGACTTGTTGAAGCAGGTGTTGTATTTTGTGTACTGTACTGTGTTACTGAAAGTGGACTATGTGTACAGGTTGATGGCATGGACGGCTTAGACCTTTAAAGTCACAGTATGCCTTTAGTTTTTATATAATGTGCAATTTCATGTTATTTTTTTAAAAGGTAAAGTTGCAGATTTTTACACCTTTGTAATTTCATTTAATCTCACTAATTAGAAATGTATGAAACCACTGGTGACTCGAATCTATCAATGTCTACCTGACCTACCGCTCCTGAGGCCTTTTGTAAATCTTGTCAATACTGTTAATTAAATCTGAAATGGAAGTTACAACCCGCCGTTCGAAATGCTCTTTGCCCCAAATGGGTTTCCTAATAATGCAGTAGGCTTCCCCTTTGTATTTCCTCAACCCTCATGCGGACCCCTGCAAACCTTCTCATTTCCACTTGCTTCTGGACTCTCACTTCCTGTATCGGAATCTGCAGCAAATAGTTGAAAACCTTTTAGGGAATAACATGTGCTTATTCCCCCCTGATTTCTAGCCCCATTTCTTCCCCCTTGTCTACTCTGTAGTTTTTTTCGTCTGTTTGGGTTCACTCCTCGCATAAAATTCACATTTGGCTAGCGGCACAGTTTCTGCTGTTAAAACATCCAAGATAAACCTGACCCATAGTCGAGATGAAGGACAGTCAGATTCTGCGAGAGGTAACGTGTGAATTTGAGGAGGTGGTGGCAGTTTCAAATACATACATTCATTCATAAATGTCTAAATATGCAAAATATGTTTCTTTGTTTTCATGGCCATATTTTTTTAGAGCATCTAAAAAAATTTTACCTCTAAATCAGGTTTCGACATTTACAGGAATTGACAAGGTTTCAAGAATGCTGAATTCAAGAATCTCTGGAGATTTTCAAGGCCAAAGGACCCGTAGAACTGTTGAAGAAGTTAGATTACAAGCCTGCAAGATGCAGTTCAGCTTCAATCGATTATAATGTAATATTAAATAATAGTCAAACAGAGAAAAGACCAAATATTGTCATTTTAAATGGTTTTTCATTTCAACATTTACCAAGTCTGACAGAACCAAAAACAAGAAAATGGATAAAACAAATGCTCTTTTTTGTGTGTATCATCTGACAGACAAAAACACAAACCTAGAGTAATCATTACAGTAATGTTTCCTGGTACATTTCGAATTAAATATAAGGAAAAATTACTAATTGATTTGTGAGGAGTGAATTGTGAATTCAGTAACTGCTCTGAACAATTTTTTTTTTTTAAATGGGTATTCTGCTACGGAGCTCGCTTAAATGTGGGCACAGCAAAAGTGCAAATCGAGGGCACATATCGACGGCAAAAGGGGCGCTCGTTCGCGAACACTTCTGCAACATAAAATGACAAATTGGACACCCTATGGTCTTGTGGACTTCGCAATCACGCGCACACGCCAGTTATCGTAAAGCCCAAAGTATACTTCACTTTTTCCGCGTAGCCTATGTGAAAGTCAGCTTGCAATGCGCGTGACGCAAATTTTGTCATCTGAATAGAACGCACGTACTGTACGCGCACCACTGGATTTTTGTAGCCATGCATACATTGTATGCGCAGGTCGCACATGCGTATTTCATTTTTTTTTGCAGTAATTAGTTTATCTGCATGCCCTGGAGCTGTTGATTTACAGGGTAGCTAAAGAAAAACTGTATAAACAGAACAGACATGGGCTGCGTTCCACTCCAGTTTTAGACACGCACTCGTGAACTTCCTTAAGCACTTCCCCTTGCCGCCATTTTGAAGTGCGTTCCACTGCATGAAGTGGACGAGGGAAGTTTACATGGACAGACCATCGCTGTCCATGTTAACTATGATATATATATATATATGTATGTGTGTGAGTATGTCAGACAGCAGACAGCGCGAGTCTCGCGATTGTAGAAAGCAAAAGTCGAATCCCGAACATTTTAGGCAATTTATAAATCTCGGCTGCATGCATTATTTTAAGTCCAAAAAGAGGACATATAATCAGGCGCTGAAAATACTACCCATTAAAGTCCGGTGAACCAATGGGATCACTCGGGGTCCTAAAGGAGACTTGATTCCAAGGGGGACTCGATTTCTCACCACACCAGAACGCATGCAAGCTACAGTGACAATGGAAGCCTACATAGATGAGAGATTGTGCAAAGAGGTTATAAAGTACCTTCATTTATACAACTCTAGCATGAAACAATACAAAGTTGTATACACAGGTTGTAACTTGTGGCGAGAAATTGCGGAAAACTATGCATACGTCGAACGCCTGTATCTGTGCATGAGTCAAATGAAGTTTGCAAGGCTGTGCTTAAAAAAGTATACTTTAGGCTTCAGTCCACAAGATCGTAAGTGCATATACAGTTGTCATTTGGGACAGGGTCTCTGAGGCTGCGAATCTTTTTGAGTGAATCATTAAAATGAACCGTTTCATAAGGACGAATCACGGCTGGCGTGTTAATTTTAATTTAATAGTAATTATAGTATTATTATAGTATAATAATAGTAATTTAATAGTTCATTTTTTTGTTTTGTCACAGTCTGGAGCCCTGGTATAGACATATATCATTAAACTAATAAAATTCTCTCAACCTTGTATCATCTCTTTTGATAACTTGATAACAAGCACAGCAAACAGAAAATTTTCATTTGAAATTTTATTTTATTACAAACAAACAAAACAAAAGAGAGAAAGATGCATTATTAACATGTTCCGTTCGGTGTGCCGAATGTTGATCACAACAATGTCACTGACTGTCTGGAATCACAACGTACATAGTAACGCTTAGCAGGAAACGAACAAAATGCAAAAAAAGGCTGAAAACAAAAAAGTATTAAAAGACAGAAATGAAAAATGGACAGAAAGTGCTTGATTTGACACAACTCTCCCAAATAATATGAAGCACTGAAATTAACAATATTTCAGAACTATACTGGGGCAAATAAATTAACATTTCAACTCGTGATCTGTCAGAGTTGAGGCCTAGCTAGGGATATTACAACTGCAGCCATATACAGAGTTCACATCTGCTGGTTAACCCTTTACAGTTGTATTACCATTTAAGGCGGTTACATTACAAGGCTTTGCATTTGTAGGAGCCAAAGATCATGAAGAAACACTGCGGAAGGAATTTCATTTGCTGATTTGAATATATGCTTTCATGTTTTCAATTTCATGGTTACATGTGATCCACTGCATACAGGTTATTTGTTGGCAAGCCCCGAATCTAGATACAAGCGATGTCTGTTAGATAGCAATGATATCAATCATTCCGAAGTCCGTTCAACCTCTTCATGGAATATTATTACAAGAGGTCCGCTATAGAGAAATGTCATGGACCAAACATACAATGCATCAATGTTTCGACTGTTTTTTTTATTATTATTATTTTCATTTGGTAGAAGCTTCGCAATCGTAACATCAAGGACAACATCAAGAGCAACAACAATAATCTTAGTTGCAATAACAAGAATTAAAAACAGGAGAACACAATGAAACCGGGTTTAAATATGCAAACAATATCCAAGAGCTCGTAAAAACAAGTAGAAATGTGAATAAAGGATAGGAGTGAGATGTGAGCGATCTGATTGAATGAAAGGAGGTGAGGATGAAGTGATGGGGGCATGACAGAGAAAGAGGAGTTTGGACAGCGTAGGACTGCCAGACGTGCTTCAGTAACAATCTTGAACATTATTAGGGAGATATGAAGATGAAGCCTCTTCACCTCACTGTAACGCAAGATTAAGGGTCAATACTTAAAAAGGCAGGGAACTCTACATATCAATGCTTGATGTCCCAATATAAGGCTAAATAACTTCATTACAAACATGTCTTTTTATCCCAAGGCAATACTGCAGCCAATACTGTTATAATCGAACATAATACATTACTTCCTTACTGTCGTGGTAGGCTATAAACTTTACCTCATGTTTTTTTCCTCAGCCAGGATGCTGTTAATCGTTTTTTCCCTCTTTTTAAAAAATATGCATATATCCTCCCAAACCAAATCTATGATTAAATCAATATGCTTAAACCTCATGTCCTTAAAGGCACAGTTCACCCCCAAAATGAAATTTCTGTTCCAAATCTGTTTGACTCGTTTTCTTCTTTGTAACAAAATAATGAATTCTGAAAAATTTCTTCTTTTTTTTAATCAAACAATGAAAGTCAATGGGGTCCAATGTTCTTTTGGACCTCATTGACTTTCATTGTATGGACAAAAAACAATTCTTCAAAATACCTTCTTTTGTGTTCTGTGGAAAAAAGAAAGTTAAACAGGTTTGGAATATAAATCAGGACTTTGTTTTCCTTTTGGAGTGAACAATCCCTTTCAGACATTAAGATTAAAGTGCCCCTATTATGCTATTTGAAAGGTTCCTAATTTTGTTTTGCATGTCTCCTATAACAGGTTTACATGCATCCAAAGTCAAAAAACACTGTGATTTTCTCATAATATACATTGCACATCACCTCATTTTTCAAAGAGTCGCTTGAAAATGCTTCATTCGAAGATTCAGTCTCTCTAAGCCCCTCCTTTCCTAGAGCCTACTCTGCTCTGATTGGTCTGACGGCCCAGTCTGTTGTGATTGGTGTTGTGTTGGAAACAAAACGCCTATTACCGTATCTGAATTTGAGTTCGGGGTCTTCCTCAGCGCTGTGATACAAGCAGTGACGATGGTGTCTGCATATCCTCATCCTTTTGAAGTAGATATGCAGTACTGAAAACAGCATCTTCTTAACCAGTCGACAACATGAATCAAACTCTTCCAGGCCTCAGCTGCAACTATGGTTTGACGGCGAGTCAAAATAGACGTTGTTCGCGGGCAGGCAATGGAGACCATTGGCGGGCATTGTGTACATTTTTTACACTGTTATGTAGGTTTGTAATAGGAAGTGAGACTGGAATTGCTGACAACTCGTTTTGGCAGTTCAGAATCGATTTTTTCTTTGAGGAGACAACTTTGTTGTGCACTTTGAACTTTGCAGACCTTTTACATTCACAAACAGCTATATTGCACACTTCATTAAATGTAATATTTGAAAAAGCATATTAGGGGCACTTTAAAGATTGCTTTAAAATTCTTGTTTATGGTACATGGCACTCCAACGCTAGCTTAGGATGAGGGTTTTCTTGAAACACTGCACTATGCTAGAGTAGGCACAGCTCAATGCACAGGCATTTTTCTTGACCAAACCGTGGACTGTGAGGTGCATGCTGTCGGAAAACAAATCACTGCGGGTGATGTGAAGCTATTCCACATACATGCAGCTTCATGTCTGTGTCGAGTTTCGCTAGCGACATTACGGGACTTCGGATGAACGTGAGCGTGTGGATTGTTCTAAAATGTGAGGCTGATTTGGGAAAGATAGTTATGAGAGGAAAGGAAATAAAATGTTTGTGTGTGTATATGCGCACATATGTCTTCGGGAGGAAATAACCAAAGGCGAGCGTAAATTCTGCTGAATTCTGCGTAGCTGTAACTCGAGGTGTTGTGAAAGTGCTGCCGTGATACTGAGGGTAGTCTGTTCATTCGTCAAACTGCATGTGCATGTGGGCATGTGTTCAGGGATAGTCATGTTTACGTTTGCATGCAGATGTCCTTTGACTGAATCAGCGTGTGTGTATGTGGGTTGGGAGTCGTTGAATTCAGTCGTCGATGCAGATCACCTCCCCGCTGCGTTGTTCCCTCCTCACCATCAGGAGCTCTGCCTCCCTCTCTTTCTTTACCGACATGGGGGGTCCGTTCAACACTGTAGGAAACACATACAAACAGGAAGGGAAGTTAATGATCTGTACAATAATTTGCTTTTTTGTTGAAATCAAAACAGCAAAAGTTAAATCTGACCGTCCAATCTTTATTATATTGAATTTGCCATTTCTCACCAGCTCTGACTTCAACTTCCTCTTTTCCTTTTCAGTCTCATTGAGTTTCATTCACTAACCATGAATATGCACATACTTGTTTGGAAAAAACGTGTGAATGTTTTCATACAGAAATTAAGTTTGCACTTAATTTTGTCTTCTTCAAAATTTAGGATAAAGTTGCTTCTGAATTTTAAAAGTCATGATGATCACTGCTGTCATGTCATGGAGTATTCGTGCTCATTCCGAGCATGTACTACGCAGGGCATTAGACAGAGGGAAAGAACAATACAGCTGAGTGTAAATGATGTGCTTGAAGACTTGTACACAATTATAAGCGGAACTGAGCCTTTTCTAACATTCAGTTTAGAAAGCAGTGATCGGACTTGATCAAGACCACCGATGGCTCACACTCCTTACCAGACGGGAACTCGAAATCGGTAACACTTTACTTGAAGGGGTGTGCATAAGACTGACATGACACCTTCATAATCGTGACTTGACACGTCATGAATATGGAGGAGGGTTTATGACAACTGACATGAACTGTCATTCGCTCAATTATGTCATTTTTAATGCAAAGATGACATTGTTTGAGAAGTCTTTGTTATGACAAGTTGACATAAACCAAAACATCATAACCTGTCATACATTTGTTATAAACATGACATAACAGATTAATTATAAAACTTAAGAAACTACTTTTGGGTTTTTTCTTTATGGGTTAACATTACATTAAACTGTCATGTGGTTGGTTTTGACACCGGCTGTCATGAGACTATTATAACAGCGTCATGAATATTTTTCTGACCACTTTTTTTCCAGTGATACAAATTGAATTTGTCATTAAAATGCCATTAAGTGTTAATACTCTGTCAAATTATTTTATAAAAGTGTCATGAATATTTTTCATTTAATAATTTCTTTTTTTAAGTACCACTGTAGTTTAGGTCAAGAAAAATATTCATGACGCTGTTATATGTCTTGGTTTATGTCAAGTTGTCATAACAAAGACATCTCAAACAATGTTGCATTAAAAATGACATAATTGAGCGAATGACAGTTCATGTCAGTTGTCATAAACATGCATAAACATCCTTCATATTCATGACATATGTCATGTCACAATTATGAATGTGTCATGTCAGTCTTATGCACACCCTTTCAAGTAAAGTGTTACCGTCGGCATGCAACCCTACCCTATCTATTTTCTAAATGATTGTTATAGACCTTATAGTGAACGATTCATACATGTATATGTTCATTTAAAAAAATCATTTAGTGTTAAAGTGCCCTATTTTAAAGGTTTCTAATTTTGTTTTGGAGGTCCTCTACAATAGGTTTACATGCATAAAACTTAAAAAACACTTTCATTTTCTCATAATATACATTGCACATCACCTCATTTGTCAAAGAGTCTGAAAATGGTTTGTTTGAAGATTCAGTCTCTCTAAACCCCTCCTTTCTGAGAGCTACTCTGCTCTGATTGGTCAGATGGCCCAGTCTATCGTGAATGATCTATAGCTTACAGCGTGTTTTGGAAACAAAATTACCATATCTGAATTTCAGCTCTTCCTCAGCGCTTGACACAAAATGATCCGAAGAGTAATGATGGAATTGTTTTTTTCCATATCAGTTCCAGCGTGAGTCCTTCTCGCTGAACGAATCTATTCTTTCTTTTATGAGACAATAGCTTTATTTGTTGTGCACTTTGATCTTTAAAACTTTGCAGAGCTTTTACATTCAAGAACAGCTATATTTACACTGCATGAAAGGTAACATCCGAAAAAGCATAATAGGGGCCCTTTCAAACCCGCGCCACAATCGATTGCAAGCTCGCATTCACTTTTGAGTGCATCTCACATCTCAAAATTACATCAACAACCAAGTCCCGTCCTCCTTTTTTCTTTTTCGATAATCCATTTCATCAGACAGATGTCATAATACGGAGGTAAAGATCTGTATCTACTTCCATTTCATCACGACTTTATCATTGTCATTTAATTATAAGGGTTTTTAAAGATGAACCAAGATGCCTGATTGATGCTGGAAAAGGTAAGCTAAATGTAAAAATAGGGCAAACAAACATGCACAACTGAATATCCAACATCAACTGATACCGATAAAAATGAATAACGACTAATAACTGATATGGTAATGATATACATAATACCAACAAAACATAAAACCACATTGTGCTCCATTGTGGACATCCTTTAATGGGTAAACTTGCATACAGTCAAAGTATACTATATACCATACATAATAATAATAATAATAATACAAAACCTCATCTTGTATAAAGAGATATAAGTGAGGACAACAGTACTGAGCATTTTAGTTCACCACACACAAGCACATAGTGAGTGTATAGTGTTTGAAATTCTTTAGCTTCATTTGCTGTACTTGTAGATTTTTCGACAAACTCACAGTCTGACTCAGACGGGCATGATTTCTGCCATTCTTTAAGTCACGTAAAAAATACAACGAATTCCTTCTGGGAACATCCTATAGTACGATAGTTGTTCTAGTGAAGGAACACATGAAATGACTATATAGGCCTTACATTGAATGAATGTAAAGTTATGGCCACATTTACTATTGCTCTGTGAAACTTAACAGACGAAATCCCATCATTTCATAGGAGCACATGCGATCGGGAGTTTTGCGTGCGGGAGAAAAAGTTCCCAACACAGTTTTTGTTGGTCAGACGGATCCGTTTTGTTGAATTTTGCCAAATTTTCGCTAATGTGACTCGTCAAGTCACGTTTATTTATATAGAGCATTTTACAATGCAGATGGTTTCAAAGCAACTTTACAGTGATAGCGAGAAACATCATTTTGGCTGTATAGCAGCTCTAGAAGTCATTGTCCAGCTTAATTAAGTTCAGTATTGATTCATTTCCATTGTAAAAATCACAAGTTATCAATTCAGTTCATTTATCTTTACAGCAGCTCTGGAGAAAACAGTCATGGTCCAGCTCAGTTCAGTTCGCATACAATGGTGTCAATGCAGGCAGATCAGTAATCTTGTTGAATATTAGGTTTCCCGACAAAGCAAGACAGAGGCGACAATGGCAGCTTTATTTTATTCTATTCTACTCTATTCTATTCCAACATTTAGTAAATGGGGTTATAGCATTTGATACCTTTGGTTTGAAGAAATAACCCACCCCAAATTTTAGGCTACATTCAAATTACTCCTGCTAATAATTGTGCTACTATTATGCGAAAGAATACAGCTTACAGACGCTGCATCTTTATTTCAAGACGATCGCAAAAAATAAAATGCCATCAACGCTTACACAATATCCTGACAGCCACCTAGATTGAGCACTCGGGATACCTGTTTTGTCTCAGGCCTAAACATGCAGCGCACTGAGGAACAGTTGCAAGATGTTCAAAGGAACAATTCCTCTTGGCTTGTGTTCCTCAAAATTACACAACCAAAGTTTTTCCAAGGACAATAACACCAGTCGTTTGTTGTGCTACAGGTTTTGGCTGAGATTAATGTTCTTGAGTGTGCAAAAAAAGAAACATGGGCACTGGAAAAGGCTAATGCTAACGCTTGAGTTCAATTATCTGATTAAAACTGGCACCGTTTCGTAAACACGCAATGAGTGAACAAGAATGCATGGCCTTCAGATGGGAACGCGTCGGCAGAGAGCATGGAATGCGTTGGGGCTCCTTTACAAGGGGGAAATGCTGAGCTAGAAACCCGCCGGGTGACTTTCATATCTCTGAACGTTGTACTGCATACTCTTGCAGCGTGAGCCAAGGAAAATAATTCATTACTCAGATTCAGATCTCGGAGTGACTTGACTCTCTGCTTCTACAATCAACAATCTTGGATGTATCTGGCTCTCTCGCTCAGACTGTCTCACTCTCCCAGACTGTCTCACTCTCTTTCAGGCTGCTTCTTTTCCCAGACTGTCTCTCTCAGACTACCTTTTACTTAGACTGTCTGTCTCTTCCAAAATTTCTCTCTCAGACCGTGTGTTTCCGTCGGACTGTCTTTCTGTCCCAGGTTGTCTCGCTCTGACTCACTGACTCTTTCTTTTAGATCTGTCTCTCTTCCCACGCTGTCTGTTTCTCATTTCTAAAGCTGCAACAATTAATTGATAATAATGAATAATAAAAAATAAATAATCAAAATAAATTAAATTAAAACAAAAACTATATTAATCGGGTGTGTGAGAAATGAGGGTCAGTAATATTTTTGTTTAAAATGTGTTGTTGAGTGTTAAATTTAGATTTTAAATGCCCCATTTAATTTTCTAATAGAAATCCTATATACAACACAAGTAAAAAATATTTTTAACAGAGCAGTAACTGTAATTAATTATAATTACAAGACGTCATTTACAGGAAAACTAAAATTATATCAACGTGTTATTTGAGCGCCATTCAAAAGTTGGTAGTTTTTAAGATTTATTTGCTGAAAGAAATATTCAGCAAGGATGCATTAAATTGATCAAATGTGTCAGTAAAGACATTTATAATGCTATGAAATACTTCTTTTTTAAATAACTGCTGTTCTTGTGAACTTTATTCATCAAAGAATCCTGAAAAATGTATCATGGTTTCCACAAAAACTTTAAGCAGTAACACTGATAATAAGAAATTAGAAATAAGAAATGTTTCTTGAGCAGCAAATCAGCATGTTAGAATGATTTCTGAAGGATCATGTGACATTGAAGCCTGGAGACATGATGCTGAAAACTCAGCTTTACATCACAGGAATAAATTTAAAAATAAAATAAAATAATAAAAAAATATTTTAATTTGTATTGATATTTTTTCAGTATTGCTGTCTTTACTGTATTTTTTTTAATCAAATAAATGCAGCCTTATTTCAAAAACATAAATCTTACCAAATGCAAACTAAATGTTTGGGAAGCTTTGTATTCCTGTAAACAAACATTTATAATTTTTTTAAATATTTTTATTTTTACTGCCTATAATGTTTATTAAAGCCCCCCTCCTTTACGCCCCCTGTATTTATATACAGTGTGTTCCAAATTATTATTACTCAAGTAACATAGTAGAATTTTAGTACAATAAATATTCAGATTTTAGTTTTGTAACTTAGTTTTATTTTTCATATTTGTTATGTTAAATAGTTTTCCAGGTCTTCTGAGGTAAATGGAAAATCTACTTAAAGAGGTTGTTCCACATTATTAAGCAAGTCACAGTTCTCACGCAGTATAGGGAGGAAAAAAGATTTTTCAGAAGATGAAAAGCATGAAATTGTGCAATGTCTTGCAAAAGGCATGAAACCACTAATATTTTGCAAAAACTGAATAGTGATTACTAAGAAGAACTAAAGTAGAAAAACTAAAATCTGAATGTTTATTGTACTGAAATCCTACTGATATGTCACTTAATAATTTGAAACGGTGTCTGTTTGTCTATCTATCTATCTATCTATCTAGCAAAGAAATAATCAGATTAAAACAGATTAATCGCTTATCAAAATACTCATCGTTAAATTGTTATTCCTACTCAGATCACCTCTTTTCTATCTTCATTTCGAACATCTCTCTCTTTATACCCCTTTCTCTGACCAAACATGATCTGAGGGCACCAAGTTTTGCTCCAGCACACCAGCCTGCCTCAAGTCTCTATTTCTCGGTAAACCAGAAAAACATGCAGAGATGGCAGTTGGCCTCAGTGACCCGGCCTATCCAAACAACCAGCACACTCACACAATTAATCACTCACACAGAAGAACCAACACACCAGCAACCCTGAATTTACATTCGTACAGTATCAACCCCAACCCGACACAACCATATGCACAATTAGCTTCGGTCCATTGACAGTACATGACCATGCATTGCACACACACACACACACACACACACACACACACGCAAGCACACCACTACAATAAAACACACCCCGTGGTGGAAAATAAAGAGCTACTTAAGTGGCTCTCAAGTGTGCGTGCTTGCACACGTGGGTGTGTTTGTGCATTTTTGCAGAATGCAGGGAGTTCTCATACAACAGTCATGTACTGTACAAACGTCCTGCTGGGGATTGAATCTGGCTCTAGCACAACGCAGGAATTTGGTCTGGAAGGTTTGGTCTTCAAGGACTTCTGACCCGGGATCAGCGCGCTCCTTCAATAAGGTAGCTTGGGGAAACCATAAAACTGATCTCAGATCAGGTGCAAAGATATTTCTGTCTGCGTCAGCGCTCTGGACAGGTTGCAAAAGATGAAGAGTCAGTCTCCATATATATATATATATATATATATATATATACGGGGCGGTTTCGTACCACTGTAACATTTCACAGTCCTGGTTTAGGAACGCAGAGAGTCCGTGGCTGGAGAATTTTTCGAGAGGTCCGCAGTTTCCAGGAAAAAGATAGTTCCACTTCACTGTGCCTCGGTTCCAAAACAGTTTTGATTGGGTCAGGGGTTTTAATGACAGAAAACAAACTTGTGGTATTTTGGAAAAACTGCTGTCTTTGGAATCCTTCACTTCTGACATTGTGAGAGGCTGCATGTGCTTGTGAGAGAGAAAGAGAGAAGCAGAGTGGATAAATGATAAAAGAAAGAGAGATACTGTATAAAGGGATGCAGAAAAATAGTGATTTGTGGCGGAATTAGGGAGGGACGATTTTGGGCACTTAAAACGAGCACTCTCGCTCCTTCGGCCAAATGAAAAATTAATCTGCTGGGACTTCTCTCGGACCGACAGATGAAAGAAAGAGAACGGAGGGGGCAAGGGGAGAGGGAGTGAGAGTCAAAGGGAGATAGAAAGAGAAAAAAAAGTGCTGGAAAGAGCAGAAGTGGAAGAAGAGGTCTGTGTTTTCGTCGTCCAAACAGCTCTCGTTTCAGCACTCTTACTTCATTTCTCTCTTTTGGATTTGCTCATTTTATCTAACTATTATTAACCATTTAGCCTGAAAATCTTTTCTCAAGAAGTACAGTAACTTTTCCTGCCTGCTATGATATTTTCAGACATTCTCTTTACCCTACCATCCTGTCTAATTTATTCTCAATTAATTGTTTTTCTAGCCTTTCAACCCCTCACATTCTACAGTCTCTTTCAGGTCAAGGCTTTTTGGGCCGTCCGTTGCGTGGCAGGTTCTCCACCGTGTTGCTGAGGCGATACTTGACGATGATGCTGTGCACGGTGGATTTGGGCATGTGGAGCTCCTGCCCAATTGACCCTTCCGACTTGCCATCCTTCCACAGGTCCACCACCCTCTGTCGCTGCAGCACGTCATGTTCCTTGGTCTTCAGGCAGGACGGCACTTCTGTGGAGGCAGAAAGGGGGCAGACTGTAGACACTGGGGGGTTGGGAGCGGTCAATCAGTGGCACAGTATCAGTCTTCAATATTGAAAAATCAAAAAAAAAAATATAACTGTAGGCAGGAGGCTGGAAGAAGGCCTTCTCGACCAAAGAAAAAGCATAAAATCTTCCAGTTTTGAACCTCCCGCTCTTATAGTAATCCTGAGAGCCAGAGTCGGGACATCCACTGGCTGCGAGAGCAGTGACGCACTGAACTATCACACGGTAAAAAAAGAGATGTTAGAGGTTTAAGCGGTATTTGCCAAAGAAATCTGTGTTGACATAATGTGTCTAAAACCTTTTGCTCTGTAAAGTTCACGACATGTAAAACGCTAAGAGTTTAAGTGGCAATGACTTAAAAAAGAAAACAAGACGTGCTCGCCAAGGTCTTTATTTCTGACAACTTTAAGAATGATCGAGAGAGATGTTATGGGGTCTGCTAGGATTTCTATCGAGGTGCTCGCACTCCATTTTGTCTCTCTCCTCCCTCTCACTTCTTCTTCTGTCTTTTAGAGAGATGTCTGACCGGGTCCAAAAAATGTCCTATTATGGAGTACGCTAAACGGATCAACACAGTCTGTCCTTCATTTTTCTCTTTTCTTTTATATCTCTTTTTCGCTCTCATTTTTTTTGTTTAGTCTGGCATGCTGTTTTCATCTCGCTCCCTGGCTCAGTTTAAGCTGGGGTCACCGCAGTTGTCTCAATCAGGGACCAGAGGGTTCAAACAGGCCCCAAGTGGGGCATATTTTTAGCCAGGCGAGGGTTCAGTGTGTACAGCCTCAACAAACCCAATCAGCCTCTACACCCACCAGGATCTGAAGTCTGGGGCTATTTCAGTGACAGACAGAGACTGAAAGAGAGACAGACGGAGAGAGCGGCTGAGCGTCTAGTTCTGCCTCCAGGGGGTTTGAAAAACCGGCGTAAAGGCACGAGCACATTTGTGTTTCTTTATGGGTTTTTTTTACCCTCTTAAAAATATCTGAGTAGAAAAGCAAAAAAATGTTCCCTCGGCTGAGCGATTCTTGGCACAGCTAAGGTTCTGGATAACTGTAATGACATTTTCAGAAAAAGCACCATGGCAAGAAAATATGCCTCCCTTAGACGCTGCGGTAGAAAGATTGGTATCAGGACTCTCAATCCAGAAAGCCTTCGACTCTGTATGGGTAAAAACAGTCAGCACGATGGACGGAGTTTGGCCTCTGATAGAATAAACAGAAAATGCCAAACAAAAACAACGACATTTGTTCTTCTTAGTGCTTCCTGCACACATATGCTGTTACAGAGCTAATATTGAAACAATAAACTCACTGGCAGGGCTAATCTGTTCTCTTGGGCCAAAGGAGAATGTGAAATTATTTAGCCAAAATTCCACGGGGGCCCTCTCAAATTAAAATACAATTAAGTGCGCTAACCAGAATCATATTTTTGCAGAAATATGAATACGTAAAGTGTGACAGTGTTTTTTTTTTTTTTTTTAAACTAAGGACAGAATATGTGCTTTCATTTATGAACAGTAACACATTGAATTTATAGCCATGTTTTATGATTTTTAAAAAAAAAACTAAATTAAATCTGTGGAACACAAATCATTCCAGGTTTATTGGAAGTTTGATAACTGATTTAATCTTTTTAAAGAATCAAAAGCTACATCTTCAAAATCCTGCCTGTCATACCCTGACCTCACATATTATTGTGAAATAGAGCATTTGTACACCCACATATACGCCCACATAAACACAAATAGACTGAGAGAGAAAGAGCTAGAAAAAACAGAGGGAGAAAAACAGAAGGAAGTTGAATCATGTGTTGATTTTGCCACGTTAATCATGAGTAAAGTTATAAAGAGCTGTCCATTGAGATCATTTATCATTTACTAAAACAGTGTATAGGATGCATTCCAGGGTTATTATACTGTTAAAAACATTTTTGTTAATTTAAATAAAGATGAAATAAAATAAATAACACATTTAAAAAATGTTTAAAATAAATATTGGATGAAAAACTTAAACTTATTTAGTTGCCAAGGCAACATTTCTATTTTTAGTTTAACTTGAAGCACTAAAGTTACTAACTGGAAATAAATAATAAATTAAACCTATATAGTAATATAAAAAAGGTTACACTTTATTTTAAGGTGTCTATGTTACAGTGTAATTATACATTTAAGTACTGAGTGATAATAATTGAATACATGTACTTACTGTAGGGTTAGGATTAGGGCTCAGTTTATTTAGGGTTAGTTGCATGCAATTATGCAAAATTTATAGTTATTACTACATTAACTACATGTAACAAGGACACTGTAAAATAAAGCGTTACCCAAAACAGTTAAAAAGACAATCTGTGAGACAATTATTGATAAACATCTGTCGCTTACGATTACATGTTTATTGGACTAAGTGCAATTTAAAGCTAAATATACACATTCACAACAGAGTTTTGTTGCAATAAACTGCCATTTAATTTTTAAAAATGTTACAAAAATGAGCATGGGTAAATAGTTAACCTCATTATCGGGAAGGCTGCAAAAACATTAATTCTTTCTATTCTCTGGTGTTTTATGTGTATTGACTTTTTTCTTATTTTTTTTAATAATGTTTTTTTTTTACAAACCTGCTGATGTGAAAATATTACCAAGAATTCCTCTGCTCTTAAGCACGAAGTATGCTCTATACCACTTTTGCCAACAAAAGGAACTGCAAAGAAATGACTGCTTTCAAACAGGTTTTCAGAACACTCCCCTCCCCATCTGCCATTGGCCAGCCAAACAGGTGGCTCCGCCCCCACCTCAAGCCATTGGATGCTCAACTGTGCAGAGCAATGTTTTGATAGCACCACAGAGCCACAGTGTTTACACCTTTCAGCAAAATCAACCTATGAATGGCCTACTTATAGCGGTTTCTGCAAATTAAGCTGGGACAGGAGAATTTAACATCCAAAAAAATTCACTTCACCGTTCACATTTAAGGCATCTAGCAGATGTTCTAATCCAGAGCTGCATACAAGAACCACTGTGTGTTTGCACATTTTCAGACTGCCATGATCAACAGATGGCAAGCAAATCTGCCTTTCAAATTTCAACCAAACAAACAAACATGTCAATACCTCTCAGCAGCTCAACACAGGCAAACCATTTCTAAAACCATCACAAACATTCAAATCAACCGTTTCACCATCTTAACCTGCTTTTGTGTACAAGCATTCTGTTTAATATGAGCAATTAACATACTCTGATCTGTTTTTTTTTTTCTTGAGTGCATTTGAAAAGCCTTTATAATGGTTCAGAGTAAGATTTTTGTTTTGGGATCTTTCAGGGAATGGATCAGCAAAACTGACCTGATATGAAGGAGCCAGGGGGCATCTGGCTGTAGTTGGCCCCAGCTAGAGTGAGAGCCGCTGAAGGTGCAGGTGTGAAGGGATGGCCGAAGTTCTGTGGGGTGGCATACGGACCTGGAGGAATAGGCTAGATAAAGAAAGAAAGTGTGTATGTAGTTTAAAGCAGCTAAAAATATAAACTTAATTCACAGTTGTTAAATATTAATTTTGAAACTCTGCATCTCCAAATAATGCCAAGTGACTTCAACAAATGGGAGTTTTGGCATGTCGGTGGATGCGAGTCTGTTGCTCTGTTCCAAAAGCTAAGGTGCATCCCAATTTGTGTACTTATGCACTTTTCTATGCCGTTTTGTAGTATAAATAATGCAAGTAATGTGTTTACACCAAAAAAGTACACTTTAAATACCCAGATGATGCACTTAAAGGGATAGTTCACTCAAAAATGAAAATTTTATCATCAGTTACCTGTCATCACGCTGTTACGAACCTGTATGAGTTTCTGTCTTCTGTTGAACACAAAAGAAGATATTTTGAAGAATATGGGTAACCAGACTGTTGACGGTAGCCTTTGACTTCCATAGTAGGAAAAAAAATACTTTGGAAGTCAAAGGCTACCGTCAACTGTCTATTTACCAAAATTTTTTAAAATATCTTTTGTGTTAAACAGATGAAAGAAACTCATGCTGGTATGAAAACTTGAGGGTGAGTAAAGGATGACAAAATTTTCATTTTCAATATGTATATTCTCATGTGTTTGTGTATTTACCGGCGGGGTGTGAGTCTCGTTGCCTTTGTTGGCCAGTCTGCTGAGGATGCTTCTCTCTGACATCTGCAGGCGGGCCGTGATCGGCGGGACTCTGGAGAGTGTCGCTGGGAGCCGCGTTACGTCTGCCTTCATGTCACTCAGAAGCTCCTCCAGTTGGTTAAGAACTACAAAATATGCAATATGACAACATGCCAAGTTGTAGAAACTAAAAGGAGCAGACACTAAAAAGCACTCAAGTGAATTTGCTAAATACTAAATACTATTTTTAGACTGCCAGTTTTGTTATGATTAACTAAACGTAAAAGTAAAACTATTATATTAAAGTATTTTTTTTATTGAAATAATTAATTAATTAAAATATAAATATTACTTGTAAAACTTAAAACACATTTTTTTGCCTTGGCAACAACTTGAATTCTAAAAGTCTAAAAATTACTAAAAATTAAATAAAAAGTAATTAAAGATAAATAGAAATATAAAAACACCTAAAAACTAATAAAAATGACAACAACAAAATGACTAAAGCTTAAACTAAAATGAAAAACGAAAATAAAAATAAAGAGTTGAAATTGAAAATATTAATAAATACTATTATAGTATATAACTAATAACGCTTGTTTTGAATCATATCATATAGGCCCCTTTTTATCAATATCAGATTTGAAAACCGATCCACAGTTCAGAAAGCTAACTAAAAGTGATTTAATTGATTCTAATTGTCAAAAGTGAAATTCATTGGCAGTTCTTTCAGCAATTGCAGGCCATAATAAGAGTGACATGCCAAGTGAACTGGTTTCCAATAAATGGTTTATCGGCACAGATTAAACAACACGCTTGAGAAAAGTCCAGGTCAATTTAAAAGTGCCTCGTGTTCTTGAACTGTTCCCATATCAGAGCTGGCAGGAACACTGGTCCCACTGGATCTATCAGAAGCCCTTTATCAGACTCTCAAGACGCCAACAGACATTTTCTGAGTTACACACAAACAGATTCTCTCTGGTATGTAATTTTTCATTTAATCTCAGACACACACTTTCCTCACCTTTATGCAAGACAGCATTAGCAGGTTTGTTTCCTGCGAGTGACTCCTTGCTGAGATGCTGATGGGACTCGGCTAGACATTCAACCTCGGCAAAACGAGCGTTCAGGGCCATGGCCGGATGAGTTGGGTCTTGGGTCATGTTGAGGTACGCAGCCCGACGCAACTGCTCCTCTATCACCAGGGCCTGCTCCAGCAACTGAGAGAGAGACAGAGATATCTTAGATGTAAAGAGGTGTACAAACTCAGTCAGCCAGTTGTTCAGGCAACCCACTGACTACTCAATGTGAAGCAATGGCCAAAAATGCAATGGTGCTTCAGAAGTCATGAATTTACAAATGCTGCCCACATGCTAAGTAAACCACTGCTGCTAAAAATATTTAATAATATTTTAAAGGGGTCATGAATTGAGAAATCAAATTTCCTTGATCTTTTTACATATACATTCTACTATAAAAATATCCTGTTTCAGAACTCAAAACTTCCTTGTTATTCCAAAAACAGCTTTTATTGAAACCAAGCTCCCAAAACAACTCGTTTCAAATTTTGCCTCAGCATGACATCATAGTGTGACAAAAGACCGCCTCTGCAGATGATCAACGCCTGCTTCTACATCATTGCCTTTTTAGCCCCGACCACCGTTTTGCACATGGAAACACAGTAGTGGAAAAAGTCTTTGCATTGCCTTCTTTGTGATCTAAACATTTGAGAGAGTTCCAGAACGTGTCAATACTGTATATGTCAGTAAGACACTGGTCGTCTGTTCGCTTCCTTTTCTTGTGGATTTGTTTTTAAGTCCTAGTTCGATGCAAGGCTTTTCAGAGAGACTGAATATAAAAGATGATGCAGCGCAGACTATATTGAATTCGATAGTAATGTCGCAACACACAAGTGTGAGTAACAGTGGTTTTACCATGTGTGACTATTGTCTGTGTCTGTTACAGATCGTTTGATATGTACTCAATTTACTTTCACTTTACTCAAAACAGTTAATATAAGAACGACAAAGGGTCATTCATTCATAATTCGTTTACAAAAAACACCAAAAGTTATCCTTTGTCAACTATAACTACTCAAACCTTACACATTGCTGAATTTTCAAAACAGAATTTTTCAAAACAATTCCACATGTGTAATGGCAGAGATGTTGAAAATTATTTAAAAATGCTGTAACACAATCATAGCAGGGGGTGTTTACTTCCAAGTCTTGAATGCAATACAGCCATCAAAACTGAGTGTTTCAAAGAGAGGGAAAAAAAACGGATAGAAAATAGCCTGTTACTTCTAAATTATGATGTTTCTTATATAAAAATCTTGCATATAAGTGGACTCAGAGAACATAATAAAAAATTGTACAAATACAGATCACGACCTCTACATTTTAAATTTATTCATGCGATGGCAGAACTGAATTTTCAGCAGGCAATAATCTAGTCTTCAGTGTCACAATGTTAAAAACAGTTGTACTGCTTAATATTTTTGTGGAAACCAGGATTCTTTGATGAATAGCAAGTTCAAAAGAACAGCATTCATTTAAAATGGACATATTTTGTAAGATTATGAATTAGGGCTGGGGCAATAAATCGATAAATCTTCGTGGATCGCAATTCTATCTTGAATTGATTCCGAGCTTAGTTTTTAACAGCAGATGGCACTCTAGGCTATTTTTTAACCACACACTCAAATGCAAAGGAAGAAGAGCGCTCGTGCATTCAGCTATGTACTCGCACC
Organism: Zacco platypus; assembly: GCA_038088235.1. NCBI lineage: Eukaryota > Metazoa > Chordata > Actinopteri > Cypriniformes > Xenocyprididae > Zacco > Zacco platypus. The sequence goes on along the minus strand of CM076085.1, from coordinate 36,436,985 downwards.
TCAGAATACTTTTATGACACGAGATTAACATAAACAGCCCACTGCAAACACCATTGTAAATCACTTCAACATTTTCGAATTTTATGAATGATTATTTTATAGAAAGTTTAAGTGGTGTGTGTAAAGGAATCAAGAATCAAGCAGAGTACGGCTGCTTCTAAAGCATACAGTTCCATTTGTTGTTAAAAACTAAGCTCAGAATCTATTCGAGAAAGAATCGTGATGCATTCTGAAAATCTTAGAATCGATCTGATTCTGATTCTAAACTGACCATAAACATTTGAATGGTGGTGTATTACCTTTTCATTACACAATATAAGCACAAAAACAGTCCTAATTCCTGCTTTAACGAAAAAGTGAGGAAAAGACAATGGAAAAAAGCATAGTGTGAAAGAGAGAAGTGGCTGAGAACACAAAGATTAAAAAAGTCAAAGATTGAGAACACATAGCTGGATAGAGGGACAGCGAAACGGACAAGAAAATAGGCCACTAAATAAAAAGGAATTTAAGAAACCTATTGAACAGAATTGACAGAAAACTTAAGTTTGGAGCGATAAACTGTTCCAGTGATTTATGAGCATGAGAAAGCACCAGCTTCCAATTAAAAGACGTTCCACTGGAATAACAGAGGTTCTCAGGTTGCTCAACGCATTCAGAATTATGTAATAGAAGTGAGCGAGAGAAAGAGAGCAAGGGAGGCTGAGAAAAGAAAAAGGAGGATGTAGAGAAAAGGATATGAAACATGTAATGAAAAGAAAAACAGGAAAAACAACAAGAGACGGGGCTGTTTCACAAGAATGCATGTCAGCATATTCAGGTTTTGTGTTTGTGATTGTGACGCGTCAACATGTAGAGATAAAATTTTCAGGCAGGAGTCATACAAACAGAGTGAGAAGCATGTTAAAGCAAGAAGCACAAGTGTATAATTATAATACAAATAAAACTAAAAGACAAAACTAAAGAAACAGCTTTCAAACAATGAACTACCACAATGCAAGAAAAAAAAAAAGTGTAAAATAACTACAAAAGCCACAAGGAAACGAAATTAAACTCCACCACAGATATCACAACAAACAAAAAGAAGAGAAACTAAACAAAAAATGTATTTTTATTCTTTATTTATAACATACCTTAAACCGTCTGGCCAGGAACTTGTTTTTCATCTCTAAGAAGTTTCCCTTGTTGGCTTGAGTTTTGAAAGGTTCGTTTACGATGGCGAACTGAGGGTCGTTCTGAATGTCCTGCCATCGTGCATAGCCATGGCTGCAACAGGTCAAGGATCAAACAACACTTTCAGGGTTCCCACACATTTTCCTTTAAAAATTCCATACTTTTCTAGACTCAGCTCTCTGTAGATTTTTATAGACTGTATTTAACATAAATGATAGCATTTTTTCAGCATTATTTTTGGTATAGTACAGTCATCTCAAAATCATTTTATTTTCTGTTGTTTTATTGATTTACATGTGTTTAAATAATGAGAAGAAACCTTAAAAGCTTTTAAACCTGCGTATATTCACACAATGGTTTGACACTGCACTCGTGGTTTCGTGCTGCATGATCACCAAACAGCAAAGCCCACATTCAAGCACTTCTGTCCTGACGTCTTAGAGGAGAGGCTCAATGGTGCGGGTAAATGTATGGGCTATTCTGATATTTCAATCTACTGGACAAAATAACACAATTTAAAATGTTCATTTTTCAACTTCAAACCAAACTTGAGTCTTCAGCCAACAAACTAGCTCGCTTCTCATAATGTTTGCGTATTAAGTCAGTAGGCAGAAAGCAGGCGGTTTTGTGGCTTTTTGAACGCATTCGATCACATGAGCGTCTACACTTCAAAATGCGTTTTCAACTACCTCTGGAAGTGTTTGGAAAAGCTCAAAATGTTTTGGACGCCATTTACACCTGTATTTTCCATTGTCCACTTGTGATCGGTTTGACGAAAAAACTTCTTAATTCAAGGTATAAACAGGGCCTTTTTAACAGATTTGTTTATAGTAAAGTCAAAGTTTTGAAATTGTGCGCCTTGAATTCATTCAGTTGTGTTCGACAATCACTAAACAATCACTTTGTCATGAAAACGCTCTGCTTGTCTTATACATTTATTTTTTTTAGAAATTCTTAATTTTGTATTTTAGAAAGATGAATAGGGGTAATCGTCTGGAAACATTTTTCCATACTTTGTTTTCTTTTTTCCACACTTATCCAGACCTGGAAATGGTTTAAATTAAATTCCATACTTGAAACCCTGAGGTGTTCAAATGTAAAGAACTTTATTTTCAATGAAAAAATAACAATTTAGCTTTCTGTAGTATTCGCTAAAGCAATATAAATGTAACTGTAGAAAATCTATTTTTTCCATCTCGTTTTATTGCCTTGTTCTTCTTGGCTTTGAGCTCTAAACAAACTGTTCATTTACCAAACGCAGTATAAATATATATTAATGGAACTGGATTGTTTCTACGGTGACAGCAGCCTATCTCCAAGGATACCACACGATGCCTGCCAGCAGCCAGAAGTCGTGTCGCCGGTGCCAGATCTCATTGATCTTGCCTGATGAAATGGCCGCCCGCTCCTCGTTCTGCCAAAGAGTGTGGAGCTCTGTACAGAAAAGAAAAACACGACACGGCCAGATATCAGTTATCATCCGTTTATACCTGCTGACGAGTAAATAAACAAACGGCAACAATCCTCCAACAGCATAACTTGCAAGCATATCAATTTAAAGTTATCTAGCTATAAACGAAATGATTTGTGCAGAGTGCAGGCTGTATGCTTAGTGTTTGCTTGAAATGTTTTATCGACGCTGGTGAAATGTTTATAGCTACAGTAATAATAAACCCCTTGATGTTTAGTTGTCCTCTTTTAAAGTTGTAAATTAAACTATGTAAAGTGATTGGCTTCTGGGAACTGAAACTATTTATAGAGACTGGGGCTGGGAAAAATCTAAGAAATAATAGACCAAAAAATGACCACTAGCTTGCTAACTAAGGGTTGTTGAGATGACAGGTGTTGGATTTAAGTATCTATCTGGTGTTTGAACATGAAAAACATTTAATTAAGCATGCACCGATATTAAAATTACAGCTGATACTGATAAATTTTCATGTTAAGGCTAATAAATCAATAAATAATCCACAAATAACCAATAAATGTTACAATTACTATTATGTGTAAATAAAACAATTAAAAATGAAAAATATGATGTGAAAGAATCGAAATTGAGTGAAAAATGAACTTAGGTGTTAGAACATTATAATGTACAAAATGGATATTCATTTTGAGATTTGCTAAAAAATGACATTTAACATTGTCATTAAATTATTTAAAGATTTAACTGAGCTTTAGATGGTGGCAAAAGTGATCTAAACATAAAAACGGGAATGCACAAATAAATATTCAATGTCAATAAATGTAAAAAATGAAAATTAAGATGAAAAAAAACATATCTGTCATGATCTGGTCTTGTTTGTCTGTTTTTCTGTTCCCCAGTCCTGTCCGGAGTCACATGTTCCTTGTTTTCAGTCCTGTCACCTGTCATGTGTTCCTTTGTTTTGCTTTCATCTGTTGTCATGTGATCTTTGTTTTGTTTTCCCATGTGCTTGTCTAATCATTAGTTCATTTCAGTCAGCTGTGTCTCGTTAGTCATTATGTCCGTCACCTGTGCCTTGCTTGTTATCCTCCTGTGTTTCTGTGTATATATTCCCTCTGTGTCAGTCCAGTCCTTGTCCGTTGTTAAAGTTTCGTACATGGTGTTATTTTGTTTACTGTCTGTTTTCCAAGTTTATATTAAAGTGTTTGAAGAGTACTTCAGTCATCTGCCTGTTCCTGAACACCCATAACGTTACAATATCAATAAATAGAGATGCACTGATACTTTCTTCGCCAATACCAATAGCTGATCATTCAGATTATTTAGATTTTCTTAAGGAAAAAAATATTTCTCCCAACTAATGCTTTAACCTATTCAGGAAACCCACATTTCGTACATTACTATGATATTAGGGGTTAAAATTAACAAAAGAGCCCAAGCTATTATATTATACAAGCTATTATATTCAACTCAAATATACTCAAATTACACTCTTAGGGAAAACCAGGGACCTGCAACACTGGATTGAACAAGAGGAGATTCATAGGGTCAAACAGAACCTGCTTTAACATTGCTATTTTTGTTTAACTTTTAATGCATTATTGTCACATTAATTTTGACAGCCCTAAATTCAACACGAGAGACATTTTCTTAACACACAGTATAAGTTGCAGTCTGAAACATTTTTCCACCCCCTTTTGATTGACAGGATATATTCGGCCCTGATCATCGGCTGTTTTTAAACAATTGGGCGATGGCCGATAGTGAAAATAATTGCTTTTATCGGCCGGTACCAATTATTGCCCTATACACTGGTGCATTCCTAATAATAATATCAGAAGATAACTAATGTAACATATATCCCTAATAAAAATATTTACAAGTGCCATTTTATGATTTAGCTTATGGCATCTCTGGGAGTTTAAAATGGAAAAAAGAAACCCAAATACAATATTTTTCAAGTAACCCCCTGCCTGATGATATTAGTCATTGTGTTGATGATAATTTATTGTGTTGGTCATTACACACATTACACACATCTTTCTCGGAATTTGTAATGAGAAATGGCACACCTACTCCTGAACTCCCCTTTATATCCCCAACACTCCCATTACAGTATCCACCCTTACCACATGCCAATTATTCATAGTATTAGTCTCGCAGAGAAATACCGATGCATGCACTTATACAGTATCTGCACGCAAAATATAAACACAAGAGTGTACATTTACATACGAATTGACCATGAATATAAGCAAAATGCATGAAATCATAGGTTTTCACATTTCAGCACAAGTCATTTTAGGAAATAATCAATGGTGAACGATGGAAACTAATCTAAGGGAAGTCTTTGTAAACCACTGACAGATGAAATCACTGCTTGCCGTTCCTGGTAAAACCACTCAACGGAAGCACAGAGAAGTTGAACTGCTCCTTCACAATGTAACCACACTGTCATGTTACCTCAACAACACACTGTTCCATTGCGCTTTATTATAACAGTACATGCTTCACTTAACATGAGTGAGCAGCTTTACATAATGTTGGCACAATTACCTGGCACATATACTGTGCTTGTCAATACTTGGGAAAAAATTAACTAGTGTGATGTTCGAAGAATAAACATGGATAAAGATCAAACTGTATGAGACAAAATTGAGCAACTGAACTAGCGATATGATTATCAAATCAGTATGAATGTGAAAAATGCATTCATAAGGGTGTCATTACTGTGTTAATTAGCGAGATAAAATAAAATTGAAAAAAGGTATGTTTCTAAACATGGTCCTGTTGGCCCCTACTGGAAGATGCTAATAATTACACCATCAGGAGGCAAACAACATCCTTTTCCATTGACGGCGTTTCAAGATTAGCTGTGTATTCTGACTTTTTTTTTTAAGCAACAAATAAATAAAAAACTGTTTCATTATATTATAGCAGATGTCTTGCCATTGTTTGTTTTTGGATGGCTCTTAAAAGTGTGAAATGCTTATTTTGCTGTTGAGATCACAGCTCATAATAGCTGTTGCCCATACAGCAAAAAAACAAACAAAAAAAAACACAGAGACACACACACACACACACACTAGCTAAATATAATGCTTATTTATATAAACAAAGCACAAAAAATATATTAGAGAATATATTTTCAATTTATATATTTAAATTGCCCAAAATACATTTAAAAAAATCTAAGATTGGATATATATTGTCTTGCACCTTTAAGTAGATTTCTAATATATTTTGGAATTTGAAAGTTTAAACCAAATATATATGAAATTTGAATAAGATATTTTCTTAAGCCCTGGTGAACATATATTTAATGTAACCTTCTTTGCTCAAAAATAACAAAATTTTATTGAGTCAATACATCATCGATACTTCTTCCTAAACGTGTTTTTGTCTTACCCTGATTCACTATGGTATGCCTATTATAAGTGTTTATAATTTAAACCTGATGGGACGGTTTTCACTGGGAAATTGCATACATACATCACTCGCACGTGCGTTTTTCGCCATATCCGTAAATAGAGAAAAGTTGCTCTGGCTACCTTGAAGCATGTATGGTGTGAGAGTGGCAATGGTTTGTTGTCACAATGAGCGAGAAAGGTTGACATGGAGCAGCTAAATCTCCAATCACTGGAGAATCACCCATTTTAAACAAACGCAGAACAAAGGAGAATCTACTGGCAAAAAGAGAACGTGACAGAGTTCGTAATAAAACAAGAATCAACATTGGTTTGGCTTTTCGAAGATGGCAAAAACTGAAGGATTTGAAATATTTTAAAAGCAACGCGTTTTTATTACTCAACAGGTGAGTACGGTATTTTATTGAACAGATAAATTACCATATGTGGCTTTAAACAACCTAATGGTTGAATTTACCTGTGAATCCTCCATCTGCAATGTTGAACATAAACCGTGGACGCTCTGTGGGCTTGCCATTACCTTTGGGTACCTCCTCCCTTTGCCCTCTGACCTCCTTCCCAGCATCCCTTTCACCTTTCACCTCCTCTGTGTCCCGATAGAAAAAGGAAAAGCATGTTTACATCATGTTTAGTTTAGTAATTTATTCCCTACATTAATACAACAAAAAAATGAAGGCTTAACTTCAGTGATACTGTTAGATGCAATGTTGACTATACTCAGTTTTTGTTAAAAACTGAATGAACAACTTTGGTCAGGTAGTTTTTATTCTTCTCTATGCAACTATGAAACATACAAAATACAAAGAAAGAGAAGCACTGTAACGTTCACCTTTTTTGACATCAGAAGATTGATCTAATTTCTCTTTCTTTTCTGTTGTTTCTGTGGGAGGCGACGTCACCTCACTCTTCTCTTTCTCTTCTCCAGCCTTCTCTCTTTTCTCTCCCTTGTCCCCTTTCAGAGCCTCTGCAATGACAGACAAGAATCAGCCCTCAAATCACAATAATATTTTGGATTGGCATTACAGATTTCAATGGTTTCTGCCATAGGTACCTCTGCTTTCATCTTTAATGGATGGGGAATCAGATGTTTTTTCTGGGAAGGCCTCTTTTTCAGCACTCTCCTCGTCTTGTTTTTCTTTATCACTCTTTTCTTTCGGAGAAGATTGAGAAATGTCAGGATTTTCTTTAGTTTTTGAATCATCAGATACTGTTGTTGGACTTTCTGATGACTGAGCTTTTTCACTGGTTACGGGATCTTTCTCCCCCTCTTCCGGTGTGGTGGAACTCTGGAAGAGGAGAAAGAAACACTCTCTTTATTTGAGTTTCACATGTATTTACATGAACTTACAGTTTACACACAAACACTTGCGGTACTTCCAGCTTCTTCAGGCTCCCCAGAAAAGGCCATTGATGGTCATTCAAAAGCTGCATCCTGACATAATCATTTTGTATCAAGCAACAAATAAATCATAAATATTTCATTATATTAAAACAGATGTTTATTTCATTACATTATAACAGATGTTCAGCTAAGGATAGTGACTAATGCAGAGTTTGGGACAGTTTGCTTCCTGCTTCTTCAGCCATCCTGGAACAGAACTGTTTTACATTAGATTTGTTCAAATTGAGCTTTAAATAACCAAAAGTGCTGTGCATGACAGATTTACATCTGGATCTCTGGATTAGGGAAATTTATTTTTTCAGGAAAAATAGTAAGCTAAATCATGCGCACAATTTACTAATTCGTTCCCTTGATTTATTAAATAGTGCGCACAATTTACTTTTTTTCTTGAATGTCATGTGGGGGGCTCCATACCCACTAACTTTCACTGTATGGACAAAAAAACAACAACACTGACACATTTCACATGTTCCACAAGAGGGTGAGTAAATGAAGACAGAAGACAAAATCATATTTCAAATATCATATTATCATATTTGGGTGTACTACGCCTTTTAAGTACAAACAAAAGTCTGATCAATGTCATATATGTTTACTAAGTTAAGAAATGTGACATTTTGCACTGGTACTAATAAATTTTACTTGTTATATTTTACTTTTATTTTCTACCATTAAAAACTATGAAATCAGTAAGAATTTGTTTGAATGAAATAATTATTAGTATTGAGCAATGCATTAAGCTGATCAAAAAGAAACTGTTACCAAACAATGTATTATAGCTTTGACAGAAATATTAAGCAGCACAACTGTTTTCAAAACTGGTAATAGGAAATGTTTCTTGAACAGCAAATCAGCATATCAGAAGGATTTCTGAAAGATCATGTGACACTGAAGACTGGAGTAATGATGCTAAAAATTCATATATATAATAAATTGTATCTCAAAATATATTCAAATAGAAAGGGTAACTTTATTTGAAAATATATGAAAATAAAAAAGTCACAATATTACTGTTTTTACTGCATTTTTGATCAAATACGTGCAGCCTTGGTGAGCATAAGAGACTTCATTCAATAACATAACATAATCTTACCAACCCCAAACTTTTGAGCAGTAGTGTATGGCACACTCTAAATCATAGGTTTCATTTTATAATAACTTTAAAATTAACAAACAATATTACATTATATGATTCTTAACAGATCATTAAAGCCACCACTAAAAGTAGCTTGTCTGAAGAACCAAAAGAAAACCAAACCAAAAACCAAAACCAAAGCAAACATATACGCATGAACTCACACACACTTTCTGAAACACTAGATTTATACAGACAGGTTCATAAAGTGTTTTTCTAAACCTGTTTAATATAATAACCCCTGCCACATGCCGACATGCACGTTTGTTTATCATGCTGGAGATTTCATATTCTTTTATTGTTTTTACTTCTGTTGCTTTTATACTAAGATTCCATTTTATAACCCCTAAACATAATTTTCATTATGACATAATTTATTACTATTATTTATGACTGTTGGGATGGTCTCCAGAATGTAGGTGATTTCAGGTTTTCCATTTGGTTCTCACAATGTAGACAACACACACGCACACACACACACACACACACACACATTCCATAGGCGTGTTTTTATACTGTACAAACTGTACATTCTACACTACACTAACCCTACTCCTAAACCTACCCATCACAGAAAACATTCTGCATCTTTACATTTTTAATAAAACATTGTTTAGTATGTTTTTAAAGCTATTTTAAATATGAGGACTCATGAAATGTCCTCATAAAACATGTTTACGTCATAAAACCAGTGTAATTCCCATGTCATTTTACAAATTTGTGTCCTCATAAATCATGAAAACAAGCACACACACACACACACACACACACTTACCTCTCCATGTTCAGTGCTTTCCACACTCTCCCCCTCCTTTCCTTCTTTTACTTTTTCCTTCTCTTTCTCTCTTTCTGGTTCTGTCTCACACTCATCTTTCTCCGCCTCTTTTGCGCTCTTTTCTATCTTGTCGGGTGGAGAGGGAGTGGCTGTGGGAACAGGTAACGGCAGGTAAAGTCTCTGTGTATGTGAGATTCTCTCTCTGAGCTGCACGTGAAGGTTTTAGATGGGTTTGTACCTGGTTTAGAGGTGCACGGTGTGTTATTACAGCTCAGTTCAGGTGTGGGAGTGTCTGTCTTGATGGCAGGTGAAGAGGCTCTTGAAGATTTCTTGGAGTCCACAGTAATTTCTGGCTTCAGTTCAGGCATGCTCCATTTACCGTTGATGTGCTCAAACTCTTGCACCTGCACACAATATGTACAGATATTTATATCTATCTGTCAATCAAGGAAATAATAAACAAAGCTTACATCTTTATTCTATGCTTTTAATTCATTGTTATTATTAAAGATTACTAAAACGTTAATTCTAGAATTGTGCAAAAGTACATATATGATAGGTTCACTAACTAGTCTTAACTAAAAAGCCCTGTAATATATAATTAGGCTGCCTTCTTAGATACATTTCATATGGACCGTTCAAATAAGGCTTATGTTGACAAATTGTTTAACACAAAATACTTCTCTTTTTTCACTAATTTTTTCACTACATATGGGTCACAAGAGAAATATTAAGAAGATTAATTAAGACAGTTATATACCATTATCAGCATATGTTGAAATACACTGATCTCTCATTGTCTCTGAGATAGTATGCGCCGTTAATGCAGTATCAGATGACCAAAGTTTGGTCAGTTTTTACTTTCAATATCTCTAGTGAATAGTTGACTGGGTTTTGAGACTCCTTCACTGGCATAACTCTCGCATGATGTTTGCACATTGCTTGTGTGATATCCTCTTGCTCGCCTTCATGGTCCAAAAATGAAATATTTCCAATATTGCAACGTGACATTTTCTTTATCACCAAGTCCATCTTTGCTCGTAAAATGATGGACAATTCACGTCTCACACCAGTTATTTCCAGTAATCATAAAATTATGTAAATAATTAAGCATTATTGATAAAATGTATTTGTCATTAAATCTTATTCAAGAGATTCGTTCAAAAGCACTGATTCATCCAGTAATGAAACAAGTGAAGTATTAATGAGTGAGTCATTGAATCATTCATTCTAACAGTTTTTTTAAATAACTCATTAAGATTAATTAAAATAGACTTTTTAAATAGACTGCAGCAATTAAAATTTTGTCAGAACAAATTACATGTTATTTTGTTTAGTTGTCTGTTTAGAATCATGAGTGAATTGTGATCTCGGTTTGAAACAAAAAAATCGCGAATTTCAAATTATCCAGAATCGTGCAGCTCTAATATATTTTATTCGTCAAGTCAACCATCATGATCCATCCGCAGCTCATTTACAACCCCTGTTAGCAGACCCACACTGACCTTCTTCTTGACTAGAGACATGACCCCTATACGAGTGAGAACTGGCTGCCTGCAGAGCCCCTCACGTGGGACACCGTCAGCGAACGTCTCCGAACCGTCAGCCACCGGCTCACAGAGGTGCCTCATGAAGAGCGATACATACGCCCTGCCAGAGACACAAAGAAAGAAAATGGAAAAAAGAAGAAAAAAATTTTCCTTAGCTAAACCCAAGTCTAAAGTTTGCACGTTACTATATCAAATTACATCCTCTAAACACATTAACTGGTAAAGAAAGTCATACTTGAACTCTTTCTCGCTCTTGCCACGGAGGTCTCGCACGAGCCATTGGCAGGTGAAGGCATCCTGAGCGGGCATCCCCCATCTCATGACGGCATTCAGGAAGGCTTTTCTCTGACGTGTATTAAAGCCCAATACCTGACCAACACACACAGACACATGATTAAGCCGCAGATTCCATTTTCATATAAATTGTTTTAATCTAATCAGGGCTTGTATGAAAAACAGACATGATGTTATTGACATTATGAAACATCGCTGCGCAATTCTCAAAACTGGAAAAAAAAAAATGCAGCCCTGTTATCTCCAGCTGTATGTCAGTCAATTTAATTATGAGAGGCACACATCCAGAGACACTGTATATACTGGCCACGACCTCTAGATAAGCAAACACTTGGAAAATACACTATTATCCACATTAAACTGTGACCAATACGCTTATGTTGATTTTACACTAAGCACAAGGATGTCTTTAAATGGTCATTTACATTAAGTTGTGCCAAAACAAACAAACAAATAAAGAAAAGCTGGACAAAAACAAATGAGCGATACCTCAATGTTGCCACCCACTCTGGCCAACAGGGGTGGCAATGGTTTATCCTTCTCGTTTCTGAGCTGCCTGCGTGACTGTCTACGACCTGGACGGGGGGAGAGGAGAGTCAGCCAAGAGATCAGTTCAACATGTCCATCTCACTGAGCCAGCATCAGGAAACAGGGTTACAGCACAGGAAGGATACATTATCCTGAACAGCTGCAATACATAAACTGTGAATGTGCCTCCAGAAGAATAGCAAAACCTGACAAAACCACAAGACATACCAATAAAGTACCAAAAGGGACACAAATGGACAAAAAAATAAAAACTTAATTAAATTCTAAATAGTGCTAAAAGATAGTGGGGGTGGGGTATAGTAGATTCGTACATTTGTGAGTGGAGCTAGCATGTGCAAACTTCCCCCTGCTGGATTGTGTTTAAATGATATTATTTGGGTTTGAACCGCAGTATGTATGCATCATCAAAGCAGCAGCTGTTTACCCCTATATAAGGTAACGACAACACAGGAGAAGGCGGCAAAATGCATAGCGTTGCAATTTTGTTTTTTGAACCTTTGGCTTTATTTTCAAAGCCTCAACACATAATGGCACTTGCGTCTATGTGCCGCAAACGTACTGAAAATGTTCTATAGAACGAGGGAGTCCAGCAGAAACAACATATTCATTCTGTTTGCAGTGCGTCAGTCATGCTTGTCAGGAAACTAAGTGAGAACACACACAAACACAGTTTTAATGAATCATACGTCATCAATAGTGGTTCATTTCCGGAATTTAATAGGATTGCGTTCACATCAGCAGTGAACCATACTGGAGTTCACATCTTCAGTAAGAGACATCTTCTGTTTTTTCATCAGTAAGACATTATTACACATTTCATTTTATATAAAACTCAACACTGCAAATGGCAATGTATATGTTTTTCAATTGATTAAAAATAGCCTATAATTATTATATGAATACCAGACATGTTATATTATTATTAACATTATTATATTTTTTATTATTAAGAGCAATGTGGGAATGGGCAGTAAGAGTGTATATGTGTGGTTCTCACCCTCAGGTCTCTCATCAAAGTCCTCATCTTCCTCCTCTGAGCCCACAGAGTATTCTGATTGGTTATCTGAAATGTCAGCATGCCACTCTGCAATAACATATAGAAAAGAGCACAGTCAGTAACAAGTACTCAATATGAACCACAGAACAGAGTGTGTTCAGTAGTGGTCAAGCAATTTCCATGCACCCGAGTCCTCAAATAAAGCCCAACCAAAATCTTATATATCAGTTTGGCAACTCTCCCTAACAGTAGGAAAAAAAAGCCACATGCGATTATTTCAGATCTGGCTCTTTTGTGACAAAATGTTCTGTGTCTCCACTTATCTAACCATCCACACACATTCTATTCAAATTCCACTGTCAACGGGAATGATTTAGCTCTACATGAACAAAAAACAGGGCTCCTGAAACAGAAATTAGTGCAGCACAGGCCATTGTTGAATTTTAAAAAAGGCCAGCGGATTGTTCTCTGTGCATATGTAATATTTTCTGCAGAGGGTATGCCGCAACATTACAACCTTGCAAGTCATGTCGCTTGGATACACAAAGAAAAGTATGTGTACTTACAGTTTATCTTAGTTATCACTGTAATTATGCAGCCGTAAGCACCACTGAGAAACCATAAATTCTATATAGTTCCTTTCCGGAGAAAACCTGCTTTTTCATTTGTGTTATTTGTCTTTTTCCTGACCATTTTGTTTTTCTCTTTTTGACACATAAATGAAAAGCTGCCACACTTCGGCATCCCCTTGGGTGTTGTGGATGTAGCTGTTTTTGAGTCAACTGCATGTGGCCGTTCAAACCTGACCAAAGCAGCAGTGTGTGGGATATGTGCTTTCTTTCCCACTCAATCAAAAGTAAAGTAGTACACCACATGCCGAGAATGAAACTGCTACAAGATGTAATTTCGGAGATTTAAATGAGATAATATGCTGCATTTATAGGACAAGCATAAACATGGTTTATAGTAATAAAAGGCCAGAAGAATGGGCTAATTAGAATAGAGTGGGGTCCAAAAGTCTGAGACCACACTGAAAATCTGGGATTCAAAATTCACTTCAAAGCATGACAGACTTAAAATATTACAAATATTTCACAATTTCAAGGTGACTAATCAAATGATCATGTTATCTTGAATTCGGATGCCAGGTGTTTGTGAACGCAATCATGTGAGATGCTTCTGGAAGGTCATTGTACCAAATCATTATGATAACAGACTTTGGCTAAGGAATTTCAGAATGACCAAACCAAAATTTTAATGGCTGCGTTATGGAGAGGATAAAAACAAAAAAACTAAAAAACAAGCTACAATTCAAACAAGCTGTCGGACACGGGCCAGGCTAGGGCCTGAGCGTCTAGGTCCAAGGCCAGGCTAGAGCCTAGATTTGTGGCCCATGCAGGGTTCTAAAGTGAGTTTTTTTGTTGCACATCGAGGGATTTTTTCAGTAAATGTGTTTCCATCGTAGTTCATGGCATGTCCTCTTATCAGATAAAAATTGTATCCCCCACTATTTAGCAAGTTTTTTATGCTTACTTTTAGAATTTATGTGTAATTTCGCCATTTCCACCCAGTGTTTCATATGTGCGATATCCCAAAATGTGCATAAAAATAGGTGGCTGTTAAACATAGCTACTGAAGCAAAATGCAAAATACCCAATACTAAGAAATTATTGAAATTCTGTAGGAAGTGTTGGACTGCACCTTGGTCCTCCTGAGCTGCATCATTGTAGTTGACCTGTTTGCGGACTCTTTTTCCTTTGCCAAGATTGCGGGCCAGATCTTCCTGCTGCTGTTCGTAGTGATGCCTCAGGAGTTTCTCCCAGTAATCAGGATCCACATTCTCTTCCTGCTTAATGATTTCTCTCTCGATCTCCTCTATCTGGACACACAATCACAATGAGATCTCATTAATATTTTGTTTAGTTCATATTTTGCTTGTGTCTCATAGAGATCAATAAGATTTAATGGAGCAAATGGAGACCAAGACTCCTACTTTTCACATATTTCCCCTTTTAAAAAAGCACCCAGTAATCCACTATAGTTAAGTCAGACATATCAAACCCCCCCTCCATGATGATCTCAAGATGATCCCCCCCCAAGTCCTCCTTTGACACCAGGCCACTTATCACTGACAGTGCTTGTCAGAAACGAAATGCTCATTATCATAACTGAATTTCAGCTCCGGAGGCTTCCTCAGAACTTGATACACAGTGAATGGTGGTTTTTCTGTATCAACTCAAGCGCTAGTCCTCAAGCTTTTGAAGTGCAGTGAAGTGGATTTGCAGCACTGAAAACAGCATCTTCTCAACATGTCGACAACACGAACCAAACTCTTCCAGGCCTCAGCTAAAACTACAGTGTTTGTGAATCAAAGTAGACGTTGTTTGCTGGCAGCCAATGAAAACCATAGGCTGGCATTAAGCAAATTTATTACATTTTTACGTAGGTTTGTAACTGGAGTGTGACTGGAATTGCTGACGACTCGTTTGTACAGTTCAGAAATGATTCATTCTTTTAGGAGACAACTTTATTTGTTGTGCACTTTAATCTTTCAAACTTTGCAGACTTTTTAAATTCACAAACAGCTATTGCACACAGTATGAAAGGTAATATTCAAAAAAGCATAATAGCGGCACTTTAACAGTTCCACTTTTTGATACTCCTCAAAAATATCTCCCACCTTGTCATCCTCTCTGACAGTGTACTGGGCCACCTTGAAGGAGCTCAGATACTCGTTCATGTTCTGCATGTCAGAGTCATCTGTTGCGTCCTGGCTGCGGTCTAGCAGTCGCTCGATGGCGGCGTTGTCGTAATGAATTACGCTGCTGTCATCATCCTTATTGTCCCCTGCTGAAAATTATAAAAACACAGGTGAACCTTCAGTATAGCAAAGTGTTTTTGGGCTCAATCATGAGGTACAGAGCAAGTTTCTTCATAACATTTAAACATTGGTTTTCATTGGCTGACACAATTTCATTAAATTCTACACATCAACCGATTTATCCAATCAATCCCACCCTCAATCTCATCCTTGAAAAGCTCCTCAGTGCCAAACTTGAGGATGTCGTCCAGCTCTTGCTTAGACATGGATCCGGCTTTTGAGCCCAGACCAGGCCGCACCACCAGGTGTGTGAGCATCATCTTCCTTTTGGCCACCTGAGTAATTCGTTCCTCAACCGAGGCACGAGTCACAAAACGGTATATCATCACTTTATTGGCCTGACCAATGCGGTGAGCTCGGCTGAAGGCCTGAGAGAAAGAGGTAATTTTTGAGATGATTTAGAAACTTCTACATTAAGCTTGCTGCAATATGTTTGGCTTTGAAACCTCACAAATGCTTTTCTGAGTTTTATTAGTTTGTACTCAAACTGTCCACTAGATGGCAAAAACGCATGACAAAGAAAATAGCTGGAACATAAATCACACAAGTAGAGTGAATCTCTGAAATACCTGAATGTCATTGTGGGGATTCCAGTCAGAGTCAAAGATGATGACTGTATCTGCAGTGGCCAAGTTGATGCCCAGACCGCCGGCCCGCGTAGAGAGAAGAAAACAAAACTGACATGCTCCAGGAGCTGTAAGACAGACAGAGAGAGATTTTATGCAGATATTTAAAGATATTTACACTATGTAACATTTTTTGTTCAAAATTTAACCATTTAAATTAGTCAATTCATCATCAATCCTTGTTTTTGTCTTACCCTGAATCACTATGTGTTTATATTTTCGTGGGAAAATGCATTCATACGTCACTCGCCAAAGCGTCTCCGGCTACTTTGACATGTGTATGGTGCGGGACAGTGGGAGTGGCATAAATTAGTTGTCACAACAAGCATGAAAGGTTGACATGGAGCAGCTAAATCTCAAACATCCAGGGAATCACCCGAAGCACAACCAAAACAATGTTCCTCTGCAAAATGCATGCAGTTTTGTTTGTTTTTTAACCTCAAGGGGGCAAAAAGTTTCAAAGATTTAAAAAAATTTTTTTTTTTTTTTTTTTACATATACTAAACATTTTACTACACTGTTAATACCTCTCATTTAAATATATCTACAAAGCTAACAGTGAGCAGGGCTTAAGGTTAATAACGTGTGAGAATAAAGAATTTACATTGAGGAGTGCAACATACAGAGCAGGATGTGTCCCAAACAAGTTAAGAGGAAGAACTTGCTGCCAAAAGGGGTGCAATTTCTGTTGTCCGTTTGGATTTTAAATAATCCAAAAAAAGTGATGTAGAATTATTCATAGCGTGATAAGTTTTTTACCATACATTTTGGCCACCCAAAAAGTCGTCATAACAAATAACACAATGATTAAAACCCTCAATAAAACACATTCAATCAACCTCAACACCACAAAATACTAAAATAAAATCTCCCATCAACACAAAACAAAAATATAATTATAGTACCACTGTTGTTCAAATGTTTATACATCTTTCGATACTTTGAAACATTCAAATTCAACAATGATTCCAGACTTTATAAACCCTTTAAACAGTGGTATAATGTCCCAACCATGTCTGTTCTCAAGTAATTTTGTCCTATTTGTTTTGCTTACCCAACAATAAAATAAATCAACTGCCATTTTAAGATAAGATATTTTGCATTTGCATAAACTTTTCTCCACATCTGAAAAACAACTGACTGAATAACTCAAAAAATGGATTGAATCTTACAAACAAAGAAAAATAGTTTCTCTAAATTCACAAAACACACATTTATCATCACCATTTGGATTGGGAAGAGAGAAGAGAGAGGGGGGGAGTAAAGATGACTTTGTGATGACATTTTGATAGTTATTAAAACCAAATCTCTGGCTCAGTGTTTCTCAAACATTTCAGACCACCTTTGTTCAAGAACATCCAAGAACCTAGTGTACAATTTCAGCACTGAGCAAATTAGGGCAAGCTTAAGAACTGTCTGTGAATGACAGATGTGTTTTGATTAATATATTCCTGTTGTCCATACAAATCATTCCACTCCAAGACCCTCATGAGACTCGTATGTACATTGACTTGGTTTTTTAAATCTATGGACACACATTGCATAATTTAGAGAGGATTTCAATGTTACTGCATGTGCAGTTTTTATAAAATAAATAAATACCAAATGTATTTAAAATTTTGAGACTACTCTCTTAAAATCTCTCTCATCTTTCTAGAAACTCTTGGAACAGCTCTGTCAGACTAGGTTCATTATTGATATCATGCGCAAATCTAAGTGCTGAATCCAAGATTTTTGAATTCAAAGCAGACTGCTCTTAAAGCTTGATGCAATCTAGCATTAGATGCCACTCAATCTCAATCTCCTCAGTTTTTGCTGCTCTCTTTTTGCACATTTACTGAATATGTTAAAAGTAGGGCATAGCTTCAAGACATTCATACAGGGTTTCTGCAGGTTTTATGAAGGTAATTGTAAGACTTTTTTTAAAGACCTTTTTAAGACCAAGTAAAGAAAATTTAAGGAATAAATTGAAGGGAACACAATGTTTCGATAAGTTCTCCAAATGTAAATGGAGAAACAATGAGTTGTATTAGAAACACTTCAGAGTTTGAAAATACAACTTCAACAGATATCCATTACTTTTCATTTATTCTACAAAGAATCTCTCTGCTTCCAAACATTAGAATGAAATAACTTTTACTGTACCTTCAGATCACAATGCACAAAAGTGATGTTCTTTCTCAGTATTTCCATCTTGTTTTCCAGTGCAAATGTCTAAATATTCTTAAATCGTGATGTATTTACTGGAGATACAAGTCTTTTTTTCTGTGAAACTGAGCAAAATGAAGTGATTTTTCTGCTTGAAACTGGAATATCTACAAATATCTACAAATGGGCTTAGAAAAATCAACTTAATTCAAAGCGATGTTTTCATAACTCATTGGAAGATATTTCTTCTTATTTCAAGCATAAACCCACTTTATTGTATCAATTTCACAGAAAAAAACTTACATTTGTGTTACATTTGCACCAAGTAAATATAAGTTGATAAATTATTGGGAAACAGAAGACACACACACACACACACATTTATATATATATATACAGCTCTGGAAAAAATTAAGAGACCACTGCAAAATTATCAGTTTCTCTGGGTTTGCTATTTATAGGTATGTGTTTGGGTAAAATTAACATTTTTGTTTTATTCTATAAACTACTGACATTTTTCCCAAATTCCAAATAAAAATATTGTAATTTAGAGCATTTATTTGCCAAAAGCAACAACTGGTCAAAATAACAAAAAATATGCAGTGGTCTCTTAATTTTTTCCAGAGCTGTATATATATATATTATGTGTGTGCTCTTATTTAAGACTTTTTAAGGTTGTAATTTTTAAGACCTGCAGCAATGTCTCTACACTAGATCAGAATTATATAAATTATATATATATATATATATAAAATTCTGATCTAGTTTAGGGATATATACAATATTTAAATAATAAATATTTATAAATATATAAAAATATATATAAAATATTTTGTTATTATATATTTATGTTATAGTAATTTTTTGTTTCATATATCACCTGGAGGAACCATAGGATCACTGCTCCAGCTAATTCTCCAGTGGTTTCCGAACACACTACAGATATATTACTCAGATCATTACATGACTATGTGGTGAGCTGCACTTACCGTTGAATCTGTCGATGGCTTCCTGACGGAGAGCTCCAGTAATGCCTCCATCAATTCGCTCATATTTATAACCCTCATAATCCAAGAAATCCTCAAGCAAATCCAGCATCTTGGTCATCTAAGTGGGAAACAAGGGTTTAAGTATTTATATGACCCAATCAAACTTTTCAAAGCAAGTACCACATCATGATCAAATCAGACCATCCAAGTAGCATGCCGTGGGCTCCATATTAGACTGCAATAATTCAAAACATAAAGCTGTATTCAATTTGAATAGAAATAATAAATGTTAAATACAATTTAAAAAAACAATATATTTTTGTAATAATTTTAGTATTTTACATTTCTAGAGTTTCTGCTGTGTACCACCTGGGGGCACTAAACATTACACAATTTGAGAGTCCATGCAATAACAAATACAGCAGCTTCTTTTGTGGCATGTGTAAGTAACAGGTTATGTGAATGTGTATTTATTACATGTACATTTGTACCTGAGAGAACACCAGCACTCGGTGGCCTTGTTCTTTCAGTTTTCTGAGCATTTTCTGCAGCAGCATGAGTTTCCCAGAGGCCTTAGTGAGTCCGACACCTTCATACGCTCCACTTGGTGTTTTGGGAGCTTCCTGCAGCACACAAACACAACAAAACAGCCTATGACACATATATACACAACAAAAAACCCTGACAAACAGTAAACTCAACATTTTGACAGCATTTGAGCAGCATTTTCTGACAGCAGGTGGCAGTATTTCACACTACACAAGTTAGGATAGGACCAACAACAGCCAAAAACCCATCCAAATGTTTTATTGTAGCTGTCAGAGATACAGTGTGTGTGTTCTTACGGCAGAAGCGACAGGGAAGAGGTAGGGGTGGTTGCAGCACTTTTTTAGGTCCATCATAATGTTGAGCAGAGACACCTGGTTCCCTCCTCCCTTAGAATTCAGCGCCTCAAAGTTACGCGTCAGAATGAACTTGTAGTATTTTCTGTTCACACACAGGGTACGCACAAAAAACATGAAAAAAAGCTCCCTCCACATAACTCTATATATCTTTTTTGTATTGAATGTTTCAGGCTGGCATGCATAATGAGAAATATATTTAAGCAAATTAACTGATTTCATTATTTTTGATAATAATCTTGAGATGTATGAATAATTTCAACATGTCAGTGCATTTTGTGTATGATATTGATGCTGTGGGTCTCACTTCTGCATGGGGCTGAGCTCCACTCGGACGATCAGCTCAGTTTTAGCCGGCATGTTCTTAAACACGTCAGCTTTGAGTCTCCGGAGCATGTGTGGGCCGAGCAGGTCGTGCAGTTTCTTGATCTGGTCCTCTTTAGAGATGTCTGCAAATTCCTCTAGAAAACCCTCTAGATTGCTGAGGGACAGAAACAAAGTGAGAGTGCCATCATTTTGAGTATTAAAACATGTCTGAGCTGATGTGTACATACAGTGGACCCAAAAAGTGGACGCTTCAGACAAACTTAAAAAATAGTATTATTGCATTAGATAACGTATAACATTTTACTGTCAAAATACTTTGCTGGGCCACTTTTATAGTCTCTAGAGTGTAAAAAGTGTTCAGTGGTACTTGAAACGATTGGGCGTCAGGAAGTTGAGCAGGTGGAAAAGTTCTTCCAGGTTATTCTGGAGTGGTGTTCCTGTTAGCAGCAGCTTGTGGTCTATCTTGTAGTCATTCAGTCTCCTAAAGAACTAACACACCACAACAACAGACTTCAGTTAATAAAACACACACAAACAAAACACATATTTCAACTGGAAACATACAAAAAAATTTGTATGACACGAAGATAAGCAGATCACAATCACAAAACATTTTACATCTCTGTGCAAAAGTGTACAAATTAGAAGTAGAATTAGTAGATTATCCTCAGAGTATATACCCGAACCCTTCCGTTCAAAAGTTTGGGTCAGGAAGATTTTTTAAAGTAATTAATACTGTTATTCAGCAAGGACTCTTTAAATTGATCAAAAGTGACAGTAAAAAGATTTTTTACATTTTACATTGTAACAAAAACATCCTATTTAAAAGGGCTATATGTAAGAATTTTCATGTATTAATCTTTTTATTATTATTTATTGCCAATGTGTTTTTTAAGTTTTGTTACAAGCTGTTCAAAAAAACGCAACCTTCTCTGACTTCTTAGGTTGTCTGTGAAAGCCTGTAGGCTAATTTTTAATCGAAGGACTCTGGACGTTTTTGCTGAGGAAATCAAAAGGGTGTGACGTTTACGCTCCTGAACGTTCAATGATACATGAAACGAAAACTTATACAATGTTCAGGATAACACCAAAAGAGCCATTCTGTGCTTAATATCAATGTGTCATTCAAAGAAAAGGGATTAATTCAAACTATAGTCTCATATAGCCAGATCTACATAGTATATACTCTCAATTATACCTCATAATCAAACTATCATAACAGTGTTGTTTAATAACCTCATCTGGATGTTTGAAAACAGTATATTGCTGTTTTTCTAACTTCTATTCACTTCTAAGCGAAGAACGAAAAAGAAATTCACAGTGAGTATATTGGGGCCTTGCATCATATTTAGTCTCTAGTACGTTATGTGTGCACGAGTGTAAGCACGAGCAGTAAGTTGCTTACGGCAGTTCACTTAATGTCGCTAAATTGACCCTTTGCAAAGGCCCGCCCCCTTTAGTTACTGCTGCTATGTGCTCTCACAACACACATCACACCGTGGAGCAAAGAGGACACTGACAACGCGCTGACAGACAAGACAGAGCAGGTTACTTTTGATATGAAACAGCTTCATATTTAAAATATTATAATTTTTTAAAGAAGTTTAAATAATAAATACCGTATAGTGGCTCTTTAATGTGTCGTGACAGATCGCTGTAGCTCCTTCAAGCGGCTCATCTCTTCATACTAGTTCATTTATAGCATCAAATAAACATGAATGGACATCAGAAGGAATGTTGTTTCAACCGCGGACACACAATTTTTCAAGTTCAAGTTCATCAACGTTAATCTACTTACTCTCCTAGCTGCTTTGTCGGACAAAATGGTGGATTCGGGGTTATGATTGGTTAGATCGCCTATCAATCAAACTGCCGGCGAAGGGTCAAATACAAGGGTTTTTGAATTCTAAATACAGCCCCTTTAAAATAAATGTTCATTGGAATTTCTATTCATTAAATAATCCTGAGAAATTTATATCAGGATTTTCACAACAATATAAGCAGCACTGTTTTGATAATAATGAGAAATGTTACTTGAGCAACAAATCAGCAAATTAAAATGATTTCTGAAAGATCATGTGACACTGAAAATATAGATTTGCCAACACAGGAATATATATATATATTTTATATATATATATATATATATATCTGACATCCATATCTTTGTCCCCTCTATAACTTTCTTAACTTAGATAATGACACACTGAATGAAAATGTGTAATGGCTTTGGAACAGGTTTGCTTATTTCATCCATCTGTGATCTACGGAGCCCCGGACATGACATGCAGGAAAAAAATAGTAGGCTAATTCGTGCACACGATTTACTATGTCGTTCCCTCGATTTAGAAATCATGCGCTTGATGTACAAATTGAGGGAACGAAATAATAAATCAGCACACGATTTAATTTTTTTTCTTGCATGTCTTGTGCGGGGCTCCATAGTCATCTACTGTGTTGCAAAGAATCCAAAAAGTAATTTCTTTTCCTGTATTAAAAAAAATTCTAATTAAATTTAAACCTCCCAAACTCTCTCTCTCTGTCACACACATATACACAGACCAAATAAATACTGGACAAAAAACAGGAAAAACCGATGAAGACAGTATACCTTGGACTGGTTGTTTTTGAGACGGTGGGCTTCATCCACTACAAGACAGGCCCAGTCAATGGACTTGAGAACATTCTGGTCTATAGTCACAAGCTCATAGGACGTCAACAACACATGGAACTTAATGGGCGCTTCTCTCTGAAGAGATGATAGGTATAAAATGAAAAGAATGGTTGCAGTAAAGTCATTTATTGTATGTTTCTTCTTACATAAAAAAATTACATCTTTTCTCTCTTCTCACATACTATGGCTCCATTTTACTTATATTCATTTTCCTCCTCACAGTGCCCATCTTTGCATTTCACCTCTCCAATCACCAACAATTTCGTCCTTTCCAGCGCTCATCTCCTCACCCGTAATTTGAAGGCTTTCTTTCCTCCCTTCACCGCCGTGTCATCGAAGGTGAACTCGTTCTCACGGATGATGGCCCTGCTGTCCTTGTCTCCGGTGTAGGTGACAACGTAGAAGTCGGGAGCCCACATCTCAAACTCCCTCTCCCAGTTAATGATTGTGGAAAGCGGTGCGCTCACCAGGAACGGCCCTTTAGTATGGCCCTGGTGAGAGAAATAACCCATGTGATAAGGAAGGAAGGACAGAGATGAACAGGATGGGAGAGAGAAAATATAACATGAAATTCAAAAGCTGTTTTGTAATTTTACATAGAGTTTTGTAACCTGACCCACACAGACCTCTTTAAACAAGGAGTAGAGGAAGACAATGGTCTGGATGGTCTTGCCCAAGCCCATTTCATCAGCCAGGATGGTGTCGGTGCCCTGAGCCCAGGAGAAGCGCAGCCAGTTCAGCCCCTCCAGCTGGTAGAGGTGCAGCGTCCCTCCTGTCTCTGTCACAAAGTCTGGCTGTTCCTCATACTTGATTGTGGGCTGGAAGAAGAGAGATGGGTAGAGAAGTGGTGAGAAAAGACAGAGAGAAGGGTGGTCCTACATGCCCCAATGCGTTTAAGGGACCTATTATGCCCCTTTTTACAAGATGTAATATAAGTTTCTGGTGTCCCCAGAATGTGTCCATGAAGTTTCAGCTCAAAATACCCCACAGATCATTTATTGTAGCTTGTCAAATTTGTCAATAATGGTGTTCAGCCTTACATTGATCAAACTGGGGTCAGAGAAACAGGGTGAGACTCAGGAAGAAGTTGTAACTTTTAGAATGTAACTGGAAGTTTCTGAATGGTTAGTTGAAAATTTATGTAGTTGCTGTGAAGTTGATTCAACTCATCGACTTGCAGGTGCCGTCATGTTAATCTCTTGTGCAAATCCAGCATTGAAGTGACCCTTGACCCGACCAATATTATTTGAAAAATGACTTATATTATACTTCACACTGAAAGAGATGTCCATCTGCTATACAGATTAGGGGAACACCATTCTGACAAGGTTCTGACCAGTACTTGTTTGATTGTTAGCAAAAATGGTACTTGGCCAAAAAATTTCAGAACCACTAGTATAAAAGACAGGGGCTGACACTAACATCATTAACAGGCGTGCTTGGAGCTTCATCATTCTCCTCTCTCCTCCTCATCTTCCTTGGCTTCTCTGGGTCTTCCCTCATCACTTCCTCCCTGTGAGAGAAAAAAAGAACAGAACACTGCTTATTCCATCATTCAAAATATATTGCTAGAAAACTAAAAAAATATATGTAAAAGAGGTTATAATGCAGATGGAGCACATTAAAGGCAAACAAATCAATGTTTACAGTAAATAATGATCTTCCATTTATGTATGAAACATCTATGTATGACTGCACCTGTGTCTCCAGTACGCCGTTTTGTACACACTAAACTCAGGGATGTCCAGCTCATCTCTCTCCCAGGTGCACTGGTCATAGGTCAGATCTCTCCATTTAACCAGGTAGTGGTAGTTGCCCTTCTTATCCATGCTGCATACATACACACATACACACACACTTTAATCCTCTGACAGTAGAAAGTATTAGTATATACCGTATAATATAAGAGTTTAACAAAAAAACACACACCTATGATTGATTATCCTGTGAACCATCATCCATTCTGGCTTGATGCCATATCGATAGTACTTCTCCTCCAGAATGGCATATTGAGGGTCTTTGGCCCTCCGCTTCTCACTTTTCCCAGAATCCTCCTCTCCCCCAGAGCCGTAGTCCAGACTTGGCGGCTCATCCATATCCGTTTTCCTCTGATAGTTCCGGAACATCACAGAGTGGAAGATCTCGAGCTGAGGAAGGACAGATGGATAAGAGAAAAGTCTGTACATCCTGTAACATCACAGATCTGCCTCATTCTCGCACCTGTAGCTCTGTAATCCAGGTGCAGTGCCAGTAGGACTGTGCCACTAGCTTCACAAAGAACTCTCTCTCTGGACGACCCTTCATGGGTGGAGGGGGCGGGGCATCAGGGGGTGCGTCTGGGGGTGGAGGGACAGGAACAGGGGGTGGGGGGTCACCCCATCTCCAGTGCAGAATTTTTTGCACTCGGCCTTTGATTGGGGGACACTGAAAAACAGACAACAGATGTTAACAGCAGAATGTGTTAAAATTTCTGCCAGGCAATAACCTAATAAATGAATTTGTCCCGCAATGCATCTCTCGTGAGCCAAAGCCGACTAAAATAATTTTGCACCCAATCAAAATCAGACCAAGTACCTAAAAATTCAACTGACTTATCCCATCTAAATTCAACCTAATTCAACTCAGCTAAATCCATCTCAGTTAACATACCTATTAAGTATTTACTTCTCTTTATATAAAATACTACATATATATATTCAGAAGCAATGTATCGCTGTGATGCAAAGCTGAATGTTCAGCATCATACTCTGGTCTTCAGTGTAACAAGATCCGTCAGAAATCATTCTAATATGCTGAAGATATTATTCAATTTGCTAAAGAAACATTTTTACTATTATTATCAATGTTGAAAACAGTTGTTTTTCTGAATATTTCTGTGAAAAGTGATTCAATTTTCATCAGGATTCTGTGATGAAAACAAAGTTTCAAAAGAACAGCATTTGTTTAAAAAAGCAACAATGTAAGTCCTCGCTAAATAAAAGTATAAATATATTACACTTTTTTTTTTTTACTGACCCCATATATATTTCACACATAAAAGAAATTACAGCTTGAAAATGAAGTTAAAAATATTCTGTTCAGAAGTGATATTTACCTTGAATTTCTTTCTTTTCTTCACACATCACATGTCTCATATTTCATCTCAAGCATGCTCTTCACTGACACTGTTGTCTCCATGGTAACCAAGTACACTAACTTTTGAAAAAACTTTATTAGGGCCAATTTGTTTGTTGTGGTGACTCCACAACTACGGGACATCCACCCGTCATTTTAACACTTTAAATAATGAAATGGTTCATGTTTTTATTTCCACAGTTTTAATTCTTAGTTTAAGGTTTAATGTTTGGGTCAGAGTCAAAAACTGCATAAAAGCAAAAGACACATTTCAAAATCAGCAAATATCAATGATGGAGTTATTGCAAAAAGTTTTCAAGACACTTTCAAAACAACAAACAGAAGTCAATATTAAGCCCTAGGACATTAAATCATTGCCAGTCATTGATGAAACACCAGTGTAAGTGGAAGAGTATTACTCACAGTGCAGCGTGGACAGAGCCACTCTCCGTTGGGGATCTCCGGCAGAGGGGGGTTCAGGCAGTGAATGTGATAGGATGACGGGCAGGAGTCACAGCACAGCAGCTCTCCTCCATCTTTACACACGCGACAGAACTCCATGTGATCATCCTCCTCTTCCTCTCCACCCAGCCCGGTCTCCACATCCCGGACATCGTCACACTCCTCTTCAAAGTCCTCAAAGTCTTCTTCCTTTGCTTCCCACTGGATCCCTTCTTTCTCCTAAGAAACATGGACTTTCATTACAATGAATCTAGAAAACCTCAATGTGAAGATCCTACACAGAGTAAAATATATCAGACGATGTCAGGCTTCACTGAGTCCTTCAGTTTAAAATCAATCTGTGATTGTGTAGGTTTGGGTGGATGTGACTCACACAGTGCGGGCAGCTCCACTTGCCCTCGGGCGCTTTCTCCAGCTCAGGCTCAAGGCACACCAGGTGGTATGCTCGAGGACAGGTATCACACAGAATGATCTCTCCACCCTGCTGACACACCTCGCAGTAGTCCTGATGGTCAGTTTCATAGCCATCTCCATCCTCATCACCCAGCACTGAGAGAGAAAGTGAGAGATACAAAATTAATTTGAACTCTCTGATGCATAATGTCCACTTCAGTAAGAAGATTTTTAAAAGCGATTTATAGCCATTAAGGATATGCATCCAAACCATCCTAGGCGATTATCTTTAATAGTCATCCACAATTCTATTAGAACGAACTAAGAAACCTTTACTGAAACTCAGTCAGAACGAGTTTTTATGGACGTCGCACTCTTTTATTTTCTCAATCATGGATTTTTCTTTATCACTTTAACATATCAATAACTTTAAGTATGTACTGTGCCACATGGATAAATTTACATACCGCGATATAGCAAAATCTGTAATGTAGACACTTTACTCTGACATATACCGTCATACCACAAAGCTCTAATTGCAGTGAAATAATTTTGAGGCACA
Source organism: Zacco platypus (assembly GCA_038088235.1). NCBI lineage: Eukaryota > Metazoa > Chordata > Actinopteri > Cypriniformes > Xenocyprididae > Zacco > Zacco platypus. The sequence goes on along the minus strand of CM076085.1, from coordinate 36,409,181 downwards.
AGGATTGGGAATGATTATATTTTGTTTTCAAGTAAAAACAAAAAAAAAACGTTAGGATTTTTTGCTTTATTTCATAAATCAGAGGGTTAAACAAAAGCATTTTTTTTAAACACAGATCCAATACAATGATGAGGGGAAAAAAACTCTCACCCTTTTTCTTCTTCTTCGCCGGACGACCCCTTTTGTTCTTCTTGACCCGTCCTGAGCTGTCAGAGCGGACTGAAGAGCTATGAACACTGGAGTTCTCCTGCTCAGAGTCGTCCTCATCCACCTCTTCACTCTGCATTACAACCACACACACACGATTAAACACAACTACTGCACCCAACACACATTTATGTATTACACACAAACTCTCACCGAACTGCTCTTCTTCCTCTTGTTACCAAGTGTTCCCAGTTTGATACGCAGAGGAGCCATTTTCTTGGGTTTTGGCTTCTTCTTGTCTGAGACACGAGGACTCTTACTGCGTTTCTTGTAGCCAGGGCCTGCCGATAACCAATGAACAGGCAATATTAAAATTATATAGCATTTGTCTTGATATATTAAAAAAATAATAGACTAAAATCTTAAATTGTTTTAAAACACTACAAGTTCATTTAGACATCACAACATTTTAAGATTGAGTATAAAAAAATTTTGAGATTCAAAAAAATAAATTGATTGATAAATGAGTTTTTTATAGGTGAGCTTTAAAGTGTCCCTATTATGCTTTTTTGAATATTACCCTTCATGCAGTGTGTGCTATAACTGTTTGTGAATATAAAAGGACTGCAAAGTTTTAAAGATCAAAGTGCATGACAAATAAAGTTATTCTCCTAAAAGAAAGAATCAATTCTAAACTGCAGAAACGAGTCGTCAGCAATTCCAGTCACTTCCTGTTACAAACCTAAGTAACAAATTTGCATAATGCCAGCCTATGGTCTTCATTGGCTGTCTGTGAACAATGTCTTCTTCAACTCTCAAACACTGTAGTTTTAGCTGAGGCCTGGAAGAGTTTGGTTCATATTGTCGACATGTTGAGACGATGCTGTTTTCAGCACTGTGAATCCACACGCACTTCAAAAGAGTGAGGACTAGCGGAATTGATATGGAGCTGATACAGAAAAATCACCAGTTTGTCCCGAGCTGAAATTCAGATATGGTAATGGACATTTTGTTTCCGACACACCCTGTAAGTAGTTGATCAATCACAAAAGACTGGGCCGTGTGACCAATCAAAGCAGAGTAAGCTCACAGAAAGGAGGGGTTCAGAGAGACGTTTTTAGACTCTTTGAGAAATTAAGTGATGTACAATGTGTATTATGAGAAAATTGAAGTGTTTTTGACCTTGAATTCATGAAAACCTATTGTAGGAGACATCCCAAACAAAATTAAGACCCTTTAAAATAGCATAATAGGGACAAAGGTCATCTGAACATAAAAACAGAAGAAATTAGCATACACAATTAATTATTCAGTATTATACATTTTCTATCAACTGCTATCAAAATTTTTGATGCTGTGCATTTACATTACCAAAACCTGTACTGTAACCTATAAAGCTTCCCTTGCTTTTTGACCCCTAACCTTTGCCCTCTTTGGTCTTGGCCTTGCGAAGTGGTGGTGGCTGAGGTGGTGGTTCAGGGGAGGCTGTTGCTGCGGAGACCTGCTCGGCAACGGCTGCGGCGGCGGCGGCGGCAGCAGCAGCAACGGCTGCTGCCGAGCCTTTGAATGGATTATTGGAGCTGAACTCCCGCCATTTGGCCCCCAGAATGGTCATCATCTTGGACATGGGGATTTTAGGGTTCTTCTTAGCAATCATGGGTCTGCAGAAGACAATATGTTTAATACAGAAATGTTGCTGCAAAGGAACTACAATGTGGGAAACCCCTGGTTCAAGTCAGTACCTCATAAACTGGCTGAAGGCTTTGTAGTTGGTTAGTGTGCGGTAATCTTCTTCTGTGAATGTGTGATCGACATCTTCCAGCCCCCACTCCCTAGCCAGCTGGGCTGATGTTTTCATCTCTACCGGCTGGAAGAGAGGCTTTATCATATGGCTGTCAAAGTGTGGATAGGTAATACACATCTGGAAACATCTGCACTCCACTACATGTTAGCTGGATCAGTAATTATGTGTGTGGTAACAACAGCTAGAAACACCATGTCACAGTTTGTGATGTCATTCTTTCAGAATTTCTAGATGCAAGTGCGAGACAAATCTCCGATGGTGTGCTTGCATGTGTTTGTGAATGTGTGAAGTCTTTGTCTGTAAACGCCTTATATCGAGGCAAATTTCTTACATATACAGCACTAACACCAGCTCTGCAGATAAAAACTATTCACCTTCTGATACACAGTAAACACTAACCGCTATTTGAATTTCAACTAATTTATTGACAAACTATAAATGTTAAAATATTATGCGATTATAACTAGTTTTAATCAAGATACTGCTTCGACGTAAACTGTTGTATAATATCAAGAAAATGTAATTACCCTGCCTCCTTGTTTATTGTACATGATGCACATATTCAGCCTGTGTTGAATATAATGCATAGCTTACAATGTTGTTATTTATTTTTGTTTCTAAGAATTGGCTTATATTGTATGGGCAAAGATGTACGGAGTAATTGTTAGGTATGTGTGTGTGTGTGTGTGTGTGTGTGTGTGTGCATACCCATTAGAAGGAGGAGCAGAAGTGTGTGCGTTTATGTGTGTGTGCAAGGACACAAAGAACTGTGGCTCTACTGTAATTCTACACTGTCAAAAAAATCCCTGTAAAATTTATGGTAAAAACCGCCAGCTATGGTTGCCAGAGCTTTACCGTAAAAAAATGTCATTCACACTAACACTAAACACCATCCTGATAACACACATGAAATTTTAAACATGCAATAAACATCAATTTAAAAACATTAGATGTAACATAAAACCCTAATGTACATAATTGATAAAAAAACAAAACAAAGAAAAACTAATAAGAAAGTTATTTCAACGAAAATATATCAAATGTGAAGTGTCACGCAAGGAATTGTGGGAAAGTCATTTTACGGGTTTTCACTGAAAATTACACAATGACTTGTAGTCTTAAAACCTTAAAAGGACATCAGCCATCTTGGTTGAGTTTACTGCAGTTCAAGGACATGACAAGGTGGACAGCTTGCACCTCCAAGGCCTTGAGAAGGCTCTTGAGTCTTGGGAAAGTTACAACTTATGTTAATCAAGAAGATAAGAACCTAAATTCGGCGACAAACAACAGGAGTATAAAAGACTGAAGAGTTGATTGCCTTTTTGGATACGGATACCTGAGTACCCCCGACACTAAGATGCCCAGAGCTGAGGGCAAGAAACCCCAAGCTGACTACACCTTTGATTCAAAGCATGATTATTGTATTTTATACTTTAATGATGAAGTTTCATTTGCCTTTAAATTTTTGTTTATTATAAAAGAAAAGCAACCAATTAAAAGAAATTTAATTGATTACAAAAACTGCCTGTTTTTGAAGTATAGTGTTTTAAGACTTTGAACAAGAACATGCCATAGAGAAGTCTTCTAACCAAATTGTTTTACAATGTTTATAATCAAGGTCAGATCCGACTTACTATACCTAACCTGACAATAATATATAATAAGGTAAAAGGTGTTAAAGAGACAGTTCACCCAAAAATGAAAATTACTCCATGATTTACTCACCCTCAAGCCGTATGACTTTCTTGTTACAATTTGGAAATATAATCTCTAATAGCGATGTTCCTTAAACTTATTTGGCTTGAAATTCATAAAATTATAAGTATTAGTAATTCAGCATTATCAAAAACAAAACTAAGGCTGTGGGGAATACCCATCTGCCCTTGCACTTGAATAATTTAATTATGTATGCTTGGTTAAATCAAGGGAATTCATTATTGGGTTTGTTTTGTTGTACTTGGTATTCGTGTTTTGTAAGAAATCAATGTTAAGATGATTAGTTTTCCTCTGGTGAACTTGGACCCCGTTGAATTTAAGCAAGATCTCTCTATACAAAAGTAAATATTTTAAATAATTACATAAAATATGATACTTTAATCCTAGATCTGGATTAAAGTGTTCTTGCAACTAAGTAACTTTACTTTATTAAAGGGGTAATGACATGGATTTTTTTATTATGTTAATATGTTCCATGAGGTTCACTTATAATGTTAACATTTTGCACAAAAAAACAAAACAAAAAAACAACCGCAACAAAAAAAACCCAAAGAAATATATATATATATCTGTCATATATATATATATATATATATATATATATATATATATAACTGCCATTTGCTTCTTTCTTTGAGTTTCTTTGTGAACGCTCCATTACACTGTGCCTCGTTTACAAAAAAAAATTCTCCAAGCAAACATAATCCACTGGCGTGATCCGGGACAACTTTCACTATTCCATTTGTCCTGTTGTCGACAGACTCATGTGCAATGAGTAAGTCAGAAACTGAACATGCATCTGTATACTGTATACATGTCTATACTGTATCCAGCGTAGACAGCATCAGTGATTATAATGGGTTTTATTTGCTTTTGAAGCAACGCTCACAACCACTTACTATTCATCAATGTCTTGCTCTGAAGGCAGTCAAATTTCAAGTCAAATTTGATTTCTCATGTCAAGACTCCTAAGTTTGTTAATAAGACTACATTTTCTTTATTAAGTAAAGTGTCCAAAGAAAAACATTTTACTTGAGCCAAACAAGTATGTTTACTTTTTTTAAGTGATTTTTTAGTATTATCTAAGTCAGGTAAACTAATTCAATTTTACACTTTATCATGTGCTGATTGTGTTTGGATACAGAGGAGAATAAGGAAAAACACACAACCTGTATCAGCAAAGATAACATGCATCTCAAGCATGCAGACCAAGGAAAGACAGAGAGAGCGTAAATGGATAACCTTTGTGGTCTCTTCGTGTGTGCTGTCTTCATCCTCTTTCTTCTTTTTCTTGGTTTTCTTCTCTTTTTTGTCCTTGTGTTTCTTCTTCTTTTTCTTCTCCCCTCCGTAATCGCTGGCAGCACTGTCAGAGTTCATGGCATAGTCTGGCTCTGAGTCTCTCTCGATGTCACTGTCCTGAAAGAGACAGAGAGAACAACCTTACAGAGTCAACTGCAGTCAACTCATCTTTGAATCACCAAAATTACATATTTAAACATTTTTTCCTGTGAAAAAAAATGCTTGAATGTAACTCTACACCCTTGCCTCATTTAGTATGCCAGAATACATTGTGAGAATCCTGGTTTATTGGTATGGTCACCAGATGATGCGAGTAAAATGGGGCAATAAGGTCTCTGCCCCTTTTGGGTTTAGTAATGGTGTGAGACAAGGAGGGATCTTGTCCCCAATTCTGTTTAATCTTTACATGGATGAGCTATCTGAACGTTTGAGTGTCTGTAAAACTGGATGTATGATTGGGAATATTTTAGTGAATCATATTATGTATGCAGATGATCTTGTGGTGTTTAGTCCTAGCAGTGCTGGTCTTCAGCAGCTTTTAACTTTGTGTTCTGATTATGGTCTTGAACATGACATTTTATATAATCCTGCTAAGAGTGTGGTAATGATTTGTAGAACTAAGGAGGATAAAAGTATAAATTTTCCAGTTTTTAAGTTGTCTAATAAGAGCCTCACTGTGTGTGAGAAAGTAAAATATCTTGGACATTTTATTACTGAACGTATGACAGATGATGAAGATATTGAAAGACAACGTCGTATGATGTATATGCAGGCGAACATACTTTTATGTAAATTTGGTTTTTGTTCAGATGAGGTGAAGGTGTCACTTTTTAAAGCATATTGTACAACACTTTATACTGCTCATTTGTGGTGTAACTACAGAGCATCTAGTCTACAGAAGTTGCAAGTAGCTTATAATGATGCAATGAGAATCTTACTACGGAGACCTAGATGGCATAGTGCAAGTGAAATGTTTGTGAGTGTAAGAGTGATCACTTTTAAAGCACTGTTACGAAATCTTATGTATAGATTCATCTGCCGGCTTAATGCTTCTAAAAATGAGATTATTGTGGGTCTATCAAATATAGGGGTTAGTACTACACGGTATCAGTCAAAGTTGTGGAGACACTGGTATTGTTGTATTCTGTAACTCCTTTATGCTTGTGATAGATGCTGTGGGTTGTATATGTTGTCTATTGTCCTGTTTTTTAATTCTGGACCTTGAGTCTGTAATAAAGTTTGATTGATTGATTGATTGATTGATTGATTGATTAGTATTCGTGGAGCAATGAATATGCAAATTAGCCCCGCCTCCACTCACTCACGCCCGCTCAGAGATCCACTCGGTCAGCTTACTGAAGTAGGCTAAACGCTGCACAGTAGTTTCGCTCTTTACAACGTCGGACACATAACGGTAATTAATATGATTAGCCTTTTGCTTGACTTATCCAACAGCTAATAATGTTTTGCTAACGTTACATAAACTATGTTCCAATTTGCCATGTCAGAGTCAGACAGCTGCCTTCTAACAATCAGTATCCTTACAAAACGCTTTAACAACTCTGAAAGTCAGTGGAGAAAGCATAGTTCATCATAACATACACCCGCCATATTGCTAAATCTACGTGATTTTTCATATCAACAGAAAAATATACCGGGATAACCTGGTTTCTCTCGAGACTCCCCTGCGAGTTCGCTGTTAATGATATGCTAATGATGTGCTAAATGTTTTTTGTTCAAAATTCACAAAATTTAAAAGAGTCAATACTGTCTTAATAATCATTAATCCTTTTTCCAAAACGTGTTTTTTTTTTTTTTTGTCTTACCCTGATTCACCACGGTAATCTTATTATAAGTGTTTATATTTTAGACCTTGTCGGGATGTTTATTGCGGGAAATTGCATTCATGCATCACTCCCAGGTGCGTGTCTCATCATATCCATAAATACAGAAAAGTTATCACAACAAACGAGAAAGAATGACATGGAGCAGCTAATCTCTGGAGAATCAGCCATTTTAAACAAACACAGAACAAAGGAGAATCTGCTGGCAAAAAGAGAACGTGACAGAGTTCTTAATAAAACAAGAATCAAAATTGGCTTGACTTTATGGCGAGAACTGAAGGATTTGAAAAGCAACATGGAGATTGAGTTTTTATAACTCAACAGGTGAGTACGGTATTTTATCGAACAGATAAATTGTCATATGTAGCATTGTAAAGCATTATCTATGGTGAAGGTTCATTTGTAGCACTGTCCTGGAATTTATTTTAAAGGAAGTGCCGTGTCTATCAATGGGTAAAGGTACATTTCTTCAGATGATCAGCTTGAGATCTTTTCCATCTAAACTGGTTATATCTCTTAAGTCTAGTAGTGAATGTATTATGAACAGTAGGATAATCTCTCTCTTTTTTTTAGTTATGAGAAAGAACCATATTCATCCACACAGTCACAGAAAGCTGAAGCACATCCAAAACAAGGTTCTTCCACAAAATGCGTGCAGTTTTGTTTTGTTTTTTTAACCGCTAGAGGGCCAAAAGTTACATAGACAAGTGTACCTTTAAACCTTCAAATGTATATATAATAATGTAAAATATATATATAAAAATGTTATATATATTTTATTGATTTAATATGTATAATATAATGTAATATATATATATATATATATATATATATATATATATATAGTGATTCACATAGGCTAATTAATCAGCATGTCATATAATTTGCCTTTAATTTGTAATTTGATTTAAATCAATTGATGGTTTATAGATTAATATTAACTAAAAGTTTAATGAAAAAATGCATTTGAACATTAAAACAAAAAAAACACATCAACCACGTACTATTTTTTTGCGCTTGCGTGCTTTGGCCATCTTCCCCTCCTTGTCCTTGTCTTTCTTCTTCGTCTCTTTCTTTTTCTTAGGGCCTCGTTTCTTTTTCCCCAGGTTGTCCCTGTCTGATGTCTCGCCAATGTCGTCTCCATCATCTAAGTGAGAGAGATGCAGCGAAATGAGGGAACATGGGAGGGCTGATGAAATGAAAGTGACCATAATTCTTTGCGAACCCTCTGGGGTATACTTCAAATCATTTCCCACTTCAATTATTGAACAACACGAGTGGTGCAGAGACCGAGACTGTCACACAGGAAATAAGTCATTCCACTTTTGACTTGAACTAAGCTGTAGGACTTAATGAATTAATCTCGCAAACATGATTATCTACATGACCTAATTATGACAGCCGGCTCGCAAGGAAAGCTATTTACAGAGTGAATTTTAAGATGATTATAAATATTGTATGCACTATGCAGCAGCCCATAAGATGAAAATTTCAAGTCACTGCATGAGTAGAAATTACTTTAAAGTCACCATGAAATCAAAATGGACAATTCTTATTTTTTTAAAGGAATATTGCAGTATTTATTATAAAAGTTTTACCCATGCATATCTTTGTTTAATTCATGTACCCCCGTAATCTTTAATCAAAATAACTCCCCCTTCCTCTCACAACAACATATCTTCTTTTCTCTGATGACTGGCATGAGGGCGGGACAACTTGTCACTCACATGAGACCAACCAATAGCAAACCATAACCAATCAAACCAATTTCTGATGGACAAAATCAAGTCCCGCCCTACTTTGTTCTTGTTTGAGAAGCCTTTGCACTCTGATATGTCACAATAGAGAAGAAAAAACTATCACAACTTCTGTTTCATGCTGATTTTAAGTAAAATAAATAAATAAAAAATAGAATAGAATAATTAAATAATGCAGTAACTCACTTAAAAAAAATATTTAAATCTCTCAAAATGTGTTCAGTTAAAAATATGCTTCATGTGTTAACATCTAAATCAAATGGGTTAATATTATATATTCCAAATAAGGTACCTGTATTATGCTTCCATAAAAGGAGCTTTGACAGACATCATCTTTAGTTAAACAGCTGTAGTCATGTGACAATTTACAGCAGCCATGTAAAACGATCACATGAAACCAAACCAGTCTGTTCTTACATTTAAAGATCTGTGTAGAACACATTAACAACACTTTTAGCCCATTTAAATTAAACATTTTTGGACATAATATTAATAAACCTGAACACATTAGTTTCCACCAACTAAAGAGATTTTTAGGGTCAGTTAAGATAAAAATACCTCCTCACGTTAACAAATACACCTACTATTTTTCACAGGGCATCGTTTTACACAGTTTGCTTTTATAAATGTAGCACCGCTGCCGATATCTCATCATATCACGTCTGACTAACAGATAACGCAGACGCGTCACCAGCGCGCTGCGATAAATGAGTTAAATTTGATAGTGTCTTTGTTGCTGGGGCGCGCGGGCAGAGCCCTTTTTTCCCGCTCGCTGCAGCCAGGGGCGGCGGTAGCGCGCACTCGGGGCTCGGTGATTGAGAGGCCGCGAGTCGAGCTGATGCTCCCCTCGTCGTGAACTCCTGCACCTGGGGAGCAGACCACCAGATGAACCGCAGAGGAAGGTCGCGGGGGCGAGACAGGACGCGCGTGCTAATTGATTCACGCGCACTGTGGGAATGCACGAGACGCACACACACACACACTAAACGAGGCCCCAAATATGACCACAAACATTTTCAGCATAGTGTGGCAAAAAAGTTAGACTTGAGTAAGCAAGTTATAGTTAAAAGAAAAATATTCTTTAAAAATATTATTCTTTAACCAGTTATTTTTAAGAAAAATATTACAAATCTAACCGTCCTTATAATAATATGACAGAGCATCATGTAAATAACTAAGCTTTGTACACTACAAAATGCCACGCTGTGTGGCACATTAATTCTGAATAGTGGAAACTTTTGACTCATCACTATCTGTTGATGTCATGCCACAGATACACATAATAATTTGGCGTTTTATTGACATAGTCTCATAGTCAAACAGCCTGAGGGCTGGTGACAGAGGACAAACTGTCATTTTGCAAAGTGAAAGCAGATCTCTGCCCTGTACTGAACCAGGCGGCAGTGGGTCGGGTCAAGTTTATTTACATTGTCACAATCAAATGACGCTCACGCCTCTTTCCGTCCCGCATTTAGATCAATGAATTGGCTTATTATTCTTTATCTGCTTAAGTAATAATCCGTAACCTTCAGGGCAAACAAAAACGACATGGTGGCAGCTTAATGATCCTTTGTCAGATCACAGCGGGTGATACAAAAGCACCATCATATGACAGACCTGATGAATGACACAGACGGGACAGAGAGAGGGGGATCGGTCAACTTTAGCCAAACTCTATGCAACTCTTTGCCGAAATGCACGCGGATAAATAAAGCATACACAATGCCTAACCGCTTGAGCGCATCCAGAATGAAGTATGCAGTAGCACTGATGTGGCTGTCGCAGTTTAAGGATTTTTCGCGTTTGTTTCGATGTGGTTTTGTGCCCCACGCGCGCTCCCGTGTGTGCCGCGGACTGTACGGTACCTGGCGCGGCTCTCGCTGCAGTTTCTCTAGGCGCCGCCGGCGAGTTTATGTCGCTTGCGTTCTCGTCCAGGTCTCCGTCGTCTTCTTCTTCTTCATCAAAATCTCCTCCCTCGGAATTAACCGCCGTGCCCTCATCTTCCTCACAAGAACGGAGAAGAGATGACATTATATTCCCGTTGGTGACCCCGTTCCGCGAGATCTAAAAGTGTATTCCTTCCGAATTATGATATTTATTTAATATTCAAATCGACACACAAAAAGTGGGGGGCGTTTTGGAATATTTTACACTACAAGGCAGAGAAACAAAGATGGCCGCCCTTATATTTATTTTTTAACAACCCCCCCCCTCCTCCTCCCCCCCCCCCAATAAGAAAAATCCCCTTACATAAAAATGGCTGACTATATTATTTCAGAACGCCCCCCCTCCTCTCTCTCTCTCTCTCTCTCTCTCTCTCTCTCTCTCTCTCTCTCTCTCTCTCTCTCTCTCTCTCTCTCTCCCGTCTCCCCTCCCTCCTTAAAATAATCATATTGTTACTGGAGGGGAGCGTATAGCTGATTGCAACTTGTATTTCAGCACATTTTAATGTCTGAGTTTTCTCTCTCACTGCTTCAGACTTGCCTGATGGTAACTGTCTGTTTTTTTCGAAAGTGCACGTAACAACGCCCGCGCGCATTGCCGAGAGCAACAAGAATATAACAAACATGGCCACCTTAATATTCTTTAAGGCCCCTGCCTAAAAACAAATGCACAAAAAAAAAAGGGGGACTGGAGCGAGAGGGCTGGTGTGAGGTTGGCAAGAGGGGGGAGCGCTGCCGCAGCCATGCCCACACTTACATCATGTTGCATTGCTTAAAAATTAACTATTTGAGGTGAGGACAAAACAAAGCAAGTTATCAGAGCTGCACAAATAAATCATTAGCAAAAGGAAATGGCATGGATCATTCTACATATTTAGCTGCTAAATTACACTAATAGTTTGCAAATACACATTTGCATTCTGAAGTCTGGCACTTTTCAAGGATGCATGCCACAACTATCCATGCCAACCAGCTCAAGCATGTTTTACCCATCATTTGAATAAACTTGCAGTTCGTTAAAAACAAACAAAAGTGGTATCATTCTAGATGAGAGATTCTCATCTTTTCTGACACTATTGTCACAATATTTTGAATATAGTTTTTTAAAATTATTTTTTAAAACACAAATAGCAATTTCTATCCATAAAACATTTTAGAGCTTGACAATCACTACAAAAATGCATATTTGTAATCGAAATGTCCACGTTAAGACTTTTCATGGTTTTTATAGCTCTGGAATCCACACTTTTCCTCATATACCATATTCCACACCTCATACAGGTGCTGGTCGTATAATTAGAATATCGTCAAAAAATTGATTTATTTCACTAATTCCATTCAAAAAGTGAAACTTGTATATTATATTCATTAATTACACACAGACTGATATATTTCAAATGTTTATTTCTTTTAATTTTGATGATTATAACTGAAAACTAAGGAAAATCCCAAATTCAGTATCTCAGAAAATTTGAATATTACTTAAGACCAATACAAAGAAAGGATTTTTAGAAATCTTGGCCAACTGAAAAGTATGAACATGAAAAGTATGAACATGTACAGCACTCAATACTTAGTTGGGGCTCGTTTCGCCTGAATTACTGCAGCAATGTGGCGTGGCATGGAGTCGATCAGTCTGTGGCACTGCTCAGGTGTTATGAGAGCCCAGGATGCTCTGACAGCAGCCTTCAGCTCTTCTGCATTGTTGGGTCTGGCATATCGCATCTTCCTCTTCACAATACTCCATAGATTTTCTATGGGGTTAAGGTCAGGTGAGTTTGCTGGCCAATTAAGAACAGGGATACCATGGTCCTTAAACCAGGTACTGGTTGCTTTGGCACTGTGTGCAGGTGACAAGTCCTGTTGGAAAATGAAATCTGCATCTCCATAAAGGTGGTCAGCAGCAGGAAGCGTGAAGTGCTCTAAAACTTCCTGGTATACGGCTACGTTGACCTTGTACCTCAGAAAACACCAACACCAGCAGATGACATGACACCCCAAACCATCACTGACTGTGGAAACTTTACACTGGACCTCAAGTAACGTGGATTGTGTGCCTCTGCTATCTTCCTCCAGACTCTGGGACCCTGATTTCCAAAGGAAATCCAAAATTTACTTTAAATCAGAGAACATAACTTTGGACCACTCAGCAGCAGTCCAGTCCTTTTTGTCTTTAGCCCAGGCGAGACGCTTCTGTTGTTCAAGAGTGGCTTGACACAAGGAATGCAACAGCTGAAACCCATGTCTTGCATACGTCTGTGTGTAGTGGTTCTTGAAGCACTGACTGCAGCTGCAGTCCCCCACATTTTTGAATGGGTTTTGTTTCACAATCCTCTCCAGGGTGCGGTTATCCCTATTGCTTTTACACTTTGTTTTCTACCACATCTTTTCCTTCCCTTTGCCCCTCTATTAATGTGCTTGGACACAGAGCTCTGTGAACAGCCAACCTCAATGACCTTTTGTGTCTTGCCCTCCTTGTGCAAGGTGTCAATGGTTGTTTTTTAGACAACTGTCAAGTCATCAGTCTTCCTCATGATAGTGTATCCTGCAGAACTAGACTGAGAGACCATTTAAAGGACTTTGCAGGTGTTTTGAGTTAATTAGTTGATTAGAGTGTGGCACCAGGTCTTCAATATTGAACCTTTTCACAATATTCTAAACTTCTGAGATACTGAATTTCCTTAGTTGTCAGTTATAATCACCAAAATTAAAAGAAATAAACATTTGAAATATATCAGTCAGTGTGTAATGAATGAATATAATATACAAGTTTTACTTTTTGAATGGAATTAGTGAAATAAATCATCTTTTTGATGATATTCTAATTTTATGACCACCACCTGTATATCCAGGTATTCCAAGACTGGCAACCCCGGGTTCTTAAGTAAAAATGACAGGTGTTTGAAGGAATTAATTAAAATGAGAAATATGACATTAGCTCACATTTTGAGTTTTCGCAGTTTAGCTTATTTTAACTTATATTTTGTCTTATTTTAAATAATTTGAAGCCATCTTTAGGCTTTCTTGGAACTGTGCAGAGGCCCCCTAGTGGGCCGCAATCCCCTGGTTGAAAAAATGTTCAACTAGACATTCTTTCTTGTGCACAAAACACAAAGACAACCCCACAAAATTTCATTAGGCCAAGTGCATATACCAAATGAAACTGCTTGCCTAAAAGATGCACGTTTGCAGATGTTAATGGCATCCCAAAAATAAGTCTCATAAATTAATGATTTCATTGATATGTTGGCTGCATGAAATCAATTCTGTATACATGCATACATACATAATGGTAGTTAATTAGGGTTGAGAGCCCGCTGTGGCCTACAATACAGTAGCTGCTGCATTTCCTCCGAGCAATTACCATGGCAACCACCAGACTTTATGGTTCAGGGGTTTATTATGTAGGCTGACATTCATCTTTTTTATTCTGTTGCTCAGCATTTGATTGGATGAAACCCAGAGAGCTGCAATAAGATAACCACAGACAGAAATCGATAAAAACACTGAACACATGAATAGTTGATGTGGTGTTCGTGCTTCTTGCTCGGATGCCTATAAATTTGCTAGCAGTGGTTACGATATTCTAATGAATTATATGCCATTGTTCATATAAATGCAGACGGCTTTAGAGTTCAGTGAGGTCGTCGTTAAAATACAGACATATGGATGGAGAGAAGAGGTTACAGTCTGGGCTTCCGCAGTAAAACTCGTCCTCTTCAGGGATGCTGTTTTCACTCAGGGTTTTGTTCATGTCCAAATTTACGCCATTGTGCTTCCAGGTGTAGCTTGCTGCATGGGAATTGTAGCATAGGTATCGCTGCAGGATCTCATTCAAGGTCTCCTCTGAGCATACCTGCTTGGAAAACAATCACTTAGAACTATCTGGCTGCTAAAAAGTGCTCCAAATATATGTTTATTTTATGAACGTGTAAATAAATGTTCCAACAGAAAGACAGAGGGCAGAAATTTGTCTCGGACAGGCGCAGACAAAGCTTGTTTCTGTCATAGAATAAAAAATAAAAAGGTAATTGTGACTTTTTATCTTACAATTATGAGTTTTTTTTCTCAGAATTGTGAGTTTATCTTTCGCAAATGCAAATTCATTTCTCTCAATTCTGGGATTATATCTAAAGTCAGAATTGTGAGGAAAAAAGTGAGAATTGCGAATTTACTGTATATCTCAAAATTCTTGTGAGATATAAATTTGTAATTGCGAGTTAAAGTCTGTATTGGGAGATATAAAGTCAGATACAAATTGTGAGAAAAATGTCAGAATTGCAAGTTTATATCTCAGAATTTTCAAATATAAACTCGGTATTACGAGAAATAAAGTTCGAATTGCAATTCTGACTTTTTTCTTGCACTCCTGAGTTTATATATTCCAATTGCGAGGTTATAACTAAACTCAGATTTGCGAGGAAAAAAAAAGTCTCAATTATGTGGTATAAACTCCCAATTGTGAGAAAAATGTAAGAATTGCAAGTTTACATCTCGCAATTCAGAGTTCATTTCTCACAATTGACATTTTTTCTCAATTGCAAGTTATTAAGTCTGTTTTGCGAGGTATAAACTCGCAATTCTGAGAACAAAGTCAGAATTGTGAGACATAAATTCACAATTGTGTGAAAAGTATCAGAATTGTGAGTTTATTTCTACCAATTCTCAGGTTATATCTAAACTCAGAATTACAAGAAAAATTTCAGAACTACGAGTTTATATCTTAAAATTCTGGCATTCTTTTCTCAGAATTATGAGACATAAATTTGCAATTGTGAGTTATAAAGTGCATATTGTGAGATATAAAGGAAAAATTAATTCATCAGAATTGTAAAATATAAATTTTCAGGTGTGAGAAAAATGTCAGAACTGCAATTCTAAATTTATATCTGCCAAATCTGAGTTTATATCTAAACTTGGAATTGTGAGAAATAAAGTCAGAATTGTTAGATGTATATTCTCAGTTGTGAGGATTGTAATATATAAACTAGAAACAACAACAAAAAAAGTAACAATTGCAAGATATATATTTTCTCAATTATGAGTTGTGAGTATCTCAAAATTGTGAATTTATATTGTGATAAATAATGTCAGACTTGCAAGATATAAATTCACAATTGTAAGAAAAACAGTCAGAATAAAATTACTATTTAACTCTTTTTATTTATTTTTTTTAATAGCAGAAACAAGCTTCCATGGACATGAGAGAGAAAAGCATCTGGGATGAATGAAAACTGGCAGATGGTTGTTCATCCCAGAGTTTAAGATACTGAAGCAAGTAAATCAGCACGCTCAGTCTGAAAGCGCTTGTAATGCCAGAGGTTCGACATTAGGTCCATTTCCCTCAAGCTGAAAAAGGATCAGATGCGAAGAGTGGGAGGGAGGATGAAATCAAAAGATTTAGAGGAACTAAAAAGGGAAGAAATCCTGCCCTCTTCAGTATGCAGCAGCACAGTGCAAGCATGCAGTATGACATAAGAAATGTGGTCTGTGCAGTAAAACAAGCATCATATCATTTCAGGAATGCTTAAATAATTAATATGCACTTTTTAGGGCACAATCCTGAAATCATTTTGCAGATGAGTCAGCATTGTGTATTTAAAATTTACTGCTTATGGCAACTAGGAGGCAGCAACTCTATGCCAGCTTTATACTGGCCTACCTCCAGCCTCTGCTCCTGGGAGGTTAGAGTGTTGATAATGCGGATCCAGCGTGTTTTGGCAGACAGCAGCCCAACCTCGTAGCGGTTATCCTTCCACCACGGCTTCCCGAAGTCATTGGCCCAGTCAGTGCGAGGGCAGGGAGGGGGTATGTGAATAAAGCGCCCCCTAGGGGTGTAGTATTTAATGCAGCCAGTCATCTGGTCAACATGGGTAAGAATCTGAAAAGGGAAAGCACAACATTGAGAATCAACTATATATTATATATATATATATATATATATATATATATATATATATATATATATATATATATATAATTAGCCCGCCCTATAATCTTGTAATAAAATATATTGTCTGCCCACCTGCCCACTTTTTCAGCAGTATTGGTTCCGGAAGAGATTTTTTTCCATTTGTGTCTCCCATTGGGATTTCAAAAAAGTCTTAGTTAAAGCGTTTTAAGCCACGAAGCAAGGCAACCAGCTACGAGGTGAATTACAACATTACAAACTTTGATTTGAAGCAAAAGAAGTATTTGAAAATTGGACAAAAATATAAAAGGTATAAAACTGTGCACTTAGTGGCTGTATCCGAAATCACATACTCTTGAGTAGGTACTTATTTTACATTTACATTTTTATTCATTTGGCAGACGCTTTTATCCATAGCGACTTACAAGTGGGGAGCAATTAGGGTTTAGGTGCCTTGCTCAAGGGCACCTTAGTCATGGTATCGAAGATGGAGAGAGTGCTGTTCATTCACAATCCCCACCTTCAATTCCTGCTGGAGAACAGAGATTCTAATTATTGGACCAAAACCTTCTGCACATAATAATCTAGAATACGGTCTAACACTTGATGGCTGCTCTGTTAAGTCGTCTTCGTCAGTTAGGAACCTATGTGTGCTCTTTGATACCAATCTTTCATTTGAATGCCACATTTCTAGCATATGTAAAACCGCATTCTTCCATCTTAAAAATATATCTAAATTGCGACATATGCTCTCAATGACAAATGCGGAACAGCTAGTTCATGCGTTTATGACCTCGAGACTAGATTACTGTAATGCTCTACTGGGTGGTTGCCCTGCTCGCGTGATAAACAAATTACAGCTGGTCCAAAACGCAGCTGCTAGAGTCCTTACTAGAACCAGGAAGTATGAACATATTAGCCCGGTTCTGTCAAAACTGCACTGGCTCCCTATTAAACATCGTATAGATTTTAAAATCTTGCTAATTACTTACAAAGCACTAAATGGCTTAGCTCCCCAGTACCTGAGTGAGCTCTTAATGCATTATAGTCGGTATAGGCGGTAGATCCTTTTCCTATTTGGCACCTAAACTCTGGAACAATCTTCCTAGCATTGTTCGGGAAGCAGACACACTCTGTCAGTTTAAATCTAGACTAAAAACGCATCTATTTAACCTGGCATACACATGACGCACTATAAACTTTTGTCTTCATATCCGTTAAAGGATTGTTAGGCTGCATAGATCAGGTCAGCCGGAACCGGGAACACTTCCTATAACACCAGATGTACTCGTTATATCGGAAGAAGAATGGCGTCTACGCTAATTTTTTGTCTCTCTGCTTATCCCGAGGTTTACCAATTAACGTGATTGGCTGGATCCGGGCCGTGTCCGGGTCGGACGGGGAACCTGTGCCTGTGTGCGGCAGCAATGTGGCCCTGGGGTGTCGGCGGAGACTGTGTTAACTAGCTCATCCTTTGTGAAGACCTTACCGACTCATCAGCCAGTGGCACATATCCCAACAAACCGTCCCATACCGGCGTGATCAAAAAGATCTTAAACTAGATGGAACTAGATTAAATATTTTGACTGTTGCGATTCCAAATCAGTTTAATGACCTGTAACTCTGCCTGAGTATCGGACAAGTGTTCACTGTTGGCCAGAGGAGAACTGGCCCCCTGACTAAGCCTGGTTTCTCCCAAGGTTTTTTTCTCCATTTGTTGGAGTTTTGGTTCCTTGCCGCTGTTGCCTTTGGCTTGCTTAAGTTGGGGACACTTGCTTGATATTCAGCAGTGTTTTTGATATGCCTGCATTGGCGCCGTTGTATGCGAACTGAGCTGAGCCGGACGATTACATCACTGTTTTCTGCAGTGCTACTATACCTAAAATAACTAGACTAATAACTACTGATATTTGCAACGGAATGAATCAATAATATATAGAATAGGCTGCACAATGACACCATTTTCTTATTAATGTAAAGCTGCTTTGCCACAATTTGTATTGTAAAAAGCGCTATATAAATAAAGATGACTTGACTTGACTTGGAGTGGGAATCGAACCTTCAGGTTACAAGCCCGACTCCCTCACCACCAGGCCACGACTACCCTACTTATTTTGAATATTACATCACGACCACAAAAAATTTGAGAGTGAAGGGAGATTGACTGGTGGAGTTCATGAGATCTTATGTCTTGAATCTCTGATTGGAGGAATTTTCTGTACAGCATCATGGGTAATGTAGTTTTTACTTCGGGAACCTTACTGTTTATCTGTAAATAATGTAGGGAGGGAATTGATTTTGTCTATAAGAAAAATAAGAATTGTCAATTTTCATTTAATGGTACTTTAATAAAACAACTAGATGATTGCTCTTTTTCCTTCAATGCGGATATACAATAATAACCTAGTTTGGTTTTGGTTATATTCCTTGGGTATTAAAAAAAAATTTACTTTTGTGATGCATTAGGAAATATTCAGTTTTCAAAATCATATTGTTTTTTACTTGTAGTACTTATATTTGAAATGACCATGAAAATATTAAAATATATTTGGGAAAATATTCAAACATATACTATCTTTATACAATGACAAAAAAGAGGATAATGAAATAGTATGAAATATTATGTTATGAAATAGGTCTATTGTGTGTACTCTCCTATTTTTGAGTTATTTTCATTACAGTTCTTGTTTTTGCCAAATGACATGAAGATATTAGTTTTGTCAGCTGTTTTTGTGTGTTGTTAGTGGCTTACGTCCTTTGTCTTTGGATCAAACCAGTGACTGATATCCTTTCCAGCACACTCTGCAATAGGTTTCAATAACACATCGCCTATAATATAAGAGAGCGTTTTTGATATGCTGCTTTGAATCAATGGTTAATAAATGCCACATTAAAAATTGTTATTGTTTTATTGGTAAGTTACTTACCTTTAAATTCCTCCAGCAGTGGTGTCAGATTATACACTTTGCCTAAATACGACACCCATATATCTTTGACAGTGTTGTGAAGGCACACCTCCTTCGGCGTGAAATACCTTGGACGATGCATTTTAACAAACCTAATTCAGAGAAATAAAATTGTTCACTCGATTTAAATAATATGCAGGCGCTGTGGAAGCTGGTTGTTGTGGTAACCAGGGTTGCCAGGTTTCAGTAACAAAACCCGCCCAAACGCGTACCGAGCATGGGGTTCCCCGTTTAAAAATCGCGTTCCAGTGGGTAAAATTGAAATTCTGAGGCAACATTGTAAAAGTATCCCAATTCTGGCAACACTGGTGGTAACCGAAGTACTGAGGAGCGCGCAACAGAGTGCTACGGAAGCCCAGAAGAGCAAAGAGGGGAAAAGTGTCGCCATTTTCTTCATACATCTTCAACACTTTATAAATAACGTCTAATTAGTTAAACTAACGTTATGATTTCACTATAAACGAGCAAAACTGTATTAGTCTTTGTTAGCAACCTCTAAGCCACGAGCAACAGTAATAGTGAGACTTGCTTTGACTTTCAGTTCAATTCATCAATGAATATAAGATTTATCTCTTGGACGTATCCCCCACACCAACTAAACAAAGACACTTGACATGAATCTTCAACATTATTTTTTAAATACAGCATATCTTGGAGTTCTTCATGATTTTGTTTATCTTAAAAGAAATGAAAAACAAGCATAAAACATTAGGAAGACCCATAACACCAGTGAGGTGAAGAAGACATTTAACATTGGTATGTTGGCACAAACGAACAATCGTATAGCCTCCAAAAACTGCAACTCTTTTAAATAATGGTGGCCGCATGTCAAAAACCTACAAATATATATATATATTAATGTATTTTTCCAATAAAATAGTGATTGCTTAAGTTGGTTGACCTTCAACTCGAAATTAGACAATGCGGGAGTAACTCATCAAGTTTATCTAAGTTTCAAAGTGTTGTTGTGGGACATTGACCTGTTGATATATTATTAGACAAAAACCCTTG
Source organism: Zacco platypus (assembly GCA_038088235.1). NCBI lineage: Eukaryota > Metazoa > Chordata > Actinopteri > Cypriniformes > Xenocyprididae > Zacco > Zacco platypus. Next base: position 36,388,783 of record CM076085.1, on the reverse strand, counting down.
AACAAAATATAGGCTGCTTTATACTCTGTCATCTGATTTATCATCGGCAAAAGCTGTAGAATGATCATATGCATTCTGCCATGTAAACTTTTAGCAAAGACTTCGGTAAAAAAAATATTGTGCAAACTGGTATCAGATCAAAAGTGTCAGGCTATAAAGCAGCCTAAGAACAGGTAAATTTCAAGTGGTTTTATGGGATACGCTTCAGTATTATGAGGTTGAGAGATATGAGAAAAGGTACCTCCGTTGCCAGAAAAGCGTGCAATACTGCTTTATCTACTTCAATACTGCCAGCATGTCAGAGCAGAAACTTGAATGCAATATAACTTACTGGTGTCAGAAGTACATGGCACCGTCTAAAAGAAACCACAACCCTAAATTCTGGAGTGTCATTCATAGAAAACAAACACAAGCTGCAGAAAAAAAAAGACAGGATGAGAGAAACAAAGTAATGTTAGAGATGGCACGTATGTCAAAGAAAATTTCAAGCTGATATGACTCAGCTGGATTTAAGACTCCTAGGTCAACTAGACTCCATTTTAAAGTCGTTTAGCAGAGAAAATCAAACACCAAACTAATGGTGTTTGCCCAATCAAGTAACTTGCTCCTGGAGAAGTCCAAAAAATCCTGTGGATTTGAGTCTCAACAACAACAAAAAAACCTCTCCCTTTGATAAGATTCCTCCAAAGTTCAGTTTGGATAATGCACGTGCTTTAACCAGGTTTCTTAGTCCAAATCATTGTCCGTTTATACTGCATCAGCCACTCTGTTATTAGTTGTACTGGAACTTGAAGTGGAAGTTTCCACCCTCAAAAGGGTTGAAGCCAAAGGGCCATTCTCTGCCTCCTCCACCTCCTCCACCCTGCTGATTCTCAGGATCCAGAGGGTCCTCGCCCGAATCAAACTTCTGACGCATTTCTGTATGGAAAAACAACAAAGAAGAATGCATAAATTTGAAGGCAAACAATCTTTATACATCCAGAGATAAAACAAGCTAAAACAAAATGTTAAAATGCCCCTATTACGGTATTTTAATGCTTTCTAATTTTGTTTTGGAGTCTCCTACAAGAGATTTACATGCATACAAAATCAAAAACACTTTAAAAGGTGCAATATGTAGTTTGTCCGCAAGAGGTCGCCTATTGAAAACAAAGGCGTAGCTTGATCAAGGTTGAGCGAGGAATCTTGGGACATGAGCTCTTCACCTCACAGCCGGTGGAAAAGAACCGGAACTTTTATACCACAGTTGCCCGCGCAGTCATGCGTATTAGGTAACGCAGCTCTGTTTATCATATTAGGTACATTTGAGTGTGTTGAAAATTATGTTATAACATAAAGTTACTCTGTGTGTTCGTGCGGCTGCTGCTGTGAGACACTTGTTGCACGCCTCAGTAAGCTAGATCGATTTTAGAAGATCATATTAAAAGCTCGGTGAAACGGATTTCAACAGCTGTAATTTTGCCGTCGGATTCCGTTCCCCCCCCATGTTTTGTATAAAATTAGGTTCTAATATTTATCAAACTGGCTGTGGTTCCCACTTGACATCTGGTGCATTTGTGTTGATAAATGGCATGCAATTAATTTTAAAACGTATTGTATGATGGAGGAAATTCTGTATTACTGTTACTAAAAATAAAGCTGCATCTGATTATGCTTTGTTAGCTAACGTTACTTGACAAAGTAGTGTTTTTCTCTGTTCTCTGATTCATGAAAAAAAAGGAAATTAGATTTAAACAATAAGACTGAACATGTTGAGCTATATAACAATGACTAGTTTTCGTCTATAAATCTATCAAAACAGATGCTCCCTTGTCTAATAAAACATGCAATATATTAAGCGTCTTTGGTGTTTCCGTAGTTTCTACCAAAAAATGGAAACCGTGGATAACGCGGATATGATGGCATTGACAGGCGACTCGTTCGCACGTCCTGGATCCGTGGTTAAAATAAAAAATTTGACGATTTGCAAATAGTTGGAAACATTTGGGATATTGTAAGTACTCAACTGAACAAAATATATAACACTGGCCCAGTGTTTTTTGGATATTTTACTGCAAAAATCTTACATAATGCAGCTTTAATTTCCTTATAATACACATCGCAGCGTCACCTCTTTCCTCACAGTGTCTGAAACAGTTCAATAAAGGATTCAGTCTCTCTAAGCCCCTCCTTTCTGAGAGCCTCCTCTGCTCTGATTGGTCAGATGGCCCAGTCTGTTGTGATTGGTCTACCGCTTACAGTGCATGTCGGAAACGAAACCCCCACTACCATATCTGAATTTACCATATCTATTTGAGCCCAAAGCCTCTTCCTTTGGAAGTGCATGCAAAGTGGATTTGCTTTCGCAGCACTGAAATGTTCTAGACATGTCAACAACACAAACCAAACTCTTCCAGGCCTCAGTGACAACTACAGTTATTGAGGGTTAAAGCAGACGTTGACATGCAGCCAATGAAAACCATATGCTGGCATTATGCAAATGTGTTACAAACCTACACCTAGATTTGTAACACGAAGTGAGACTGGAATTACTAATTGTTTTGGCAGTTCAGAATAAATTCTCTCTTTTAAGAGACAATAACTTAACTTGTCTTTAAAACTTTGCAGATGTTTTACATTCACAAACAGCTATATTACACACTGCATGAATGGTGATATTCGAAAAAGCATAATAGGGGCATTTAAAAAAAAAAAAGACTGACAATAGAAGTTTTCAATAACAGACTTATGGAAAGATTGACTGTCGTGTCTTCAAGTTTCATTAGGTTTTTGCTGTCACCTGACATTTTCTTACCTGGATCTGTAAGCACTTCCTTTGCTGATGCAATGTCAATAAACTTTTTCTCTGCCTCTTTCTTGTCTGCTTCAGACTGGAAATTATCAGGATGCCACTGCTGAGCCAGCTTTCTATATGCTTTTATGATTTCCTGTTTGTTGGCGCTCCTGAAAACAAATGAACAGAAACAAGCATTTCTGTCAAACAACCTTATTTTGGCTGACACATATATTCTTATTACTATCTACTTGTTAAGTTGTGACGTAAGAAATACTGTTTCTGCATCCAAGCCTTCACTCATTTCAATCGAGAATACTACTCAACAAGCATTTATGAGGACCGTTTATTCGTATCACACATTTAAGCTAAGCTTTTCAAAACTCCCACAGTGTGTCCAAAATTGCATGCTGTATAGTACTAGATATCGTTTGAAACTTAGTTTGCGACTGTTAAAAAGTATGTTCTATATATAAGAATAAGGGTAGTATAAATTAAACTTGAACAGAATACATTCGTCATGTTACTGTCAAGTGACCTACAGATGTTAATTGTGTCGCTTCACTGCCATTCATAAATCCTCTCCCGTGGCCTCATGGGATAGTAGAGTGTCCATTGAGACTTCAGAATCTCGCTGGAAATGGTAGATAATTTTCGGCTATTGTTTTTTGAATACTATGCATTTAGACATTCTACTCTTTTGGCGTACCGTTTTTCACATACTATCTAGAAGGGAAGTACTCGATTTCGGACACAGTGCCAGTGTATGCTACAGTCTCCATGCTAAAGGGAGTATCAATATTTTTGCAATTCCGAAAAGATGGATCACTGTCTGTCCAAGATAATGGTTAGGTTAGGGTCATGATTTTTCAGTGGTATTACAAAATATTGTGAGAGTATATTAGCACTGTGTGTTGTTTGCTTTTTGCATCTGATAGAGTGTTTGAACCCAGAAATGGTAAGGTGTGATGCCAGAATTAACAAGTACCGCAGCAACAACCTTTGGCCATATTTTCTGCATTACCATTATAAAACAGAACAGAAACAGCTGTTAAAGGGATAGTTCAATGAGAATTTGTCATCATTTACTCACCCTTAAGTTTTTCCAAATCTGTATGAGTTTCTTTCTTGTCTTGAACACAAAAGAAGATATTTTGAAGAATATGGGTAACCAGACAGTTGATGGACCCCATTGACTTCCATAGAGTAAAAAAAAAATACTGTAGAAGACAATGGGGTCCATCAACTGTCTGGTTACCAACATTCTTCAAAATATCTTCTTTTGTGTTCAACAGAAGAAAGAAACTCGTATAGGTTTGGAACAAGATGAGGGCGAGTACATTAACATAGTAAGGCCAGGTTCACAAAGAACGCATTTTTCCATTCAACTGCTCTAATTTTCCCTTATTTTTCAATGTAAATCACGTGCTAGATAGACATGTTTGATCATTGTGCTTGTGTCTTTAGTAGAGTCTCATGCATGAAGTCGCATTCAAACAGCGCAACGCTCAAGTTAAAATAAGTTTAACTTTCAGACCAATCAGTCATTGCCTAACCTGCTGACCCCCAGGATCTTGTAATAGTCCCTCTTTCGAGAGAGCTTGAGAAGCTTCTGGGCTCGATTGAGACCGTCACGAATCTCTTGGTTTTCCTGATCAAACTCCCGAGCCTCCTGATAGTCCTCAACAGCTGAGGATAGGAACAGAGGAAGAAATATGAGTTTTCATGAAAACAAAATGAAAATCCGTACATTATGTTGTAGTCAATGAGTGTTCTACTACCTTTCTCATATTCCTGCAGTAGGATGTAGGCCTCCGCTCTGTCCCGGAGGATGTGGATATTCTGAGGTTCTCTCTGGTGAGCTTCTGAACAAATGTCTACAGCTTCCTCAGCACTCGTCATCTAGAGGAGTCACAAGAGAGAGGGAGGAAAAAAAAAACCTGAGAGATGAAGCCTAGACACCAAAACCAGACTGGAACATGAGTTCTTGCATTATTCACACAACTAATGAAGTGAAAGAGAATGTGCCACATCAATGATGATTAGAAGGGCTTTCATATTTTTAAAATATGTAATATAAAACCATGATAACATACTTTGACCAAGCAGAAACAGATCCTCTCCTTTGCTTTATTAGTGTAGAATGCAACATTCGGCTCTGTTCGCATCACAGACTCATACTTCTCAATGGCTTCCTGATACCTGCCAATCAAGAGCAAAAGACAAAACATTCAAAAAATGGTCAAAATGACGATGATGCCTGCAAATTCTGCAATGATAAAAATTTGTATGAGAAATTTCACACTGTTGGACATTCACAGCCTTTCAAATCCAAGTCAGTCATTTAAAAAAAAAAAAAGAAATTAACAGTTGTATTCAGCAAGGATGCAACAAATTGCTAAAAAAAAATTAAAGACAGTAAAGACATTTATACTGTTATAAAAGATTTCCATTTCAGATAAATACCGTTATTTTTAACTTTATGTTCAAAGAATCCAAAAAAAAATGCATCACGGTTTCCATAAAACAACTTTTTACTGCACTGCACAACTGCTTTCAACATTGTTGATAATATGAAAAGTTTCTTGTGCATCAAATCATCATATTACAATTATTTCTGAAGGATCATGTGACACTGAAGACTGGAGTAATGATGCTGAAAATTCAGCTTTGGAAACACAGGAAAAAAGATGCGCTTAAAAATATAATAAATTAGGTAAGCGGAGTCTAGATCTAAATGAAAATTCTAGAAGTGACAGGGAAGAGATGTTTTCAGCACCTCTGTTCTGAGATCAGCTCTTCTGCAGAGTCCAGCTGCTTGCTGAGCTTCTTGACCTGTTTGTAGTGGGTAAAACACTCCTTATCATCCTGATCCAGTTTCAGACACTCACGGACATGACTGAAAACAGAAACAATGGGGGAAAGACAAAGTGAACAGCAGCAAAAGAAAGTGACATCTTTCCTTTTAGAATCACACAAGTTTGATAAAGTATATCTATGTCTACGTGGAAACAGTCACAGTGTGCAGGAATGACAACCTTATTTACTATTTACTAACAGGAATGACCCTAGAATTGTCCTTGAAACAGCCTGCAGGAGAAGCTTGAATACTGTCTGTATGAATTCCTAACCAAAGAATGCTGCTGTCATTCAGCATTCTAAAAACAAGCCTGACAACTTGACATTTAGCTCGCTGTACATACTTAAGTGAGTCGTGATGCTCGCCTAAACTGTAATGTAGTTGACTGAGTTTGAGGAAGCCTGCTCGGTTGTCCGCACGGAGACGTGTTGCCGGTGTCAGGTCCATAATGGCCTTCCGTGGCTCCCCCAGGCGGATGTAGCACTCAGCTCTTAGTTCTCGAGACTCTGGGTCCCATGGAGAGAGCTGAAGAATGAAGAGAAAATGAATACAGAACAAAGCTAGATGACAACAAAGCATTCACACTGAGCTCTAAAGACATCTTAAGCCAGACTGCAACGTCTGATAGGTTAATAAGATATGTTGATGTGTTGTTTTTGCATTTTATTTGTGAGGCCATTAGAGGTTCAGCCAGTGATTTCTGAGAAGCACTGTTTATTTGTGTTACATCCAAGGACGTATGTGTTCTGTTGTTTTCTTTTTTTCCCCTTTCTCCCTGTTTTCTCTCCCTCTCTACTTCCCATAAGTAGGAAGTAATGACTGCCACCCGACTCCAATGATTGGTGATCTGATGATTGGAGGAGATGAATCTGGGGATTTAAGCAGCAACAATGCACAGAGCTGTGTGTGTGTGTGTGTGCGCGCGTGCGTGCGCAGAGGCTGCAACGTGAGGTCCCTTCTCATCCCAAAAGCTGCAATAGCATTTGTATTGTTGTCATTTATACCTTTTTTGATTGATTTTCCTTCATTGTTATTGTGTTAGCAACCTTGTTGTACTTGGCGCCTACTACAAGGAATTTCGTTTGTTTTGTAAGTTATCTTGTTTGTTTATATTTCTGTTAGTTTTTTTTACCCATTACGTTTATGTTGATTAATTCTCTGCGTAGGAATTAGTAGAGAGGTGGGTGCCATTTTGCTTTATATTTGGTTTCTTCTGGTTAAGTTAGTTAGGGAGTTAGTGTACTGTATTTTACTTTTTTTTATTATTATTATAGCTTAGTTAGTTTCTCCCTAATAGTTAGAGGTTTTATGTTTGTTGTTTTGGCCTTGCCCCTCTTGAAGTATTAATCCTCCCTTATTTGTTTAATAGAATACTTTGTTTTGATATTGAGTTGTTTCTGGTCTTTGTGAAAGTCCCAGGATTGGGAACTGAATCTTGCAGCCTCCACACATCACACCATTTTATTCTGTTACGGGGCTGTAACAATTTGAAAAATCAACAAACACACCCCTCCTTTCATTGCCCCGCCCCCAAAATGCATGGTTGAGCGCATACGTGCTTCAAACAATGAACATACAGTACACAAGAGTACTTAAGAGCAAGAGTTGGTTGTTAGTCACCAGCAGCTCCATACAAACAATGACAATCAAAATTATCCTGTTACTATAGCTCACATTACAACAACAGCATATCTTGGTTCTGTGAAACAGTAAAACCAATGTTCTCTTTTATGGAGTAGAAACAATGCAACCCGTTTTCAGGCCTTCCCGCTTAGGTCTCTCCAGCTCTGGAAATATTAAAAAGTATTAACGCGAGTCCTAAAGCTCTTGCCTGTTCATAAACCTTTTTCCAGTGATATTACTACCTTTTCACTTTTGTAATGTCTCTCAGACATCTCTTTCTACAGTTACTCATCAAATCTCCCTCTTGCTCTCTCTCCTCCCCCTTCATGAGTGGACACACCCCCTACTGCTGATTGGCTACAAGTGTTGTGGCTCTCAGTCCAATCTACTTTCAACAGCACTTCTCAGATATCACTTACTGCAACTTTAAATTCAACAACTCAAATAGGGGAAAGTGAGATCATTTTAAGAATACTTGACCTGAACAAAACTTTCATATTTTTAGTGAATACTTTTATTCAGTAAGGATGCATTAAATCAATAAAAAGTTACAGTAAAGACATTTAGAAGAATACAAAATATTTCAACTTCAAATAAATTTGGTTTGTCTGAACTCTCTACTCAAAGAATCCATGAGTTTCCACAAAAATATTAAGTGAATTCTTTCATTATTCACTAGTTTTGAATAATAGTGTAAATTTGTGATTTAGGAGACTTTTAATTAGACTTTTAATTTTAATTATTATTTTATTATAAGTTTGAATGAATGATTCAATGACTCACTCATACTTGACTTGTTTCACTACCAAATGAATCAGCATTTTTGAAAGAATTTCTTGAGCGAAAGATTCAGTGACAAGTACATTTTAACAGTAACTTGACACCACCTGGTGGTTCTACAAATGTCTTTTATGTCAATGTTTTGTCTTTTTTGGATCTTCACAGTATAAATCACATACCAATACATTCTGTAATCTGAAAAATATTTTGTGTTCCATGAGACAAAAAAAAGAAAAGTCAAATGGCTTTGGAAAAACTTCAGGATGAATAAATTATACTCATCATCCTTTTAATTTTTGTGTATTTTTGATCTCCAGACTAACTCACCTCTATGACTCGCTCCAGCACCTGGACAGTAGTGATGTAGTCTCCAAGATGATTGGCCTCATGTGCCTCTTCCTGGAGTAGCTCCAGCTCATCTGCCTTTTGGAGCTGATCATGTGCTTCCTCGTGATCTGGGGAACGCTTCAGCTGCAAGAGAGAGAAGTTAACAGAGCAGGAGGCAGGCAAAAGAACAGAACAGATCACCAAGTAGATGCAGAATGTAATGTAGTTTGAGAATGAAGTTGGCAAAGGGATAGTTCACCCTAAAATGAAAATTGCATCAACATTTACTCACTCTGGTGTTGTTTTCATGCATTAAGCCATTCTTTCTTTTTCGGACCACAAAAAGAGAATTTAAAAAAAATAAAAATGTCCCCCTCTTGTAACCCCTCTACCCGGGTCCTACTCAACTCGCTCCGAGCGGGCCTCGAACCCGGGTCTTCCGCCATGGGAGTCTGACGCTCCAACAACGAGGCTAAAGGCTGCAACCTTAGCATCTGTCGCTAGAGCGTCTCTTGAGGTCAGAGGAGTGAGGTTTACTCGCACAGCAACTACTAGCTGGCCTCCGTTACACTCGCACTCATCAATATAATGGCAGCAAAAAGCGACCAGCATCAAGCTTTAAAAAGATGCAAAAGTATCACAGAATGGTCCCATGCGACATGTGTCGAATATTCCAAGTGTTCTGATGTTATACGACAGGGTTTGGTGAGAAACAAAACAAAATTTAATGTAGACTTTAAAGAAAACCCTGACCTTGGCTGTTGGTCTTCTGTGCGTTCATGACACTCGGTGCAGTTCACGCCAACTCACCCAGAACAAGATGTGAAAAAAATCAAGACTAAGAAAACCACGACATGAAATACAATCCATGCACCTTCTTCTCTGAGGTAAATCCGTTGTGTTCATCGCAACAAGAAGTAATGTTCACATTTTCTGTCATTCTGACTGTCATCAGACAACTGATGATATTGAACTCACTGTACATGGATAATTTTTTGGGATTTCTAGGTGGTGCATTTCATGTTGCATTTTCATTAATCTTGATTTCTCACTTGTACGCATTTCCTGGGCAAGTCGGTGTGAGCTGCTCCACTCCATAGACTGTCATGAACACACAGTTGAGCCCAGAAGACCAACATACAAGGTCAGGACTTTCATTAAATAATACATTAAATTTCTGTTTGTTTTTCAACAAACCCTGTCATTAACCCCCAGGACACTCTGAATACACAACATGTCACATGGGACCATTATGTAAACCTTTTAATATTAATAACTTCTTTAAAACCTTGATGCTGGTCGTTATTCACTCACATTACATGGACAGGCACGACATTTTTTACAATTTCTTCTTTTGCGGCCCAAAAAAGATAGAACAGCATACAGCATTAGAACAACACCGGGGTGAGTAAATGATGACGTAATTTTCATTTTAGGGTGAACTATCCCTTTAAGGGAATTGTTGTACTCACTACTGCTTGGAAGTCTTCTCTTGCCTCTTGAGTACTTCCCTGTTTCAGTAGAATATTACCCCTCTGCAGTCTGGCCTGAAAACCCATACACACCATAGTGAGCATTTATTCCTCGACTGTCACCTATAACCCAGTTTGATATCATAACAACTAAATTTAACTTACAGCAAGGAAGTCTGGCTTGAGCTGTATGGCATGGGTCAGGTCTGGCAACGCTGACTTTGACTTGCCCATGGCCAGGAAAACGGCAGCCCGTTTGTAGTATGTCAGGTAGTTCTTAGAGTCGCCCTCTATTGAAGAAGTTTGCATTTGTTAATGAAGTGCAACTAAATCCTTTCTTCATTTTGAATGATCTACACAAACATTTTTAGTACTGATCAGCAAAAAAATAAAGCTACTGTTCAAAAGTTTATTTAATAAAAATACAGTAAAAACAGTAATATTGTGAAATATTATTACAAATTAATATAACTGTTTTCTATTTTAATATTTTTAAAATGTAACCAGCATCATTACTCCAGTCTTCAGTGTCACATGATACTTCAGAAATTATTCTAATATGCTGATTTGCATTTTTTTTTTTGCGTGAAACATTTTTTCTGGATTCTTTAATGAATAGGACATTCAAAAGAACAGAGTTTATTTGAAATGGACATTTTTGTAGCATTACAAATCTTTTTACTGTCACTTTTGATCAATGTAATGTGACCTTGAATGAATGAAAGTATTAGTTTCTTTCAAAACAAGCAAACAAAAAACCTTTTTGACCCCAATCTTTTGAACAGTAGTTTAGCTTTCATATGTGTGTGTGTGTGTGTGTGTGTGTGTGTCTTACCCACAGCTGAATGATAGTGAGAGAGAGCCTCAGCGAGCTGTCCGGCTGCCAGCAGCTTACGGCCCATTTCCAGATGATGCTCGATCTCAACAGGTGTGGCGCCTAACACACCTGAAATTAAGCGAGTTACTCATGACACCTGAACTCAGAAATTTTAGAATGATTTAAATGAAAAATGACTGGATATAGGAACAGCTGTTTCCAGGGGCAGCTTTGAAAAACCTCCACCTGCCAGATTGAGTTTACATGCTTTTTACATGTTTACATTTACATACCCAAAAAGGAAACCTCGTGAAAAACAAAACTCCTTTAAGTATTGCAATGGTGTTTATGTTTCCTTTCACAATGGCATCACGGTTTAATTTACAAAACATAGCATTACCATAGTACATGTCCAAACAATAACATGGTTATTATAATATTAATACATTATAATAATAACATAACATACTATTGTACTCCTTTTGAGTGAAATCAGACTTTTTTAAATAACGTCTGTGCTTCAAATTCTACTGAGCTGTCAAGCTACACAGTATACTTTGGTATCAGCTGTCTAAATAGGCATCTCACTAAGTTTTATAAGCCAATATGATTTTATACTTCTTCCTGGTCACTTCCTGATGAGCACCTGTAGAGGCATCGTGATAAGAGAGATATTATATTATATTATGTTCTGATACACATTTCATGATTGCCATATTCATGGTATTTTAACTGGTACTTCATTAAATACCATAGTATTAACATGGTACATGTCCAGATATGTGGTAATACTCTGGTACTTCCCAGACAACTTAGTACAGGCAACCTGACAAAACCCGAATTCATCTGCATATAAACACAATCTCATGTGTGGAAGAAGAAGAGTGAAATCTCACCGTCCAGCTGTAGGTCCAGAACCACACAGAGCAGAGACAGGGAGGACAGGACACTGTTAAAACCTCTCCGCCGTCCCGAATCCATGATGACATTTATCACACCCCCGATATACAACCGTGTGTCTTTCCACTGTGGTTCACAACGTGCAATGTGACAGAAAGAATATTTATACTCAGATCACCATAACAGCAGCATATCCGGCATACTTGGTACGGAGATATTTCTGATGTCCGGGATATAAATATGTCCGAGTTGAATAAAGGAATGCGAAACTTTAGTTCCGAGTGTCTCTCAATAATGAACTCTCTGTGGAAAAATGAAGTGTATTATAATTTTAGTGAGTTGTTTCTTAACCCCGTGTGACAGTGACTTTGCACAACAGCTGTCGGCTATGTACTTTTGGAAGTCTCCTCTAGGTGTACAATTCAAATAGCCCTACATTTCAGCGCGGTGACATCCGTGTTTGTCCACAAACGTGGTCTCGTCCCATTGGCCGAATTATTTTAGCGCACTGGACGGACACGCCCACATCTTGTAATGGAATGATAGTTGATATGACCCATCATTTACTAGAGATAGAGATGAAAAGTCTATTCTCGCCTCGTCCAGTCTCGGTGGTAAATCAAACCGTGGATACCATGTTAATTTTTTGTGCCTATTCTATTCTATTCGATTCTATTCTGTTCTATTCTTTTTTATTATGCTATATTTTATAAAGCTCCTGTAGCATTATGGAATAGAAAAGAACAGAAAAGAACATATAAAAATGGTAACAATGGTTTTCACCAAAATACCTTGATACTCTTCAGTTTTTATTACTGAAAATCGAAATAAATGAATTTGGAACCCATTTTAAACTGTGTAAAGAACTTTGAATAGAATAGAATATTAACTGTGGTTTCCACTGTATTTAATTGCTATTGTTATTGATAGGCCTAAGTACTGTATATCAGAATAATTTAACATAAGATTAAATGGGGTAAATGATAAAATTTTGTAAGAATGGAAAATAAAATATGAAATATAGTATTATTGTTGTTGTTGTTATGCGAGTTGTGTCAAACAATAAAACATCCCTAAAACCATAATGGCCTTTTTAATGTCATATTTGTTTAATGTTTGTATAAAATGCATTATATAAAACAGGGTCATTTGTACAAATAAATGCAGAAATGATAATCAACACATTATGAATCTTCTTCTTTCTATACTTTGATTAATGTAACTGCGACAAAAGAATTCTGAACAAAATTTAAGCAGTTTCATAGTGTATTTACTATACAAGGAATCAACTCTTTCATTCTGTATAATGTTCTCCGAGGTGTTTTTGCACAGCAAAACTGACATGGTAACATTTTACATGATTTACTGTATGACTTATTCTTAGGTGGCCACAAAACGTCCAGTGCGTCTAGTACTGTATAAATATTTACATAATTGCACAGACAACAGTCAACTGTCATATTATATTGGCCATGAAATTTGGCCAGAATTGCTTCATTTAGACATAGGCATTTCTTCCATAAGTGCTCTGAGCTTCTCTCCTGGATGTGGACGCCGAGTAAACCGTTTCTCGCGTGGGCTGGTAGGGGTAACCGCTGCAAGATGCAGAATGTAAGACACACACAAGTTCATGCTAGAATGGGTAAAATATTATTGGAAAGTATTATGTGTGTGTGAGTGAACAGGAGCAACAAAGCAACTCACGTCTTCTCCTTTGAGCCTAATTTGCAGCTGAACATGAGACAAGCTCCACCACAGATGGCGAGAACGCCAGAGGCCCAGCCGATGTATAAAGCCTCTCCAATCTCATACCTACAGCACACCACAAAAACAACACAACGGATTCAGTTCAGTACAACACACACAGGTTTCACTCATTAGGAAATTTGCTGTCAAACTAAAGCATGAAACAGAAGTCTCTTTTCTTCCCTATTGTGACATATATGTGAGTGAAACAGCTTCTCGATTGAAAACATGTAGGATGGGGCTTGATTTTGTCCATCAGGAATTGTTTGGGATGGTTGGGGTTTGCAATTGACCCTTCGCAAAGACCCGCCCCCTTCGGTTACTGTTGGTTTGTCCGAAAAGCCATGTCTCTCACGCTACACATCGTTTTCTCACGCAGTGAAACATACATCCCGGAGCAAAGAGGACACTGACAACGCATCGACAGACATATGAAACAGTTTCATATTTAATACAGCGTAATTTTTTCAGAGAAGTTTAAGCAATAAATACCGTATAGTGTCTCTTTAATGTGTCGTGACAGATCGCTGTAGCTCCTTCAAGCGGCTCGTGAACCAACATCTCTTCATACTAGTTCATTTATAGCATCAAATAAACATGAATGGACATCAGAAGGAATATTGACGTGAGTACACACAATTTTTCAAATTCAAGTTCACCAACGTTAATCTACTAACTCCCCTGACTGCTTTGTCAGACAAAATTGCGGATTCGAGGTTATGATTGGTTAGATCGCCTGTCAATCAAACTGTTTGCGAAGGGGCAATTGACCCTGAAGCGACCTCCGCAGTAGACTTCTTCTTCGTCTTCAATTTTTTTCTTCTTTTTTTTTAATTGCAATTTTTTAACCAATGAATATACAAGGGCAATAACATTTTACATTTTATATTACATCAAATCAAATGTTATAATAAACAAAAAGAAAAGAAAGCAGTATAGGAACTTCACATGTATAATCAAGTATAAACTTTACAAATTATTCGAAGAATAGATTTAAGGCTTTAAATTAATTTACACTTTGGGTGTGTGTGTGGGGGGGGGTGTTATTTCTGTAGATAAATAATTTTCCATATATAATTAGTAAATTCACAATATACCAGTCACAAATATTGTCATAAAAAATAAAACATATTTTACTTTAAGTTGTAATTCAATGTTAGTACTATTTTTCACACACAAAAAAAGCCAGATCATGCCAAAAATAGTTTTGTATAAATACAATCATAAAATAAATAGACAATACTCTCATTTTGCTCTTTCCAAAAATACATTTCAGGTCAATTTCTTTACAAAATTATGCAATTGTACAGGATAAATACGATGAACAATCTTAAATGATACCTCCCTAATTTTTTTAAGCGTCCAGAGATTTTAAAGGTCTCTTTCCAATTGGCATCTTGAAATTGTGATCTCCAAAATCCAACAGCTAAAGGAAAAGTGGAAATTTGGCACGTACATTTTTTGTCCTGTAAATTGATACCTTCCAGTTTGAGACTAAGATCTGGCTTTTCATCTATATTATTTCTCAGCAAATATATAAGTTCTAAGGGAATGGCTTTGATTACCATCATAAACTCACGCAGCAAACTTCCACCCGACAGTCAAAGCGGTGTAGCGAAAGTGTGTAGAAAGGTGTGATTTGGGGCAGAAGAGATGTATTTGCAAGGAAGGGAAGTTATTTCAATATAATATCGATACAAATATTTTAATTGTAGTCCACAAATATAGTAAATGGGATGTAATGGTCTGCAGTTTATTTAATTAATGCTTTGTAAAACTCGAACAGGTGAAGCCAAAGGCACCTGTTGTATGTGAGTAGAGTGTAATATTAAAGAGCCGGCAGGGGGCAGCATTTCCCTTTAAACTATTGAAAGAGATCATACTCACTTTTGGCCCGGGTAGAGCGGGTTGAAGAACTCTTGAGTGATATTGGCAGCGTACCATGACACTGATATCATCGTGCACAAACCTGTACATGAGATTAAAAACATAGCCCTAAAGATTAACAGATAGTCTACAATAGCAATAAAGCATTCCGACAGGCTTAGTGAATCTGATAAGAACTGTTTTATAGATTAAAAGATTGTTTTCGTCTCAAAAGGACAGTTACCAACAGTGAATTTCAATCATCATTTATAATATTGAGATGAATTATTAATGTGCTTTACCCTGCAGCAGGAAAAATACGCCTCCGGTACCGGCGATTCTGCCTTTCAGTGTGTAGTTGTCCCCGCCGGCCTTCGAACACTGTATGCCGATGAGGGTCGCCACCGTTCCGAACGAGCCGCACACCACAGCCGCGATCATCAGAGCGCGAGACGCCTGGATATAACCTGAGGGAAGAGAAATAAAGTGCATTATAATGCACTATTAACACACGTGTTACTGCAGCAGAATGTAACATATATATATATATATATATATATATAGGACATAAAAGAATTAAGCCAAATGGAAAGACAGAAACAGCAGAAAGAAAGAAATATAAATGAATTACTGGAATGAACGAGTGTGAATAAATAAACAAACGAATGAATGAATGACCGAGAAAGAAAACGCATAAATAAATAGTAAATAGGTCTAGTAGTAAATAAATACATTTTAAATGAACACTGGACGGAGTAAATAAATAAAACTAAAGAAGGAAACACCGACAAAGAAAATACATAGACTAAACAAATAAAGACAAATATGTTAAAAATAAAATATTTACTGAACTGAGAACGAATAGCCTAAATATATTGGCTAAAATAAAAAAGGAAAGACCGACAAATACATAAATAAATAGTAAAGAGAAGTAGCCTAATAATATAAATAAATAATAATTGGAAATAAATAAATTGGAAATGAATAAAGACCGACAACATAAAATACATAAGTAAATAGGGTACGAAATAGGCCTAGCCTAGTATTGAACAAATAAATAAAATAAATAACGAGAACATAAACAAATAGTAAACGGCAGTAAACATAAAGAAATATGTATATATATATATATATATATATATATATATATATAATTACTGAGAACGAAGGAACGAATAAATGAATAAATAAAATTAAAGAATGAAAGACTGACAAAGAAATTAGATATAAATAGGCTATTAAACAAATAAATAAACAGAAACATTGAAAGGATTAAATAAGAAAGAAAGAAAGAAAGAAAGAAAGAAAGAAAGAATTGCTCTAAATTATTTCAAAACATGCAAGCTGTGAGAAAATTCATGGTCACCAAAATTCCCGCCAAATTAAATTGATTTACGTTGTTTATTTATGACAGTGGTGGCTAATATCAAGTTGTTACAACTGTGATGATTAAATAATCCTAAAATGTGTATAAGGTATTTTTATCCCACCGGACAGGGCGAGCAGAGAGGGGAATTCACGGCAGTTGTGCACCCCCGTCGAGTCCGTGGCGCAGGACATCCACAGATTCTCGTACAGGGTCGAGGTGGTGATCACAGTCCCATCTAGCGACGATACTTTCCAGTAACGGTTCGGAATTGTGATGCCAACCATTACCCAACTCACAAAGCCAAGAAATAAAGCAACGGCCTCAATAACCGGATCCATGGCTGCTTTAGATCACACAGACTCCAAGATCAAAATCTGATTTCAAAATCTGAACACCTCTCGCTGCAAAATTATTAAATATTTCCAGGTGTTATTGTTTTCGCAAGCTGTTCGGTGAGCTGGGCCAGTATTTCCATGGAGAGAGAGATTACACCAGTGTGACACATCAGATGTGTTGTTAAAGTAGCGGTCATTTATAGGCTCTGTTTGCCCTGCCCTCTCGTGTCTTGTTTTTACATTTTACACCCCGAAACTCAACAGCTGGTTATCACCAAAGTCCAATGGTCGCTGCCTGACCTTCAGTGCCACATCCGTTAAACCGTGATGTTTCATGAACTCAAACTCACTGCACTGTAAAATGGGATTAGTTGACTTCACCTAAACAATGTGAGGAAACCCGTTGCCATTCGAAAAGTAAATAAAGTTCACTCCAATTTAAAAATATTTGTTGAGTATATCTGAAATATAGCTATACTACCGTTCAAAAGTTTGGGATTGGTGGGTTTTATGTTTTTGAAGTATCTTGCACTATACTCACCAGTGCTGCATTTACTTGATAAAAAATGCTAATAATTTAGAATATTATTTTATTTTAAAATATATAGTAATAATATTTTATTCTTGTGATGACAAAATGTTTAATTTTCAGCATCATTGCTCCAGTCTTCTGTGATCCTTCAGAAATCAGCGTAACTGATTTGCTGCTCAGGAAACATTTTCATAAAGTCTATTATCAGTGTTGAAAACATCCTGTGTTGTGCTCTTTTTTGTGTGTGTGTGGAAATGATGAATTGAACAGCATTTATTTGAAATACAATTTGCAACATTGTAAATGTCTTTATTGTCACATTTTATCAATGTAATGCATCCTTGCTGAATAAAAATACTTCTTTAAAAAGCGTATTGACTCTAAACCTCTGAATGATTGCTATCAATGAATAAAAATTCCTAAACCACTGGAATTAGGACAAATAAGTGGCAGCTAAATGTAAAACAGAAACCCTTGTTAGTAGCGACACCGGTGGGCGTTGAGTGAATTGCAGCTAGCAACTTAAGCCCAACGTATACTTCAATTTTTACACGTACACGAGGGTCAGCGTGATGCAAATTTCGTCATCAGAAGAGTTCGAGCATTCTATACATGCACCGCCGGATTTTTGTAACCGCGCATATTTGTATGCGCAGGTCGCACATGCTCATTTAATTTTTTTGCAGTAATTAGTTCATCCACAAGTTGGCAACTGTGCCCTGGGAGTGTCGATTCACAAAGTAGTCAAAGAAAGACTGCATAAACAGAACAAACCGGAACGCATGCAAGCTACAGATATGGAGGTCTACATAGATGAGAGTCACAGTTATGTTCTGTTTAGTTTTGTTATCATGGACGTTTGTTTTCATTCACATCATGTGTTCCTTTGTTCTGTTTTTTACGCTCCTCATCATTAGTTCAATTGTATCAGCTGTGTTCTATTAATTACCCTCGTTTGTGTTTGCTGCTTAATTTCCTCCTGTCACTCAGTCTTTGTCCGATCACCATTACGATAAGTTGTGTTTACCTCACCTGTCTGCCTGCTTGGATTACTAATATTAAAATATTTCATCTTCCTGTGTAAACACAGTGTGACAGATGATTGGACTGCCCAGTATGGATGATAGGACCAGAATTATCATCCTGGCTCAGGAGAGCCAAAACCTTTTTTCATTTATTAAGGACTTTTGTTGCCTAGCCATCACCAGCGCTCTCAACTACAAGACCCTAAAGACCCTGTTCCGGATTGGGGCAATGTTCCACCACCACATCAACCTCCCAGACACCACTGGACTGGACCAGAGGGGAACTGCCACTCGGGGTCTGGAGAGCATTGCATCCCATTCTGGAACACAGCCAGACCCAGAGCCCGTATCAACTCCTTCGACCGCGGCATTCTCATGTGTGCCCCCTGCAGACGGAGAGCTACCGCCCGCCATGATGCGTCAGCCAGAGTCCGAGGAGAAGAGGACAGAGCTGACCCTTGCCCAGGAGG
The DNA here is from genome assembly GCA_038088235.1 of Zacco platypus. Lineage (NCBI taxonomy): Eukaryota > Metazoa > Chordata > Actinopteri > Cypriniformes > Xenocyprididae > Zacco > Zacco platypus. The sequence continues at coordinate 36,369,888 of CM076085.1, read as the reverse complement.
TGTAGCTTCATCACAAGTCTGACCAGGGGTGTGAGCCAGCGACATCTGAGGTGATGTGAGTCATGACGACGGAGAATAAGGACTAGCTGAACAACTTCAGTGAGGAATTATCAATTCCCACCCTATCCCAGCCGGTACCTTCATCATCATCATCACTATTTTTGAACTGTACTGTTGACTGTCTCATACTCACCGTCATTCTATCGAGGTCATCACCACCTCCATCACCAGGAAGCTCAGCCAGCCCAGCCGCCACCAGAAGTCAAAAGCCTTGCGCCGTCTCCCTGCATTGATGTCGTGCCGCAGGTCGTGTTACCATCAGCAGCGTCAGTCCGAGAGGATCCCGCGGCTCCGCCTCTGGCCTTGGATCTCTTCACTCCATCTCAACCTGTCGGTTTCATATTGGCTCCTCCGGAGACCCTCAGACTTGCGGCTTCACCGGGTTCCTTCGTCCTGCCTGCTCCCCCTTGGTCAGTTTTCACATCACTTCCGCCACACACTTGCAGTCCGTCTGCTGCACTCCATCCTTCCACCCTTACAGCTGCAGCGAGTTCCTCCTTCCCCTCGGCGCCGCCTCTGTCCTCACTCACAGTGGCTCCACCTCAGCCTCCAGGTACATTTACATTTACATTTAAATTACACTGGCAGGTAGACTGGCTTCACCTTCAACACTCGTCACTACAGCATCGCCTTGGTCTCCAGTGTCAGCGTTGTCGCTCGATTGCATCAGCTCTCTGTCTGTGCCTGTGGATCCATCGGTCAAGCCTCCGTCGGTCATTCCCCGGTCGTCGTCAGCCTTCCTCCTGTTCACTCCATCTTTTTCCAATCACAGTTACGTCAAGTTGTGTTTACCTTGCCTGTCTGCCTGTTTGGATTATTATTATTTAACTTGGAGTATTTTGATCCTGATCCGTCTCTCTTCGTCTTCCTGTCTAAACAGCGTGACAGAGAGATTGTGCCGAGAGGTTAGAAAGTACCCTCATTTGTACAACTCTAGCATGAATGAATACAAAGATGTTCACATGGGATGTAAACAAGTCATGGCAAGAGATTGTTCAAAATTGCATTCGTCAAATGCCTGTGTATGTGCACAAGTCAAATGAAGTATACTTTGCAAGGCTGTGCATTCAACTGTGTGTGTACACTAGGCTAGTGAATGCGTAAAAAAACGAAGTATACCCAGGGCTTTACTGCCTCAATACCTTTGCAGCGCGACATAGGCCTAATATTAACGAACATCCTGATGCCGTCTATGCTACTGAAAGTAATGAAATAAAACAACAAAATGAAAGTGGTGAGAGAACAGCTGTTAGGAAAGCATCTGATCATAGTGATGTGGATATGTTTGCAAAAGCTCAGGAATTCACAGGTATGTCAACAGATTACACTGTTATGTTTGATTATAAAGTAGGAAGACTATATAGACTATATAGATCTGGCTATGTGAGACTATAGATTGAATGATTCCCTTTTCTTTGCATGACACATTGACATTACAGTACAGTATAGCTCTTTTGGCATTATCCCGAACATTGTATAAGCATTCGTTTCATATGTCATCGGAGGAGAGGCTCATGGCGTGCACGTAAACGTCACAATGTTCACATCCTTTTGATTTTCCTGGCAAAAATATCCAGAGTCCTTCAGATAAAAATCAGGCTTTTACAAACAACCAAGGAGGTCTTGTTTTTAAAGTTTCGCTACAAGCTGTTCACTCATTGACAAAAAAAAGTGGTTAATATAATTCTGACACCCCCTTTAAAACAAGCAGTGATTAATACAAATTTTTGTACTTTTTTTCAAACGTTATAGTTTTAGTGGATTTTAATAGGCTAAAAGTTTAGTAAAATGTTTTGGATCTGTCCTAATAGGAAACTATGAAAAGATGAAACTACTGAGTGCAGTGATTAAATTAACAACTGAGGAAGCTGTTAATAGTGTTTATCTACTATAGCCTTATCACTTGTGTTTTTATCTGTCTCACCTGCTTCAGATATCCTCATATATTCATCAGCTAGCCTATAGAACAGCATGCTCACAGTCATACACTAAACCTCACTTCAAGAACGTACATCATAGTTAAGTCAAGTTTTTTTTATTGTCATTTACACAGCTATTGAACACTGAAATGCTTGTGAGGAGACTTAAACACAGTCAGAAGACATTTTGCATATAAACAAAAAGGCAAATAAAAAATAAAGTGAAGATAAAGAGAAATAATGTCATAATTAAGTGTAGTGCATATACCCTTCAGTGTCCTTGCTGAAAAAACAATAGGAACTGTACAATGTAATGCACATTATAGCATATTAAAAGACTATTAAAAAGATTACTATAACTACAGACAATATTTTTTAACAATATATTTAAACAAATATTGCATTATATTCCTGCCACACACCTTGCCAATGCCTTTTTAGATTGATTTTAAACATTAACAAACTTGGATTTAATCACTGACGATATTGCCGAAATGCCTACAGAAAGACCGGCATGTTTAAATAAAGCGTGTCATATGACATGCAAACCATTCATTAATGTTTAATAGCTGAGAAGGAAAAATAGCTATCTCTGAACAAAAGATGATGTTGACAAAATATGACACACCAGAGGCTGAAGTTCATGTAGCAATAACCAAAACTTTCAGATTTTAAAATAAGGATCCAGATCACTGTGAAATCTCTCTCTATTGATTATAAGGTCTTACTGTACAAAGACCTATAAGTGATTAACTTATTTTATTGACGTGAGACTAAGATATTCTGAGTCAATATTGCTGAAAATAGGCAAAATGGCAAACCATATCTTGGAAGGTTAACATAATGATTCCCAAATCGATTCCCAGTAAAAGGAAATAAGTCTGTTGAAATACATGGTTCTGAAAATTGATGAAAGTGATGAAATTAATTAATTAATGAAAGGAGAAATGCAGTGAATTCTTATCTATCTATCTGTCGGTCTTGACAATATGTGAAAAAAAATCAAACATATGCAATGCATCATATACTCTCAGAAAAAAATGGTACATAAGCTGTCATTTGGACGGTACCCTTTATAAACATTCTAATATGTATCATTTTGGTACTAATATGTGTTTTAAGGTACTAATATGCACTATTTAGGTACAATAGAGTACCTTTTGAAAGGGTGTAGCTCCAGGGACACCTTTTGTACCTCTTTTTCTGAGAGAGAAAAGGCTGAAAATTAAACATAAAATGAAACTTTATTAGGCACACTTGTTCAACTGCTTGTTTATGCAAATATCTAATCAGCCACTCACATGTCAGCAATTCAATGCATTTATGCACGTAGACATGTTAACAATCTACTGGGGTTCAAACTGAGCGTCAGAATGTGGAAGAAAGGTCATGTAAGTGACTTTGAATGTGGCATGGTAGTTGGTATTTCAGTATTTCAGGAACTGCTGATCTACTGAGATTTTCACACACAGCCATCATAGGGTTTACAGAGAATGGCTCGAAAAAGAGGAAACATCCAGTGAGCAGCAGTTCTGTCGGTGAAAATGCCTTATTGGTGCCAGAGTTCAGAGGAGAATGTCCAGACTGGTTCCAGCAGATAGAAAGGCAACAGTAACTTAATAAACACTCGTTACAACCGAGGTTTGCAGAAGAGCATCTCTGAAGACACAAAACGTTGAACCTTGAAGCAGATGGATTACAGCAGCAGAAGAACACACCAGTGCCACTTCTGTCAGCGAAGAACAGGAAACTGAGGCTTCAATTCACAGGCTCACCTAAATTGGACAATAGAAGATTGAAAAAACGTTGCCTGCTCTGATGAGTCTCGATTTCTGCTGCGACATTCAGATGGTAGGGTCAGAATATTCCTGGGGGGGATTTTCTTGGCAAACTTTGGGCCACTTAGTATCAATTGACCATTGTTTAAAATACTCAGCCTGCCTGAGTATTGTTTCTGATCATGTCTATCCCTTTTATAACCAGTGTACTGATGCCAACTTCCAGTTGGATAATGCACCATATCCCAAAGCTCAAGTCATCCCAAACTAGTTTCTCGATTGTGACAATGAGTTCACACTCTATGATGGCCGGTCACCAGTCATCCAAAAGAGTGACTTTGAGATGTGGTGGAACGAGAGATTTGAATCATGGATGTGCAGCTGACAAATCTGCAGCAACTGTGTGATGCTGTCACGTCAATATGGACTCTCCGAGAAATGTTGTTGAATCAATGTCTTGAAGAATTAAGGCAGTTCTGAAGGCACTAACCCACTAACAAAGTGTACCTAATAAACTGGCTGGGAATGCGTGTGGATATATATATATATACATATAGTCAATGTAACAAAATATATCTACAGAATAATAAATGTTTAACTCTTTCACATGTACCGCTTACGTGTGATAAGCAGATGATGGGTGTTAAAGGTCAGGTTTACGACTAGCTTGCTTGTCTATTGCTATAAATTGAATTGTTCTTTTAACAAACACAACAGTTTTCACTCATGGTTATACATCTAAAATCGATGATGGCGCTTTTGACGGCTGGACGTTTAAGGGGACCATAAAAGAGCTTATACGAGTTCTGTCAGAAAGAAGACTTTTTGCAGGGATGCTGTTATCATGGTCCTAGAGATCTATCCTCCTTCAGATTGATTTATCTTTCAGTTCAGACCCTGCTCTATCACATCTGCCAGTGTACACTGCAAACTTGGCAGCATTAATTCAACTCTGACATGGAGCTCTATCAGACATTAATGATCCCTGCCAAGTTCACTGTGTTAAATGAAATTGTGTAATTGACCTCTGATAACGTCATTAAATATCGCTAGTGTGTCACGAAAAACTGAAGATATAGGCCAAGATTAGCTAACTAATCTTGCTAATTAACATGTCAGTTGAAATTGTGTGTGTGAATCAGCTGTGAGGATAATATTTGTAGGGATGTTGGTTTGCCTATTTTACACGGAGAAAGTGTCATGTAATTATACTTTAGGCAAATTTGTAATGTGTAAAGGAGGATATGAGCAAATGATGTTTGAGCTCTGAACCCAGGATGTTGTAAATCTTTTTTTATGATTTCTTTATTGTCTTGTGACATCAGGGAAGCCTACTCAAATTTATACTTATTAAATAACAAGGAAAACCTTTGCCTCAGTATTGTTTGTCTGATTCGAAAATGACCCTACATGTGTTTCAATCATACTTACACTCTTATATTGGGCTTTCTGGATTTGCTGTAATACAAAAATGCATTAACTCCATTCCATAAAGATTAATATAAGAAAATTAGAACCAATCAGCTGCAATCTCAACTAAAATTTTACAACACTAATATGACTTTTTAAAAATGTGTTATTCTGACATTTCAGTCAGTGTGCTGATTTTAATTTGTTTTTCCCACAGACTTCAATAACGACATGACAAGTCACAGACAGACAGACAGAGAGAGTTCTTTTCATCATTTGCTTCACCAGTTAATTAGTAACCTCAATACTGTGTTATAAAATGATGTTACTAATGGCAACCATAAACCTCTGCATTGTAAAGCTTAGATGTCTTCACATGTGCATAAGTCCCTGAGATGAATAATGTGGGAAGAACGAATTGTACCCAGCTTTGAATTGGATGCTATTATCAGCTATTATCTTAAATAAACATGTTTTACAGGGAATTTGTTACTTTCAAGGTCTGACAGTTGCTCTAAATCAATGTCCGAGATACTCCCACATCTGAGAGCCTCTGAGCTAATGATGCACGGAGGACAACGACTTTGTGAGTGACTATTTAACCAGCAGTTTCAGAGCGCATCAGAAATTAATGTTACTCTGTGATCAGTTTTTCCTCACCATGATTCCCAGATCTTTTGACTAAGAGATCTTTACCAGGGATTTTTACAGAGATTGCACTCAGTAAGAGCAAATTTTGTAGGCAATTAAATATTATAGCGCCATAGAAATTTACATGACTTTTCCATGCCTGGAAATCCACAATTTTAAAATGCCCTGGTATTTCCGGGTGTTTCAAGGTAGTGGGAACCCTCCACTGATGCAAACATCAGACCTGTATAAACTATGTTATAAAGTAAAAGTAAAATACTTTCAAGTGCCTTAGTATAAAGCATACCAGGTAGTAAAATTTTTTCCTGATGACATGATAGACAACTATGGTACAAAACATGGTAAAAGGGATTCTAGTGTTTGTAAAGAAACACTAAACTCCTATAGACTGAATACAAAGTACACATGCGCATGATATCATAAAATTCACAATTTTGTAGTTTACACAGAGACGATAATGTTATTTTTTGTTTTGTTTTCAGGCCCCCAAAACGCTGCTGTCGTGTAAATTAATGCCCAAAACACATAAGTTTTCCATTTTTAGTAAATGGTGTCATGTAAACTGCCCCCAAGCTTATGACAACTCTTTCATTTCTTTTTTTCAACTTCTTTTCCATGAAAGTTTGAGTAATAATAGTTTTCAAGAGTGCAATTATAAACACAACAATGCTGTGAAAGTGGACTATAGTGAATAGATGAGTTTATGAGTTTACCTGTTCGGCTGATGAAGTTTAATGTCCCAGACAAACTCTATCGTCCCATTCAGCCACTTGTAATTCAACCGCCTTACACAAGTAAAAGCTTTAAAAAACATTCAAACACATTTGAATGTTTTGAATGTAATATATGTAAAAACATACATTGACAGGCTGGATGAACATTGACTAATGACTGAATGAACATTTTATGGCCCTACACTTTCCATAGAAATATATATATGTATATGTGTATGTATGTGTATATATATATATATATATATGTGTATGTGTATATATATATATATATATATATGTGTATGTGTATATATATATATATGTGGGTATGTGTATATATATATACGTGTATGTGTATATATATATATATATCAGACTTTCAACCATTATAACAAAAAAATGTTTCTGTAGGGAATTACCTATTGCACCTTTAATAATAGAGGAATTGTTGTCTTTTAGAAATAAGATTGCATGGATCTCTGAATCAGGATCGGCATCTTTTAATGATTAATCTTGCAGCTTCAGTATGAAATTCAGGTGCAGAAATGAAAAAGTTGTACATACACACACACACACACACAGTTCACAAGTCACAGTTGACAGCACATGTAAACCGACGGATGATAAACTGTGCTGACAAAGAAGACTTGTAAGAAAATGAATTACAAGGTTGACCCTGGTCACACATGACACTTCCACATCAAACCAGCAAAACAAGACGTGCAAAGCATGTAAATACACCTTGATACTTTAGTAATGACACATTTTAATTCTTTAACAGATATGAGGTATTACTGAAGTTTATCAAAATATTAATTACCTATATAGTGTAAATACAGTTATATATTTAAAAAAAGAAAGTAATTTAAAAAAAAAAAGCCAAAAAGTGCATGCTATTTCAATACATCTTATCCAGTACTGCAAATCTTTGGCAAGCCTCTGTTGAATACAGTTAAATAAAATGTAAAGTTTCAGAGGAAAAACAGTTTTTTAGTTTATTTCAACCCCACATTTCTATACATACCAAAAGGAACTGGAGAATCATAAAGCAAAAAGGCAAAATATTACTTTATTATGAAAGACATGGCAGAATAACACAAAATAAAAAAGGGGGAGGCTTCCTCATAGGATTTTGTGATTATATGAAATCATTAAGTCTCTTTTCTGAAGACGAAAGGAATCAAAGTACGCTTCTCAGGAACTCCATATTAGGACTTTGCACCTTTGGACACAGCCAAACCAATAAGACCAGCCAATCCAGCCACACCTAATCCGATACCACCAACGATCGCCATGCCAACTAAACCATCTGAAAAGAATGGGAAAAAAATATCACTTCTCTGCTGTGATTTACTCACTTCAACCTTAGTCTTTGCTGATATCACTTGTGACTTGTATTTTTAACGAAACACAATGAGTATGTTTACTTGTACATCAAATTCTGTACATCAAGGTCTATATTCATTTATGCTAATACACGTACCATTCCTGCTGTTATTTCCTGGGAGATTCAAGATCCTGCCACTGGTTATCTGATATATCTTTAATATTTTACATTTTAATTATTGTATCAACTGACAAGTTTCTCTGTTTGGCCGATGTGTCAGAAGCGGGACTTTTATTTTGATCTTTTGATTTTTTTGAGCTATATATATATATATATATATATATATATATATATATATATATATATATATATATATATATATATATATATTTAACAATTTCTTTATTTGTTAAAAATACTGGAATAGGATCACAGAATCAAGAAGCTGCCATTAATGTATATGTTTGATATATACATATATGCTTTGGCGATCACCCTGCTCTCTAAGATACCGGCATTAGCCACTCAAAATTAATAACGGTCAACCGTTTGGTTTTTTGGTCAATTGGTTTTATTACTAATTTGTCAAAATAATGTAATCAGGACTTAACCACTTCAAAAATGCCTGACAACACCAGCATAGAATGGAAACGGTCAGACAATCGCTAACAGATGCAGCCCTGTGCTGCTAACTCAGCAACAGAAGAAGAGAAAGTGAATGAAAGTTTGCAGCAAAGACAGGTGGGAGAGAGTTATATTTGATGTTACAAGGAGCGTTGAACGAAAGAATTTTAGGATGTTGAAATGCTCATTCCACAAATTAAATGAATATGTTTTCCTTATTCTAAATGGATCTTCACAATTAAACTTTGAGGATAAATACAGAGTGGAGAAAGCATTATGTATAAGGCCATTCAAAAGTTTTTAATGTTTTTAAAAGAAGTTTCTTCTGCTCACCAATGCATTTATTTGATCGATCAAAAATAAAGTAAACATGTGAAATATTATTAGAATTTTACATAACTCTTTTCTATTTTAATATATTTTAAAATGTAATTTATTCTTGTGACACAAAGCAGAATTTTCAGCAGCCATTTCTCCAAACTTCACATGATTCTAATATGTTGATTTGCTGCTCAAGAAACATTAATGTTGAAATCGGTTGCACTGTTTAATATTTTTTCAGGATTATTTGATGAATAAAGCATTTATTTGAATATATATTCTTTGTATCAATGAAGAAGTCTTTACTAACAGTTTAATGCATCCTTGCAGAATTAAAAGCATTAATTCTTTTAAAAAAAAGAGAAAAAAAGCTACTATCCCCAAACTTTTGAACGGTAGTGTGTTACAAAATCCTATTTAAAAAGGCTGTTGCCTGATGTTTTTCTTGTCAGGCTGAAATGCCATTGTAGCTCACCTTTTCTCAGTGCATTTTCAATGAGTTTCTCCAGTTCCAGGGCTTGTTTGTTACCTGGTTCATTCTTCAACAGAGTACGAATGTACTTCAGCGCTTTCTCATACTCCTGAGAGAAGAAGAAAAAGAGAGCAAACCAAGGGAGAGAGATTACATTTTTTTTTATAAAAACTATCCAACTACTTCCAAACCCTGTTTCTGGAGGCCCTGCAATAAGAAACAGTTCTGGACAACTCCCTTATCATTATGTCTGCTTATTATTAGAATTATTTCTGAAGGGTCATGTGACACTGAAGACTGGAGTAATGATGCAGAAAATTCGGTTTTGGGTCACAGGAAAAAATTACATATTAAAATACATGAAAATAATAATAAATTGATGATTTTGAATGATTTTGAAACTATGCAATAAAGTCATATGTATCAGGGCTTCCAGGAACAAAGTTGAAAAACACAACAAAGATATGTGCTATAAAAAGCATTTATTAGCAGTGACAACATCATCTCAGATTATAAAATGGATTTGTCTGGGAAAATACTAAATACTCACCTTAAGTCTGTAGTTTGCAACAGCAAGGTAGAAGAGAAAATCTCTCTGATCATCTTTTTTGCTTGTATGAACCAGTTCTGGTAAAATAAAACGGTTACACTTTATTTTAAGGAGTCAGTATTACAGTGTAATTATACATTTCCGTACTGGGTAATAATAATTAACTGCATGTACTTACTATAGGTTTAGGGTTAGGACGAGGGTTTGGTTTAGGGTTAGTTCTATATAATTATGCACAATTTCTAGTTATTACTACAGTAACTATAAGTAACATGTGTAACAATGACACTGTAAAATAACTTGTTACCAAGAAAACGGAATTTTACTTTATACTGAATAAATTCTCTTCATACTGAATTTTAAAACAAAAGCATTACTGCTGGAGCTCAAGCAGGACAAAACTAAGACATGCTGAAGCTCTTACCTTCCAAAAGGTGAATGCCTTTTACAATGTCATTAGTGTACTTGCTTCTGATCAAACACCAAGCATACTCAAAAGTGGTTTCCTTTGAAACAGGTCCTTTCACCAGCTCTGCATTGTACTTCTTCTCAAACTTCTAGAAGATAAAAAGTCACACCAGTGGGAATCAGATGGGAATCAGAGGAATTCTTTTGTTTGTTTTTTGTTGGAGTTGCATCAGTGGGAAGATGATGTCAGGATCATGTGCTCCCCCTGGCCGACAAACACAGACTAACTTTTACAGAAGACTTTTTAGAAAGACTTTTACCTCTATCGTGTATCAAAGCAGAGAAATCTGTTTACATTCAAATAGTAACGTTAGGTGAAACGACAAGTGTAAAGTTAGTCACACAACTAATAAAGTAGATGTGTATTTATCCCTAGAAAGCATAGGATTTACAATATAACGTCTACTATTACATACCCCAATAGCTAACAACGAGTTGAGGACACATGAACGCAAATGTACGTCATGCTTGTTGTTGATTTGATGATGTACAGCTGAACTGCGTCAATCGATTAAAATCCGATATCGGTGATTTCACATACAACCTTGTTATCAAAACGACATCTAAGTCATTCTGGATTCACAGTCACTAAAGTAAAGAATAAAATGTTTTACCTTTAGATCTTCTGGTGCCACTAAATCTGACAAGATCGCCTCCATGTTCACGGAAAAATCAACACTAGAGCGTTCACGAAGTTGTCAAAATAAAAGTCACTGATATTGTCATAGGCCGTTTCAGTGCTGTGTGTGTATATATATATATATATATATATATATATATATATATATATATATATATATATATATATATATATATATATACATATATACTATAGCACTGAATGATTACAATGTGTTATATTTGGTATACCAGAATAAATTTGGCATTCCCATATTACTATTTTTAAACAATCGTGGCCTATACCTCATTAATTATTATTCGAATGTCAAACAGTAAAAAACGGCTAAAAACATTCACTATGCCTTTATTATTTTTTAAATGCCATGTATACGTTTTTATTGTTTGACTCAAATACCTCAGAACTTAAAATGTGAAAAATGCAAAGGCCTACATTATTTTATTTCTTTGTTGTGTACATTATTGAAATTTAATGTAAGTGAAGAGCTTGGTGTGTATAGAACATGAGATCTGTTATAATAAAGTTCAAAAATGTTATTTAATTGTGTGTATTTAGGGTACACAATATTATAGCTATTAAATTAGCCTTGGTAATAAAAAACGAGTGGTGAATTTAAATAAAAAAACGTTTAAAATGTGATGGACATGTTCATGACGTTTCGTTAAAAAAATACAGTTGTAGTAATTAGTTATTATTATTAGTAGTAGTATTGTAGGCCTATTTACTTTTTCATTCATTCATCCATTCATTTTAGTAATGTAATTCTTGTGGCTTTTATTTTGGACAAACGCCTTTCCAGTAGCCTAGTCACATCAAGTCTTTCGTTAGGGGTCGCTGTCTTCACGCTCCTCCGAAAGCAACTCGACACTCTGGTCACGTGGTTATGCTCGAGTAGGACGGCCATCTTCCCTAAAACACAAACAACAAGAGCGTACTAGACATCAACACGCAACGACCATTGGAGAGGGAGAGAGTAAAAAACAGTAAAAACGGAACACGATTCTCGAGGAGGAGCACAGAACACAAACAAACTGCACATGCATCCAAAGTGAAGATCGTAGAGTTTGACGGGGCGACTGGACAGCGAAATCGCATCGACAGCTCCAGAAATACGGTCAGCAACTGTGTGCCTCTCTCCTTGAATGTCTGAAGCGTTTAATGGCAGATGGGTGTTGCATTAAGTTTTATGCAAACTTAGAATGGGAAGGTCAGTGTGTGTGCCAGCTACAAATGCATATATGTGCATACGGAGCTTTAAGAGGCCAGCGCTCGGTTCAGTGGGAATAAATTGTGCTGTGAAGTAGAGAGGCTTTTTGTATGTTTGGCTAGGCAGCTGTGGCCGTGGGTTGAAGGCCACGGGAAGCAGCGGAGTGGAGTTTGGAGGGGCGCCGCGTGCACAGGGAGGGGGAGTGTGCATGCGCGTGCCCTGCCTGCACACTCCCCCTCCCCGTTCACGCGACGCCCCTCTAAACTCGTCCAATCGATAGAAACACGACATCAATCTGCTTTTATGGTCGTTTTCATTCAGCGCAGACATTGAACAGCGACATCTTGCCTGTTAAAAAATGAGGCGCTTTTTCGGCCGTACGTTTGTGCCGAGCGCGAGGGCATGAATATGAATGGTCTAATGGCGAGTAAACTAGTTAGTTAGTTAGTGGTGGTTACGACTCGTTCTTGTGTGCCACATCATTTCATTGAATTGTTTGAACAGATACACAAAACAGGTTTAAGCGATTGGGATTGAATCAAGAACTGTCAGATTCGTAGAGTCGAGAATATCAGTCAAGGTAAGTTAGGTAACGTTACAGCATATTTTGGAGGGAAGGACTTTACTTATAAGACGCAAAGTAAGTTACTTTAATAGTTGAATAGAAGAAATGTTTCGAGCGTTTCATACATGCATGGAAATGTATGTGTGAGTGTCGGAAGTCAGTTTTATCGGCATTTCAAACCAAGTTTTAAGTGCGTTATAAAGTCAGAGCATTTTAAATAAGTAAAATAATTTTAATAAAATTATATTTAAGTTGTACTTGGCTTTTATATACTTGAACTGAATCAAGACTGCAACAAACTGGTGCACATGAAATGACTATAAACATCCTTATTAGTCAAATTCACCTATTAATATCCTTATTAATACACATTAGGCCTAATATTTGTTATTGTGCATGGCTTTATTAGTGCGTTCAGATCTAGTTCAACTGACCTGTGGGGGTGTAATATATATATATATATATATATATATATATATATATATATATATATATATATATATATATATATATAGACACACACACTATGTATGTTATACATGTATTATATGTAAACATTCTCACCTCTTTGGACTTGCTGTTATTTGGCAGCTGTTCATTTGGACATTGCAGTTCAGCGATGAGTTATGAGCGCACTCAGGCATACTAATGTATTCCTAGTTGTGGTTTAAGTTACAGGTGTCTTCAATTGTTCTTGGGTTAATATGTATTATCATGTAGTACTTTGTTTAAGAGCCAAACTCCCCCAGTGAATACTATTTATTCTCCCCCGTTTGTTCTGTTGCTTGGATATATCTGTTGCTATGATATCTGTGGGTGCTGTTGACAAAACACCTGAGATGTTTCTTTTCCATCTCTGTTATCTTGATTGTACAAACTCATCTAGTTGAGTGCAGATATCAATAATCCAGGAAGTTTTCAACCTACATCTAGCTGCACTTGCCCTTTCCAAAATATAGTTTTCTGGCAAACTTGAGGTGAACTTTGCCGCAAATGAACATTTTTAGCTATTATACTTTAAGATAACACCATGGCTGTGTATGAAATTTACCCCTATACCCTCATTCACTATTCCCCACATTAGTCCACTAATATAATGTAGTTCACTTGAGGGAGTGAATGAAAACAAGTGAGCAGATATTGTGTGCCAAAAGGGCTGCCGCTTTTACATAATTTATGTTTGCTGTTTAATAATTAGACTATTTGAAAGTTGGTAAATTGGCAGCTCCAGTAGTAAGATGAAAATATTTTATCTTAAACTCTGATATGTCTATAAACCTTAATTAAACAATATAATAATCAATTAAAAAGGAATTTAAACCTGTATGATATTACACTGTACCCACATTGGACGGATGGATGATTCAGCTGTGGGTGCCATCTTCTGATCAGATGCGGTAATTAATTCGGCACGTGACTTCCGCGGTGCATTGTGGGTATTCTCTAGCCGTTGAGTGTACATCGCTTGTACCCTCATCCCCATGTGGGATTGAGTAAGTGCACTTGATAACATCCATTATGGTTTCAGACACCACTACAAACGGCTGTCCCCTCAATTAGTGCCCTGTTTAAGGGTATAGGGTACGATTTCGGACACAGCCCATGTGATTCCTTAGGCATGGTCTATTTGGGTTTGTTTGTGGTCATGTTCATTAAAGATATGGAAGCTTGTTTCTGCCACGGAATAAAAAAAATTAAAAGATAATTTCAACTTTTTCTCAGAATTGCGGGATATAAACTTGTAATTGCAAGTTATGTCAGAATTGCTAGAAATAAAAGGACTAAAAGGACTAATAGATAATACCTGACAATTCTGACTTTCTTCCTCACAATTGTGAGTTTATATCTCGCAATTCTGACTTCTTTTCTCAGTTCTGATCAATTCTTTTCTCAGTTCTCGGGGGGGAAAAAGTCAGCTCACAATTCGAGAAGGGTCTGTCTGCATCCCGCAGTACTATAACGAATTTCAAGTTACGCCTTTTCAAGTTACGCCTCTTCAAGTTACGCCTTCCGCGAATAAACAAGCGTGGGCATCATTGACTAAAACAATCTTTTAAAGTAAATTATTTTATGTTTTATGAATGAAATATGTGTAAGATTAGCTATCGAATCTTAAGTATGAAACAAGCTAGTAGTAAAACAAAATAAATACTATCAAATTAACACGAACTCATGCAATTATAGCTAAAAACCTACCCCCACACCCAAACATTTCCCTAAACCTACCCCTTCCATAAAAATGTACTGAAGAGTTTCATAGTCAAAATACTAAAAAAATGACGAAAACAAACAACATGACTGTGGCCTTGTAGTTGTTATACGATCCGATCCCTTATCACTAGGTGGCGATAGTGAAGCTTAAAAAGCAAAAAGAGTGAAGAAGAGCAGTACTAGTGACGATTGTGTCTAGAAGGGATGTAGCTTTGACCAGAAGTGAGACAAAATCTTTGGATAAATAACAGTAAATTAAATGTGCTACTTATCAAATTGTGTTTTATTAACATCTACACCCACCCCAACCCTAAACCTAACCTTACAATACTGCAAATACAGTTATTAAATTAAATAAATACATATTATATGACGGAGTATTGATGTGCGCATGTGCAGCGGCTGCATCATCTCTTTTTGACATCTCGCGTGGTTCTGTGTGACTTGGACAACTTCAGGTTACGCCCCCTCAACAGGTTACGCCTTCTTCCTGTTACGCCCCCTCTCTTGCAGTCCGCAGACAGATACTATTGCACAATTCTGATGTTTTTTTACAATTGCAAGTTTATATTTTGCAATTCTGACTTTAACTCGTAATTGCGAGTTTATATCATACAATTCTGAGAAAAAAAAGACTAAAGTGTGAGATAAAAAGTTGCAAATCCAGTGGCAGAAACAAGCTTCCATATAAAGAGAATATCTTTAAGAATATTTTTTTAAAGGAGGGAGATTATTTTTATGCAAGCTTGGCCTTTAAATTGATAGGTTACTAACACAGACACCTGTTGGAGCATGTGCACTGCCCACCTTTCTGTGTTTTAATGGCTTCAGTTATAGTATATGTATATGTGCATAGTCAACAACTTTGATAAGTTTTGTTTGTTTGTTTTTCTCCTGCATATTAAGGAGGGAGAGGGATTGTCGGCGTGAGGAGGGGGTCACCAGCTGGGACCTGGTCCATACGGCATTGCCAGTACAACAGGAAGAGTTAGAAAGACACACACAGATAGAAAAAGATAGAAGCTTATTGGGGTCATAACTGCTTCTGGCAGCTGTATTATCAACAAGTTAGTCTCTTTTTTTGTTTGTTCGTCTATTTAGTTTTTTTCCCTGCGGTCAATCTACTTTAGACGTCAGTATCAAAACTGCAGTTTTTGCAGTCCTACAGGTATTACTAATTTTAGAGGGTTTTCGTTTGTTTTTTTGTCCATTTGTTTTTATTTTTGTTTTCATCCGCTGTGAACAAGAAAGCTCTTACCGTCTCTGACCTTTTGTATTTCTTTTCTCCTGAGCCTGAGCACACACATCCTTAATAAGGCAGCTATAACCCTCCTCTCTCTTACATTGGCTACTCTGAAACACACACACACACACAAACACACACACACCTTTCAGCCCTCTCACCCAGACTTGGTCCAGCCTAGTCTTGCCTGCGCCACTCCCCTGGACAGGGTAAGAATAACATAAACTGCTGTTTACACAAATATATGTCTTTCTGTTGTGTGTGCATTATGAATCTGTGTGTACTAATGATGAGAAGTATGCTTGCCAAATATTTGAGTTGGTTGTTCTCATGTTCAGGTATTTTCGTTTGTAGACTTTCACCTCTGAGAAGGAAGGAAGAATATGACTGCTGAAACACTTAACTTTGGCCCAGAATGGTAAAATCCTTTCCTTTCTATTTGTGTTTTCTTCCATTATTGCCAGTTCTGTTTTTTTTTTCTCCTCCCTCCCTCGTTTTTGTTACAGTAATGTTAAACTGTTTTCAACATTGATAGGTTTCTTGAGCACCAGTGTTTTAGTTATTGTTTTAGTTGCATTTTAGTTTGTAAAGTTGGTGCTAATTTAGTGCATGTCGTGCTTCAGTGGAAGCAAGAACATCTGAGCATCATTTTACAACCTACATTTCTTTGTTTAAAGGATTAGTTCACTTCAGAATTAAAATTTCTTGATTTACTCACCCCCATGTCATCCAAGATGTTTATGTCTTTCTTTCTTCTGTCGAAAAGAAATTAAGGTTTTTGTGGAAAATATTCCAGGATTTCTTTCCATATAGTGGACTTCAACGGGTTAAAGGTCCAAATTGCATTTTCAGTGCAGCTTCAAAGGGCTCTACACGATCCCAGCCGAGGAGTAAGGGTCTTGTCTACCAAAAAAAATGATATACTTTTTAACACAAATACTCGTCTTGCACTGCTTTGTGATGCACCTCGCGTTACGTAATCACGTTGGAAAGTTCACGCAAGACGTGGAAGTACCACGGTAGGGTGTGAAACTGTCTTGTTTGCTCCTCCACTTTCAAAGTTGCCAGACATCGTCGTTTTACCTTTCCAACATGATTGCGTAATGTGTGGCGTATCGCAGAGCAGTGCAAGACGAGTTTAAATTGTTTAAAAAGTATACTTTTTTTTTTTTTTTTTTTTTTTGGAAAATGAAAGATCGTTTCCGTAGAGAAGACTTATTGCTAGTCTGGGATTATGTTAGAGCCATTTGAAGCTGCACTGAAACTGCAATTTGGACCTTCAACCCCAGTGGAGTCCACTATATGGAGAAAAATCCTGGAATGTTTTTTGAACTGAAGAAAGAAAGAGTTAACATGGGGGTGAGTAAACTTTCAGGAAATATGAATTCTGAAACTAATCCGTCAAATGTTAAAAAATTCTACAGTTTTGTTTCAAGGTTAAAATGATATTTTGAATACCATATTTTCTATGTGGACTTTACTGAATCTGATAATGCATAAAGAGAGATGCAATGCAATATAGTGTGGCTAAAAACAACAACATAGCTTTTGTCACATAGCCTAAAATACTGTCTAAGAATATAATTTATAGTAGTATTTTATAGTGCTATTTTTTTTCCATTGTAAATACCTTCAGTGTATTGAGCTTAAACTCACTGCTCATAATATCTTAGAATAATACTCATGACTCTCTTCTCCAGCACTGCTCATTACTTTCCCCATATTTCTGCAAGGTTCTCTCTCTTGTCATTCCCTTTTTCCCTACCCCCTTCTCTCCCTGTATCTCCTCTTGGCACACACTTAATGATTATGCTGAAATTAAACCGTTAGGCGTGGTTCTCTGCTGAACTAAGGCTCTTCTGTGCATATTTGGTCTTTGGCCAACAAAAGTGAATTCCTGGATTCGACATGTACAATGCATGGGGTGGTTTGTTGCCTCAAAGCCTTCTTCATCAGCTTATCTCAGCAGGGTAGTATTTACGTAAAGTTTACAAAGCCACCCACAGCTCTGCAACCCTTTTCCACCGACAAGGTGCCTCAGCCGGTATGGCTTCACATACTTCCACCGCTGAAAAGTGGTTTCAGGCAGGAAAAACAACTTTGCACTGGCCTCTAATAGCTGCTGGATTTAAACCAGGAACCACTAACGTCAGATGCTGGAGGCGGGATAATGTCAGCAAGAGTAAAGTTGTCAAAACAACAACTCTGGTGAGACTGACACACAGCAAAACCAGATCTCTCCCATTATAATCTAGAGCTATTTACAGTGGAAGCATCTGATGTGAAGCTCATTCAGTTTTTATATACAGCCACTTGATTTTCCTGTTTGTCTAAAATTAAACATTAACAGATATACACTACCGGTTGGTGTCTGTAAGATTTTAGCATTACTCCAGTCTTCAGTGCTAATATGCTGCTTTGCTGTTTAAGAAACATTTCTTCTTATCAATGTTGAAAACAGTTGTGCTGCTTAATATTTTAGTGGATATTAATATTTCAGGATTCTTCGATGAATAGAAAGTTCAAAAGAGCAGCATTTATTTGAAATATTTAGTAACCTCCATAACCTCCTTTCAATGTCACTTTTTATCAAATGAATTTGTTCTTATTCAATATAAGTATTAATTTCTTAAAAATCTTACTAAGTTTTTGATTGGGAGTGCATTGTGCTATTAGGTGTAACATCTAACTGTAACTAAAAGCAGCTCATTCTGGCAAACAAGATTTTGAGTCATATTAGTTTGTATTTTAAAATATATATATGTTTGTGATTGTGGTAACGTAGTCACTTGTCATAGTTCATCTTAAGTGAAAACACTGACCAGTTTCGACTGTCCAAGCATCAGCACAAGCTTCAGCCCCATTTCAGTGGAAAAGGGGTGTGAGAGATCCTAAATAAAGCAGGATGTAGAGTCGGTATTGTTAGGGCCGTCCTTGGACACTAGCCAGGACTGGAGCATTTCTCGATGCTTTCAGATTGTTGCTGCTGAATCTCCTTTGATCTGTTTTTTTTATCTCTCTCTTTCTCAGGCTTCGAGCACTTTCCAGTGGAGGCAGTGTGTCTTCCCCTCCTGCCTCTCCTGCTATGCCAAAGTACAAGTTGGCCGAATACCGTTACGGCCGAGAGGAGATGTTAGCACTTTATGTCAAAGACAACAAGGTGGGAAAATGCTTGGAATAAATCTGGGTTGTGTTGGCCTATTTTTAAGCTTGGGTGATATCCCCACTTTCAGTGTGCTTTAATTGTGCCTGCATCTTTACCTCAGGACATGACAAGTCTGGATATCATAGCAGGGCTCCAGACTAACTTTTCCACTGGTTGCACTGGTGCTACCAATTTACCAATTTTCTCAGTTGGTGGCACCAGCACAAGATTTGGTCGCACCTTTTTTTTTTTTTTTGCTACAACAGTTTTAAGCAGTGCATGCTTGATGAATAGTCGTCTTAATCTTAAATATATTAAATCACAGTGGCTGATGGCCGATATAAATCTGATATATATGTATAATTTATATTTATTTTAATTCATATTAAATACATTAGAAATATGAAAAGTGTGAAAATTAATTAATATATATAAAGCCATAATAATTATATATATAAAACCTTAATATATATATATATATATATATATATATATATATATATATATATATATATATATATATATATATATAAAATCCTAATATATAATATATATAATTTCGATCGCGTTTCCAGTGAAGCTGAACTGAAGTCTGAATTCATTTCACACGGATCGACTGTCACGCACAGAATACACGCGTTCATGCGGTTACAAACACTTCAGAAAATCTCACTGTTGTATTTGAATAAATCGCAAGGTCTGTGAAATTAAATGTTAATTAGATATTCAGAGATTTGTTTTAATGATATTGATGTGTATTTGCTGAATACTGAAGTTAAATGAGAAAATATTAGCCATAAATATAAAGGCAAATGCTGCACTTCCTCACATACAGTTTACTTTCTTTCTTTGTTGTGGTTGGTCAGACAAAATAAACACACAATTTTCAGTCCATTCACATTTGAGTCTATTTTGCCTAGTCAGTTTTTGAGTCGCTGACAGACTAACTGCACGTGACCACCGGCGCGGAGCGCGAGCATTTTCAACGCACCAGTGGTTACGCAACGCGAGTAATGATGCTGCGTTTGAATTTTCGTGACAGAGACGTGCTTATATACATTACCCTGACAACACTATTTGACATTATCACAGGCCAAACATTCTCTCACGGCCTATTGAGGAACTCTGATCTAAGCCATTGCTGTTGAAGTAACTTAATGCCTTTCTACCTGTGCGCTCATCATCAGTTGTGTCTGTATGCTGGCTCGTCCTTTCCACCAGCATCCTTGAACTCCAAAATTTGTTTTTTATTATTATTATTCCTAAATTTCCTGAATTCCTAAATTTCCTGAATTCCTAATTGGCGCGTTTCATCATCATTGTGCAATGCGATGCACAAATGCGACCACATAAAATTTTAACTCGCACATCCTCAAAAAAAGGTCGCATATGCAACCATTTTGGTCGCAGTCTGGAACCCTGCATAGTAAAGAGATTGTTTTTACAAAAAAATAAAAAGTTGAATCAGCCCATAATTAGATATTTTGTGGTTATTGTCATTGGTTGTTATTCATGTCCACTTGGCCGATTTAAATAGACTAACAGCCTTGTGAGTTAATGATTTTTTTTATTAAACAAATATAAATGTTTCTCTTTTTTTTCATCCTGTGGAACTTGATTAGGATTTATTCAGCTAAATTTCTTTGTGCTCTTTTCCATACAGTGAAAGTAGACCTTGAACAGTGCAACTGTAGAAGTGAAGATTTTTAGTCAATAATGACAAACTTTTTGATTTAGAATATAACTCACAAGTTGTGGTCACATTTACTGTTGCTTGGTGAATTTTCAAAGACAAAATCCAGTTATTTCAGTAGTAATTCACAAAAATCAGAAATTTTGTGTTAGGGCGAAAGTTTTTGCAATGCAATAAAATTTTGATAATGTTACTCCATCTTTAATGGGCTACTTTAATGGTTGCCTGCTGTTTATTGCCTTTTTTGAGCTTCCATTGAATGGAAAAGAACAGCCCTGGACATTTCACTAAATAAAAAAAAAAACCAAGTGATTTGATTGATATCAGAATAAGTTGATCACACAATTTTCGGTTTGAAGTATCTGATGATCTTTATGTTGGTAAATTACAATTGCTTGATATGATAACACACCATAAGATTGACATTATTAGATATTTAGCAGGGTTTTTCCAGGGTCAAAAATGGTCTTTAGTGGTGGTGGACAAATACGGTCATCCACACAGTACACAGTACCCTACCCACGTGAATTGCCAGCCCAGCCCTGACAATAAATACAAAATAGATGCAAAGAAACAGTTTGTAATGTTATATTATCCTACATATTCATAAAACAAAAATAATCACTGTCAGGACAGATCATAAAACAAACTGTTTTATTTTTAAAAACTGACTGATTTGAATAAAATGAACAAAGTAACGCATTACATAGAAAAAGTTGCAGGTCTATTATTTTACATTTACACTCTGAATGCACAGAATCATTTGACACGCAGTGTCAGATTTTGTTCCATCCAATGCAATGGTTGTCACAATCAATTGGGCATTTACATAAAGTTGTAGAAAGTTTGCAATGTGTAATTGGCAGCATGAAAAATATATATCATGTAAAGAAAGCGAGCAAAGATCGCTGCCATTTATAATCGCTGATCTCTTGTAAAAAAACTCCCTTTATAATCAATGAAGCTGGCTACACTGTGATGAATAGATTCTAACTAACTTAAACACATCTGATTGGCCATTGCTTTCATCTGCTCAACAGATATGTCTGTGATTGGCTACAATGCTGCAAAAACACGTAAATAGAAACCTTTGACGCTCTTCACAGAGCACTTGCACAAGTGTAGCGTTTTACTATCAGTGGGTACTGGTACTGTAGAACGACAGGTATTGTCACATTAAATAATAAAATAAATCTTTGGCAGGACAAAAATTAATTTTGGCGCCCACCACAATATTTTCAATGCAGAAAAAACATTGCTTAAACATTTAATCCTTCGGTAATTTTTGATTGTTTGTAAATGTCCCTCTGTAAGTGTTTTGTGTGCCTAGTGTAGGCTGTTGAGCAGTGTATTGCTCTCACCTGTTCTTACTGTCTCTTGATGGACATCTTTAGTGGAGTTCACATGGCCTGGGGTTTAACACGCCAATGTGTCAAGTACATGTTTCCACTGGTTGACTTAGAAATGCAAAAAATGTCTTACCAGTACTGACACAAGTCATAAAGGTTTCCATGGGCAACGGCAGCGTCAGAGCTCCGTTGCAACAAAAATAGACCGTAGAGACTGTGCCTTCAGATAATCATTTACCATAGTTTATTTTATTGCAGAAGATATATTCAGTGCGCTCTGACCTAGCATATTTACTTGGTGTAATTGCTTTTAATGTGTTTGAAAATTGTTTAAGGTATCTAGCCACACAAGTGTGTGTAGGACCAGTATTGTGGAAAAATGTTTAGAGTTTTCTCTATTTGGGCAAATTGATTTGATTGTTACATGTAAATGTTGACCAGTTTGTGTCTTGTGTTGGAAGCCACGTCACCGTTGTACAAACTTAACCCTTGAATGGCTCCTTGGGACAGTTCCTTAGGACAGAAATAACAAACTCAGTATGCCCTATTCATTCTGAAGGCTAGAGCACTTGAAATGAATTATGCAGGGCTTTATTTTCACATCTGACCATTTGACCATTTTATGTCCGCTACCGTTCAAAACTTTGTGTTCAGTTTGAATGTTTTTTACATAAATTCATTCATTCAGCAAGGATGCATTAAATTGATCAAAAGTGGCAGTAAAGGCATAATTACAAAAGATTTCCTTTTTCAATGCTGTTTTCTTTTTTTAAAAAAACCCTTTCAATTCATAAATTAATTCTAATCTAAATGATTAAAATAGTAAATGTGTAATAAAATTTCACAATATTACTCTTCTTGGTGTATGTTTTGAAAATCCCTTGATGCAGTGTCCTTTTAAGAGTACAAAATGCCATTCAGAATTTACTTATATTTTATATTTGCAATGGTGGATTGAGTCATTAGTCTTGTGTGTGTGTGTGTTTTCAGGTCCCTGAAGAAATGCAGGATAAGGAGTTTGCTGCTATTCTGCAGGATGAGCCTCAACAGCCACTGGCACTGTTGCCTCTCACTGAAGAGGAGCAGGTGAGAGGTGCACACTTACACGTCTGGCATTTTGAGCTTCAGGCTAGACATGCATCACACACATTGTCCTCTGAAAGTAGTCCGATGTGGAGCGAACACATTTTTCAGAAGTTTGTGAACAGTGAACATTCTTGTATTAAAAAACAAACATACCAAAAATGCCTTTGGCACTACAGTAATTTATGTATACTGATCAGGGTTTTTCCTAGATGAAAACGAGACAGAGGTGGTAAAATCCTGGGTCCCTCTAGGGGGCATGCTCCCCCTAAGAAAATTTTGTACAAAAATTTTGTTTAAAGATAAATTGATTAATCTGGTGCACATTGAGAGTTCAAAACAAAGAGCTCCAACCCATGTTCAGTGTTCACATTGAACAAAGAAAAAGTGGTAACACTTTACAATAAGGTTCATTAGTTAAACATTAGTTAATGTATTAACTAACATAACCATGAGCAACACATTTGTTACTGTATTTACTAATCTTCGTTAACGTTAGTTAATGAAAATACAGTTCATTGTTTGTTCATGTTAGTTCACAGTGCATTAAATAATGTTAACAAGATTTTAATAATGTATAAGTAAATGTTGAAATTAACATTAACAAATATTGATAAATGCTGTATAAGTGCAATTCATTTTTAACTAATGTTGTTATCTAATGAACCTTATTGTTAAGTGTTACCGAAAAAGTCTTTGTTCAAAGTGCAAAAGTGCATTGTACTTGAATCCACTGTAAAAAATAAATCATCCACCTGCCAACCACCCGATGATATTCTCTGATTTAGATATCTGCATCTGATCAACACATTACAAATATTCAAATTCTCAGTGTTAAGCATGGTGATATGGTAATATATGACACGGAAGTAGGCTGCTTATAAATTAAAATTTATTTAAAATAAAAGTTCTTCTTTGGCTAAATTACATTTCCTTAATAGGCTAAACGAGGCTTTACTCCCTTCAAACTCCCTTCACTGTTTCATTGCATCATTGTTGGAAAACAGTCCTATCAGAATAACTTCTGTTAGAAGTATATTTGAGTATATAGCTTGAGTATGAGCTTGAGTATATTTTTAGTTAAAGCTGTTAAGCTACAAAGCAAAATCTCATATAGGGTTTTTTCTCTGTGTTTTAAATAATGACCACTTGGAGGTGCTCTAGGCACATGTTTTCCCTGAAGAGAAATGTATTCAGTTGAAAATGAAAGTAAAACATTGACGCACGTTTGTCGTGTCTTACCGTGAAATGAAAGTTCAGTGTCTTTATTAAAATCAACAATTATTTATCTCTCATCCACCTGCAATTAATTGGAGTGTAATTGTTTTTATTACTTGGCCCAGTCTACCTCCGGATTATCCGGAGTATCTGTGAATATAACGGCGATCCGCACATCACTTTCGAGCCGTTCAAGAATGGGCAGGGAACCCGTAACAGAACCCTGTCAGTGGAAAAAGGGGTTTCTGAGCATGTGACTGTCCGAGTTTTGTAGACAGCGGAGGCGGCTGTGAAATGTGACGAGGTGGCCGCCTCGTAATTCTCTCCACAGGAAAACGCTGCTGATTCTTGTGGTTTTTCGTGTGGTCCTGGTTTCATTCCTTGTGTATTTTTTCTTTGCAGAGGAACTTCTCCATGTCTGTCAACAGTGTGGCTGTACTGAGGCTTATGGGTAAAGGGGGTGGAGCTGTCCCGGCTGGGGTGAATCGAGGTAGAGGCAGCGTGAGAGGCGGTCGAGGCATGTTGATCTATTTATGTGTACATGTTTGTAAATTATTCATGTATTGGCAGAGATGCTGAAGTTAGACACGTTATTTGTTTAGGTCGCGGAAGAGGAGAGGGCGGATTCTACCAAAGAAGCAGTGAGGAAGGAGAGGGTGGTTTTGGTCGTAGCGTTCGCGAGATCCATCGCAGCCAGAGCTGGGATGACAGGTATTTTATTTTTATTTTATTTTTCCTAAATTTTATTAATTTTAAAACCAATTATTTATACTTTTTGTAATATTATTCCTATTATTGTGATCTCAGTTTGTTGCCTTCCTCTCATCTCGATAAATATAAATGTTTTTTTTAATGTTATTAGCACACAATCTAAATTAATAGGCCTATTGAGGCAAATCTAATGCCATCTTGATAAGCCTCTCTCTTTTCATTCTGCAGAAGTGAGAGGCGTTTTGAGAAACCTCTGCGGAGGGATGGTGTGCGGCTGGGTTTTGAGGAAGGAGGTCCAGGTGGCAGAAAGGAGTTCATGCGCTCTGATAGCGACAACTGGCGCACACTGAGAGAAGAACAGGAGGAGGAGGAAGCGGGAGAGACTGGTGGCAGCTGGAGAATCACTGGCTTACGAAGAGAAGGTAACACAATACACATCACATATTTACATTGTTAATATTTACATATTTGCATTAAAGGGCACCCATTATGCCCCTTTTTACAAGATGTAAAATAAGTCTCTGATGTCTCCAGAGTGTATATGAAGTTTTATGTTAAAATAGCCAGTTTTGGGGCGTGAGTAAAAACAAGCCGTTTTTGTGTGTCCCTTTAAATGCAAATGAGCTGCTGCTCCCTGCCCACTTTCAAGAACAGGGCAGCGCTTCAAGAGCTCATGCAACAAACAAACAGGACAATCTTAAGCACTGAAAATGTCAGAAACTATCAGTAATGGTGTTCAATTTGAAACAGAGTCTGACAATGATGCCGAAACAGCCAGAAAATATGTGCTGCCTGGAGATAGATCAGGTATTGTTAAGTTTAATTATGGTTATAAATTATGTTGTCATCTTGCTTTTATCCACTGTTAGTACACTATTAGGCCTTTTATAATGGCCGACTTTTTGATCAGTGCCCTGATTACTGAACTAGGGAGCTGATTGAGACACACCCTAGATGTAAATGACAATCTGTCTTGGCTGTCCACTTCTTAGTGAATCACCTGAGGTGTACCATGTGTAAACGGAGCTTGTTAGGTTAAACATGCGCTACTTGTTCAAAAGTTTGGGGTCAGTTTTTTAAGGAAATGAAAACTTTTATTAAGCAAGGATGCATTAAATTAATCATAAGAGTTTAAAGACATTTATATTATAACAAAATATTTCTATTTTAAATAAATGCTGTTCATTTGAACTTTCTATTCATCAAATCAAATGGAATGATTTCTGAAGAATTATGTGACACTGAAGACTGGAGTAATGATGTTGAAAATTAAGCTTTGCATCACAGGAATAAATGACATAAAATATATTAAAATAGAAAACAAAATTTTAAAATGTAATATTTCACAATTAATATTGTCACTATCTTCGCTACATTATTATCATGGCCAAAATAATTCTTGACAGTGTATATTGTGATATCTATAGAAGTCTTCAGTCAAATTCATCTTTTTTTGGCCAGTGAATCACAGCATAGCATACAAAAGGAACAATTACACTTATTTGTTACCTGATACTGATAAACATTATTGATCAGATTTTTTTTTTTTTTAAGAACCAAGCCATTAGGGGTGTGAATCACACGCTGTAAATGTTAAAATAGTGGATGCATTTTTTATTACTTGCTTTTGTGTTTTGCCTCCCTTCGCCGTTTTACGTTAACACAAGAAGCGCGTATGAGACAAAAAAAACACGTCAGATAAACATCAGGAGGCTATAATCGATTATGGTCTATTACTGCATCGATGCAGAATCGTCCACGTTCGCATTGCAATGCATCGTAGAAATTATTAATTACAACAAGCCAAGCCTACAAGCCAAGTGATTTTATTTGGGAGACTAAAATGCTAACTGTTTTTTACTTGGCACAGCGTCAAAGTATGACAATTTATGAGAATAACAGCATATTTTTACTACAAACTCAATGCAGAATGAGACTTCTTTCAAAAAACATTAAAAATTGTAAAGATTCAAAATTTACATATACGTGTGTTTCTCCCCTCTAGATGGTGGTCCTCGCTCGGCTGGTTGGCGGGAACACTCTGGTCCAGGTGAAGTTCGCCGCAGGAAGTTTGACTTTGACTTCCGGGATGGAGGGAGTGAGGGAGGCAGAAGGAGAGCAGGCAGCGATGGAGCAGAAGAGGAAAGAGACGGTCTGCCAGAGTGGTGCACAGATGAGGAAGATGGAGAAATGGGAACCTTTGATTCTTCTGGAGCGTTTATGTCTGTTAAGGTGAGACCAAATGATCTAGTCTATAATACTTTAGATCTTTTGGTCTTTTTGGGGGTTTTTTACACATTTTTCTTCTCTTCTTTTCTCATAGAAGGGCCCGAAAGACCCCATTCCAGAAGAGGAGTTTGAGTTCCAGGGGTTGGAGGATGAGGAAGAGAATGGTGCTAATCAAGAAAAGAATGGCACTGGTGCTGAAAAAAGTGAGAAAGGTGGGAACAGAAATAGGGAAAAAATAAACCCTTAAAGCACAGTTGTTGCAAAAAAGGAACAGACTGAATTTTTGTACACAAATACAATTTAAACATCGTTTTTGAAATGCATTTTATTGATGCATGATTTTAAATACGGCATTTTCAAGGATGTCTAACTTGGTTCTCTCGTTTTTACTATTTCCACAGATGTCATTGACTCTGCTCCAGTGTCAGAAACTGAAGTGAAACCAGTTTCTCCTTCCCCTCCTCCTCTCCCTCCCTCTCTTCCTGCTCCTGTCCTTGAGGCTGTGCCCTCTGCTGCCCCCTCTGGGTTTGAGGAGCCTCAGCTTGTCCCCTCCATTCCCAACAAATTACCAAGTGAAGGTAAAGATTACACTTTACCTTTTTTTTTTTTTAAATTGATTTTTCCTACAGTTGTATGAATGGGTGACACTTTACATGTGTGTTGTCTTTTTTTGTAGTGTTATCAGAGGCCATGTTAGATTTGAGCCCCAGTGCCTCCTCCAGTCTGCCTTCATCGCCTCCCTCCTCGTCCTCTGCTGCTACTGACCTCCCACCACCGGGGGGTGATATTGAGGATGACGAGGGCATGAAGCACCTGCAACAGGTACCACAGAAAATGAGTTCTGAGAGTAACAGATCAGATAATATAATAATGACAGGATTGAATTGCTAAAAGTTTCGCTGCAAAAGCTGGTCTTTAGGCACAAAAATACCATAATGTTTGCAGAGATTTAGGAAACATGCCAAGTTCAAATACTTGTCTCTCCGAAAAACAATGCTACAGCTAGTTATTCTACTTTGAAATGTGCTTTCGATGTCGGAATGTCCGTTTTTGTTTTGGTCCGTTTGATCCTGCCAACTGCAAATTTACCCAATAGTATTTCGACACACTGGGTTGCCAGTAAGCGGAAAACAGTGATGGAATCCAGCAAACAAATTGGGCGTCGATCCCAGATTCTACCCAACCTAAAAGCCTCTGTGATTAAAAACATTGCAAAGTGTACATTAGTTGATCAACTTATTCTGTAAGGCTCGATGTTCATTCCTCAATCCGCAAACCACGTGAGCATTGAGTCTGATGAGAAGGGGGCGGGAGTAACGACTCTCTCTAATATTTTTAATTTGAACTGCAGTACCCAGTTTAACCACTAACTATCAATAAGACATTGCACTTTTAACCATTTCACATTCAAGAGGTTTTGCCAATCACAACATATAGAGGTCTTAAATGTAATTGTTAAACCGTTTAATTTAGTCAGAGAAAGGATGGGGAAAAGGTCATGTAAACCTAAATTAACATAATTGTAATTGGATTACATGTAATTGTAATTATTTTTTTTGTGTGTAAATTCGCTCAGATTAACATTGTAAATGGACTAAATTAAAATATTTTATTATAATAATTTATTTCTAATACTTTTTTGTGCTAGAAAAATAGACTTTTGGGGGAACAAGTCCCCTCTTTAGATAAATGACATTGTTTATAGAACACTCTTTTTATCGAAACGAGTGTTTGATGGTGATTTATTTGTGTAGGAGGCAGAGAAGATGGTGGCAGCGCTCCAGGACACATCTCTAGAGGAAGAGTGCTTCACCCAGACTCTTCAGGAGAGCAGAAACACAGCCTCTGCTCTTCCACTCTCCCATGACTCTGCCATGAAATGGTTTTACAAAGACCCGCAAGGAGAGATTCAGGGTACGCACACATTCTCTCATAGGAGGTCAACTCATGCATATGGAACAGTACTTTGAGTATAGTCCATTAATGTCATCTCTTTTGTCTGTTCTGTCTCTCTCAGGTCCGTTTAGTACAGTGGAAATGTGTGAATGGTTTCAGGCGGGGTATTTCGCCATGAACCTGCTTGTTAAACGTGGTTGTGATGAGGGATTTCAGCCGCTGGGGGAAGTCATTAAGATGTGGGGGCGTGTGCCTTTTGCCCCTGGCCCCTCCCCTCCGCCCCTCCTGGTGAGGAATCAAGCCCATCTTCGCCCTCAACCACCCCGGGGGGCAATCGTGAGTCTCTGGGTGGAAGGGTGAATGTTGGGGAATAATCCATGGGGTTGCTTGGATTTCAGAGTTTTTTTTTTTGTTTGTTTGTTTTGGTTTGTTTCATTCATTTTTATTTTAGGTCAAGTGATAATAAGCTTGTTTGTAAATGTGTGTCTGCGTGGATTTGTGTTTGTGTTGCTTAACACTTTATATTGGTCTTGAGTTCTTTTTAAACTTGCATTAAAGTCTTGATGTCTAACGTATAATTCCCTTAAACATGCAGATACCCTGTGTGTGTGGAAAAAAAAAAGAAAAGTTTTCATGCATGTCACTTTGTTGAATAAATGCATGTGTCTGATCTTGCTGTCATGGGTTAATGTGCTGTTGATCTCTCTCTGTATTTCAGGGTAATATGGATCAGGAGCGGCTAAAGAAGCAGCAGGAATTGGCCGCTGCCACGGCTCTTTACCAGCAGCAACAGCAGCTGTTTCAGCTCATCAACAGGTGAGTGACTGAGTGTTTGTGTCTTTTTCCAATGTCACTGAATACATTGTTTATGTTTAATACTGCGTTTTTTTGTTTTTTCCCGTGTAGGTGTGGAGAGCAGGGTATGATGCCTTCGTTAAACAGGTCGATGTCAGTGCCAGATACAGGGTCCATGTGGGACATGCATACCTCAGCCTCACAGCCTGCAGGTACACACGCAAAACACTTAAATTATGCGGTTTTAAAGGCTCCATTTATTGTTTTCGAGGTCTCCTACAATAGGTGACCATGTGAACCAAACTCTTCTAGGCCTCAGCCACTACTACAGTGTTTGAGGGCGGGTCAAAGTAGTGTTTGCACGCAGCCAATGAAGACCATAGGCTGGCATTATGCAAATTTGTTACATTATGTCGGTTTGTAACCGAAAGTGAGACTGGAATTGCCGACAACTGGTTTCGGCAGTTCAGCATCAATTCTTTCTTTTAGGAGACAATAACTTTATTTGTTGTGACTTTAAAACTTTGCAGACTTTTTACATTCACAAATGGCTATGTTACACACTACATTAAAGGTAATATTAGAAAAAGCATAATAGGGGCACTTTAAGAATTACCCTTTGTTTTTTCCTCACACACTCTGAAAATAAACAAACATTCTTTCACCCTCTCTGTCTTTTCTTTGAACAGGCGGTGAGGCCAGTCTATGGGACTTAATGAATTCTTCAACTCAGGGTCCAATTCTAGAACAGCTTCAGAAGGTGAGAGTTAACACTGATGGCCTCTGCTGGTGATATGAGGAAATGCACTGAACTTAAAACTCTTCTGTTCTCATTACATTGTGTATTGTGTTTCAGCTACATGAGAGAAGAGAAGCTGAACTCAGGGCCAAGCGTGAGGAAGAGGAAAGGAAACGGAGGGATGAAAAAAGGCGAGAAGAGCAGAAAAGGAGAGAGGAGGAGGAGCTTTACAGGCGCAAGCAGGTGTCTCATTTTAAAATAATCTCAGATACATTACTGTTCAAAAGTTTGGGATTTGTAGTTGTTTTTAATAATTTTATTTACCAAGGATGCATTGAAAACGTTTTTTCAAAAACAACAATACAACTCAAACTTTTGAACAGGTAGTTTAAATTTAATTTTGTTTTGGTAGTCATTATTTATTTGTGTATTTTCTCTCACACGCTCTCTCTCTCTTTTCATATCTCTGTTTCTGTTTTTCTCAGCAGCAGGATTTGCTGATGAAGTTGCTCCAGCAGGCTCCACGTCAGGGTTCCTCGGGCTCCGGGTCGGGCTGGAGCGGGGGACCCATCCCTGGTCTGGGAAAGCAGACCAAGACCCACAACCTCCTGGACATCCAACAGGAGGCTGAAAGAATGCACAAACAACAGCACAGAGCCCAGCAACAGCAGAGGGTAAGACTCACGCATACAAATATCACTGGTATGCCGTCCTGAAAATCAAAATAAATGCATTATGAATGTCTCGCTCTGCAGTGGAATGATGCCTCTTCGTTGTGGGGAGCAGCCGGGTCTTTGGATGGAAAGGTGGGTGGTGGCGGCAGCCCCTCGGGAGGAGGGATGGGCGTCTGGGACGAGGCCCTTAAGAACCAGAGCGCTCTTCGCAACAATATGGGGCTGAAGAACAGCCGCAGCAGTCCTTCATTGAGGTAAACGCAAACAAACCACATGGTAAAGCACAA
Source organism: Zacco platypus (assembly GCA_038088235.1). Lineage (NCBI taxonomy): Eukaryota > Metazoa > Chordata > Actinopteri > Cypriniformes > Xenocyprididae > Zacco > Zacco platypus. The sequence goes on along the minus strand of CM076085.1, from coordinate 36,337,910 downwards.
GATAAGTGGAGTTTTCAATGGCTCATACTAATATCTAGAGCAGTGCTTCCCAAACTGTGGGCTGTAGCTAGTCCAAATCAATATATTAAAATATTCCAATTGTTCTAAAATTAGATTTTTTTTTTTGAAAGTATGTAAGGTTAGTGTTATGGTTTTGAATATATTTGTAAAGAATGTTTACATTATAGTTCTCATAATTCACATGAAATTCTTACAAAATTGTTAATAAATGTTTTTTGGGGGGGCCTTACCCCTCTTAAGTTTGGGAAGCTCTGATCTAGAGCAACTGGACGTCATGGGTAGACAGTTTAAAAGTCACAAATGAGAGAGACAATTTTGCTATAATATGCAATATTTTTATTTTTTCAATGTTTACTCAAAATCCAAGCATGTTTATAATGAAGGTAAGTATTAGGTAAGTAAGCGCTGCAAGACAGCGCGGTCGTGCAGATTTGCACTTTGCAACATCAGGAAAATCCGTCCCTTCCTGACTGAGCACGCAACACAACTGCTTGTCCAGGCCCTGGTCATTTCAAGGCTTGATTACTGCAATGCTCTTCTGGCTGGTCTGCCGTCAAGTGCAATCAAACCTCTTCAAATGATCCAGAATGCTGCTGCACGTCTTGTCTGCAACGAGCCTAAGAGAGCCCACGTCACGCCCCTCTTCATCTCTTTGCACTGGCTACCCCTTGCTGCTCGCATCAAGTTCAAGGCGCTGATGCTTGCTTACAGATCCACCACAGGCTCTGCACCTTCCTACCTCCACACACTGCTACAACGCTACGTCCCCACCAGAAGCCTGCGATCGCTAAAGGAACGAAGACTTGTGGTACCATCACAGAGAGGCACAAAATCACTCTCCAGAACATTCTCCTTCACTGCTCCCTGCTGGTGGAATGATCTCCCTACTTTCATCAGGAACGCAGATTCCCTGGCAATATTCAAGAGACAGCTGAAAACTCACCTCTTCCGTGAACACTTAATCCCCTCATAAATAAAAAAAAAAAAAAAAAAACCCTATCCTTCCCCCTTTTTCCCTTCCTACTCTAGCTTATGGTACTGAGCAATGTATGAAACTTGTATTGTGAGCACGTCCTGTGTTATTTGCCAATTCATGAAGAATCGCTTGTTTGTTTTCCTCACTTGTAAGTCGCTTTGGATAAAAGCGTCTGCTAAATGACTAAATGTAAAATGTAAATGTAAGTATTTGAAAGCAGAAATGTAATTCCTCCATTGTCAAGGTTATCTGTAAATTTTACAAATAGCCGCTTCTGTTAGACCGCTAAAATGATTCAGAGAGGGGCAATAGTAGCGCATCAAATCATTCACGGGTATAAATATAAAGGTATTGTGCATGCAGGTGATTCTGACTGCATGTCGATATACAGTGGTTTCTGTTAAAGCTAATTGTTCTATTGATGTCACTGCTGACTCTATAGAACATTGGCAAGGAAAACTAACTTTACAGAGCTCTGAGAGCCCCCTGGTTGGGAGCATTTCCATTGTGTTGTGGCTCGATTTCGTTGTGTTGTGAACTTATGTTTGCTTTTTAAATTTTGTTGTGTTGTGCACTACTGGGCCACTGTAACAAACAGCTACATTACACACTGCATAAAAGGTATTATTTGACAAAGCATAATAGGGGCACTTTACAACTTGCTAAATCCTAGTAATGTTTGATTTGTGAGCAAAAATCATGGAAACACTGGAAAATTTACATTTATGCATGTGATAGAAAAAACAAAGCTGGGAATCAAACCCATGACCTTGGCATTGCTAGCGCTATGCTTGAGCAGTCCAAAGTGTGTGTTCTGGCTCAACCATTTGTATGTGTTTGTGCAGTGAGCAGTACATGATGAGGGGCCGTAAACGCACTGAGGAGGAGGAGCGGCTGTTGAAACTCCTGCAGGGGATGAAGTCTCAGGATGGCTTCACCACCTGGTGTGAACAGATGCTGCATGCGCTCAACACCTCCGCCAATAACTCTTCCTCATCCCAGGATGGTAAAACATCTCTTTCAGGATTTGCACACACCAGCCTTTGTCTCATTTTGGGATGCTTTACATCGAAAAAAAATGATTTGAAGTACAAATCCTCTTTCGACAACATCTGCCGAGGCTATCAATTATTCTGAAAAATGGCTTAGACTTGTTCGTCTGTGTGTAAAATCTAACAGAAGACATGTTTACAGAGTAAAAACACCCTTATTAGCCTTGCAGGCCAGAGAGTTTATAAGCAAGAAAACGAGTGTGCGTTTGTTTTCACAGTGCCCACTATCGTGGCGTACCTGAAGGAGGTGGAGTCTCCGTATGAGGTGTTGAACTTTATCTGCTCCTATCTGGGCGACACTGTCGAAGCCAAAGAGTTCGCCAGACAGTTCCTGGAGCGCCGTGCCAAACAGAAAGCTAACCACCAGAGACAGCAGCAGCAGGTGTGTGTGACAGGAAGATGTAAAGTCTGTGTGTCTGGTGTTTGCATACTTAAAATAAAATAAAATTCTTGGTCTTCTCTTATAGCTCTCCAAAGAGATGGCTGGACTTAGCATGAACAACTTCCCTCTCCAGGTATAAGTACAACTATACTGACTATATGTACTAACTTTATATTTCCATGATGGGCGGCACCAAGTTTGTTGTTTATCAGATTTTTAATTCCTATGTTTGCCCCTCATTCTTGCAATCTTTTTGTCGGTTAGGATACTGTACGAGGAATGAACCCCAGTGCCCTGCAGTCTGTGTTCCAGGCAGTGCATTCTGGGAAGGGGGGTGTGGTCTATGATCAGGCAGCAAAGCTGAAGAAGAAACAGCCCATGATGCTGCACTCGGACCCAAGCATCTTAGGTAATCTTCCCTCTCTATTGATTTCTCTCTTGTTCTGATTCCCAAACAAATGACTCCTATGAACTGGTTCTTTTTATTGATTCAAAACCTTTGTAGCATAACCAGTGTAGTCCAACTGATTCCTGAACAAATGACTCCTATGAACTGGTTCTTTTTATTGATTCAAAACCTTTGTAGCATAACCAGTGTAGTCCAACTGATTCCTGAACAAATGACTCTTATGAACTGGTTCTTTTTAGTGAATCAAACGCATACAGCTGATATCTTACTGTTATGTTGTACTTAAGGCTTGTGACTCTTAATTCATTGCAGTTACTGATTCATTTGGGATTATTTGGTAATAGAATGGCATTTCTTTTTCCAAAATGTCTTCATAAAATGCTCTACTAGAATTGTTAGTGGAACCGTTAAGGATCTGAAATCTGTTAGGAGGAATTAAAGAATTTTGTACGGTTCTTGTATGGGTTAGACTTCTTCAGAATCAGTGCCCCTGAATAAAATGTTCGCATGGTTTTCTATTTAAACTAGGTTTTAGAACACTTCTGACAAACCTACACTACTGTTCAAAAGATTGGGGTCAGTAAGATTTAAAAATAAATTAATTAATACTTTTATTCAGCAAATATGTTGATGAAAAGTGACAGTAAAGACTTGCATTGATACATTTCTATTTCAAATGCTGTTCTTTTGAAGTTATTCATCAAAGAATCCTGAAAAAATGTATCACAATTTTAACAAAAATATTTAGCAGGAACTGTTTTCAAATTTCATAATAATAAAAAAATGTTTCTTTTGCACTGTTGGGTTATTTTCCTTATCTCTCAATGCCGTCAAATACTCTTAGCCCCTTCAGTCTAGAATGCACAGCTGTGGGAAGAGAGATGAGCGCAGACAATGTTCTATGTTTAAACTTCTTCAAAGATTTATTGCTGCGGGCATTGGTTATGTATACCTCAGGTACACAAAATTAGCATGCAGTGCTAATATCTAATCAACCAATCACATGGCAGCAATTCAATCCATTTAGACATGTAGATGTGGCCAAGACGATTTGTTGGGGCTCGAACTGAGTATCAGAATGGAGAAGAAATATGATTTAAGAGACTTTCAACGTGGCATGGTTGTTAGGGGCAGACGGACTGGACTGGTCAGAAACTGCTGATCTACTGGAATTTTCACACACAAGAATCTCTAAGGTTTAAAGGCCAATTCACACCGCACCAACCAACGACAACGAACAAGTTGGCCGTTGGATTTAGAATGTTATGAAAAATAACTGTCGTGTTCACACTGAACCAACAAACAAGTCACAGAGAGTCAAGTCTGACTGGGAAAAATTGAGATCGACAACTACATACGTGTAACCATGTTAACAATATTTTCAAGCAAGTTTATTAGATTAATAATACAGTATCATATATATTTGCATTGTTTCAAAGTATTGAGGCAAACATAAAAATACTAACCTGAAATCTGAAGCGCTAGCCATCTATCTGATGACTTGAATTGGGGTTGTATAGCCTTCGCCGGTTTTTAAACTTCTTTTAGCGCGACCAATCAAAGCCCTATACAACCATTTGTAGCTAAACAAGCCAAAACGAATTCATTTAAAACTAAATTTAGGTTAAACCTGCGTTGCTCACGCTTATACCTCTCTCTTTCGGCACGAATCCAAATATTTCCATTTCGCGAAGTATTTGGATGCTATAGGCTACTTACTATTTATTATGTAAAGTCCTTCACGCGCACGTTCCAGTATTGATAGAAAAAAATAATCCTCTTCACATAAGTAAAAATGGCATCATCCCAGAGGAGCAGCATTCTGCTGAACGGCACGGATTACACTACAGACTATTTAAATTGAGTTTTGTAACTTTTATATTTACTGTATTTTATTTTTTACAATGAACAAACTGCGATGTAACGTTTGCAGTGCTTTGCTGTGTGTGCGTGAAGCGTGGCGCGATCAAACCGCAGTCTTTGCTAGGGACTTGCCTCATCGTCATGGTAACGGTTCGCGGTCATGTCAGATTACGTCAGAGTTTGTTGGAAAACCATACCACGCCGATTAAACATGTTCAGTCAGGTGAAAACAGACTCCGACCAACTCCAACAGACGCCAACAGGGGTATCACACCGGTCCAACAAACTCCAACAGACATGTTTGTTGGCGTTGGTTGGTGCGGTGTGAATTGGCCTTAATGGTCCAAAAAAGAGAAGATATCCAGTGAGCGGCAGTTCTGTGGGCAAAAATGCCTTATTGATGCCAGAGTTCAGAGGAAAATGGCCAGACTAGTTGGAGTTGATGGAAAGGAAACCAAAACTTAAGCACTTGTTATAACCGAGGTTTGCAGAAGAGCATCTCTAAAGACACAACACGTTGAACCTTGAAGCAGATGGATTACAGCAGCGGAAGAACACACCAGTGCCACTTCTGTTAGCGAAGAACAGGAAACTGAGGCTTCAATTCACAGGCTCACCAAAATTGGACAATAGAAGATTGGAAAAATGTTGCCTGATCTTATAAGTCTCAATTTCTGCTGCGACATTCAGATGGTAGGGTCAGAATTTGGTGTAAACAACATGAAAGCATGGATCCTCCTGCCTCCTTTCCACAATATCTCATCCTGTAACCTTGACATTCCTTCACGTATTCAAGCTGAGATTCTATTTATTCTTACAAGCACCAAATCAGCTTAGAATAATTTCTTAAGGATCATTTGAAACTGAAGAGTAAAGATGATATAAATTCAGCTTTGCCATAACAGAAATAAATATTTTTTTTAAAAAATGGAAAGCATTTATTTTAAATGGTAATATTTCACAATATTACTGTTTTTACTGTGTTTTTGCTCTAATAAATGGAGCATTGATGGCCATAAGAAACTTTTAAAAAAAAAACTTTAAAAAAAATCTTACCATCCCTAAACTTATGAGCGATAGTGTACTTTAATTCATCGTAGGCTTCTTTGATAATTTAGCATTCTCCTCCAGAGAAGTGTTTCTCAAATGGTGGGTCACTTTTTTTACTATGTCGTGGAGTGTGTAGTCAAAGAAACAACAACAACAAAAAACATAATTTGAAATGTTTTTCTGATGCAAGACTTTTGATTTGAAAGACTGTCAGAAGCATTTTAAGTAAAGAGTGCCTGAGAAGAACACGTTGTCCTGATGCATTCTCCGCGGTCAGATGAGATGTTGTCAGGCTATATGTCAGTGTCATTCTTATGTTATTTTTGTAACATCTCTCACCTCAGAAAAATGAACTTTCCTGTCCTGTCAGACATATATTGTGGTCATGAGCACATACTCTTCAATTGCTAGTGAAAATGTGGAGGCGCCTGCTGTATTTCACTTCACTACATATAAAGTGCAAAAGAAATTTCAAGAATGCCAAGTCGTAGTTATGTTGTCAATTATTAAGTTACGGTATTTCCAAATGGGGCTACTGTATACTAATCTATTGTATTTGAAATGTCTTTCTATCTCTGTGTCTTTTTAGGGTACTCATTCCATGGTGGCCCTGATCGGTATGGTCTAAACGAGATGGAGATGGTCGAGGATTACTGAATCCACAGCAATAGCTACACGAGGCCTTTAAACCCGCGGGTCCACCTAATCAGACTCCGCAAGTCGAATGTGCACTGCTTTGAGGGGGAGGGGATTGGGGATAAGCCAGGATTAAGGTATCAGTTTAGGGGTGGGTGGGTTTTGCTCTGGGAATAGAAGAATGTAATTCAACAGGGAAGGGAACAGGTGTGAATTTATTTTCGTGTGTGTGTTTGGGGAAAGGGGGGTGATAAAGTTCTGGCACTTACAGCATTAAGCACCTTACACTCAGACTAATGCACTTTATTAAGATGTAATTTGAATAGTTTTTTTTTTTTTCCTTTTTTCTTTTTTGAGACGATTGACATGTATATTTATGTGGTATGGCTTCAGAAATATTACCACATACATATACTTTGTGTGTGTGTGTGTGTGTGTGTGTGTGTTGAACCAGAACTGGAGTTTGTGCTGGGAGGAAACGGTGGCGATTGGGGGACCATTGCGTGTTTCAGTTCAGACATTATCAGAAAACAAATCCTCTCTTTAAAGACAAACACTGTTGTTTCATTTTTTATATTCATATATATATATATAAATATATATATATATAAAGTTTCTATTAAAAAATGTAAAGCTATTATAAAAAAAAAACTTTGATTATAAAACTTGAAGATTTGCACTCACATAAAATGCAAGTTAAAAAGATAAAAAAAAAATGTGTTAGATATAATAGAGATGAATATTTTTGTGATTGTGTGCCTGTGTGTGTATGTGTCTATACACGCATGTTTGTTTGAGATGGAATGAGTGTATTTGTGTGTGCGCGCGCGTTTAAAACATACCAGTCTGCACAATGTATTTTTTTTAATCGCTTACTTAGACGTATGATCAAAAGAGGCCATTTCGTCATTTGGAGTGAATTTTTTTTGTATTTTATGAACCGAATGTGTGAATGTGAATGCTTGTGTACAGGAGGAACTGTGTGTATTACTCCTCTTGTAAATGTGCAGTATGCGAGCGAATTAATGAATGCATGAATTAATGATAGAAAGGCAGAGAGAGAGGGGGGCAACGGCACAACACATCCTCTTTCACCAGCCCTTCATTCCCCAACAAAGAAAGACCTCTAGATTCAAACACAAAAGCTTTAGCCCATTTTATGCCAACCAGCACGCTTTAGTTTTCGTGGCGCGGAACGCGAGAGACGTCTTTCCCTGCCTCCGCTGCCTCATTTTTGCCTCTGTGAGGTTTAAGAACACGTCATTAGTTTTGTCATCGTTGTTTCATTTGTATGTTGTTTTTGAGCTCAATTCAATCCTGTATACTTTTAGGAAATGGTTACTTGTGGTACATACGTTGCGTGTGTGTGTGCGCGTGTGTATTTGTTCTTTTCTGTCCCCACATGTGTGCCTAAGAACTAAAGGGCGAATGATTAGACTTCATTGCTGCCATTAAGACATTATTTTTTTAGCAAACGGGCGTGGTTTCACAAGGCTCCACCCCTACATGCCTCCCATTCTTATGAACCAAGAGCCTCTCTGTACAGTTCTGTTGTAGCCTGGGGATGCTTGGATGAAAGAAATGTTTGATATTTGGAGGATGTGACCTAACATTGCCTTTCTGTCCACTCTCTTGTTCACGAGTGACTGAGGTTCTGACTATTTTTGGCTAAAAAAAAACAAACCACAACAACGACAAAAAAATATATGATCGCAACAAACTGTGCAAGTGCACTCAGCAGTGCACACAAAATGTTTGAATATTTTGTTACTTGTTCATTGTTGTTGTCAAGGACAATGATGGTGATTTATTTTTTTTCTTTTAATGTTATATATGATTATATATGAACCTATGAATATAAACAAAGTATTGGACTACAAGGAAGAGCACTTGGGGCTGCTACTTTTTTCTTCATTTTGAAAAATTTCCTTGGATTTTTTTTTTAGTTGCCACCATGTGAAGTGCTTTTGTGTACTTTTTTTCTTTCCTTCTTAAAAAAAAAAAAAAGTTGAATGTATTCCAAAAATGTAACGGTGTAGATGGAGTTGCTCAACACAGGATATTAAATCGTAATCAGCAGGACATCTAGAGGAGCGAAACTGAAAGTCGTTTTTGTCCGTCAAGAGTTCTTGATGGAAACACGTTCACGATGGCTACCGCAAAAACACACTGCCTCTACAATCCTGTTCATACAAACTTTGACTATGAAAATGAGAACTTAAGAGATATTCTATTCCATACTGGAGTTTTGGTTGTTTACAAACCACACAGACATTTGTGGGTGCTTTTTTCTTCATTTTTGTGGTGATTGAATATGCGATTCTGCAGTTGAGAATCGTTTTGTCGGAGGGGACTTCAATGGCATGACGTCAGACCCTTCCTTTGCATGTGGATTTGAGCGCAGCCTATATAACTTGCTGACTGAAACAAACTTGGATTGCTGGAAACAAGTAATGGAATTACATCAAAGATTTCTTCATGTACCTTTATCTTATGGACAGGGTGTGTTTTTAAGAATCATAAAAGCGACCATATTTTGTTTACTGGACTTATGTTCTTTTGTTTACTAATCTCTCTTTGTAATGAAATCGAAATGATCATCAAGATAGAAGAAATGCTTTATGTACCTGGATAGAAGGCAAAAATCATACAGCACAGATGACCTCTTGGTACTTTGAGATGCATATATTGAATGCTTTAACATTTTTCCCCCTTTCCCCAATCATTTTTTTGTCGTGTGGTTATTTTGGATGGTCATATCTGTGATGGATGTTGATGAGAACACCAACAAAAGAACACGTGTATGACCTTAGATCTGCCAGATAATTCCTTGGACAGTGTGAACGTGCTCATAATTTTTGTATTTTTGGACGTGGTGTCATTGCCATCATCTTCATAAAGATAAAGGGACTAGCACTGCCCTGATACCCTCACTATGCACTTTTCATTTGCTTGAAACTGTGAGGAACTTTCACTTGGGCTTGGAGAGCAGAGGCAGAGAACGTTCGCTTTCTGTCAGCAGATGGGGGCTTCGAGAGGTTTTGACGCCCTAGCATGAGAGTCTTTCTCCTTATGGTGGTTGTTTCTCAGTCTTTTTGAGAACGTCACCACACAAGCTTTACCGTAGAAGGATAAGGGAAGTTTCAGACACATTGGGACTTATGGGAAAATCCTTGGAAATTTCCCATTAGAGGATTTTCACTGAACAATGTTGATATTTAAGACTATACGAACAGTCTCCAAACTTGGTTACAATGTGGAGATTCGGAACATATTTACTCAACAGTGTTCTCCGTTATGTAAAAATGCTTGGTCCAGGGTGCTTTTTTTTTTTTTTGTGGACTGGAATTGATTATTTCATTGATGACTGAAAAGACTGTAGGACAGCTTTTTTTTTTTTTGAATTGGAGATAAATAACTAATAAGCTCCATCAGCTCTACTACCACCTGCTGACTGCATGGCTGAAGTTCACCTTTGGCTTGAAGTGTTTACGGCTCTACAAGACCATCTGTTCGGTAAGAATAGTATTTCTTTGATTGGTTACATGTTCATTCATTGATTTATTGATTCTTTCATTCCCCTATTCCTTCTGAAAATAACTATTAGTGTTAGTTCACTCAAAAATGAAAATTCTGTCATTAATTACTCGCCCTCATGTCGTTCTGCACCCCTAAGACCTTCGTTCTTCTTCAGAACACAAATTAAGATATTTTTGATAAAATCTGATGGTTCAGAGAGGCCTCTATTGACAGCAAGACAATTAACACTTTCAAGCTACTAAACAAAGCTAAAAAAAGCTACTAAAGCTACAGTGGTTCAACCTTAATATTATAAAGCGATGAGAATACTTTTTGTGCTCCAAAAAACCAAAATAATGACTTTTCAACAATATCTAGTAATGGCCGATTTCAAAACACTGCTTCATGAAACTTTACGAATCTTTTATTTCGAATCAGTGGTTCTGATCATGTATCAAAGTGCCAAAGTCACGTGAACTATTGAAATTTTGAATCACTTATGATGTAACGAAGCCTCGTTTACTGAAATCCCGTGAGTTTGGCGTTCCAAACCACTGAACGCATGAACTGTTTTAAACATGTTTTAGTAGCTTTCTAGGCATTGAAGTGTTAATTGTCTTGCTGTCAATCGAGGCCACTGAGCCATCTTAATTTGTGTTCTGAAGATGAACAAAGTTTTTATGGATGTAGAACGACATGAGGGTGAGTAATTAATGCCAGACTTTTCATTTTTGGGTGAACTAACCCTTTAAGCTACTTCGAGTTAAAGGTGTGTTCAACTACCTAGCAATGACTTTGCAATCCCCAGAGCATCCTAGCAGAACAAAATATGCTAAAACAGTGGTTCACAACCTTTTTTTTTTAAACTCCGAGGTCCTCATTGTCCACAGCATTTTTTGATAAATCATACTTTAATACAAACAACACTCAGGGGAAAGTCAGTGGAGAATGCTTCGTACCGCACATTGACGGGATTGGTTCCATGTTTGTGATGGTAGGAAACAACGTTTCTGAGAAACCTCAGTTTTAATAAGAAAATACTCAGCAATGTTGTTGACTGAGGAATTTGCACATGGTTTGTCTTAAATCATATTAAGAACACCTCATAGACATATAAACAACATTAAAGCCAACTTGAGGCTCTTTTGGGTATTTACTGAGGGCCCCGGGACCCTAGTTGAGAAGCACTGTGGTGTAGCAAACACCCACAACACTCTAGTATCAGGGGTGTGAGGACTTTTACACACACTCAATTTTCCAGAAAAAAAAAGTATTATTAGATATACTTGTTATTTTCTAAAACACTTTTCTTACTTTACTTTTTACACTTTTTTTCTCTGCTTTGATTAGATCTTTGCTGTTCCAAATCTTCAGATGGAGATGGAGGCTCTCCACTGCTTCGCATTCATCTCCATCTCCTTCTCCTTCATTTCCCATCCTCAGCCTACAGAGGAAGATCCCAAGGTCGGAGATTCCAAACAGCACATGAAATCATGACTGCATGACAAGAACTTAGAACCAGGAGAAAGTGGAGGACTTATGGACTCATGGCACCATATTCGGACTACTAAGAGGAACATGTTTCCTTGCCAGGAGGAGGGAGTGAACTGTGAATGCTGGAACAGCTGAACTATGAGATCTCGAACTTGCACAGAATAGTTCTGCTCTAGTGCAGCCAGAGTTAACCTTACAAACACAGCACACACATGAATAATAACTGAAATACACCTGCATACACACACGTTAAAAAGTGAATTATCGATTACACAAATGCTCTCTGACATGGCTTAACACAATCCCACTACACTTTAATCTGGCTGCCGTGTAAATATTGTATATAACCTTAACCCTTTTCCCTTTATTGGGTTTTCAGGTTTGTGTGAATTTTTTTTTTTCGAATTTTTTTTTCTTCCTCTCTTGTATGACATGCCTTAACAGTTCAGTTCTGCCTATTAAGGCACAATTAAGATGTGTAAAACAAAAAAAGGAAAAAAAGTGAGACTAGCTCTGTGACATAACAGCGTGTGATTTTTATTTAAGGAACCCTGAAATGAGTTATAACATTACAAATGATCCCCACAAAAGACGTGTAATTGATGACTTAATACTCTTTTTGGTGTACCTGGGCAAGTTTTTCTGATGATGCAAACTGATGTCGAAACAGTTTTTGCTTTGCATTTTCAAAATCGGAGGCAAAGCTGTTTCCAGGTCAATTTAGTATGAAATGTTTAACATAAAAAAAATTCCTTTTCGTCTTTGATCTCACAATAGAAGTGGGTGTTCAGAAATACTAAAACATGCTTGAGCTAAAGATCAGAAAGATTGTGATTTGTACGGCATTGCCTTCTTAAGATGATTAGTTGCAGGTCAGATTAAACTAGAGATGCCTAATGTCTTTACTGGTATGCAAAAATACACGTTTTTAAATGTTAATGATAATAAAAATACATGTTTGTCATATCTATTGATTTCATTGTGTGAAAAGCAACAACACTGTATTGACGCTGTCACAGAGCCGTGTGTTCATGTTAAAGTGATCAACTGAATAATAATTCAAATTCTAAATCAGCAATGCGTAATGAGATCTTATGTCTATAGTCATACTTATCAGACATGTCTGAGTTGGATATCTTGAAATTTCCAGAGATGCAACCATTAAAAAATGTCATAAACCATTTTGACAATGTTTGAATATTCAATATGTGAATAGTTTTTGGGGTTTCTGGTTTGTTTGAAGAAAATTAATAAATACTTCTGAATGAAGCACTTGTTTGGACTTTGGTTTTCTCACTATTTGGGGTCAGGGGGGTGTTCCAGAAAGCAAGGTTAACTTACCGTCACATATACCCTCAACTCTTGGTTGATTAACCCAAACCTTGCTTACTCGAGGTATGCCAATTCCAAAAACACATCAGAAAGTAAGTTCAGCCAACCCAGAGTATGTTCCCGGTTAACACACAAGACATTCTCAACCTTGTGATGAATCGATGATTCACCATGGAAACACGCTAAGAAAAAGCGCGCTATTCTACTTCCTCCTTCTTTTGTTTAATGGCGATTTACATAACTTACTTAGTGCACCTGTTTGGTGGTTGTGTAATCATTTTTCAATATTCTTATTGAATAAGAATTATATTGTTTGTTTGATGATACATATTTAATAAGATATCATGTATAATTTAATTACTTAAAATTCATACAATGTGATTTTCTGGATTTTTGTTTTAGATTCCGTCACTCACAGTTGAAGAGGACCTATGATAAAAATTACAGACTTCTACATGCTTTGTAATTGGGCAAACATGCAAAATTGGCAGTGTACCAAATACTTGTTCTCCCCACTGTATATACTGTGTATACATACATATGCACTATTTTATATATATATATATATATATGTATGTATGTATTGTATAATATACTATTGTATATATAACTGTAACTATATAGCAAATTAAGTTACATTAATATATCTATATTAATTAAATAATACGCATCTGAATACCTCTTAATCAAACTAACCTTGGAACATAATCTTCTCCAGAGCAGGTTATGTTCAGAGAGTAAGTTGCTATTGCTACCTACTTACCCGGAAAGTTACCTCAGTTTTTGGTACCGAAAGTTGAGGTTATCAGCTTACTTACTCTTAAACATACCTGGGTATGTCACATAACCTGCTTTCTGGAATACCCCCCCAGGTGTCATTTCTGCCAAATGACATCAACAATGACTTGTGTAAACATTTTATGAATCAACTATGGCTTGAGTCTACATCTCATATGAGTAAACAAGATTAAACATTTTTAAATTATTCAGGAATTTTAAAGTAAGCAGTAAAATTCTGATTTAATGGCTACGTTCAATGTATACGATTTATATTGAAAACCTGCTTACTTGTGTAGAAACGCAGTATGATGCAAATATCGCGAGAGTTAGGTGACCTGGGAACGCATACAGACATGGCGGCGCCCTGTGATTACAAACAACGCGTGAGTTCCTGTTGACTCTAGGCTCAGCGCACTGCATTACAGGTGAGATACTCCGAAACTGTCATCTGAATTCTGTAAAATACGTACACTGAGGGAAACTGTCTGATTTGTTAGATCCAGAGCACAAGATACGTCTGACATGAATTAAAGAAACAACCGGTAGAGTGACTCTCTTTGGCTGGACGAGTCAAAATGCTATAACCGTAAAAAACCGTTAACTTACTCCTGTAACCTGCATTACCATATATATATATATATATATATATATATATTATACATACATACACACACTAGATTATATATTATATTTATCAGAACAGTACATGTAATTTAGCAGTTATGTTTTTTGGAGGTAAAATTGCATGTGTATATTATTGTCAACAATACAATACATGTACATTAAAGTATTTTTAAAATGTCTCTATTGTTTATTATGTGTTTTGTCAGTAAAAAGTATACTATCTTTTTTCTTTTTTTTTCAAATTTTGTAGTAAACTATATAGTTGATATCATAAACCGTAAAAGGAGATTACCAGAAGTACCTATCTGACACATCACTTTTCATTATAGTTTATGAATGGTAAATAAAATGTGAATGAATCCTAAGGTGGTGATTTCTGGCTAGTTTCTTTTGAAACTCTGATATGCATAGAGCAGATTGTTTTAGTTAGTATTTATGAGATTCATGTAATGAAATGTGATGTGTCAAGAAGGTACTTATTGGGAATCTCCTTTTACTGTTTTCCAATTACATATAATATAAACTTTTACTACAAAATACTATATATTTTGATGTTTATTATTGCCTGATATCTTAAGGTATGCGCTTACATGTAAGTTTAACTCTCACTGCCACTGTATGTAATCTGTATGTGAACTCCATGACTAAAATGAAATGAATTGTGCTTGTTCCCCAGGCCTCTGGACATAGATTTACCTCTAAAGACAGCATGTCAGGTGCAGGTCAAAGCAGTGATGGTGGTGCAGGACAAGATGCAGAGGCTGATGGAGAACCTCCTCACAAGGCTTATCTTCAGGGAGGGGTGGATGAAGAAGAGGAAACGCCACCAGCAGCGAAGCAGCCTCGACTGGAGCAGGACGATGTGGGTCTTGATTTATACCTGATACAGACGCCTGTGGAGCCTTCAGCGGAGACATGTGGGAGACTGGGTGCTGCTGGGACTCTAGAGGAAGGTAACGCCATTTTTGCAAGCACTTCTGATTTACAGCATCCTGTTTGGCACAATGTCTGTATGGTCTTCTGATGTCTTAATATGTGATATAAACTCCATATGTTGTTCTCGTACTGCCATCTTTAAATAATTACACGAATATTGTCCTTCAGTCTTTCATATGCGTCCAATTTTATAGTTAAGCAGCTCTCCGTAAGTGAACCGTTAGTTCCTTTTTATACATTTTAATGATTTTATTTTCCTTGGATGTGAAATGAGATGTGATCTAACAGTCCAGGGTTCACTTTTGTCATGGTTCATCACATGTGAACGCCATTGAATGTTGTTCACTTGTCCAATACAACTGCCTTTAATCACAGAGAGCAAAGTTAACATCAAAGCGGTTTTATTTGCTCTTTTTATTTATTTTCTCTTTTAAAGCAGGGAATCAATACCCACAGTGAACAAACCATGGATAACTGTGGCATAAATGTTTAGAATATAATTTTATTCAATTAGCACCTTTAAAGATATCTTTACCAAGAGTTATTAGTAAAAATAGATCTTAAAAGTCTTTATTTAGGTTTTTCTTGTACTTTTTTATCTTTCTTTCCATAAAAATAGCCACAGAAGCTTAAATTTCAAACATTGTTTAATTATTGATTATTTGACTTATGTCAGGTTTATTAAATTAAATTAAATTAAATTACCAATATGTTAAAGGTGTAAATTAATATAATAATAATAATAAAAAATAATGAATTAAGTTTTGGATTACAGATATTTTCACACAACTGATCATACTGTTTGCGATAAAGGATATATATTTTTTTAATATTTTGTTCCAAGAACGAATGTTTTATGAGATATTACAGTTTTGCGTACAAGTTAAATTATGCAACTTTGGATGGAAACATAACTCATGTTAATTTGATTCTGTCAGTTGCCTGTCATCACGCTGATGAAACAGAACGTGCTGTGGGACCTGAGGAAATTGAAGGAGACGTGGAGTTGCCTCAAAATGGAGCAGAGAACAGAGAAACGCTCGGACAGACTGAGGAGGAGCGAGCAGATGAGTCTGAAACGAACAGTCCAGAAGACAACTCTGCTCAGCAGCACTAGTAAGCATGTGGCCATCTTAAGCTGTTGTGAAAGGAAACATGGCGGGAACAAATGCATTTTGACAGTTGCAGTGGGACAGGGATATTTCCGGCCAGCCATTGTGTGGCAGCTCAATGCCGTCTCTTTGCTGTGTCCGCAGTCAATGCCTCGACTTCGGTCAGAACCCTCAGATGCTGACGGGCTCCTGGGCCGAATACACCCATACCGCTGAGAATTACCTCAGAGGCTGCAAATGGTGATAACTGTTAAAAGTGACTCATTTATGATGGCTATGTTGTGTAAACTGTATCACAGTATCGATCTTTCTTTATGATGCCTCTCTTCAGGGCTCCAGATGGTTCCTGCATTATTTCAAACAGCGCTGATAATGTTCTCCGCGTGTATAACCTCCCGCCCGAGCTGTACAGCAGCCGCTGGGACATGCTTTCTGAGATGGTTAGCCTCTTGCATATCTTTCATATTTACCATGTATTTGTAGCAATAAAAACCCTAAGCAGGGATCAGTTACCTTTTTATGTAGAAGTGATTTTGGCCTGTGTTCAAAATGATAAATGTCTCATGACCAGTGTTGGGAGTTACGCATTACAATTTACGCAAATTACGTAATCAGATTACTTTTTCATGTAACGAGTAAAGTAATGCATTACTTTTAAATTTACATAAAAATATCTGAGTTACTTTTTCAAATAAGTAACAAAAGTTACTTTGTTTTCCCTTGTATTGACTGACACCTCTCCTGTTCTCATGTCGAGAGAAATCAGGAGTAAGTGCAGGTGTTGTGTGCGCTGTGTGTAAACATGATGTTTTTTGTAGCTCTAGACTAAATGTGAGCAAGCACTGTACAGGTGTGAATTTGCTTTTCCTTCCACCTGAGGTTTATTCATTTTACTTTTGGTGTGAAAGAGCCTAAAATTAGCTAAAAACTATTTTTTTTGTTTTTTTTAATTATAAAACAAACAAGCAAGCCCAGACGAGGTGAGAGAAAGTAACATATCACTTTACTTTCCATAAAAAGTAATGCAATTAGTTACTTTTTTAGGGAATATTGTAATTTTGTAATGCATTACTTTTTTAAGTAACTTTCCTCAACTTTGCTCTTGACATAATTTAAATGTAGACTGCTTAATACTGGCATCTTCATTTTGACAGCTGTGAGACAAAACATCTTTTTCTTTTTTTTTTTAACTAAACCCTCAATTTATAATTTTATACCAACATTCTGGTTTGCTTAAAAGACATATTTGAAAATTCTGTACACAATATATGAGCTAATAATGCTGTTGCTTCTGTTTGTGTCCACTCAGAGCCCAGTGCTGAAGATGGTAGAAGGAGACACCATCTATGACTACTGCTGGTTCCCAAAGATGACCTCCATGGACCCGGATACGTGCTTGTGAGTGTGTATATATAGATTTTGTGTGTCTATACACTACTGTTCTAAAGTTTTTTTTTTTTTTTGCTTTTTTAACGTTTTTGAAACTCTTATGAGTATAAGCATTATCAAGTATCAAGCATTTTTTAATCAAAAATACAGTAAAACAGTAATATTGTGAAATATTATTAAAAATTTAAAAAACATTTCTGTTTTAATATATTTTAAAATGCAGTTTATTCTTGTGATGGCAAAGCTGAATTTTCAGCATCATTACTTCAGTCTTCAGTGATTTTTTTTATTCTATTTTTTATTCTATTATGACAGCTGCTTAATATTTTTGTAGAAATTTGAATTTTTCAGAATTAATTTTTTTCAGAATTCTTTGATGAATGGCAAGTTAAAAAGAACAGCACTCATTTGAGGTAGATTTTTTTGTAATATAAAATATATTTTCTGTCACTTTTGTATAAAAATAAAAGTTTTAATTATTATTATTTTTTTAATCTTTCCCCAGACTTTTGAAAGGTAGTGTTTACAAAACATTAGTTTTCTTATTGTTCCGTTGCCTTTGGGTTCAGAGTGCATCTTCCCTTAAAACACCAATCACTGTTATTGTGGTTTGTGTTTGGAATGTTAAGGACTGTGTTTGCTGGGTGGTTTGAACCCCTCTATAATAGTGGTCATTTTGTATTTATCTCAACACTTGTTTTGTAAGCTTGTAAGCAACAGATGAAGCAGAATAAACTGTGCGTTATTATCCATTCAGCAGTGACAGTCAGACTTGTGTAGCAGTGCCAGAATTGATATGGAATCTGCGTATGGTTTGTTCTGTGGAGAATAATTGTGTTTGGATTCCCATTCAGCTCATAGCAAGATAAAACATGCTGCACATGCCAATGTTTTTGATCCCTGACCTAGAGGAGGATCAGAAAAAGCTTTTTTTTCCCCTGTTTTTTCCTGTGCTTTTCACTTTACAAAAACTACATTGATAGATACTTCGTAAAAAACTAATGTTCATGGAATCACATTCTTTGATTCTCTATCCACTCTATTTTCAAACCTGTATTTTTTTTCTAAAATTTGTCCATTTGGTCTCGACTAATATTGGGACCATTTGGATCAAATGGTCAAGTTTCATTCACTGATTAACAGTCAGATTTTTACAATCTCCATTACCTTGTTTACAAAGTGGCCCAGTTAATCACTTCCAGAGACATGGCACGTCTTTAAAGAGATTGCGTTTTAATTAAGCTGCTATTGTTCCAGATCAGCATTGCTGTGTTTCTTTTCTGTTATGATCAGTGCTGATGAGCCTTGTCTCCTCCTCTGGTGGAGATTGTTGGACTCAACCCAGAATGTAAATTTCAAAGCTTGTATTTATTGTGGCTGCTCACATTTCCTGTACTTTCTGTGAAACCCTCTGGAGGAAGTGAGTGGTTTTGATTGTACCTATTTATAAAACTGTTAGTTCTGGCTTTAAAATGTAACTGATTTTGCACTGTACCTAACAACATCCTTTAGATTCCCATAACTCTGGTAATTTTATCTGTCTGTCTGTCTGTCTGTCGGTCGTTCTGTCTATCTGTGTTTGTTAGGGTTTGCAGAAAGTACTGCTGGAATTGTTTAGGTAGGAAGTAAGTGGTCTCTTATTCTTCCTCTCCAGTTCTGTCGCTCCAGTTCTCTTTTAATGATGTTCTCTTTGATGGTTATGTTTTTTGTTGGACAAAAGGCAATGGAACAGAAATCAGTCCGAATCAATGCCAGTCGTCACGGATAACTGCGGCAGGTTGCTAACGAGGGCTCGTTAACTGCGGCATGTGCTGTTTCACCCACACCCAGCATCAGTTCTGATCAAACGTTGTTTGGGATTACAGAATCCGCCCTGCAGCGACCGAAAATGACAAAAGAAAGAGAGGAACGACAAGTCGTGAGTCAAGGACGAAACTGTAAACTTCATAAAGAACTCATAAAGATGAAGGGGATGAGGTTAAAGAAGTCAGATGAGACATGCTCTGTAACAATTTGTCATCTTTTATCTGGTTTTAGTGATGTTGTTTACAGGTATTTCTGAAGCATTGTGAAACACAGCAGTTTTTGAGCTATTCTCTTCCAGGCGTGCAGAGCGTAATGTTCTGGCTTCTGGCATTGGCTAAAGAGCTGCTTGAATGTCCACAGGGGTTGATCATTAACTCTGACTTATGATTGGCCGCTCCCTCCAGGGGAGGTGCTTAGTATTCAAGTCATTTACTTCCTCCATGTCTACTAAAGTCATTTGGTTTCTCATTATTCATTTTTCTACTGTATTGCCCTTCTGTTGAGACAGAACGTCAGATTTGTACTTGAGGGAATGGTTCACCCAAAAAATTAAAATTCTGACATCATTTACACACCCTCTTTCCAAACCCATCTTTTCAAACCCATATGGGATTATTCTGTGAAACACAAGCATAGACCATTTAGTGAATATTTGGTTGGGTGGATTCATCTTGATGGCAGTACATCGTGACTCAGTTTATTGCTTGATAAAGTAACTAAAAAGGTGGATTGACTTTTACTCTTGTTCAGAGTTGAATTGAATTTCACAGTCCAGTCATTTTAATAGGAATGCACATGACCAGGAATTTCATGTTGGGGGAAATATTTTCCTGTGCAGATATCATATCTGGATCAAATTCACTGCATTGACCAACAGACAGCTGCTTGGCTCAAATGTTCTTTCACTCTTCCATTTGTCCTGTTACAGACTCAAGTGGCTGGAGTATGTCAGAAACTGAACACCATCTGTATACTGTATCCAGTGTAGACGGCATCAGCGATTATAAAGGGTTTTATTTGCTTTTGACGTGATGCTCATATCCAGGCAAATGTCAGCCATTAAGTGACTGAATGCCAGTGGGCGGGGCCTATGGTGCAACGATGTTGTGCACCTGGCATTAAGATACGTTTTGGTTGATCGAATCACAAGTAGACATACCCGTTTACACCTGGTATTGTAGTCTCTTTTGTCCACTTTCAACCTATTCTGTCCTGATATCTTCAAGGGGAGGGTCTTTGGGTGGCTAAAGGTATGGGTTTTTTCAGATCTTTGAATCTAATGGATAAAATAAGCTAGCGCAATTTACATTTGAATGCGCACAGACGATGGAAAAATACACTGAGAGCATCAGCTTTCGTTTCTGCTCTGACAGCCACAAGACTGCCCGAACGCAGTGAGTACATTTTAGAAAGCAGGAATGGTGGTGTGCTTGATACATTTTTCATCTTCAAACCAAACTTGAGCCTTCAGCACACAAAGTTTATAACTCGTCTGGCGACAGTGCGCTTCCCATAATGTCTATTGTTTAGGTCGGAAGAGGGTAGGAGGTCTTGTGTGGCTGTTCGAATGCACATGAGCATTTACACTATGAAACTAATCCACTCGAATGTGTTTTCGACTATCTCTGGAAGTGACCTAGTCCACCTCTGTGGATTTAATGGGTGGAGGGATAGAGTTATGGGTATGGTGTGGTTGGACCTTCTTTCTCCACCCATTATACCAAAATTACATCCAGAGAGAGGGAGCTGGACTTCACGCTCCACCCATGGCTCTGCGTGTCATGTCACTTTTAAACATGAGCAAAATCTGCATTGGGAAGCTTTTTTGCCCTTATGTGAAACTCTCCGATTTCTATTGCAAGATTTTGTCTGAAATCTCACCAAGCAATGGCAAATATTACCACGCCATAAAAGTGTGAGCTTGCTAATGCCTAATGTAGCTTGCTAATTTTCCAAGCACTTCAATTGAATTTGGTGAAAAACAATCTGATAATTTAGCAGTTTTACAGTAAATTCATAGCGGTCACTCGTATTCACGTGAGTATTTAGTCCTCACACGACCAAATTTCCATGCAATAACTTGCTTTGTTTTTCTAT
This sequence comes from Zacco platypus, assembly GCA_038088235.1. NCBI lineage: Eukaryota > Metazoa > Chordata > Actinopteri > Cypriniformes > Xenocyprididae > Zacco > Zacco platypus. Next base: position 36,316,432 of record CM076085.1, on the reverse strand, counting down.
TTCATCCTGAACGGTTTATAAATGGCTCTAGTATTTTTTTAATATTATGAAATCCTTAATTTATGTAATACAATGTTTTAGTTTGTATATAGTTGTGTGTGTGTGTGTGTGTGTGTATCGTTTGTATTGTCTCGTATCAATGCCAAGGATTTATGCTATTATTATACAAAACCTTTTGCCTAGGGATTTTCCAATCTTTTTGAGGGCATGTGTTCATATGCCAAATGTCTTTTATCTAGCGGTAGTCGTCATCTTTCACTTCAAATTGTCTTTGCTGTTAATTTGTTAGATTCTCTATTGTGAATGAGTCTTTTGTGCTGCTGGTTTAGATTAAAGCCATACTTGATTTTCAAGTCTGATGTAGAGTTTTTAAATTTTGCAATAGATTTCAGTAACATGCAGTGTATTTCAGTTTGTCTCATTTTTCACTTTCCTCTTCAGCATTGCCAGCAGTAGTCGGGACAACCCGGTCCACATATGGGACGCTTTCTACGGGGACCTTCGTGCATCTTTTCGACCCTACAACCACCTGGATGAGCTGACAGCGGCTCATTCCCTGTGTTTCTCTCCCGACGGCTCTCAGCTCTACTGCGGCTTCGATAAAATAGTCAGGGTCTTCCACACCGACCGTCCTGGGAGAGACTGCGAGGAGAGGCCCACCATGGGTGAGTGTCCCTCTTGTAGAGGAATAACCACTACATCAATCACTCTCACTCTTCAAACGGTTTTTAATCGGGGTCATTAAGACGGCTGTCTGGTTTGCATGGGTGTGGAATTCCTGTAATCCCATTTCATTTCTCTTTGTTTGTTCGGGTGGATTCATTCCAAACGCATTCATGGCAAGAAACACATATTTGGCTTGATTAAGCTAACATAGCATGCACGGCTCTGACCTAGACAGTGGCTGTGGATATAATTATCTTAGCATGTTTGTAGTGACTGACTCATTCACATTGTTTCAACACTGATATTAACACTGGATTTAACACAAAAGATCTTTGTTCAGACTGATTGTGTTTGAAAAGGTACAATCTGTTATATTATGATTTTGTAAAATAGATTATATAGTTCCATCTTTATATCCTGATTGGATGAGCCACATACAAGGTTGTTATGAAGTAGGTGATATACGTACACTACTGTTCCATAGTTTGGGGTCAAATAATTAAAAAAAAGAAATGAATGCTTTTATTCTATAAAAGGGCATTTATAGTGTTACAAAATATTTCTATTTCAAATCAATGTTCTTTTGAACTTTCTATACATCAAAGAATCCTGAAAAAAAATGTATGATGGTTTTCACAAATATATTAAGCAGCAACTGTATTCAACATCCATAATAATAAGAATTGTTTCTTGAGCAGCAAATCAGCATGTTTGAATGATTTCTGAAGGATCATGTGACACTGAAGACTGGAGTAATGATGCTGGAAATTCAACTTTGCCATCACAGGAATAGAATACATTTTAAAATGTACTGAAATAGACAAGTTATTTTAAGTTTTTTTTTTTATTTAAAATTATTTTATTTATTTATTTTGAATATAAGACACAAAAAAACTTTTGAAAGTAGTGTACATCTGATGGGACATCAAATGAATTCTATGTTTATGTGGAAAGTTGCATAAAAATTTTTACATAAGCAAGTAAAATGAGCTTCTCATTAGACCCCTTAATAACAAGTTCTTCCTCACCTGCGCTTGTTTGGGAAACGCCCCTCTGTATTTTCACATTATTATATTCATAATATTCAACACATTATATAAATGCATCGCAATTCCTAGATCGATTCTGGTAGAATCCCGATACATTCAGAAACTCTTGAATCGATTCTGAGCTTAGTTTTTAACAGCAGATGGCACTCTAGGCTAGTTTTTAACCACATGCTCAAATGCTCATGAAGAAAAGCGCTGAAGAGCGCTCATGCGTTCGGCTGAGTCTGAGAATGTACTTGCACCTCAGAATGCTTATATGACTCGAAGTTAATGTAAAAAGCCTTGTAATTTGCTTCCACCTTTTTGAACTTTATTAATTGATTATTTTATAGAAGGTTTAAAGTGGTGTGTGTAAGGAATTAGGAGGAAGCAGAGTACGGCTGTTTCTATAGCACGCAGTTCTATATCCTGTTAAAAACTAAGCTCTGAATCGATTCGTGAGAGAATTGCGATACATTAGGAAAATGTCGAAATCACTCCAGAATCATTTCTCGATTGGCGATGCATCGATTTATTGTCCCATCGCTTATTCTCTAATGCAAAACCAAACTAATCACAAAATAACTTTTGTTCCTGTTTTTCTTCCTGCTCATTTCTGCTTTCAAGTGAAGAAACAGGGTCAGACTGGCATTATCTCCTGTATTGCCTTCAGTCCATGCCAGTCCATGTACGCCTGTGGGTCATATTCTCGTTCGGCCGGCATTTACTCTTGTGAGGATGGTTCTCTGCTGACTCTGCTGCCAACTCGACACCAAGGAGGCCTTACACACCTGCTCTTCTCACCCAATGGCTATCACCTGTTTACGGGCGGCCGCAAGGTCAGTGGGCTCACACGGGCTGTATTTCTGTCCCTCATATTTGTCAAATTAAATATGACAGATATCAGATACATCAGAAGCACAGTTATTTGCTTGCGTGCTCTAGCTAATACCATGCGTCACTCACTGCCTTTAGGACTCAGAGATCTTGTGCTGGGACCTGAGAGATCCAGGACGGGTTTTGTTCTCCATGCACAGGAAGGTCAATACCAACCAGCGTATCTACTTTGACATGGACCAGTAAGATCAAGACTTACAACTGAAAACTCAACCACAGTAATTGGACCCATTTATGTGTTGCTGATATGTTGATATTTTTGTGTCCGAATTAGATCTGGACGATATTTGCTGAGTGGGGACACCGATGGTGTGGTGTCAGTGTGGGACTCCCTCACAGCGCCACCTGATGGAAATGAAGAGACACTACAGCCACTGCTACAGCTTCAGGCGCACACAGATTGTGTTAATGGCATCAGGTACAATTATCATCATTTAAATAATGCTTAAAAAAATGCATTACATCAAAATAGCATGCTAAGTTCACAGATTTGTTTCTCTGAAAAACAATGCTACAGCCAGTTATTTTACTTTGAAATATGCGTTTCTTGTCGGAATGTCCGTTTTTGTTTTGGTCTGTGTGATCCCACCCACTGCCTATTTACCTAATAGTATTTCAACACCCCGGGTTGCCAGTTGGCAGAAAACACGGCGTATTGCAGCCAGCTAACGAACTGGGTCAGAGATCACAGATTCTACTCGACCTAAAAATCTTCAGCATCCATCTATAAATCTCTATGACCAAAGGCATATTAATACACAACTCTCCAGTATTTTGAATTTGGACTGCAGTACTCAGTTCAACCACTTGCTGCCGATATTACATACTGTGCCTTTAATGTAAAAATCTGCTAAATAAATGTCAATGACCAATTATTGCTTTTTTCTTACTCTCTCATTTCTACAGTGTGCACCCTTTCATGCCATTAGTGGCTTCGTCCAGCGGTCAGCGGAAGTTCTGTTGGCCGTCTGACAGCGAAGACTCTGAGCCTGATTCAGACGAGGGAAATGAGATGTCAACAAACAGCATCCGACAGGACAACGCTCTGGTGCTGTGGTGGGCTGGCCCATTGGGCTCAACCAATGAGAAAGTGCAGGAGGAGGAGCCGACAGTTATTGAAAGCTAGAACTTATGATTAGAAAACTGCACTCCAGACAGAACCGTAATCTACTGCCAAACCTATAATACTGATTGCTTAGGTGAAATGTAATTCTGCATTGATTTTAAATGTCGAATAGTCTTTTATTTTTCTTTCTTTTTTTTAAATATTCCAACCTTTTTGCATGTCGCTAGGTTTGTAAACCTCAATCAGTGAAAGTCTAAAAGTCAAGACAAACCAAAATCTATTGAATAGAACTGGTTCTGACAACAAATTACGATTTAGATGACCTGGAACACTGATCTGAAATATGAATAATTCATTCATACATTTCATTTTGTTTGGATGGGTCCTTAAATTGATGTTTACGTTGAGTTTATTAGCAATGCTTTCAGGATCTGCCCTATTGCTGCTGGAATGTGATGCCTCTGGTTTATGATTTAGCTGCGCAGCCTTTTCCGATTTGCATTGGGTTTGTTTTCCTTTCTCCAATGTAAAACCTGTTTTCAGGAAACACGTCAAGTCTTGCCTAGGACTAACTTTAAGGCCTTTCAATGAAGACAGAACAGTTAATTCAGGAGCAGGTTTAATCCATGTAAGAGATGATTTTGACTATGGGAAGGTATGTGCATGATGGACTGAGATGGTTTATCTTATGGTAAATGTGCTATAGAGCTACAGTGGGCAGATGTGAATATATTTTTGTAAGCCTGTAATCTGCTTTATTGTGTGTGAATGTGGTTGGTTTCCTGCCTCTCAGTGAGTCTCGTTGCTTTAGCTGAGCCTGCACATTCCCTTTTATAATAACCTGTTTATGTTTGTTTGTGTGTGTGTGTGCGAGAGAGTCTTTGCATATTCTAATGTTAGCTGTCATTTTGACACAGTGGTTTGCATTGTTACAAATGTTCACTTTTTACAGCTTTACCTTGTGTGTGTGTTGTGCCTGTAATTTTCTCTTTAAAGCAGTGGGTTTAATGTTTCAGGCTTGCTAAACATGCTCTAGTCAGAGTACTGATCATATTACATCCACTGCTGAAAGCTTCAGTTGTTTGTACAAATGTGTAACATAAACCTTTTTTGTACAGTTTTCCTGGATTGTAAGCCACCTCATTCAGATCTGCTTGTGGTTCTTTCTGCTCAGAGAACCCGTTTGCAGCAAGTAGATCGCGGTGGCTGCAAAGATCAATAAACATGTTTACAGAAAAAAATGTCACTTGTCATTCTGTAATTAGTGGTGTTTGCAGAAGTAAGTTACTGTTGCTCATGCTTTGAACAAACCTCTAACTCAAAGTATTAAACTTTGTGCGTAACTTCTCCTGTCCAGCATTTGTGCATGTACAAGAATATCATGCAGATTTTCAAAGCAGTCAGGGGCCTAGTTCATGAATGTTATCTTAAGAACAAATTCTTAAAACATACATTTTAAGAAGTTTGTTTGGATGTTCCTAAGCACAATTCTTGAAGCATTTTGTAAGTATTTCCATAAGAGCATTTTGACAGAAGTTGTATTACAACAAATCCAATTCAGACAAATTTTGTAAGGCTTAATATTTGAAACAAGTTATTACATTGAATTCTCAAATTTTGTCTGAAGAACAATCTTAAAAAAAACAAAACATTCCTAGTCACGGTGACACTGCAGATCTTTTCTTCGACATTTTCACTTGAAGATCAAGTAAAGACATTAAGACATTTTGATTAAACATTGAGGTCACAATAAAATCTGTAATATGCATTTACAAACATGTTAATGTTTTTTTCCATTTCATGTCAATATTTTTTTTTGTAACACAAAACTTGTTTTATTACTTTTTTTAGTTAGTTAGAAAATAAGATTATTGTAGTTAAGAAACCAAAGATTTGGTTAACCTGGTAAACGTGAACACCTGATGCAAAATAGTAATAATTTAGAACTACATACGTATGTCTCTTTTCTAAAGCAACTTGCAAAAAGTTCTTTAGCTGTGTCTGCATCTGAAGATTAGTGAGGATTTTGCTGTTCACACATGCAAACAGAAAATGGATTCCACAATGTGGGTATGAAGACAGTAAAGTTCTTAGTCCCTGCTGGAGGAGCTATGAATTAAAGGCGTAACATGCAGCATTGACTGCACGTAGGATCATGCCTGTCTGAGAAAAGGTCTGGCTTGGATATTCTGGGTGAATCTGATGGTTCTGGTTCATACGTGGGTGCAAATGGCAAGAAGTTGTCAAGTGTGACTGGAAGGTTGTTTGGGTTCTGTGTGGGTGAAAAGAGTTGAGAATGATGAGGTCTTGGCAAAGTTCACTGGAATGAACAGGTTTTTGATAAATTCAGCTTCAGATGATGGCTTTTCATTCAGGCATTAATGTTTTCCAGACATACAGTGATTCATGAGGATACCTGGTTGTTAGAGGTTTGAAATAAGATAATTAGTCGGGTATTTTCTAAATGAGAATGACATAAGAAGCCACAAGAGTGATTAATACTGATTTGATGTAAAGGGAGAATAAAAGTGGTCTATGTACTGAGCCCTGTGGCACCCCGGTGGGTATTTGCTGTGGGGACACCTAGCATCATGGCAGCAACTTTTGCATGGGTGAGCACCATATTGTTTTTAGAAAATGTGAAAATCTATTGTTGTTTTATTCTCTTTTAATTCAAATTAAAATATGTAATTTAGTTTTTGCTTTTATTTTTGATTTGAGTTATTATTTTCAAATATTTCTTTTATATCTTCCTACAGGTGCTAGTCATATAATTAGAATATCATCAAAAAGATTATTTATTTCACTAATTCCATTCAAAAAGTGAAACTTGTATTATATTCATTCATTACACACAGACTGTTATATTTCAAATGTTTATTTCTTTTAATTGTGATGATTATAACTGACAACTAAGGAAAATCCCAAATTCAGTATCTCAGAAAATTAGAATATTGTGAAAAGGTTCAATATTGAAGACACCTGGAACCACACTCAACTAATAACCAACTAATTAACTCAAAACACCTGCAAAGGCCTTTAAATGCTCTCTCAGTCTAGTTCTGTAGGCTACACAATCATGAGGAAGACTGCTGACTTGACAGTTGTCTAAAAGATGACCGCTGACACCTTGTACAAGGAGGGCAAAACACAAAAGGTCTTTGCAAAAGAGGCTGGCTGTTCACAGAGCTCTGTGTCCAAGCAGATTAAGAGAGAGGTGAAGGAAAGGAAAAGATGTGGTAGAAAAAAAGTGTACAAGCAATAGGGATAACCGCACCCTGGAGAGGATTGTGAAACAAAACCCATTCAAAAATGTGGGGGAGATTCACAAAGAGTGAACTGCAGCTGGAGTCAGTGCTTCAAGAACCACTACACACAGACGTATGCAAGACATGTGTTTTAGCTATCACATTCCTGAAGCCACTCTTGAACAACAGACACCGTCTCGCCTGGGCTAATGGCAAAAAGGACTGGACTGCTGCTGAGTGGTCCAAAGTTATGTTCTCTGATGAAAGTAAATTTTGCATTTCCTTTGGAAATCAGGTCCCACAGTCTGGAGGAAGAGAGGAGAGGCACACAATCCACGTTGCTTAAGGTCCAGTGTAAAGTTTCCACAGTCAATGATGGTTTGGGGTGTCATGTCATCTGCTGGTGTTGGTCCACTGTGTTTTCTGAGGTACAAGGTCAACGTAGCCGTATACCAGGAAGTTTTAGAGCACTTCACGCTTCCTGCTGCTGACCAACTTTATGGAGATGCAGATTTCATTTTCCAACAGGACTTGGCACCTGCACACAGTGCCAAAGCAACCAGTACCTGGTTTAAGGACCATGGTATCCCTGTTCTTAATTGGCCAGCAAACTCGCCTGACCTTAACCTAGAATCTATGGGGTATTGTGAAGAGGAAGATGCGATATGCCAGACCCAACAATGCAGAAGAGCTCCATGAAGAAGACTCCATGCCACGCCACATTGCTGCAGTAATTCAGGCGAAACGAGCCCCAACTAAGTATTGAGTGCTGTACATGTTCATACTTTTCATGTTCATACTTTTCAGTTGGCCAAGATTTCTAAAAATCCTTTCTTTGTATTGGTCTTAAGTAATATTCAAATTTTCTGAGATATTGAATTTGGGATTTTCCTTAGTTGTCAGTTCATAATCATCAAAATTAAAAGAAATAAACATTTGAAATATATCAGTCTGTGTGTAATTAATGAATATAATATACAAGTTTCACTTTTTGAATGGAATTAGTGAAATAAATCAACTTTTTGATGATATTCTAATTATATGACCAGCACCTGTATATGTCCAGTAGGTTGACGAACTGATATGTTTTGACTTCAAAATATCTGTGAGGTTCCATTTTGAGGATTATATTCCATTTTCGGCTCTTTATTGCACAAAATGTGACCCACAAATGAGCATGAACCCTGAAGCAAAACATCTCAAATGACTAGCGCAGTGGGAGGCTGCTCATAAAACACTTCCACACAATCAAACGCACACACATACACACACATGCTGGCAGGCATCTTGTCTGAAATCTCTTGGATCAAATCATTCTTGAATGCTAAGCAGCGCAGTCTGTTGTTTTGTTGTCCATGTTGCTAAGCGACCGTCATCAAGTCAAAGGCTGAGAGAAAAGACAAATCCCGAAAGAGAATGAGACATGGTGGAGGGCAGGAAATTGTGAGTTTTTTTAGAGCCAATCTCTGTGCTTCTGTGGACCAAGGTGCAGTGTTTGTGGAGGCAAAATGTGGGACACAAGGTCTCTCGAGAAGATGGTGAACAGGACGACTCTGAGCACACAGAGAGTGCTCCACACGCACATTCTGGGTGAGTGGAGCCTTAATACCACAGAAACATACTCTCTCTTCAAGCCTTCATTAGTGCATACCAGGTCACATCTAGGTTCTTCTCCAGTAGTGTAATCTGAATTCATGCCGAAGGGCAGCACAGAACATTCTCTCTGCCTCAGACAACCAGAGCAAAACACACAGCAATCAGTGCCATCAACCTTCCCACGTCCAGCCTAATGACTTTGGCATTTACTACCGCAGTGTCTGCTACTGGACTTTTGTCCAACAAACAGAGAAATGTAGGAAGAGAGGTCAAAAATTATACTCAAGGTCATGCACAAAAAGAATGAATATGTATTTGAGAGAAACAAAATATACTTGCTTAGAAGTTGCTCTTTCAAAACTCAAAGGTTCACCCAAATATGAAAATTCTGTCATCATGTTCTAAACTTGTATTACTTTAGTTTAACAAAATAGCTACATGACAAATGAAAAATGTCTTATTTTGTATTTCATAGAAGAAAGTAAGTCGTACAGGTTTGGAATGACATGAGGCTGAGTAAATTGACAGAATTTTCAATTTTGGTGAACTATCCTTAGCTAATTGACTTCTTGGTTATGTTCCATGTGTGTTATTAGATGTTTCTCCTGAAATTCCTTACACTGTGTCTATACTTTAGGCGCGACAAAACGACAAATGCAAGTAGAACCTATTGTAATCAGTGAAGTTGTCTACACTGCATGCGGCGCAATGCAACGTGACAACAAATCTCTGACAGTAAACTGAGAGCCAGCTCTATTTCTGATTTACTCCAAGACTTCTGATATAAAGGACAAATGGATTTTCAGTGTTTGTTTTACATTTACATTTACATTTAGTCATTTAGCAGACGCTTTTATCCAAAGCGACTTACAAGTGAGGAAAACAAACAAGCGATTCTTCATGAATTGGCAAATAACACAGGACGTGCTCACAATACAAGTTTCATACATTGCTCAGTACCATAAGCTAGAGTAGGAAGGGAAAAAGGGGGAAGGATAGGGTTTTTTTTTTTTTTTTTATGAGGGGATTAAGTGTTCACGGAAGAGGTGAGTTTTCAGCTGTCTCTTGAATATTGCCAGGGAATCTGCGTTCCTGATGAAAGCAGGGAGATCATTCCACCAGCAGGGAGCAGTGAAGGAGAATGTTCTGGAGAGTGATTTTGTGCCTCTCTGTGATGGTACCACAAGTCTTCGTTCCTTTAGCGATCGCAGGCTTCTGGTGGGGACGTAGCGTTGTAGCAGTGTGTGGAGGTAGGAAGGTGCAGAGCCTGTGGTGGATCTGTAAGCAAGCATCAGCGCCTTGAACTTGATGCGAGCAGCAAGGGGTAGCCAGTGCAAAGAGATGAAGAGGGGCGTGACGTGGGCTCTCTTAGGCTCGTTGCAGACAAGACGTGCAGCAGCATTCTGGATCATTTGAAGAGGTTTGATTGCACTTGACGGCAGACCAGCCAGAAGAGCATTGCAGTAGTCAAGCCTTGAAATGACCAGGGCCTGGACAAGCAGTTGTGTTGCGTGCTCAGTCAGGAAGGGACGGATTTTCCTGATGTTGCAAAGTGCAAATCTGCACGACCGCGCCGTCTTTGAGATGTGGTCACTGAAGGTCAGTTGGTCATCGAAGATAACTCCAAGATTTCTAGCCGACTTTGATGGGGTAATGGTGGTTGTACCAAGCTGTATGTTGATGTCATGTTGAAGAGTAGGAGTGGCAGGGAAGACTAAAAGCTCAGTCTTTGCCAGGTTGAGCTGCAGGTGGTGTTCTTCCATCCACGTCGAGATGTCCGCCAGACAGCTTGAGATCCGTGCAGCTACTGTGGAATCATCTGGTTGGAAGGACAGGTAGAGTTGTGTGTCATCAGCATAGCAGTGGTAGGAGAAACCATGTGCCTGTATGATGGGACCCAGTGACGTAGTTTTGCACCTTGTTTGGACACGGTGTTAGGATAAATAAAAAGCAGACACAAATAAGACAACTGTTGACATTAAGAATAGAACTGTAAATTAAAATGGACAGCATTTCTCAGATACTATAGCCTTGGAAGAATTTAATGAGACATATTTGGAAAAATCTCTTTACATTACAGGGTATCTTGCCAAATCTGAGCACAGTTGGAGACGTTTCTAATCTGAAACTCTAGAAAGAGTCATGTGGGTCTTTTTCCACAGGAGAAACATGTGGAAAGACTTAAACCAAAGTTTTCATTTGCTCTCCATTAAATCTTGTCAGTATCCAGGATAAACGAGTGAGATATTAGAGATAATATTTTTGTTTTTTCTTTCCTATGTGCATCTGAGACACTTCCTTATGAAGCATGCATGAGATCTTCCGTTTATAATACATATTTAAAAGCCATATGTAATTTTTTCACGATTGTGATCACTTGCCACCTGTTACAACCACTGACTTTCATGCTAAAACCACTTTTTCTTACAGAACTAGGAGAACAGTTGTGTCCATGGTCATCTCCCAACGCTAGAACGGACAACAACCTAAAATTGGCTCCAAACTCGGTCAATTCTCAACCTGCGATTGGACGGGAGCAGCCTGACCCCCCCGCCATGGAGGAATTTAAGCAGTTGGCAGAGGAGGAGAAATGTGCTGCCCTTAGACTCCAAGAGGAGGTGAATATTTGTAATCCTCAAGTGAACCATGTCAAAAAAGTAATTAATACAGACATATTAGACTGTAACACTGTGTCTCCTGGAATTCAGAAAGCCATATTTTAGTCTCTAGGGGAGCAGTCTGGAGAGATTTTATTAGGACTTGATTAAAACTTTCTGATAAAAAGAGCCAGCTTCTAATTCAACTTCTTTTTCCCTGTCCAGCAGCAACATAATCCTTAACTTCTCTCCTCGCCGCATCCGAGTGTCAGATTTAATGAATGATCCGGTTGCTACTCCAATGCCAGTAGCAGTCAAATCTTTGCCATTGTGTCAGAGAAATGAGAAGAGCTTTTGTAATAGGGTGTAATTGCTTGTGTAATTGCTCTCCAGGGAAAGCAAGCAGCAGCCAAACCCAGAGACGACTCTCTTCTTCAAAAGCTCAGTACAGTTGCCCTGCCAACACTGATCATCCATCCTTTTGTTTTTCTCCTTCCCTAACACCCTCTGTCTCCTTGAGTTCTCTCTACCTCTCCATCTCCCACTTTCCACTTTCACCCCAACATCATCATCTGACCTTCTCTCCTTTTTCAATTCATCCTTCTCTGTCCTCCCCATTTGCTTTTATCCCTTTTCCTCCTGTTTTCTTCTTATCTTTATTTCATCTCCTTCACGTCTTCCACAGAGTCTGCAGGCCCGGTTTCGAGAGGCCCTGCGAGCGAGGGACAGGCTGGAGGCTGAAATGAGGCGAGAGCTGCAGGTCGAGCTGCAGGCCCAGTCCAGAGCTCATTGTGAAGGCCTGAGGGCTCAGATGGAGTTAGAAAAGGTCCAGGCCGTAGGGGAGGCCTGCAGGAAGCTGCGAGAACAGCTGCACAAAGAGGCAGAGGAGACCAAAGAGACAATAATACAGACTGTACGAGAAGAGACTCAGGTTTGCGTGTCTTGGTATTTGTTTGTCTATCTTTATAATCGGACATTTGGTTCCCAGATAAACCTAGATTGTGGTGATCTACCTTGAAGTCAGCTTCATAAGAGCACTAAATAAAGTCTTGTTTTGCGTGTAAATATGTCAAAACATGTCTGTTACGTTATTTGGGTCAATAAAAGTGCTGCATGTCTAATTCGCCACTGGTTCCCTCGACCAGATGTTGTATGTAGCTCCTCTACTCTCCTATAGAAATCCTCATTTCAGACTAATTTGTGACCGGCGTTTTGTTTTACTCTATCCTCTGAAGGCATTTATTCACCCACTGGAGCCATATGGATTACTTTTATGATGGATGGATGTGCTTTTTGGAGCTTCAAAACTAAGACACTATTTAATGCCATTACAAATCTGGGAAGAGCCAGGATATTATTTAATTCATTATTTAATTATTTAACTCATATTGTGTTTGGCTGAAAAGAAAGTGTTTTGCTGCAGAAAGTCATATACGGCTAAGATGGCTTGAGGGTGAATTATGGGATAAGTTTTATTTTTGGGTCAACTATTCCTTTAACAGGACAAGGAAATGAGGAAAACCAAGGGCTTAAATACACAAGGGAAGAACAGGGAACAGGTGTATAACTCAATTAGAAACCATGGAAGTAAACAAAAACAAGAACTTAGGCGAACGGGAACACTGAAAACTGAACTAAAACACCATAAAACAAAATATAACCCTTACAGTCAACAAATAGTGCCACTGTGCATGGTTGAATGATGTACAAAGTGAAGATTTGCATCAGGCTCTTTTGGAGACAAATCAGACAAATCAATATTCTGTTAACAACTGATAATGATATATCTACTGATTAATTGACTAACTACTGATTTGATATAGTAATATATGAACTGTAAATAGTTAAAGGTGCATTGTGTAGCTTTAGGACGATCCATTGACAGAAATAGATCAGAGAATATACATAACTATGAGTGACAAGCAGGGCGGGGCGAGAGCCGCGAGGGAACGGCGCGAGGCTGGTGACGCAAGTGATTATGAGTCCTGTGAGTTCTTATTGTCCTGTGTTGGCCACCGTCGCTTATTGCAATTCGCAAACTCACTGCTAGATCCCGCTAAAATTTACACACTGCACCTTTAAAGGGTTATTTCACCCAAAAATGAAAATTCTGGCATTAATTACTCGCCCTCATGTCGTTCTACTACCATAAGTCCTTCGTTCATCTTCGGAACACAAATTAAGATAATTTTAGTAAAATCTGATGGCTCAGTGAGGCCTCTATTGCCAGCAAGAAAATTAAAACTTTCAGATGCCCATAAAGCTACTAAAAACATATTTAAAACAGTTCATGTGACTACAGTGGTTCAACCGTAATATAATAAAGCGACGAGAATACTTTTTGTGTACCAAAAATAACAACTTTTCAACAATATCTAGTGATGGACGATTTCAAAACACTGCTTCGAAGCTTTACAAATCTTTTGTTTCAATTCAAAAGTTCGGATTTCACGGAAGTTATGTGATTTCAGTAAACGAGGTTTCGTTACTTCATAAGTGATTCAAAATTTCAATGGTGCACATGACTTTGGCAGTTTGATACGCGATCAGAACCATGATTCGAAAAATAAGTGTTTTGTAGCAGTGTTTTGAAATCGGCCATCACTAGACATTGTTGAAAAGGCGTTATTTTGTTTATTTTGGCGCACAAAAAGTATTCTTGTCACTTTATAATATTAAGGTTGAACCACTGTAGTCACATGAACTGTTCTAAATATATTTTTAGTAGCTTTCTGGGCATCTGAAAGTGTTAATCGTCTTGCTGTCAATAGAGGCCTCACTGAGCCATCAGATTTTATCAAAAAATATCTTAATTTGTGTTCTGAAGATGAATGAAGGTCTAACAGGTGTAGAATGACACGAGGGTGAGTGATTAATGACAGAATTTTCATTTTTTGGTGAACTAACCCTTTAAAGAAACAAAATCTGCCCAGTTTAAAATCTGACCAATCAGAATCAAGTATTTCAGAGATTCATGAGTCATTCTGCTCATTGCCTTCCTCTGTCTCTCAGGAGTGTGTGAGGAGGTGTGTGCAGGACGTTGAGAGAAGTGTTCGTGAAGAGTGTGACTTGAAGGCAGAAAGAGAGAAACGGGTCCTACAGGAAAGACATGAAGAAGAGATATCTGAGCTACAAAACAGGCAAAAATACACATGAAATGCTCATCCTGCTGAGCCCAGATTCCTGTTGTGATGCATCTCAGCTATTCTCTTTCTCCCTCTCACCTTTTGTAAATTTCATCAATTTCTCTTTTCATATCTTTCTGCCTTCTCCCTTTTCTACATGAATCCTGGAATATATAAATTTTGTTTCGGTCATCATCAACACAGTCTCTCCAGCACTCTTTTTTTCCGCACTTTTTTCTTTTAATAATGTTTTGAAGTCGTGCATGACTGTGCGTGTGTGTTCCAGGCTACAGCAGCTGCAAGACAGTCTGGAGCAGGCCTGCAGGGAGCGCATTCAGTATGAAGCAGAGTTTAAGGTCAGCCCCTGTAATGAGGTCATCATGAATAAATGAACAGCTCTAAAATGGGACCTGCTCAAATCCAGCATCTGCAACACCCTGCAATATAAATGACGGAATAGCAGAACTCTGCTTCTTCCCGCACCAGAACATCCTCATACGTTTGGTTCTTATTTACTCTTTCCTCACCATTGACGTAATTTTCTGCCGATTATGACAACGGTTCCGCGTCAGTGATGAAATTTTCCAGCAATCCATGTTTTCACTGTTATAAGGTAGGGGGCGCTGTTACGCATCTTCTGAAAGAATATACAATCTCCAGATCAAAACACAGGCGAAGAAGCTGAAACAAGTGATAGAAGCGTTACTTATGCACATATAAATTAATCATCAAACATTCAACAAAGGAGGAGGTACAGGACTGTGCAAGCTATGAGAGTGTTGACTGAAGCTCCATTTTTGTTTTGATCATCAATCCAATTGGACGTAGTCAGACAAAAAGACAATTTTCTCCGCTTTTTGTTCAAAATGTTGCTTTTTTTATGAAAGAAAAAAAAGTGTAAGCATATATATATATTCATACAACAAAATATTTTGGGGACCATGAAATTTTTGTGAAAATGATCAAAAATGCTGGCACTGACTGGCAACTTAAAAAAAAGAGATATATGCTCAGAATTGTGAGATAAAAGGCACAATTAGCTTCTTTTTTTTAATTATTCGATTTGCGAGATGTAAACTCAGAATTCTCCGAAAAAAGTAAAAATTTCAACACTTGACTAGAGTGACCTCAATAATTTCAGAAGCACCCTCGGTGATTTGATTCTGGAATCGGGCCTGATTCCTCCTCACTCCCTGTCTTAAAAGACAACAGTGTTGGCATTTGACCTTTTGCTTCAGGACGTTTCCATCTTTGGATGAATCCACCTGTCTAACTAACTGCATCTGTCTAACTGAAATGTTATCAGCATGTTCATGTGCTTCCATTTCTCTTTCAGAAGGTGCAGGCCAGCTACAGGCAGTTTGTGGACCTGACTGACTCCTCCCTCCACTCTGATTACCTCTTAAAACTCCGCAGACTGGGGAGAGAGCCAGGGCTCATGGACACTGCGACACAGACTGATGAGATCACCTCTAAACTGTCATCTTGTGATGGACCGTACTGTGCACCTGCACTGTGACATGCTGTACTTGGTCTAAAATCATTTTAAGCATTGTTTTCTAGAAACTATAGCAATATTTGCACTTTGAAAATGTATTTGATACACCACAGGTTCATTTAAAGGGTTTGTTCACCCAAAAATGAAATTTCTGTGATTAATTAATCATATTCAAGGTCCAGAAAACTAGTAAAGACATCATTAAAATAGTCCATGCGACTATAGTGGTTCAACCTTAATGTTATGAAACGATGAGATACTTTTTGTGAAGACATTGTTGAATAAAGTCGTTATTATTGTTTTGTTTTTGCGCATAAAAAGTATTTTTGTCGCTTCATAACATTAAGGTTGAACCACTGTAGTCACATGGACTATTTTAACAATGTCTTTACTACTTTTCTGGACCTTAAATGTGGTAATTATGTTGGTTTCTATGGGGGATAAAAAAAAAAAAACTCTCGGATGTTATCAAAAATATCTTAATTTGTGTTCTGAAAATGAACGAAGGTCTTGCGGGAAAGGAACATGTCGGGTAAGGTTAATTAATGACAGAATTTTCATTTTTGAATGAACTAACCCTTTAAGTAAACTACAAAACATTAATGAAATTACAAAAACCTTTATATACTTTCCTTTATACATTTATCCTATTTTATCCCAAGATGAGAAACTACATAAAAAAATTTCGAAACATGCTAACTTGCATATTAATAGAAAAAAATACATTGCTGTAATTCCTATAATTTCCAGTACATAAAAAGTGTACTTAAGCACAAAAAATGTTATGATGTATAAACATTTTCATATGTTTTTTGCAATCGCATGATATAGTTCTCTGTTGAACTGACAAGTTCATCAGATCAAATTATACATAATTATGCATATTTAATACCCTAATTAGCCTTTTTTCTTTTCTTTTTTGCATTACATTGTGATTGACAATACTGATGAACAACATATTAAATATGTAATAATTTCAAGGAGCAGCTTACATTGTTATTGTTAATCCTATCCTATAACATAAACACGCAATGTGTCCAATGTTACTGACTGAATCCAAATATCCAGTATACTAGACATCATTTTTTCAATCGAAATTGTTAAATGAAAAAAAAAAAATGTGCCTTTTATGCTCTTTTTTTTCAAAGCAACATTCTATAATGAGAAATATGCGCAAATAAAACAGAAAAATATTCAATATAAAATGTATTGTTGCTGTTACCCCACGAAAATCTAACATTTACCCTATTTACCAGACTTTAAAATGCCTGTTATTTACAAACTACTCTTCTTTAAATGTCATTTTTCAGGTCCTTTGATGAAATGAAATGGCATATATTTTATAATAGTAATATTTTATTGCCACTAAATATAAGTTTATTACGTTTTTAATCGTTGTATTAATATTAGTCTTCATAAAATGATGTGTCTGTCCAAAGGAGCGTCCTGATCTGCAGCGTGCGTGAGCGGATTGTAGTACCATCACTTTGCCGCTGGGTGCCAGTGTTGGCAAGGTTTTAGTCCTCCGTCCAGACGCCTTGGGTTCCATCAGCAGCGCTTAGTTCATAGTACACTTCTTAATTGTTGTTTTCAGATGTAATAGACAGGCATACAAACACAATTAATCGCCGATTTTTTTTTTCCTTTTTACATACGCAGAACGTTGAAAATCATTCCAGATTAAATTGGACGGTAGAGATATTGATTAAACAAGCTCTTTATCGGCTGCATATCTTACTAAGCTTGTCATTAGTGTCGTTACCACCAGCATGAAATGTTATTACATGCACCGTTACCAGCGAATGCACGGGGGGCGCTGTAACTCCGTAAGCCGTCGCTTCTGAATGCACAGCGTTGATCGGGTGCCAGGGATCACGATCATCATATCAAACGGAGAAGCAGCAGCCACAAAATGTACGTGCTCAGAGACTATTATTTTTTTTATTTATGAATATAGAGAATCCTTTACGCGAGCACTGGGAAATATGTTTGGTATATGGATGTGTTTATGACTGGCGTGATTTAAAAGCACCTGTACATGCGGAAAAAACAAATCCCCCAAAGAAAAATCCGCTCTGTTAGTCCGCACTCCAGCCGGAAGATGGGATTTTTCTTATTCGAGCGCGCACACCTCCCCGTTCCCCCTCCCGCTCGCGCGCGCTCTCTCTTTCTCAAACAACTCAGTCTGTCAGTGCGCGAGCGTTAGGAACAAGTCTCACTAGTCGGATTTGCAGCCAGTGAGAGAGACGCGTCGAGAGAATCCAAGCAGGACAGACGAGAAATGAACTATCTAATGACTTGCCACATCCGAGCACATTCTCAAATACCCTGCAACCGAAACCCATGAATAAGGATTGCAATATTTTTTCCACCCTGGAAAATCTGGCAATAATTTTGTCAGTCTCGACACATTTGTAAATTCGTGTTGGTTTGGTATGCTTGCTTTTAATTTGCATTAATTAGTTTCGTTTTGCCGTTTGCTTTTCTTTCCGTTAATTATCTGGATTGCAATTTGTGTATGCGGAATTACTGGAATCTCAGAGGCGAGCAGGAAAATCCAGTAGGAGAGCTAGAGGTGAGGAAGAGAAGCAGCGAGATCTGTCCAGCATCAACATGTTCTTCTGAAGAGGCGAGGAAAAGCTCATTCCAAACCATCATCCATCTACCATCACATTCCCGTCCCAATTCGTCGGGAAAACAGAATGAAGTGGGAGTGAAAAGGGAATGGGAAAGATAAGTCCAGCCTAAACGCCGTGGAAAAAAAAAAGCATCGCGAATTTTTTTTGGAAAAGTAAACTCTTTGCGAGGAAAACCATAACAAAACGGCTGTGGGAATTGAAATTGCAACGGAGTTTTGTCCACGAGCTACTTTTCCCTAAAGACGCGCGTGTGTGTGTGTGGAATTCTCTGCTTAAATCCACATAGACTGCACCTTTGTTTAATCTACTCTCCAGTGTTTAGTAGATATCCATGCAGGCTTCCCAAACACGTTGTTCCTGATCACATTGACGGATTCACCTGAACCAAATACGCTTTTGTTCCCGAGTCCAGAGATCTCCATCCTCTGGGAGAGTATCCCAAACAGCTTTGATGGGAGTAAATAGAAGGAATTCAGGATTTCAAATGGCGAGTCGGAGCTGTGAAAATGGATTGGGAATTCTGCTGATATTCTTAGTGGATTTACTCGGGATCTCGGCGACCAACATGGAGCCCATCTACTGGAATTCCTTGAACAAAAGGTAAGAGCCGCAACTAAAAGCATTGGGCACGGCGTTTATTCCCGTTTTGCGTTGGAGAGAGTCAAACGCCTCGTGTTTTCGCACAAACCGTTGAAGGACGGCTTTGAAATGTCTCTCACAGGGGGAAAGAAAGCTGTTAAGCGCTATCACGCCGACAAGCCCCTTAGTGGATAATCACGAGTCTGCAGAAGTTACGAGCATCACTGTCGCCAGACTAATAAACGCCACATTTCATTGACGGTGTGTGTTGAGGAATTTTACGACAGTAGCCGCCACAGTTTACAGACGCTGCGCTTCATCACCGCCTCCTTCAGACACGCTCCACTTAGATTGGCATGAATTTTAGTTGCTCAACACCACGCATTTCCCGTCTTAATGCCGCTTAAACAATGTAACCTTTGTGGAAATGTTCTTGCTGAACTTGTGAGAACGTGTTGACTATTTTTAGTAAGCCTCTTCTGTCATTACAGCTTGTTAAACAAAAGATAAGACCTTGTGTCACTATGTAACATTTCCTGACACATATTTACACCAGCCATGTGAAATACGTACAACAGCGTTTGCACTTTGATTTATAACTCTGTGAAAGATGCAACTCCAACTTTAAACCAAACTAAAAAAATGTAAACAAAGCGCTGTGGACTATTTAGCTACTTCTCTGCTGACGTGATGACTTAAAACAAAAGAAGGTGTAAGCTTTCACTCTTACTAGTCGACACCTTGCAGGGGACTAGTTAGGAGACACCTGAAGCGAGAAGTTTTACACGCAAGTGTTAACTTTAGATGGTCGATCCGTCCCATTTCACACTGCAAAATTTATTACTCTAGTCACGGAGGTGACACGATTTTCCATGCCGCAGGAAGGAATAGTGGGCAATTCACGGCTGGATTTCTCGTAGTATGTATCCGTAAATAAGGGGGAGGTTTCTGCAACCCAGCAACTGTGAATTCATTTAGTGAGGGGCCAAAGAAACCAGTGCAAACGGCGTGTCCGGCACATAAACGACGATTTATGGCCGAGCAGACCCTTTTCTTTCTTTCGCCCTTCTGTCATTACTGAGCTTGTTTAAATGGACACCCGGCGTCGTGGGAGCACTTGTGTGCCCGGTCTAAATCGGTATGTGGGTTATGAGGGGCTATTAGTGGTGCCACGAGCTCTTGAAAGACGAATAGGTTTTTAATGTGTCCATGTGGCGCATATACCGGGCTCTGCGCTTCAACAGATGCTGCAGGGGGGGATGGAGGGGGTTTATTCTGTCCCAGTGGCCGCTGGCAGACGCTCTTAATGAGGGTTCTTGTCGGTGTTGCTTGTGTTAATCTAGCAGGGGTTTGTGGGACCTAATTTGAAGCGGGTGCGCGCGCAGGTGGGGGGGCTTGACCGTGACCGCGCGTTTTCTGCTTGACCTTTACCTGGGAGTGAGAGAAGCAGCACCTCTGATAATCGTTTTTAACTGATTCAATCACTTGTAATCGATGGAAGTCGATTTAAAGCGATTAAGAGTGGGCGCCGGTTTTCTCACGTTTTTATTTGCACTTAAACCGTTCCGAATTCGCTTCATTTCACAGTGGAAACGCTCACAATTAAGGGAAAGTAGTGCATGTGCAGTTGACGTTGGATGTAAGTGTGCTATGTATTATTAACAATTACTGGTTGATTTTTTTTCAGTGGCCTTCTGCGTATGACTGCTATAATCCATAATAATGCAGTTTTAATGACCGCTAATGTAGATTAAATGCTGACAAACACTTTTTTTGTGGCTTATTCACTTAGTAACAATCGAAAATGAAAAAAAGAAATGTGTTTACTATGGACATTCCACTGAATTGGCAAATAAATCTCAAATTAGCGATATATTGGCAGATTAATCTACCCGGACAGTCTATATATTAAGCAATATAAATGACATATTACGTTACGGTCTTGTTTATTTGTATTAGACACTGTTACAGGCAGCTTGAACACTGTAATGTAAGTGTGTTTTCTTTACGTACCTCCACATACACAAACACAGAGTCGCCATATTCGTGTTTGATTCGAAAATACACTATGCAGTTTCTCCGCTCTCGCTGATGCAGACTTACAAGACATCTGCACCGTGTGGTTTTGCTCTAGGCTACAGGAGTCTGCACTGTTCGCACTAAAAGTAGCTGTACGAAGATTACATTGTTGGCAGTACTGTATATTTAATAGGGATCAGTGAACCTCTGCTCCTCAGTGCTTTGAAGATGAGGCCCTGCACCTGTAGAATGTTTTATTCACCATCTATATCCCATCACTCTCTCCATCACCACCACTACTCTTTCTCGCCCTCTCACGATGGCGCTGCCACTCTCCTCCCCATGTGAAATTAGAAACATGTGTAGCCTTCTTTCACGAAGAAAGAGTTGAGAAGTGATGGGAGGAAAGAGGGATCGAGAGATGAGGGAGGAACAGCGGGGCTCATCCTTAAATGTACAGAAATCAATATCTTCTAAGCCATGAATGTCAGTTTGAGTTAGGCTTAAGAAAATGCAAGTCCAGCACAAAGATCACCTTGAAATTGTCTGCTTCGGGGGGAAAAATCTATAAAGCAAAAATTGTATTTGTTCATGGACACTTTAATGTAATTTCAGTATGTATATTTAATTGAGAGTTTGTAGATGAAAAATGATTGCTGGAGACTGAGAAGACATGAAGTAGGACTTTTGAGGGCTTTTTTTTTTTTTTTGGTAAAGACTAATGGTGTTTCTTAAGAAGGGGAAGCGTCCTTCACCTTCTGACATTCACACCGCCTGATACATTGTTTACACACAAGAAAGACAAAGTGTGTTTGTGTGTCCTTGGTTCCCAGCCCTCTCTGGATGAGCAAACACATCTCTGACTGATGTTCTGGGGCGGTCAGTTAGGACTGGAAAAATCTTGCAATTGACAATGTTAAGATGCTGGTTGGGTAATTTGATCCCAAATGGTTACTAACGGTTCAGAAGGTTTCTGTGTCTTCTCTCTAAATCACTGTGCGTTTCAGTAATTGCATTTCAGAGATTCAGATCCTGCTCAAACCTGTGGGGGGTTTTCCGATTATGAATTCAGATGAGCGATTGTGGGTAACTGTAAGGATTTGTGTGTTATCATAAATGTCACCGGGTCTGTGTGTGTACATGTGATGGGCCTTTTTGTATCAGCGCTCGCTCTCAAAGTAATATGTTACCCCCATGGATTTTTAATAATTAATTTATCGCAGGCTAATTGGGCTCGGATAAAAGCGCTAGTTAACCAATCTTTGGCTTAAGTCGAGGCATACGAGGGAAATTTCGGGAGGGAGGTCATTGGAAGAAAAGATTAGAATAGACACGATTTCAGTAGGTCACTGACATACATGGTTGTGTTCAGTGCTAATTCGTTTCTGCTAAATAGACGCAATCGTAAAAACTTTTTTTAAATTTTTTTTTTTACATATTTGCGAATGGATTAGTGGTTTGAATCTGTGTTAATTTGCTAAATTGAGTTGATCCGTTTAAGCTTCTGACTGACTGGATTCGCCTCTTTTGGTCGAAGGAAGTTCAAGCATCATTGAGGTCTAAAAGAAGGAATTAAGAGAGTTTGCTTTTTTGTGATTGCATATGCCACTGAAAGTTATTGTAGTTTATGAGTATGTGCTTGTGTGAGCTTATGGGTTTACTTATGATTTAAAGATATATATATATATTTACATATAATACATTATAATATATAACAATTATATCCTCAGCAATGTAATTAGATTACTGTACTGATTACTCTCTCAGGATTGCATTATTTCTTAATTCTTTCAAATAAACAAAATAAAATTGCATAAATTATTCTTGCACTGACCAAAGTATTTCAAGGGAGAAGGTTACATTATAAACATACGTTTTAACATTAGATGTTAAATTTCTATGTTAAATCCACTATTGTTCAATATAGAATTGTTCTAGTTTATGCAGTATTTAATGTATTACATCAAAAGTAACTGTAATTAAATTGTAATCCCTTACTTTACTTTTTCAAGGGAAAAGTAATTAAATGACAGAAATTAATTGCTTGGTATATATATATATATATATATATATATACACTCTTAAAATTATGCTCAACCAGGCTGTATTTATTAGATCATTAATACAGTACAATTATTCATAATGGAATACATTTTAAAATATTATTTGCGTTATCAAAGCTAAACTTTCAGCATCATCACTCCAGTCTTCAGTGTCTCATGATTCTTCAGAAATCATTCTAATATACTGATTTGATGCTCAAGAAACATTTCTTATTTCTTAAGTGATGCTTTGATAAATGGAAAGAAAAGGAAGAATTTACTTGAAATAGAAATCTTTTTAACATTTTTAAATGTTTCACTGTGATATTTGATCAGATTAATGTGTCCTTGCTGAATAAAAGTATTCACGATCCGAGTTGATTTGATTAATTTGCAAATTATTTTTACATTTACAGGCATCTCTATGTAAAAGTCCATCCCTGTGTAAGAGTTTTGGTTAGTAATTATCAATAGCTTTCTATGAAATGTTATCTCCTCTTTTAGATAGCAAAGTAAATGAATGTGTGTAAGTGTGTATGAAAGGTGTGTATAGCAGGAATGTGTGTGAAATAGCATTTGGGCTCTTATATGGCAGCTGCTCGGTACCCTGCAGTGAGAAATAGGTAAAATTGTGAGCGTTTGTGTGTGAGGTGCAGGGTCTGCTGGAGGCTTTACGAGCTCTCAGCAACAGGAGCTGTGAAAATGGCTCTCAGCTGATGTGGCAGAATAACTGCGGCCTGCCTGCAGACCAGACACACACACACACAAGGCAATATAATGGGGAAACAATGGCGCCTTCCCTGCGGAGACAGCCAGAAGTGTGTTCAGGGGCTGTGTGATGCAAATATAGGGAACACATGTTTACACAAACACACTTCTGTGTGCCGAAATGCACCCAGACGTTTGTGGGGTGTTCATTTAAGCTATTTTGAAATAATTGAAAGGACGTAGATCGTCACACACACGGTTTGATTGTTAAACTCATGTTGATGCGTGGGGATCGGTGTGTTCCTGAGAGCGGGACCGCGGGGATCAGGCCTCCTAAATCCCTGCAGCGTGGTACGTGTGTGTGTGTGTGTGTGTGTGTGGTCTCGCTCTGAACGTCTCTCATCACTCTGTGTTTGTTTGAATCTCTGTGTTTGTGTGCGCAGGATAGTGATGACAGTTCTCGGAAACTGGGCCTCCTCACTTAAGCCATAATATTCAAACGCAGACTGAACACGTGTCCAAAACAGAGAATCAGAAACTTATTCTCCACCGTCGGCCTTGTGTTTTTCTGTTTCTTTCTTTCTTTTATGATTAATAAAGCTGATCAGGGTCTGCGCACACCTGCTGCTACAGATGTTAAGACCTTCACTTCTGTTCTCACTCTTTCTTTCTTGGCTAATTCCATTCACAGGTTTAAAGGGTCACATGAGCGTTGGGCAGGAGTTTTTCTGCCTGTGTGTTTGTGTGTGATTTGGTGAGATCTCACACTGACCGCCTTCAGTAATCAGGATCATCCTCTCCTGCTGCCTTAAGGTCCAGCCGGGTCAAAGACACACTCATACACCATCAGCTCTGCATCTGGGAAAGGAGAACAGGACATTCTCCTTTTCTTTCTTTCTTTCTTTCTTTCTTTCTTTTGTGCATTCCTTCCTTCCTTTCATTCATTTGTTCCTTCCTCCCCTCCCTCCCTCCCTCCTTTCTTTCTTCCTTTCACTCTTTCTTTCTTTCTTTCATTCTTTCATTCTCCCCTTCTTTCCTTCTTTCTTTCTTCTCTTCCTTCCTTCCTTCCTTTCACTCTTCCTTTCTTTCTTCTCTTCCTTTCTTTCTTTCGTGCATTCCTTCCTTCCTTTCATTCATTTATTCCTTCCTCCCACCCACCCTCCCTCCCTCCTTTCTTTCTTTCTTTCTGTCTTTCTTCTCTTCCTTTCTTTCTTCTCTTCTCTTCCTTTCTTTCTTTCTTTCTTTCTCTCTTCTCTTCTCTTCTCTTCCTTCCTTTCTTTCTTTCTTTCTTCCCTCCCTTCTTTTCTTCCTTTTTACTTTCTCACTCCTTTGGTTCTTTACTCCCTCCTTTCTTTCTTTCTTTCTTTCGTTCTTTCGTTCTTTCGTTTGTTCATTCGGTCCTGCTTTCCTTCCTTCCTCCCTTCGTTTATTCGTTCCTGCCTTTCTTCCTCCCTTCTTTCTTTCCTTCCCTCTTTCCTTCCTTCCTCCCTCCCTTCCCTCCTTTCTTCCTTCCTTCCTTCTTCCCTCCCTTCCCTCCTTTCTTTCTTTCTTTCGTTCATTCCTGCCTTCCTCCCTCCCTTCTTTCTTTCTGTCTTTCCTTCCTTCCCTCCTTTCTTTCTTTCATTCTTTCTGAGTATCATTCAAAAGTTTTAAATTAAATTGATCAAAAGAGACAGCAAATGCATTGTGATGTTATTAAAGATTTATATCACTGTTCTTTTGAACTTTCTATTCATCAAAGAATCTGGAAAATCCATAATAATATTAAGCAGCACAACTGTTTTCAACATTGATAATAATAAGAAATGTTTCCTGAGCAGCAAAATATATCTTTGTACCATAAGATTGTAGATGTTTTCCTCTTCTAGCTTCCTCTTTCCTCTGAGATGATTAGATGAACATTAAAGCCTGAGGAAAACTGCCATGTTACTATAGATTGTCCCATGTCAGCCAGCCCCGCTTTTATTGACTCCCCCTGCCTCTCTGTCTGCCTTCTGATCTGCAATCAGCTCTGATATGGCAAACAAAAGAAAGGCAAGTTGTCATGGCTGATTGCAGATCTAAGGGAATTGGAGGGTAAAATCTGCGCGAGATAGCACTATTTACTCTATACTGGATTTTTATACTCTATAGCTTTGAAGTGTTTCTCTAGTGGTCATAATCATAACTGCTCATAGATAGAGTATAATCTTCAGATGGTCTGAAGTCAGTTTGGCAAATATCTGTGCCGGTCCGTGGGTTTGTAATGGGGTCAATGTCACTGCTCGGGCCGAAGGTGACTGATCTTAGAGCTCTAAACGGGACCAGCAGACAGACGCATGGAGCCAGACTTCATTTGCATCGTCGTCTCTACAGTTAAGAACACACACAGTCAGAAGACAGGAGAGGAACAGCAGTTATCAACGGAAACTGGGACATCTGCAGTTGTATTCAAAGCATGCACAATGTGCAAACCTTTCCTTTCCTCCATGGCGTCTGACTGCCGTTGTCGTGATAAGTGTTGTCTGATTTTGACTGAGGCCCTATGATTTGTGTAAATGTCTGTGCTAAAAATAGAGTGTGTGTGTGACCTCTAAGGCCTCTATCTTCATGAAATCCTCCTGACCAGTTAAGTTATATTGAAATGTATGAGGAACAAATACAGGTTTGTGTGTTAGGGAAGACCAAATGTATATGTACATATGCTATCATTCAAAAGTTCAGGGTCAGTACGATGGTTTTTTAAAGAGAATAATACTTTTTATTCAGCAAGAATGCATCAAATTGGCAGTAAAAAAAATCTTACAGACCTCAAACATTTGAACTGTATATATATTCTTTATTTTTATTTTATAAGTCTGACACCTGTAAATTGAACAACGTTTACAAATATAGCGCAGATGCCCCCACACCCACACATTCCTCTCGAGTAATCAGTTGATTTTTCTGTGGAGTTCTTCAGTAGACAAAATGACCAAAATGCCCTAGTGTGTGTAGGTGCGACAGTTTGTAATTGTCAGTTAGGGGGCCTGGGGTTTGACGTGACCTACTTACAGAGTGTGAGAGATGGTCAATGGATCACGACCCTGAAGGTACACACACACACACACACACACACACACACAGTCTTGCCTTATAGAAAGCAGAACGCAGTACTCACAGTTGGTGACAGCTCTAGGGCCGCGTTCCAGCCTAACGAGAACGCACGACCCTCCCACGGCTCCCCGCACACTTCAGCTAGAAGAATCCGTCATGTTAGGAAACATAAACCAGTCCCACCAGCAGAACTGTTTCCTTCTATTGTCATTGATTGCTTTTTAAATGGACAAAACAAATCATGGAGACTACAATTACTACCATCAACGGTTGTAATCAGTGCTGAATCAGTTCCCTTATCCAAAAATGAACATTCTGTCATCACTTAATCACCCTCATGTGATTCAAAACTCATATGACTTTCTATTTCGTACACCCAAGGAGATTCAGTATATTAAACAATGTACCATATTGGTTATTTATTTTAGTTTTTAATGTTTTATTTTTAATATTCTATGTTTGTTTTTCATTATTATTAAAATTTGTTTAAAATGCGCTCTATATATATTTAAAAAAAAAGCTATGATATCTTTGTGTGAGAAAATCGAAGTTCGAAAATCGAAAATGTTCTGCTGTACCACTCAAATTCATTCAGTCACACCAGGGTTTTTTTTGACATGACATTTAAACCTCTGGTGCTGCTCGCATGCCAGTCAAAAATGACCTTCAGTGAAATAAGTGTACTGTATTTTGTATATAATAATGTTTTTTATTTTCATATTTTGTTATTTTTAGAGTTTTTATGGTACTAAATTATATTTATGGAATTGTTATGATCCATTTATTACCTGTTAACCACTTTTTGACCATAGACCTGAAATTTCCAACTGAAACCGTTGTAATTATTGCTGTTAAAAGTTAAAAACAAAAAAACCCAAAAAATTATAGATGTTCAAGACAATACTATTGTAAAATTTAAATGAAATATATATTTTTTCCAAAACATATTTTAACGTAAAGCTGATAAATCTAAACAAGTTGTGCTCCAAATTTGAAGTCGATATCTCAAAAAATGATACACCAGTATCTATAATATATACCTGTATATATTGCATTACCAATAACCTCCACTAGAGGAAATTCGTCTCCCGTTCATTTCCAATGTGGTTATTTTTGACCGTGAACAAAACAACTTTTCTTTTTTCACAACCATTTAACCTTTTTGAATCATGTCCACGATTTTTTTTGTTCACATTGCAAGAGCCAAAACCTTTACCAAGTTTCGTACCGTTCCGATAAAGTAAAAACTTTTTTTAAAAATCCTGTTTAAAGTTTGACAGTCCTTCACTGAAGGGTACAGAACGTTTTCAACATTTCTTACTCACTTTTCCACGGAAGTCAGAAGGTGATATAGGTTTAAAATGACATTAGGGCAAATACAAACATTTCATTTTTTTGGGTGAACTTTTCTTTAAAGTTCAAATGTCCAGCATGCATATCAGAGGACACAGCCATTGTTTTAGGAAAGTGTTTCCTCAACAGAGAAGCGTTATGCGTTTGCTTGTGTGCGTTTCAGAGACTGGCAATACTGCAGGCAGGGTGGCGGGGGCGGCAGAGTGAACCCTGTATTCATGAGCTGGGCGGCAGCTCCAGTTTGGCCCGCGGTGCTGATGCCATGTTTTAATATTGCTTCAGTATTTCAGCTGCGTTTCCTATAATTCAGCCCAGCCTTGAGATGCACTTCTGAGTGCAGTCGGCTTTGAGTTTCACCCCTTTTTTCCCTTGCTCTTTCTCTTGCACTCGTTTTCCTGCAGAAAAGCTTTAACGCATACATCTGTTTAAAAAATGTTATAGCTTAGAGCGCTGGATCAAATCCAACTTCAGGGGTTAAATTTCCTAGGAGGCCGGACTCCCTCTCTCCCTCCTTCAGTAGCGTATCGCTCGCTTTTCTGGAGTCTCTCCTCTTCTGCTCCCTCTCCTCCCCTCAGAACAAAAGAGGTCTCCACTGCGCTTCACTGAAAGACCTCAAACACACACACACACACACACACACAAACGTCTTAACACATATACTCCCGCTTAAACACTGAATCATTTGCCAAAAATTATACCTCTCTTGATGAATTCCCCCCCTCCACCTTCTCCCTCATTCTTTCACTCTCGCTTTCTATTAGTTTTCCTCTCTCTTAATCCACTCGCTCTCTCATATTACACATGTTTGGGCAGTTTGGACAGTGTGTGTGTGTGTGTGTGTGTGTGTGTGTGTTCTGGGTTGCTTGTGTTTCTCCACTCTTTTCAAAGCTGGTGGTTTGACGGGTTTATGCCAGTCCGAACACTTCAAACGCACACAGATATTCTCTTGAATACTCTTGATTTTTTCATAAGCCCATGTCAGAAAGTTATGCGTTTCATGCTCTTCACGTGTTTCTGTGTTGAATATTTTTGTGAATTTGATTATGCTTTCAGTCAGAGGTCCTTTTAAGGAAAGTTGGTCTTGACAACACCCAAAAGTAGCTATTTCAAGACCACAAAACTTAGAACCATATTGAATATCGGCCCATTTTAGATGCTCACTTAAAGTTAATATTTAAAAACTCTAATAAAACTGTTTAGGGTAATTTAAAAAAATCTAAAAATTTCCACCATACTTTATAATATCGGGATGCCTGAATTGACTTGGCTTATAAAAGTATTTAATTTAATATTTTTTTTTTTATTATTTTATTTTTGAATTCTCTCACAAAATCATTGCAGAAAATGCTGCCCAATTCCTCTCAGTGAGTGTTCGAGTAAATTAGCAGCATTTGTGAGTGACCGTATGACTCAGACCTTCTCATTGGCGGCTCTCGGTGCTGTACAGCTGGACAACAAGAAAATCAATCCTTCTTTACCTTTCCTTTACCCCGTCCTTCTGCACTGTTCTTTCTTTCTTTCTCTTTCCCTTTTTCGTCTCCTTTTTCAGTAGCGAGTTTTCCCTGCATCTCTCTCTCTCTCTCTGTTGGAGTCCGGCTGTAGTATAACTCCAACACCACGGGAGGGAGAACAGATGGAGAGGTTTTCTTTCTGTCCGTCTACCTAAAGAAAGGGGGGTTAAAAATGTCAGGCGAAAGGGTGTGGGGGTTTGTAGGGTGGTGCAGACAAAGACTCCCCTAGCTTTTTACTGCACAGAAGTGATTGAGCTTTGTGTGTGTGTGTGTGTGTAAGGTTGTGTATATAGATTTGCTGTGTGTGTTTGGGTTGAATTCATGGTGAAATTCTTTTTTTTGTTTATTTTATAAAGCTCAGGAAGGCCATTTTTGACAGGATCAAAAGTGTTTTCAGTTTGTTTGTGTATAAATTCATGATATCTGACTCCTGTGGAGGTTGTTTGGTGTTTTCCTCTCCTTTAAAACAGCACGAAACTCAAACTTATGATCGAGTGTACTTTACTGGCACACAAGTACCTGTGTGCTTGGGTTCTAGGAAGTGACAGCAAATATCAATCAAATGAATTTTTTTTTAAAGAAAAATTAGTTATGATTAGTTACGGTGCTGTTTAGGGAGGCACCATGTGTCTGATCGGTTAGTCAGCAGCTGTAAACAAAGACTGTATACTGAGAGTTAATGCACACAGACACGCAATCAGTGTCTTTTTTTGTGTTCACTGTAAATTTGAAAATGGCTGGCCCCATCCTACATGACCCCACACACACACATAGAATGAGCTGGGCAGTGTGTCTTGTTTCATATAGTGTAACACACACTATCAATTACTTCTTTGCTTGGCATTCCAGAGTTTTCATTTGTGCATGTATTCCTACCCACCTGGTTCATGTTAGTTTCTCACTCTCTCTCTTTCCATGAATAAGTGCCCAGATCTGGGCTGAATGGAGTTTGATAGGCATCGTCAGGCAGCAGCGTTCTCTGTATCTGTCTCTCGCACTCAGCAGGAGCCGGGATATTGAGTTTCGCTTGGGTTCGGAAGTGAAATGGGGTGCGGATGAAACTGGTCTGTCCTCACCCTGTGCGCTCCCCCTCTCTCCCTCTCCCTCCCTCACATCTCGGGCCGCAGGGTGCTGCCGTCTCTCTTCTGAGGGAAATATCACATCATGAAGGAAAACATAGCTGCTCTCTCCCCCAGTCCCTGCAGTGCAGATAATTTATTTATTCTTCACATCGGAATTGGAGCGCAGACAGGAACAGACAAGATCAGATTCATAAAGTCCTCCTGTAAGATGTTGAAATGTGATCGTTAAAATATAGTACGATCCATAACTGTTTTTTAAAGTGTTGAATGTGATTTGGGGGGGGGGGGTTATCCTTTAAGATTTGTGGCAATATTGGAAAGTGGAAGATTTATTTGATGCAAATCAAAATGAGCCCGTGAGTTACCGATACATAATGCGTGGTACACTCTTAAAGGAACAGTTCACCCAAAATGGAAACTTTTTAAAAAGATTTTCTTGGGTTGATGTTTCACAGAACGTTGAAGCTGCACTTTTCCATTCAGTGAAAGTGAAAAGGCCATAAAAGCATAAAAACAAGACGTCATACAACTTGTCCTCTGAATATTTCAAGTCTTCTCGATGCCAAACAATAGTTTTGTGTGACAAAAAAAAGAAATATACACCAAAAATGGTCTTCAAATCTGATTCAAACTGCTTTCATCTTTGGGTGAACTGTATCTTTAAGATCTTGCGTGATGAGTTTTTGTCAGTGAGGTTTTTTTGGCAATGAAATCAAAGTATTTTCTCCGTTTAATTGACTTTCTCTGAACGAATGATACAATGATATGTGAAAGTATGACATGTTGACTTTGTGGTATCATATTTATATGCCAATTTAAGCCCAAAGTATACTTAAGTTAGCGAATGCTAGCATATACATACAGCTGAACACATAGGCTTTCAGAGTATTCTTGGTTCACCCAAAAATGAAAATCTTCTGAGTCATCTTCTCTTCTGTGTCATTTTCCTATGCTGAATATGTTCAGTGCTTCCAGGTTGTACATCATTATTCGCTGGCTCTTGCGTCACATGCATGTGTCGTGCTGCTCACGTGAACAGCGTCAGTCCACGTTCTGACGTAGAACCTGGAAGCACTGAACGTAAACAGAATGACAAGATATTGTCAAATTCTCTATTGACAATAGAGAAGAGATTGTTGGATAAAGTCGTTATTTTTGTTGTGTATTTTTGTCACTTTATAACATTAAGGTTGCAGTCACATGGGCTATTTTAACAATGCCTTTAGTTCCTTTCTTGACCTTGAAAGTGGTCATTTGTGTTCCAAAGATGAACGAAGGTCTTGCGGGATTGGAACAACATGAGGGTGAGTTATTAATGACAGAAATTGGGTGAACTAACCCTTTAACGACTAAAGACGCTGTATTATGCTGCCAGGCCAGTAGTTGGCGATGTCACTTTGTAAAGAAACACTGAACACTTAATGCACGTGCAAGACATCACTATTTTCGCATATTCATCTTTTTGTAGCTTAAACAGGAACTATAAAACTTGCACTTTGAAACCCATTTTCAATGCAAACGTCTGTTGTTCCATCTGTTTTTTTTCAGCGTTTCATTGTGGACAAACAAATTAGAGCAAAAAAATGAATGGCACATGTTTTGAAAAAAGGTTGTGCGCATACAGTGCGTGAAGACAATACTGATGTGGAAATTAATGTCTAATTAACACTAAATATGCATACACTAGTGAATGTGTAGCCTAAAAAAATAAGTATGCTTTGGGCTTCAGCCATCTATAAATCAACATCAGATTTG
Source organism: Zacco platypus (assembly GCA_038088235.1). NCBI lineage: Eukaryota > Metazoa > Chordata > Actinopteri > Cypriniformes > Xenocyprididae > Zacco > Zacco platypus. The sequence continues at coordinate 36,283,948 of CM076085.1, read as the reverse complement.
CCAGATATGACTGTCAATCTTGTCAAAAAAAATTGTGGTTCTCTTGAGTGATTACATGGTTTGACAGTCGGTTAAATGTGTCTTTAAAAGCAAACGTAATTATGTCAGCACGCTAAAAGGACAGGGGTGGGAAGAGAGGGGGTGTTTTGATTTATCCGTCCATATTAAGGCGACATTTGCAAACCAAAACCATAAACAAGACAGAGCAAGTCGCTCAATGGACGTGTGAAAGTGAGTGGGAAAACAAGAGCCAACGGCCTGTACCACTTGACCCTGTCTTAGGGGTGTATGAGCGATGGGTGGATAATCCCCCTACACTCACACCCCTCTGAGACCCCCTCCAGGGCCGCCCCAGTGTAGCGCACTCGGCTGTCAATCATGCCACAAAGCTGTCTGTTAGGGGATTAGGACCCTCTCTTTCTTCCTCTAGACTTCTCTCTCTCCCCATTTCTTCTCTTGTGTGTCTCTATCTCATTCACTTATTCCCTTCATTGGCAGCTGTCTTTAAATTCGGTTCATTTTCTGCCTTCCTGCTTCCTCTCGTTCCTTAACTCTCTCTCTCTCTCTTTTTCTCCTTGGTTTTCTCACCTCTTGGCTGTAATCTTCTCGCCGTACCTGCTTTTCCTCTCAAGCCGCTTTCTCTAACGATTCTTCGCGCCTGTCCGCTCTATCTCTCCATCCCATTCGTCCCTCATCCCCCGTTTCTGCGGGTGAGATGGAGGGGTGTCTGGCAAGGATGCTGCCGCTCAGCTGTGCCAGGAACCGCAGTGACAGACACACACGCGGACTGCAAAAAGGGATGCCAAGCATCATCCTGAACTCGTCCAGACCAACACCATCCATAGGAAAGAGAAATCACAAATGTGATCTTTTATATAATTCATTTGTCAGCCTTTTTTGACTCGAAGGCCCCCTGTTGTCTGAAATAGTTTGAAAACTCTTTGATAATATAAGCTAGTATTTCTGCTGTAATTATGACAAAGCTGTTAATTTTAACAGTAACTAAGTGTTGAAATTAAACTAACCACAATTTATTTTGTGGCTTTAGAAGTTCTGAGAACTGAAATGTTAATGATTTTCATTATATTATTATAAATTTCAGTTTACATCTTGATTTTGTGTTTTTTAGGTGTTTAATTTAGATTAGAGTTCAATTATTTAGTATAGTAAGAATCATTTTTTTCATTTAATTCCAGACAAACTGGGAGTATTTATATTAAGTTAATTAACACAATTAATTTTGTGACCCCAGAAGTTTCAAAAACTGCAGTTTTTCAATTAAAAATGTATATTTTCATAAAAATTGATACAATTGTTATCTAGGGGGAAAATAATAATAAATATTTTTGTTAATTTTTTCATTTTTTATTTAACTATTATTTTATTATTATTATATAATTTAAGAAATAAATTTAAGTTTGCATCTTTAATTATTTTAATATATTATTAATAGTTCATTCATTTAAATCCACAAATTCGGAGTATTGATATTAAATTAATTTACAACAATTCATTTTGTAAAGTTTCAAGAACTGTTTGTTCTTTAATTAAAGACAGTTATTAAGAGGGAGGAGGTAATTTTCAGTTTACATCTTGATTTCATGCTAGATTATTTTAATATATTAATAATAATTAATTAATTTAAACACTTTTTAGTCATTTTGAGAAAAATTCAAACAAAACCAACTTACCTTAGCTATGCAATCCGGCATCCGCATTAATTTTAGTGCTCCTTACTATTATTGAACGTCTACAAACAACAAAGTAACATCTAAATTTTAAGAGAAACATCTGATAACATCTGATTGTCATATTTGGGTGTCTGTGGCATCAGAAAGTTTGAGAACCCCTGTCTTGAGCAATGAAAGAGCAACAAGAGCGCCAGGTTCATATTATAATGTTGTGGAAAAGATTGAAAGAGATTAAACTTCTTTTCCTCCTGTCCTTCACCTTTCTGTAGTTCTAATATCTCTAATGTGAATGTCTGGGGTTCTTTCCTAGAGGTTAACATGATAATCAGCTAAAATACCAGGAATAATCGCAAGCTTTAATCCTTCATGATTAAAGCTCAAAGAGAGAGAGAGAGAGAGAGAGAGAGAGACCATTTTCCTATTATTGCAAAAACAGGTCTGTGTGTGTGTGTGTGTGTGAGAGAGAGAGAGAGAGAGAGAGAGAGAGAGGAAGTGCAGGGTGATTTAACTTGGTTGTCTGTAACGTTATCTCTGTCTTTAATTCATCTTCTGAATGATCTGGTGTAATTAGATTTGTTTTTTATTCTCTTCCCTTCTACTAGAGATTGATGCTCTGATTAAACCCACAGCCATGAGTGAGAGTTAGGCTCGCTCACTCGCTCACTCTCCCTCTCTCGTCTAAATAAGAAAAGCCGTAAGTTCAACAGTGTCAGGAAACACTGCAACACAAGTGCCTTACTCTACCTTACTCATTAACCTGACATTAAATTGATCCAGACACGTATGTATCTAACTAAATCTTTCCTGCACATCATTTCCTGGCAGTTGAGGTGATTTTTATATATATATATATATATATATATAAACAAACAATCACCTCAATTTATTAGTGATTTAATGCTGAGCTCGTCACATGGCTTTTTCCCTCTCTGTTTAACGCTCACATTCCATATGCATTCATGCACACACACACACACACACACAGACAAAAGAATGAGATGCCCCCCACACAATACACTCGCAGTGGAATGTATAAGCAAAAGAAGGAGTGATGGAGAGAAAGAAAGAAGGAGAAAAGGGAACATATAGGAGGCTAGAGCAGATGGATATGCTTGCGTTATTAATTATGCCTCCTCTGGAGAATGGCAGCTTCCTTTAAGCTCAGCTCACTGCTGTTCCATAGTGTAGCACAATCAGACAAAAGCCAATAAAAGAACGGGGGAGAGAGGAGGAGAGAGATAATCCATCCTGCCGTAAGCTGCGTCATTAACCGTTTCATAGTGCCATGTCATGGCGAGCTGCTGGCTGCGTCTTTGTGTCAAATCATCACTCTTTCTCTCTCTTATTCTCTTTCTCAAGGATGGATTGTGGCGCGGCTTTTCTTTGGTGATGGTGAAAACTTTCTTTGTGACTCATATCACCAATTCTTGGTCACTTGGAGTAACTTCCCACCCCCCCACAGGGGTTAAATACATGTTTTTTAAACACATTTTCAAAAGTAATATGTGACATATAAGAAATACCAGCACCCTACTAAACTCAGGTTTACTCTTAATAAAAGGGCCCGCCTTCATTTGTCACATGACCAGCTGAATACTGTTCACTTCATCTTGGTTGCCCACACTTTCGTTTTGTGGAAAAAATTAATCACTTGTGACAAATATGCCTGTCAAGAAAATTATTTCTGCATTTACATTAGCAACGAAACAGTTTTATGATGCTGTTTCAACATCAGTAGGTGTCCAAGACTGTCGTATCCGAAAGCAGAACATGAATTTAAAATAAACTAGTTCACATTTAGCCTCTAAACATACTCTATGATCTCATGCATGGTTTTTTGTTATTAGTGTAATCATCTTACACTGACCGTTTATTTTTCACGTCAACTACTGAATCGTACACAATAAGACCAAGAAATTTTATTTTAGAAAGTATATTTTAGAAAGTACATCATGTCTATTCTATAAATGAGTGACATAAAGCGACAAAACTGGATCGATTTCGTTATAATCTTCACACATATGCGGTATGGCTTTGTTGATTATAAAGGAAGTGCTCTACTTTTGTCACACCGCTGGCTTGTGGCATAGACACGATGCAGGGATATTTCAGGATATTGTGTGAGTGTTGGTGCATGTGTGCTTGGCTCCTGTCTTTGGCAGAATGTTGCTGTGTCTGGCACTGAGAGAAGAGGATAAGAGGAGACCATCAGAGATGGGATTAGGAAGAATTACACACACACACACACACACACATAAAATGAGCCTGCCACACACAATCCTCCTAACATTTACAATCAGAGACTTATCATCTTCTGATTGATTTTCATACAACCAAATACTGTATAGAAAAAAAAAACGGTGTTGAATAATAATTCAAATTCTATAAGAATAAAGACGTCCACACAACAACTATAACGATAGTGACTATCATTGGAATCACAAACATTTTTGTTTTCCAGCAGAGAATTTGGGTGCTGTTTGCGCGGCATGGTTTTTTAATTAAAAAGAGCCGGTTCATATGAGTCATTTATTCAAGAATCGTTCTACACCAGTTGTATATTTTCTTTTTTCTCGAAGGAGCACCGCTTATGAAAGTGATGTAGGAAGCACATTTACATGCACACCGAAAAAATTTCCTATTTTGCCCCTTTTCTCAAGATGAAACATAAGTTTCTGGTGTCCCTAGAATGTGTCTGTGAAGTTTCAGCTCAAAATACCCCACAGATCATTTATTATAGCTTGTCAAATTTGCCCTTGTTTAGGTGTAAAAACACACCATTTTTGTGTGTGTCCCTTTAAATGCAAATGAGTTGCTGCTCCTGGCCCACTTTCCAGAAGAGGGCCGAGCTTTAACAGCTTGTGTTTCGGTTGCTCAACACAAACAAAACTGGAGAATCTCACGCATATATATAAACTTTACTGACTTTCTTCAGCACATTTCATTCATGAAATTCATCCACGGTGTCCTCAGTGGTTCAGATGCTGAGAGACTATGGAGACTCTTATGTTCATTGATAGATCCAATAACAGAACATTTGTAATGTTTTTTGGCGCAGACATTGTATATCTACAGCTGCTACAGCAAGGAAACAGAAATGGCGGACGGCTGCGGCTCACTCAGGGCGGTATCTGTGCTAATAGGGTTGTCACCAGTCATGGACGGGGCTTACTGGTGGTTTACACACATTGTGGACACACATCTGTGTTCAAATTTTGTGAATTTTGCATAATAGGTGGCCTTTAAACATAGTGTGTTGGCTACTTTAGTGCACGGTTGTGTAAATCACGTTCTCCATTAGAAACCCTGGTGTGCTTTCTCTTAATACTGTTTTTTTTATATAATACAATGTAAATTTGAGATGTTTTAAATCTCTGTGTAGTTTGTAAATGTGAATGTGACGAGAGTTTGAGTATTTCTGACTGATAGCTGTGTCTGTGTGTGTGACCTGTTGATGTCTTAAACTCTGACAGACATCACGCGTGTCGTTCTTACTGCAAACACACGCACACACACACACACACACACACACACACACACACACTCAGGGCCGGAGATGGAAAACCTAATTCTGTCTTTTCTGTCTTTCCTTTTCAAAAAGCCACCAATTACATCCACTTCTCTCTCTCTCCACCTCCCTCTCACACGCTCACTCTCTCTTTCTCTCGTTCCCTGTCCCCTTGCTTTAACGAGCTATCTTGTTAACGTCAGAGCCTCTCTTACTCTCAGCCTTTCTCCTTCTCGTTTTCTTACCCTCTGCTCCTTCCATCTTCCTCTCTCTCTCTCTTTTTCTGTTTTTGTTCCACTCTTGTAGATAGAGGTGTACACTGAAAAGCTTTTGCCCTGATGAGAGATAAAAAATGGGGGAAAGAGAGGAAAGTGCTCTTGGTTTCAGAATAGAGGGATGCGGCTAAAGAAATGGAAAGCGAGAGGTGAGACTGAAGGAACAAAAATGGATGGAAAGAGACTTGGAAAAGCAATAATAGGTGGACCAGTGACAGAGATTAGAGCCCTGCTAGACAGGGGAAGTAATTGCGTGGTGCACATGTTATGGGAGGGTGATATTTTACAGCGCGCTCGTTTCTGGAAGGGATGCTTGTTGCTGTGGGGATTCTGGTCCTCGCATACAAAGGGACGTCAAATGACATTTATAAAAAGAATTTTGAAATTCTTTCAGTATCATAAAAGAATCTTGTCCAGAATGCGTTTCAGATCTCAAATGTTTCTTCTAGACAGCAATGTGAGTTAATGTAGAGCAAATGAAGACGTTTGCTCAAGGTTCCTACTTGTCTGACTTCTCCCACGAGAAAAGACGCAATCTCACATGTCTCCAGAAGAAATCTCACAAAACCGGTTGACACCTCAATGAAAAGTCTTTTTTTTTAAAAAAAACAAAAAAAACATAACAGATTTCCAAATCTGATTCAGTTCCCATTTACTAACATTTGATTCAATTTCAATTCATTTGGGGATATATCAAAGCCTTTTGATATAAAAAGAGGGTTCAATATGGCGGAATAAGTCCTGCCTTCTAGATAAAAGAGCCAGTCTCTAATTGGTAAAGTTATCGAATCACTGCAGCTGCCGTTAGAAGCTCCAGTTGCTAGAAATGATGTTTTATTGACAAAGTTCTAGAGGAACACATTCTGATTGCCTATCCAATCAGCACGAGATGAGGCCTATATATATATGCATAGCGGACGTTACTCAAGAGTTTTCTGCATATCTCCTCGAACCCATCTCCCCACACTCACCTAACCAGAGCTACTGGCGGAGAACTCTGGGTTTGGGCCAAATTCTGAGCTCAGAGCCCTTCCCTTGGACAGCATGCCAAATACACATACTTTTACTCTTAATCTGATTATTTGTGAGTGTGAACTCGTGAAACAGTCAGTGTTCTGAGATGCACACTTATGAGTTGGTTCACACAGAATGCGGATTTGCAGTTAACGTGAGACGCAGATCGGTGGAATGACAAAAAGCACAAGGTCTTGAAGTTTCAACTTGAGCGCCACATTTTTAGAATAGTCAAATAGTAGCCAATGGTCAAAGATGAAAATACAGGGGTTTTTTCATTATTTGAGTGTTTAGAAACAAAATTTATGATACAGTTGTTGTCAGATTTTATTGGTGATTTCAAATATGAAATTTAATTTTAAGCTTGGTGAACAGCATTGAAGAATTTGAGTTTTCCTATTCAAAGAGATAGGAGCTATACTAGCATGACTGAAATAGCTGCCCGAGAGGCGTTTCATAGATGGCCACCGAGTAAAATGACTTGCTTTAAAAGGACTTTGGTATGTATTTCTTTATATTGCCATTTTTTCTTGCATATAAAATATATATATATATATATATATATATATATATATATATATATAAATAAATTATATATTTTATAAAATGTCTATTATATACAGTAGTGTTTTAGACTGAGTCATCAAATGAATCAGGTCATAAATGTCAGTTGCTTTGGAGATTGTGGTCAAACTATTGCTATTGATTTGGGGAAAAAATCTGATATTTTTCTGATAAAAATTATGATTTCAATGTAAAATGTTATTGTATTATACAATAACAAGTTTTATTTTTTATTTACTCTTTTATTTCACTGTAAAATAAAAAATGTAGTATTTAAGTGGAGTTTGTGTATGGACTTATGCACACTGAAACATACAGCGCATATATTAATTTAATTAAATCGCAGCCTTTGCGATTGGATTATCTCATTAAACCATTTCACGATTTCAATTAGTCGTGAAGCTCTTGGTCACACTGTATGTTTTTGATTCACTAAAAAGAATCAGCTCATAAGAGTCATTTGTTCGTGAATCGGTCTACACTTTCTGCTGGCGAATGTCACATCTCATGATTAATATTAATGAACAGAGCTGATTAATTTTATATTGTGCCTCTTCCGACATAGGATTACGCTCCTGGCTACTATCCACATTAATTTTATAGCTCTGTACTCTTTACTTTGTCAACCTTTGTCTAATGTGTTTCTATTTTTATTTCTCTCAAGGAATCTTGGGAGAAACATTTGAGGTAAAGTTGATGCTGAAATGAAGCATACAGTAGCTCTGAAATTCCTATTCAAAGTCTTTTCTTACAAAAAAAAAAGTCCCTGCATCAGTGAAGACTCATAAATAGAGAGGGCTGGGAGAGAGAAAACATCACTTGACTTTTGAGACCAGTGAAAGATGTAAGTTGAGAGGTAGTGCGGAGGAAGGGGGCGGGGAGAGCTCCCACAAGCGGCGTTAGCTATGCCTGAATTGATGCAGTAATGAACGACCTCGCGCATAGATAATTAATAAGAACTCTTGATTAATTACACTGCGATGAGCTGCTATAGATGCAGGCGCGGAGGAGAGAGAAAGAAGGAGTGATATGAATGTGAAAAGATTGTTTAGTTCTGACTGTTTACTGCTTGTGTATGTGATCGTGTACATATGTCCCTACATGACCTTCACAGAGAAGTTTAATGCTGTTTAGAGTTTAAAGAAATGCTCTAGGTTTGATACAACCCATGCTCTACTGATTTGTGGCAATTATTTCGACCCAATGAGTTTATAGTAATGGAGATTATGCCAAAAATGCTAATAAGCTTTTCTTATGTTGAACCTAAAATGGTCCTTTAAAGGGGTCATGACATTTATCTTTTGACATATAAGAGCTCTTTGTACCAATAAAAAAAATCCAGTTTCTTAGCTTAAAACATCTTTCTCATTAGAAACAAAGTATTTACTTAAAGGTACACTATGTAGTTTTTTTGTCCGCTAGGGGTTGCTGAACAATTCAAAATAATAATAGTGTAGATTGTTGACGCAGTTAAAATGGAATCATGGAACTTGTCGTCATGCCGATGGATCTAATAGTATTTATGGGGAAATAATGTTTCGGTAGAATGAAATGAGTGAATGCATGTTTTTAACATGACTGTGGTATGAAGCTGGGCGTGGCTGAGAATTGCTGATGAGAGACAGATATCAGTGGCACACGCTGTTCCAGGGGATATAAACAAACGAGGACATTTCATTCTACCGAACTACTCATAAGTGCTGAAATACTACTCATACAAGTCAGTTTATTTGACGAATTAAAACTGTGAGGTGACGCAGCGCTGTTTCACTTGATCTAACGTTACACTATCATACTAAAGTGTGAACACACATTTGAGTGTGTTGAAAGTTGTAATGTTTAGTATTAGTTTGTTGACTGTATGACACTTAACAGTGAGCTAGATCAACATTAGATTATCATACTGATGATATTTTTACACTTCATCGTGTTGAGCCGTATAACATTGATTAGTCTTATGTAGCCTACATTTGCTTATCTCGTTTAAAAACGTGCAAGAGCACCGTCTCTGTCAAGTCAAAGTTTGTCGCAAAGCTCTCGCCATCTCGGAAACGCCACGCCGATATTGATCCTTGTTTTATTTCTCCTTATGTCCCAGAGTTTGCTTGCCATGGTCCATAATGTTTGAACGAAACAACAGCAGTGTGCCGCTAGCCGTTACGCAGCTGTCTGTGTCTGTTGCCATGGTTACTGTGCAGCACAAGCGGAAACCAGGAATAACGCAGATATTACGTCATTGATAGCCGACAAGTGACAAGGGAGGGACGGGGCACTATTTAAAATTGTGAATTTCTCTGAATTTACATATTCTTGGAAATATTTAGGATAATGTAAGTACACAGCTGAACGAAATATATAACACTGTGAAAGTGATTTTGGATATTTTAATATAAAAATTTTACATATTGTACTTTTAATAAAGTTCCAAAAACGGCTAGTTTTGATATTGCGGGACCTGTGATGTCACACGGGCAAATAAATTTGCATATGACTGCCTCCAGAGCAAAACTTCGACAAATAGTTATACATCATCGCACCATAAGCCCCGCCCATTGGCTTTCAGTCTTTTATCAGCTGACATTTGCCTACGCTAGATGTGAGTATCGTGTTGCGTCAAAAGCAAACAGAACCCATTATAATCAATGACGCTGTCTACGCTGGATATAGTACACAGATGCGTGTTCAGTTTCTGACGCGCTTGAGTCTGTTGACAACAGGACAAATGGAAGAGTGAAAGAACGTTCTCTTTGACGTGTCCAGTTTAAACAGCTCGCTTATAAGTGAACCTCAAAGAACAAATTAAAATGATAAAAAAATCCGTGTCATGACCCATTTAAAGGTGTCTAAATGAAAAGGGGGAGTTGTGTGCCAGCTGTGGTGCCATGGCCCCTTTAATACCAGTCTAGAGGCATCAGACCACAACCTCTGCAAAAACAAGACACGACCTTTGGCTCTGAACCAAACGCACACACATGCTGGATCTGAGGATCAAATGGCAAACTGTTAAATGAAACCCGCGGGGACCTGTAGGTGAAGATGGAGGAGCTTCATGGAGTTACGTTCTCTATAGTGAATGACCGGTGTTTATTTGGAGGCTGGAGAGAGAATTTTCTTTTGCTAGTCTTCAGTCTTGAATACAACTGTGCACATTTGTGCTTCAGAGGAAATGATTTTTTCAAAAAGAAATTGCAGCTGATTCTGGTCATCTTTGACCTTGAGGATTCTTTACGGCCATGTTCTTTAGAAGCAGAATAAGCTGTAATTTTAACATTACTTCCGTGACTGTAAAAATGTTTTTGTCCGTTTACGTAAATATGTGATTCATGTTAAAATTTAAATTAGCTGGTTTAATTCGGTCAAAGAAAGTATTTAATATAACTGAATAAACCTATTTACATTGGGTTAAACCAATAAAAGGACCCGATGAAACAAAATGTTTTAGCAGATAACCTTAAAATAAAGTCACATATACTTTATCATATAAAGTCAAAATACAGTCATATATACACTCGCCAACCTCTTTATAAGGTACACCTTGCTAGTACCGGGTTGGACCCCTTTTGCTTTTCAGTCATCATTTTCTCCCCCCTCACGTTGTTGCAAACCTGCATGAATTTCTTTCTTCAAATATATTTTGAAGAATGTCCTTAACCAAACAGTTGATTTCCATAGTATGGAAAAGAAAGAAAGTCTTAAAAGTTTGGAATCACATAAGGGTGAGCAAACTGCCAGAATTTAAATTTTTGGATAAACTATCTCTTTTAACCTTTGAATGATGTAGCCGTCTCTTCCTGTAACTGGGAATGAAGGAACTATTTTAACATCTCCCCCTTTAAATATGGCTTCTACTGTGATTTACTTCCTGTACTTCTTAAGGTAACAAGTACACTTTTGTACTTTGTAAAATGTAGTAATAACACATTAAGCACTGCATTTTTACTAATCAATGCACTTACGCACTGAGTTCAGAAGGGCTTTCTAAAGACAGATGCTGACAGGAAGTGCCATAATGTCACAAAGAATCTCTGCAGTGTGTTTAGGTCACCAAAAACACCACTGAGCTGAACTGATGGATAGACAAATGCTCATTGTTGTCCAAAAGGGGCCGGGGTCATGCATTTTTGTGATTTCTCTCCCTCCCTGTCCCCTTTTGTCATCCATTCTTTTGTAAAATGATGACAAAGGGCATTTTCAAGCTCTTTCTCTTACCCTAGCCCCTCCCTCACGTTCTCATTTCTCTTCTTTTATCCTTTCTTCTTTCCAGCACTCTCACTTTCAGACTCTCTGTCCATCCATAGTTGTCTCGCTTTTAGTCTCTTACCTCACCATTCTCTCCCTCTCTTTCTTTACCTGTCAGTCTCCTCGGCTGGAGGTCTGACTAATTATTCTCCTCTCTTTCTCTTCCCCTTTCTCCTCTTGTGACATTCTGCTGAAGACACCTGGCTTGACCCAGCAGGACATCTCTGCGTCCATCTTTTCTCTCAATCTCTCCATCCCTCGCTCTGCTCTGCCCCTGCTCTCCTGCTTTTGTTGTCCGATTTTACCACTGGAGCAGATATATATTCTTCTGTTTATTCTTTAATCTTTTCAGCCATTTCGTCCTTTGCTTCACCTTCCAAACTACATTTTTGTTTTTATCTCAGTCATCTTCTTAATTTGCCCTGGAAGAGTTTGGTTTGTGTTGAGATGATGCTGTTTTTAGCACTGTGAATCCACTTTGCGTGCTCTTCAAAATGAATGCTGGAATTGATACTGAAAAACCCACGCCATCATTACTGTTTATACCACAAGCGCTGAGGAAGCCTCTGTAGCTGAAATTTAGTTATGGTAATGGGCGTTTAGTTTCAAACACGCTCTGTAAGCAGTAGACCAATCACAACAGACTGGACCGTCTGACCAATCAGAGTAGAGTAGGCTCACGGAAAGGAGGGGCATAGAGAGACGAATCTTCACTAACTAAACGTTTTCAGACTCTGAGAAATGAGGTGATGTGCAATGTATATTATGAGAAAATAATATTATGCTTTAAAATAGCATGATTGGAGAATTTTAAGAATTTTTTTTGAGTACCAAATCAGCAGTTTGCCCCTCACAGGAATAAATTAAATTTTAAATATATTAAAATAGTAAAGTGTAGTTTTAAATTCTATGAATATTTCTCTGTATTACTGTATCATATGCAGCCATGGTGAACAAAAGAGACTTTTTTCACAAACATTAAAAACATTTTTTCCCAAAATGTCCGTTTATCCAAGAAGTTTGTATTTGATCCTGAAGGGATTCTTATTTGATCCCATTAGGATTTTTTAGGATTGGATCTAAATTATGATAGTAATCCTGTAAAGGATTTTTTTGACAAGTGAATTTTAACTTCTAACACATTTTCTTGTTCGTCACATCCTTTCTAACTCTCTCTGTCACTCAGCCTGTTAACCTAGTCAGCAAGTTGGCGTGAATGTTCTTTCTCCAAGACTTTGATAGGAATAATGATCAACCATTTTTTCTCCCTCTCTCTTTCTCTCGAGAGACAGAGGGGCGGGAACGGTTGAGAGAGAGAGAAAGCGAGTCAGAAAAGACTGAATAGGGAGTTTCTGTTTTCCTTTTTTCCAAGGTTTTCATGTTCACTGTTTTTGTGAATGGTCTCTTCAGAATTCCACGATACTAAGGAGAGAAATGTGGTATTTTTAAACCCTTTCATATTTAATTATCATAATCATCAGGGATTTGCTGCATCTTTTCGGAATGAGTGTGCATATGGATCGCATCCTGTTTGTAACAGTGAAGTTGTTGCGGATTTGAGTTGTTGTTTTCCTTCTGTGCGAGTGTGTGTGCGTGTGTGTGAATAGAGCATTTGTCGTGGTATTCCTCTCACGGGACTCTACACGGCGATGTGTTCTCGAAAACGTGCCTCTACCCCGCTGGGACGCTCGTACTTCACTTCCAAAATTCATTTGCTCTCTTTATTTATCCACCATCCCTCTTTCATGCAAATGAAAGGGTTGCCGACAGAAAACTTTCCCGTGGACCAACGCGCAGCTCCAAAGCCTCTCTCTCGCCAGAGGCCTGTCAATCATATCTTCAGCTGTCAATCTTACCCCCCGACAGGAAGTGCTCTTGAGAACACCGTTTGAGAGGCTGTTTCTAATTGGCTAGGGGGGAGAGAGAAGAATGTCATAAAGACCCCGTGACCCTGTAAGAGTTTGAGATGAAAGTTTCTGTGTGCTAAAATGATGCCCTTCGGCACTGTGGAGGAGATGAGATTCTTATGGTACAGTGCGCACACACACACTCGCGGCAGAAACTGGCACGACGCACATCTTGACAGTATTGGAAGCAGAGGTGTTTGAAGCAGTAGTCAGTCTCGTCTGTCTGCTGACACCTCTCTCTCTCTCTCTCTCTCTGTCTCTTGGGTCTCTAGCTGTTGATTTTACCACAGGGTTCCTCAACCTTGGGTCCTGCCGGGACCCTAGACTGACCGCACTAGACCCACCGGAGAGAGAATAAATGTAAGAGATAAAGGGAGTAAGTCAGAGGGAAAAATGCCAAATGAAAGTGTGTAGAAGGAAGAGTGAGAGAGTGGAATGACTTTCAGATGCTGGGACGGTTGATTTGTGAAGGCGTCGGGCTGTTTTCGGTGTGGAGCGGAGCACTAGGCCTCAGGGTGTGGAATAGCAGCCTGTCATCACTCCACACTGGCCCTAATTCGCCCCGCACACCACACGGCCCTGTTAGGCCACAATTCAGAGACTTCCACACATTCAGTGCCCTAAAGAAACTGTTTTTTTGTATGGTGAGGAATGTACAGCTCACAAATTTCTACTACGTCAGGTAGTAAACTAGCATACACTCTTAGAAGAAAAGGTTCTATATAGAATCTGAAAGGGTTCTGTCAGGTGCTTCATGTAAGAGGCATCTGAGGAACATTTTCATAGTTCCTAGAACTGATGTCCCCCCTATTTGGCACGTTCGCACTGCAAGAACGGGGAACGAATTCAGCTCTAGGAGCACATTTTCGGGGGGAAATAAATTAGCTCCTACTTCAGAGTAGGGTCTAACCCAGCACGATAGGAACTACCAGTGACGTAAGCGTACGTTGGTTGGTCAAACACATCATACGAAACAGCATCCACCATTTTTAAAAAGCCATGTAAACGCACTCCATGAACAAACTCCACAATAGAGAACAGCGTTAGATGGACCAACGCCGAAGTCCAGGCACTGCTTAAACTTTTATTTTTAAAATATTTATATTCTACGATTTTTGCCTTTATGATAGGATTGTATAGAGTGGACAGGAAGCGAGGTGGGAGAAGAGAGAGGGGGGGGGGGGTCAGGAAAGGTAAACGAGCTGAAAGGAAAGGTCGCCCGAAGCGCAGCGGTGCTGTATGTCGGCGTGCTGCCCACAAGGCTATCGTGCAAACTGCTTGAACTTTACACCACGGAGGCAATCAATGCGATTTTGAAAGGGTCATGCAAAACATTAAAATTCTCACTTAGCTCTCCTTTTTGCTCTTTAGATCACATAACTTGCATCTCCGTTATCACAAATCCCACAAAAACACAGCTCTTGGTAGGCTTACATCACTTCAGAGTTCCTTTTTGCGGTGCGAATGCAAGGAAAATTTTGTTCTCAGGGATCGCCCTGGTGGCTAGTTCCAGTGCAAAAGCACCTTTATAGAACCTTTTAGGGGTTCCCAACATCATTGGGATCATTTTATGGATTTAATTTTAGTTAATAATTTTGTCTTAATTCATTTTTAATTAATTTGAATTCATTTTTATGAATTAAGCAGCTTGTAAATATACTTTATCACAGGCAAAATAATAAAAAAGTGAAATATGAAAATGTTATACAGTCATTTAAGATATTTCTCCTTATAGAACTTTTTTGGCATAAAGTCAAGAAGCCGAGGGGTCTATAAAGAACCTCTTTTTCTAAGAGCATTTAATGGTCAAGCAGGCGTTTCATTACTATAATGGTTTGATTGCATAATGTGTTGAGGCCTGTTCGCTCATACAAGTAATTGGTTCTTCACTACTTTTTTTTGTATTATTTTTTTAATTTCTAAATTTCTAAATTGATAAATAAATCACATTTAAAAATGTTTATCTAAATCATGCATAAAAATTGCCTCTTTAATTAGCTATTTTCTTTTTTTCCCTGTAAAAATATCTAAAAATCCCTAAAACAGGATTAATTATCCTTAAGCAGCAGTGCATAAATCAATAAAAACTTGTTTTCTAAGTGTATCTTGACGTTTTTTTTCCACTTGTGTTTTAATTTGTTTATACTTTAAACAAGTGAAAATATCTGCTCATATTGAACAAGTCTTAACATCTTATGCAGCATTGCTTTTCAAGTAAATTTATCTGCTTTCAAAGGATCTTTAGATATTTTATCCCAAACCATACAAAAATACTCCCAAAGAATATGATTGATTTCAGCGCTTTTAAATGATATCTTTTAAGTATTTACAAATTGCTTTTCCTTATCATTTTCCAAATGATTTTTCATATCCATTTGGATGTAGTTTACATGTAGGAGCAGCCAATGAACTTTGAGACTAGATGTTATTAATCAAAAATTTATTTTGATTGGGAAAAAACTGGGGATTTCATACCAGAGTGGAGCTAGATGTGAAATTTGAGTTCGCTTAAGCGATAATATTTCAGGTTGTGAATGCTTTTTTGTGTCTATCTGGAACCTTTCATTTTAAGCGCATACATGTTGAAAGCCGATAGCACATTGTTTCACGTGTTCCTTGTCTTCTAGGACCCTCAGCACTCCAAATCTGTTTCTTGTATTCATCGGTTCAGTTTATTCCTTTTAGGAATTGTATGCAGTAGCTCATAATCTCTGCATACACACGGAGTCAGGTGAACCTTTGAGTAACAGTTTCCTGGGGCCCCAAAGACATCTGAGACCCATGTTGGGGTGTTTATAGGCCTTATGGATGCTCTGGACTCTGTGAGGTGGACAGTGGGGCAGTGCCGTCTGACCCAGGTCTCCACGGGGCCCCTCAGTATGTGGCCCCTCTGTCTACCTCTGACCCCAGGTGACTCGATCTAATCAGACCGTTAAGTTTGAGAGAGTGAGTTTAACCCGGAGTCGTCTCCCTCGAGGAAGGAGTCCACACACTAACACACACACAGACTTCATTCATATGCACACATTTAAGAGTAACACATACTAATTTCACACAGAATAACACAGGCATTGACACAGAGACCTGTGGTCACACACCAGCTGGACTGAAAGACTCATTTTACTCTTTAATAAAAACCTTCACTTATCCACACTTACTTCATGTGTGTGTGTGTTCTTCTGATCCGCTCACCTCTTTAAACGGCATTACGATTCATTATGCTGTGAATCATATTCATGTGCACATACAGACTCACACATATGTAAATCTCTCCGAACGGGGGGCTTCGACAACATACGGCTGCATAAATATACAGGCCTGATCTGAGGATATGAAATACAGACAGTGAGAGAAGGAAAGCATATGTTCTCTCTTTTCTCTCTCTCGCTGTCAGTCATGATGGATTTTGATTTCGTTTTTCAGCCAGAAGGAGGGGGTTGGCCGTTCATTAGCATTTATTTCACATGTGATTAATGCTGAACTTTCCAGACTGCTTTCAGAGGGTGTGGAAACGATCACACTGTTGAAAACAAGGGATGTTTAAATAAGAAACACGAGGAAATCCAGCTTCTCTGCTGTCTGGTTAGAAAGCGTACACCGTGGAGGGATATGACACTGTCGCTGGAGCGATGTAGACCGCCTCCTGTCAGGAAAGGGCATGACAGTAACGGTGACAAGGACAGACTTACCTTCACACACACAGATTCTCTGTTCACCTGCTTTGTGCTTATACAGAGGTATTTTGTTTTGCTTTCCAGTAAAAACATCTTTAGGAAAAGATAAATTCATGTTTTTTTTCTCTACCAACTAAAATAGTACTAATACTTGTTAAGGTAAAGGTTAAAGTGCCCTTATTATGCTATTTTAAAAGCTTGTTTTGGAGGTCTCCTACAATAGATTTACATATTTCCAAGGTCAAAAAAACCCCAAAAACTCTAATTTCATCAAAATATACATTCCACATCACATCTTTTCTCAAAGAGTCTGAAAATGGTTTGTTTGAAGATTCAGTCTCTCTAAACTCCTCCTTTCTGAGAGCCTCCTCTGCTCTGATTGGTCAGATGGCGATTGGTCTACCGCTTGCAGCATATCGGAAACCAAACGTCCATTACCATATCTGAATTTCAGCTCCGGAGGCTTCTTCGGGTTTTTACGAACGGTATAACGATGGTGTAATTTTTTTTAAATAATTTTCAACGCGATTCCTCATCATTTTGAAGTACATTAAAGTGGATTTGCAGCGCTGAAAACAGCATCTTCTCGACATGTCGACAACACAAACGAAACTCTTCCACGCCTCAGCTACTACTAGTGTTTGAGGGTCAAAGTAGATGTTGTTCGTGGGCAGCCAATGAAAACCATAGGCTGACATTATGCAAATTTGTTACTTGGGTTTGTAACAGGAATTGCTCGTTTCAGCAGTTCAGAATCGATTCTTTCTTTTAGGAGACAATAACTTTATTTGTCGTGCACTTTGATCTTACATTCACAAACAGCTATAGTACACACTGCATGAAAGATAACATTTGAAATAGCAAAATAGGGGCACTTTAAAGTAAAGTTTGTAGTTTCTACACTACTAATGGCATGAAACAGAATTACAAAAAAATGTATATTTTTAAATAAGTTTCAAACCACTGTTCACATAATTAGTCCCGGCCCAAACTCAATATTCAATCAAATTAACTGTTATTATGTCCCATCCATTCTGGTCTCTCAAATAAACAGGTTACATTTCTGTTTGCTGCCAGTCTTGGCAGAAAAATCTCATACTTCACCTTTAAAGTCAGCATGAAAGGGAATTTCACCCTATCCATTTTTAAAAGCATCTTTTTGATCTTATTGTGAAAGATTCATCAATGCATGTTAATTTTTTATTTACATATCTTATTTCATTAAAATGTCATAACTCATCCTTCCAGTGAAAGGTTTGTTTAACAGCCAGTGAATAGAACTAAGTTCCTGCCCTACATTTTCTTTTTCTTTTTCGATAATCCATTTCTCACTCGGATGTAAGTCACAAAACGGAAGGAGAGATCTGATGCTACTATTATACTTTTAAATTATTTTTTTCATTTAATTTAATTTAAAAAAAATTGTCATTTTGTTGTGTTTTTATCTTTTTTTTTAATGTCTATTGTTTTGGTTTATTTAGTTTTAGTATTTTAGTAGCCGAATTAAACTTAAACTGCCTGTGACCCTGGACCACAAAACCAGTCATAAGGGTCAGTTTTTTGAAAGTGAGATTTATACATGATAATCTGATAATCTGATAATAAATAATCTTTCCATTGATGTTTGGTTTGTTAGGACAGGACAATATTTGGCCTATTTCAAAATTCTGGAATCAAAAAAATATCAAAATATTGAAAAAATCGCCTTTAAATTTGTCCAAATGAAGTCCTTAGCCATGCATATCTACTCACAAAAATACATTTTTGACACATTTGCGGCAGGAAATTTACAAAATATCTTCATGAAACATGATCTTTACTTAATATCTTAATGAAGAAAAATTGATAATTTTGACCCATACAATGTTTTGTCGGCTATTGCTAAAAATATACCTGTGCTACTTATGACTGGTTTTGTGGTCCAGGGTCAAATGAAATTTTTTGAGATTTTTTAATTTCAATTTATTTATTTTAGTTAAATGATTTTAGTTTTAGTTAACAAGCATAACCCTGTTTGTGACTTTAAAACATTACCTAAACACAAGTCTTAAATATTTAATGCGGTTTTGCGTCTGAGGTAAATTGATCTTGTTTTGAGGATATTTAGATGATTTTAGTGGAAAATGCAAAAAAAAAAAAAAAAAAACATTTTTTGGCAGTACACTTCATGTCTTCCATTTGCATCTTCTTCCAGTTTTCCCCTCCATCAAGTTTCTTTTTCCTTAATGTTAACTTAATTTTCGATCCTTTTCTATTGTTTCCCTCTGTAATTCTCCTCGCTTTCTCTCTCCCGCCAGGAGTGGCCATATGGAAGCCATTACGCCCGCTGTTCCTCTCACCACAAACATTCCAGCAGTGCCTCCAGCTCTCTCTTTCTTCACAGCAGCCTCTCGCTCTCTCCTTCTCTTTCCTTCTCCCTCCTCTCCTCCCCTTTTATCTTTCACCTGTTTTCGTTGTCCTCATTTCCATCATTTTCAGAGTTTGTCTGCCGAGGTCATGTGATAATTGGCCACATGTGATCTGCTCATTGTCAGACAATTACTTTACGTTGTACCAACATCACGGTGTACTGCACCATATTTACACACTGCCCTTTAGCTGTCATTTAATATCTGTAAACAATCACATATCATTTTGCACGACGTAATTATCTGTGGATGTTAGATGATAATCGACGTAATATGACCTCATTTTTAGTCTCTGCGTGTACTTTTGTAATCTTTTTTATGTTGTGTGCAGTGTTTGCACATAGTTCATTTGAATAGAAAGGACGATGGTTAAATATTTGTGTGTTCTGATGGGACTGTGTCTGCACTGTGACAGTTGATCTAAATAAACACATCCTCAACGTCGCAAAGGTTCTGTTTTGGTCTCAAATATCTAGGCAAACTTGGACTACCGAATGCTTGGGGGCCTTGGGAGCACATTTAGTTTTGCTCACTGTATAATTGATCAGAAAATGCAGGTGAACATGGTGTAAATAAAAGGTCTGCATTTCATTGCATGTAATTTTAGGTACTATCTATCTATCTATCTATCTATCTATCTATCTATCTATCTATCTATCTATCTATCTATCTATCTATCTATCTATCTATCTATCTATCTATCTATCTATCTATCTATCTGTCTGTCTGTCTGTCTGTCTGTCTGTCTGTCTGTCTGTCTGTCTGTCTGTCTGTCTGTCTGTCTGTCTGTCTGTCTGTCTGTCTGTCTGTCTGTCTGTCTGTCTGTCTGTCTGTCCATCTCTATCTATCTATCTATCTATCTATCTATCTATCTATCTATCTATCTATCTATCTATCTATCTATCTATCTATCTATCTATCTATCTGTCTGTCTGTCTGTCTGTCTGTCTGTCCATCTCTATCTATCTATCTATCTATCTATCTATCTATCTATCTTTTTCCATTTTTCTTTCTTTCTGTCCATCCATCTTTCTTTCTTTCTTTCTTTCTGTCCATCCATCTTTCTTTCTTTCTTTCTGTCCATCCATCTTTCTTTCTGTCCATTTTCCTTTTATCATTTTATTTATGTCTATATCAGTCTAGTCCAAGTTTTAAAGTTTATAATACATTGTTATTTTTAATAGCTAGATTCTTTCTCTCTCTCTCTCTCTCTCTCACTCACTCACTCACTCTTCCTCTCTCTGTTTTGCTGGTCTCTTGGCGGTGTGATAAGGGCTCATATGTCTAACTGGTTGGTGTTGTTTAGTCTGGTCACTGGAGACCCAGGACAGGGTTTAATCGGGCCCTGGAAGCTGACGATATAGCCATGAAGAGAAAAGAGAGAAAGCAAGATGGGAGATTTACTCTTCCTCTGAGAGGGCCGATATCTCCGGCCCACCGCTGGTCTGCTGGACGCCAGCCGTGACTCCAGCCCCTCCATGGCACTTCTCCTGATGAGATCAATGCACGCTTGGAGGTAAAATCAGCTTAGTGAGGTGGAATAGAAGCTGAAAATGAAGTGGAAATTGCAGAAGTCAAAAGTCATTCTCACTGCATATCAAGGTGATTCGAACTGAAGGATTTCAGCTGGTGTTAGCTCGATAGCTTGTTATCACATGTAATCACCAACTTAGATCTAATTCTTGATCTGGAAAGCTTTTTTTGGCTGGTGGGATAGAAGTTGTTGAGCCTGCAGGAGAACATTTGTAGTGGTGTTTGCCAAAGGAGGCATACTATTGCTCATACTTAGGATTAGAGATTGAAGCAAATCTTTAACCGTAAGCATGAAAGCTCAGCACTAACTCATTCTGTAACATTTGTTCAATGTTGGTGAGGAGAGTGCTTTTAATTTAATTCATTTTTTTATTTAATTTTACTTTATTATTGTAGATTTACTCTGAGTAGAAAATAAAACAT
Organism: Zacco platypus; assembly: GCA_038088235.1. NCBI lineage: Eukaryota > Metazoa > Chordata > Actinopteri > Cypriniformes > Xenocyprididae > Zacco > Zacco platypus. The sequence continues at coordinate 36,262,712 of CM076085.1, read as the reverse complement.
GCAATGAAATATTTTTTTTCTTACTGCTTTTTGTTTTTATGTATGTATGTATGTATGTATGTACTAAGCTTGTCGCTTGGTGGATGAGCAAATCCCATAATCCCATAGAGTCTCCTAAATTTATCATGGGATGTCATATAGACTTGGCGTCTTGGGCTAATAAAAAAGCACATAGCAACGTGATAAAACCATCCAAAACACTTTATCGACTGCATAGCAACACTTTGGCAACCTCTACTCATTTTCATTTCTTTGAAAATCGAGGTTCTTTTATCACTGATTTTATTTGCGATACGTGTTATTAACGTACTCGAAGACACAGTACATATTCACGCCAAATCTGTGGCTGATGTCCTCATCTAGGGTGTGTTGAAACCTCTGCATTTATCATGTGAAAGATTCTCGGCCATCTCTGAAATTCCATTTTCATGCACACACACACACACACACACACACACACACACACACACAAAGGTCCACCTCACTGCACCTGTGCCCCGAGCTTGTTTTTGGACACAGCTCGAGTTTCTCGTGTGGAATCTTTGTAATGCAAGACTGACGAACAAGAGGACGGTGGAGGGGTTTATGGACAAGAGAAGGTGGGTTTGGGTGGAGAGGTTGGGGTTTGAGGGTCAGTGCTGTCGGGGGCGGGACGGGGTGAAACTAACACTCAGCTCTTTTCAAGAGCTGTCAGGGTCAGGGAAGGGCGTCGGTGAAGTTTGACAAAATGATGTTTCTGCCCTCATAAACGAGCCCGGCGCGCACACACTCCTGTCACCTCTGCCCCCCTCCATCCCCCCACTCCTTGTTTCAATGTGTGACCATGAATGCCACCTTTGTTCCAGAGCGGGAGAGAAAGGGAGAGAAACCGAGGGAGGGTGGGAGAGAGAGAGCGAAACAGGAATGATGAGTGTTTGGGATGAGAAGGAATGGTTGGAGGAGTGTATTATCATGTTTATATTTAGAGTAAACAGAGATGTCGATATAATTTCACTTTAATCTGCGCTTTGAAGGCCTGCCCGTGTGTGCGGTTCGCTTTTGTCAAGCTTTGCAAACACAAACATTCACACAGCTCCTCCGTGAAAGTCTTTCATGCGTATAAGACTGGTGTTTTCATCCTGCTTCAATTCCACACTCTCTAACTTGACTTTGTGGCTACATTTTTATACATTTGCCTTTTCCTTCAAGTTTTTTTTCCCTTCAAGCTTGACACACGGGTCAGAAATTCTTTGGCGAGGTTCTGCAAACGTTCTCTAATTATCTGCCGAGTGCTTGCTTAACCCTGAGTTTGCTCATTAGACATTGCCGGCTGACAGTTGTTCAATCACGAAGGCTAATGCGGTCCAGTGCTGAAACATATGTAATTACACAGGCTGTGCGACTGGGTCTGCCGCACACACATGCTTTTGAAAAGAACGTTTGTTGTGTTGGACTCTTTATTTCAGTTTATTTATTTATTTTTTACAAATCGAGAATGCTTCCATTATAATAATCAAAGCTGTCTATATGCAACCATTCTAGAACAATACCGTTAGGCTAGACACATACTTTCCGCCAGTATGCAAAAACATGAATGCTTTGTCAATGCATAGCAAAACATTATTATTATTATTATTATTATTATTATTCAGGTAGCTAGCTGACTTTAAAGACTACATTAAATAGAAATACCAATTTTCAAAATGCTTCTTATTGATCTTATTGTGAACAATTCATCCATGCATATATTTCTTTTTTCTTGTTTTTTTTGAGCTGATCATTTTTAATGAAAATATCACAACACGACATTCCTGTGAAACGTCAGACTTCTTTCTGCTAATGGATGCCAGACTTATCTAATCATTTTGTCTGCATTAACCCTGTCCCTTTTTTACAATCGACTGTAAACTCAAATTCGGATCCAACCAATCAACAACTGATAGAGCAAAGTCCCGCCCTATTATTATTATTTTTTTTTTTGGCTATAGTCTGTTACACTTTCATGTGCGTTATAATACAGAACAAAATATCTCTCACTACACCCGTTACATTGCGACTTTAAGTTTCTTTGCTAGATTCTCCATAGGATGATTTGGGATCTTTTTATCATTATCTTTTTATACGTTCGGTATTAAATTCCAGTTTATAAAAAAAAACAAAGTTCTTCTGGATGCTCCACGTTCAAAGCCAGTGTGAAATAGCCTATGTACACACACCTGTGATCACTTTAGATTAACTTTCTTGATCATTTGTAGCATGCATAGTACAAGGATGGCGAAATGTAGTGCTAAAGTTGGCGGCAACTCATCAGGTGTGTTTGAAACAACATATTTTCTTCTGAAACACAGTGAATCACCATACATTAAAAACATTTTTTAGGTGTTCTACTTGAGACAACACTTCCTTTCTAAAAGTTTAAAGTACATTATTTGTGACGCATCTTATAGTAATGGCAACCATAAGGAGAATCAGTCATAAGTTGGCCTTACTCAAAAGATTTGTGATTAACAGTTACATCAATATTTTTAAGTTAACTAAACAAATTCAAAGATTAAGTTAAGATTAAAGGCCCATTCATACCTAGAATGATAACTATAATGATAATGATAAAGAAATAGCTCTAAAACTCATCCCAAATATAAAAAATAGCACAGTCCACACCACAACTATAACGAAAATGGCACATTTCGCTATCGTCGGAACTTTTTTTTTTTTTTTTGCAGCTGATGAACAATAAAAACTTTGACAGCCAATCAGAATCCATCCTGCTTTCTGAGCTTTAATATTTAAAGTGTCAGATGTCAAAGCTGCAGTGCACTTATAATAAACAGAACGATATCATCTGGTATGATCGCTGGTGCGAACGCTAAAATAGTTATCTTTATAGTTATCGCGTTGGTGTGAACAGGCTTTAAGTCTTAAAGTTTTGACGAACATCCTTGACGTAACCGGGCTCTTACTCTTCACCACAACGGTAGCCCCTTAATAAAATCAGCTTAGTATAATCAGATTTTGAGTTCACTTAACTTTTTCCTATTAAGTATGATAAACTTCTAGTAATATTTCAGTGAGATTAATTAATTTAAATTAATTTCACTGTTCGGTTTTAAAGTGTACAATTTGAGTTAATGTTTTGATTATTGTTCCCAATGGGAAGAATAAACAATTTATCATGACTTGCAAGAGAGTTAGTGGAGTTTTAGTCAATTCGCTTTAAATTGTCTCTAACACGTGGACTCTCTTTTCTGATTATAACACAAGCGATCTAGCTTTTTGCAGTGTGTGTTTGGTATCAGTGAGTGTGAGTTTGACTAAATGCTGTTCTGTCACGCTGACACGGAAGGCGTGAGAGGGAGGGAAAGAGAGAGAAGGTGTGAATGTGGTGATAAAAGACAGTATTCTTCCACTTCTGTGTCTGGGTCTCAGTAGAGAGTTCAGTGGGTTAAAGCAGACCAGCGTGACCATGTCAACAACACGGCCAGTACTGAGCGAACGGCTCCCTTATCTCCTGCATCCTCTGCTTGCTTGCTTTCTTCTCTCTCTGTGTCCACCTGTTTTTCACTTCCTCATTGTTCGTCTCTGTTTACTCTTTTCCTCTCGGTTTCGTAAGCTATTTTATCTTTCATTCACCCCTTTCATTCTCTCCTCTGATCCGCAACACCTCTCTCTCTCTCTCTCTCTCTCTCTCTTTGTGTCTGTCTCTGTTCTTTCTATTCTTCAAATCAAGTCTACTGTGACGCTGTCTACGATAAACCAACAGACAAAAATCTACCTATGCAAAAAACATCTTTTGCATCTGCAGGATGTTTTGGTACTTTTGTTCATCAGTTTTTCCGGTGTGTATATATACATATATTGTCTACCTGAAGAAAAAAAAAACCCTTAGCAACAGTATGTCTGTGTTTTGTTTTGGTTAAAGGACAAAGAAAAGTTATTAACTTAAACTCAATCGACAACATTTGTGTGTTACCTTGTCCATTAGATGTTTTTTTCCCCCCAAAATTGCAGTTGCAGTAACAAAACTCACAATAAACATGTAAAATACACACCGTTTTAAAGTATAGCCACAATACTTTTATACGTGTTGGCATACTGTGGTAAATAGGGGAGTGATGTAATGCTACTGTCATGGAAATTCCCAATATTATAGTCTTGTTGTAATTACCTGAATACTTAAAATACAATCCAATACTTCACTTTTATACATGTTGGCATACAGTGGTAAAAAGGGGACTGATGTAATGCTACATTCAGGTCTTCCTGCAAAGGTCCTACTTACAAGTTTGGAAATTGTAATTGCAGTACTACATGATGTATGTTCATGTGATTTTAGTCAGAACAAAATGGGACAAAAACAGGACAACTATTATATTTCTCTCGCTCTCTATTTTTACTTTTAGACAAAACCAGAAAGCTTTTTAGCACTAATACAACCTAATGAAGAGCAAAGGAGGCATATTATGCGTGAAATTGATGCTTGTTTTATCATTCTAGTTCGGATGTAGAGAATGATGGGAAATGTAGTTTGATGTGACAATCAGGGATTGACATTAACACCCGCCAACCCACCAAATGCAGGTTGATTTCAGCAGCAGTGTGTAACGCAGTCACACCTTCTAGCCATTTTGGCGGATTGAATTTTAGATATAATATATACATTTTTCAATTCTAGTCTCAAAAAGGCATATGAAATAATAAACTAAGTGCAGTGTAGTGTTGTCAAAAATATAGATTTTCGATACATATTAATACTGAAATATCTGGGATGCTTCCAACTCATTTTCCACAGAATAGACACACGATACCAGCTGCACTTTCTCACTCTCTCATCTCTCCAACAGCGAGTTGACACACAATCCCGCCTCCCTTCACTCGTTTCATTTGCTCCTGATGAATATTGCTGGTGTTACAGGGCTTGAATTTCGGCGAGGGATTGCACGTATTGTGCATAGTTTTACTCATTCCAGCAGATTTTGTGCTCACATCTAATGTGCGCGCACATAAAGCTGCCTCTCAGTACTAAATTAAGTTATTTTTTGCTGCTTATTGCCGTTAAACATTCAAATACACAAAAAAAATTTCTTGAAATGACACGTGATGACAGCTCTAAAAGTTTAAGCTTTAAAGAAAGTCCCAAGTTTCCCACCAATAATTTTACTAGTAAATATGATCATTTCAACATGAATTAAATGCACTGATAGGAAACACACAAGTTACATTGCTAATGCATAACCAGGAGTTTATCCCCATAGAAAATACATTTAGTCAACTTTTTACTGAAGTGCTTTAGTAAAACTACAACTCCTAATTTTTGTTTTTTTAAACGCTCTGGAACATAGGCCTGGTTTACTTTCCTTGTAAAGACACTACAGTTGTGGTCAGTAAGACCCAAAACATACTGACTTACTTATTGAAAGAAATTAAAACTTATATTCAGTATAGCCGCATTGAATTGATTAAAAATTACTGTAAAACATTTATGTTGCCAAAGATTTTGATTTCGAATAAATGCTGTTATTTTGACTTCTATTCATCAGAAGAATCCTTAAAAAATGCATTGCGGTTTCTACAAAAATATGAAGCAGCTCAACTGTTTTCAACAATGATAATCATAAGAAATGTTTCTTGAGCATCAAATTATTAGAATGATTTCTGAAGGATCATGTGACACTGAAGACTGGAGTAATGATGCTGAAGATTCAGCTTTGGATCACAGAAATAAATTATATTTAAAGTATATTAAAATAGATAACGGTTATTTTACATTTGTGTAATTATATTTCACAAAATTATTGTATTTTTATCAAATAAATGCAGCTTTGGTGAGCATTTCAAAAGCATTAACAAAATCTTACAAAACTCAAACTTTTGACCGGCTGTGTACTGTGTGTTACCGTAAATACAAGTTAAGTGAACAGAAAAAATAAACAAAGACCATTATTTTCTATGCCACAAATACTAAAGTTGAACCCAAGAACATTCCTTTAAAGTCATGTGTGTGTGTGTGTGTGTGTGTGTGTGTGTGGCTATCGGTCAGTCTAATTGTAGTACGTGAAGTGTGTGTTGAGTGTCTGTTCTCTCCACTGTAAGAGCTACTGATAACCTTCCTAACCTGTGTGACAAGGACAGGAAACTCTTCTCCCATAGGAATGCCACACACACACACAAAAGCCCTTTTCCCCTCATACACAATTTCAAACAATCTGCTTTTGTTTCTAAAGAGAAAGAGTGACTAGCTTTAATAAACATGCCCTGGGTCAGCATGCAATGGTAATGTATGTGAATTATAAATGGGATCCACCCGTCATTACGTTAAAATATTTTCGCATTTCTTTTCACATGTAAACATGAAGCCCATAAAAAAAACCAAAGCCCGACTGCCTTAATTAGTTTACATGTAAATAGCCGTTGGTGTGGCTGGCTGTTTAGAGATGATGATAAAATGGTAATTAGCGTCTGCAAGTCGTTTAGTCATTTGTTTACATAGAAAGAATTCAAAGGAAACTCCCTGAGATTGCGCAACAGCCTAATTCTCCTGGAAATTGGAAGCTCTAGACGCGTCTTCTGCTGTGCTTTGATCTGACACGGTTTTCTTTGGAAACAAGCGTATCGGGGTGGGATTTGGATCCAGACTAGCCTATTCATTCTCATTAGAGTCACTTGTTGAAGAACCGAATATCATACTTCTGGAAATTCAGTCGTCTTAAGCCTTGAAGTCTCAGCACCTTCATATGATTTACACAGCGGAAGAGAGCACTTTCATTAGGGCTTTGAATAAACAGGAAGAGAGACGAGCAGGGTAGATGAATGAAGTGTAAAAGAAGAGGATATGTTTCTACTTGTAGAGGAGGTGATTTATTGAATAAAGAAATACAGTGAGAATGTGGAGTGTGGTCGGATCCACACCTGCTCCTCCAGTAAATGCCAGCCGGTTCCTGAGGCAGCCAGCATACCCACAGACATTTCCGTGAGAAGTGTGCGGTTCTGTCAGCCAATGTCCTGGGGGCAGAGGTTATAGCGGTAGATCAAGCCAGGCATTCGTGCACTATGATGCATCCGTGCCCCCTTTGCTGATCCTACTTATAAAGAAGGGATTTTTGCAGGCTTGCTCTGCTACAAGGAAAGACAAAAATATCAACGTTATTATTGTATATCTGTTTTACACACTCACTATTTATAACCAAATGTACATTTTGTGACATGCGCTCACAAACTGTGTTATTTCTGTAACATATTTATGAATGAAATGGGATATTCGGTGACAAAAAGGAAGGAATTAATTTTTAAATATTTTTTGAATGGTGAAAAGCGCGATTTACATACCAGAACATTGCTTGACAGAACGCAAGTTTGTATTAGTGTGTGAAGAAATGTGTATATTGATTTTAAAAAATGCATATGTTATAAAATGTGAGGTTTTGTTAGTTAAAATAACATGAACTAACAATGAAAAATACTTCTATAGCAATTATTAATCTTATTTTAGTTAATGTTATTTTCAACATTTACTGATAAATTATTAAAATTTAAAGTTGCATCTGTTCGTATTATTTAAAAGACCTTAGCTAACATGAACTAGCGATAAACAGCTGTATTTTTATTAAAGATTAACGTTAACAAAGATGTATTGCTCATTATTAATTTTAGTTAATGCATCAATTAACATTAACTAAAAGACCTTATTGTAAAGTGTTGCCATATAAATGTATATACAGCTCTGGAAAAAATTAAGAGACCACTGCATATTTTTTGTTATTTTGACCAGTTGTTGCTTTTGGCAAATAAATGCTCTAAATTACAATATTTTTATTTGGAATTTGGGAAAAATGTCAGTAGTTTATAGAATAAAACAAAAATGTTAATTTTACCCAAACATATACCTATAAATAGTAAACCCAGAGAAACTGATAATTTTGCAGTGGTCTCTTAATTTTTTCCAGAGCTGTATTTCATATAATAATTAAATTATTGTATTTATATGATTGCTTTTATTAATTAAAATTTTGCTAAAAATAAAAATAAAACTTTAATAAAATAAAACAAAATATTTCTTAAAAATAAAATGTTAATAAAATGAGTTTTTTTTCAATATTTTATTATTAATTATTATTTAGCAATGCCTTTTTTTCATGATTTTTGCCAGTAAATGTATGTTTCTAATGACAAGACATTAAGTTCTCTCTCTTTTTCTCTCTGTCCTCCTGCAGGTTTAGTGATGATAAGGGTTATGTCCTGTACCCTCAGATTGGGGATCGTCTGGACCTCATTTGCCCAGCGTCCGAGCCACCCGGCCCCCGCGCCCCTGCCGATTACGAGTACTATAAACTGTACCTGGTGTCTTCACGGGACCAGGCGGACAGATGTGAAGTGACCGGAGCCCCAAACCTGCTCCTTACCTGCGATAAGCCCAACAGTGACATGCGATTCACCATCAAGTTTCAGGAGTACTCGCCCAACCTGTGGGGCCACGAATTTAAAACCAATCAGGACTACTTCATCATCGGTGAGTGAGCGCATGTGTGCGGTTTGAATCAAAGCGTGTCTGTAGACGCATCGAAATTTTTGATTATTTTCACCAGCAACATTTAGTTGTAGAAAAGATTTAGTTTGTAACAAGTCTGCACTTTGTGTGTTCATTCAGCATCCGCCCTTGTTTATTGTTTCAGTCAGTGTTAGAATAGATGACATGATGGTATTTCATCGCTGCATTTATTTTGGTTTGTTTTTAGTTTAGGCTTGAGGGTTCTCAATGAAGTCACAATCTTCTGCTGGGATTCGGCTGATTGTGACTTTATCGAATGGATCCATCTCGCGTTGGGTCGTGTTACTGGGGGTTGTTTTTAAAACAGTGCACAGTAGCGTGGAGGGAATGTGGCCAGCCTAAACGGAAGCTGGTCAATATCAACATTTCAGAAAGTAGATTTGATTCAGGAAAGTGATGCCCCTACACGTTCAGACCCGAAACACCCAGTGGCCAAGATTTTAGATTCTATTCCCACAGTCGTGGAAAACCTGCAAATGGAAGGGAATTTTCCAATCTAGCAAAGTCATGGAAATGTGAATCAAATCTTTATGGAAAAGTCTTTGAACTTTAGTTCAGTGTTCCCAAATCGCCAAGTGAAACACTCAAATCTCAGGAATTTTTGACACTTTTGTACAATGAAAAGTATAGTTGTTGTCACGAAACCTGAAACTACAACCAACATTTTACCTCCATCTGATATCATTCCAAAAAGCTGGAAAAAATGTTGGGCTGGGCTCAATTTTATCCAGGAGGAAATTGGATCGTGAAATTGGACGTTAGTATGACCCTGGTGTGTACCAATGAATCAACAAACAAATAAACAAATTTTCTTTAGTAAATCAGTAAACACATTTTGAATACTTACTACTGTTCAAAAGTTTGGGGTCAGTAACTTTTTTTTAAAAGAAGTCTTTTATGCTTACTAAGGTTTATTTGATCAAAAATACAGTAGAAACATGTTTTATATGTTTTAAAATGTATTTTATTACTGTTTTGCAATGCATCATTACTCCGGTTTTCAGTGTCACATGATCCTTCAGAAATCATTCTAATATGCTGATTTGCTGCTCAAGAAACATTTCTGATTATTATCAATGTTGAAAACAGTTGTGCTGCTTAATATTTTTATAAAGTTCAAAAAGAACAGCATTTATAGGAAATATCTTTTGTAGCACTTTAATTCTCTTTAAATCAGTTTTGAACAATTTAATTCATCCTTGCTGAAAAAGTAATAATTTCTTTGAAAAAAATCTTACTCCAAACTTTTTGAACGGTAATGTATTTCTCTAAATATATTAATTTCAAGTACCTGGTGATGTATGGAAATCTCTCCCAGTCATTTATATGATATGATTTACAAACATAATTCTAGAAAAATCGTGAACAAACCATGGAATTTGATTGGCTAAAAAGTATGTGAGCCCTTTATCCCCCCCCCCCAAAAAAAAGCGAGGGCGTGACAGAAAGGTTGGGGAAAAAATGGATAAGACGGAACAGAGTTGATGGCTTTATAGATGTGTCAGATTTTCTTTCGCCAGGGTCAGTTGTAAGTCAAATTGTATTAAAACTATTTTTTAAACCGGATAATGATATGAGCAGCATTTCAAATACGGGAGGTAATAAACAGTTGGTGCTCAGGAGCCTGAGGTTATATTTTTGTGTTTCTTTTTATGACATGTGCAAAGTATGTGTGAAGGTGTGATGTCTAATTTTAACAGTTACAGGTCTCACAGACACCGTGTCTCTGTGATAAGAATCAAGCTCCTTCCACTGGCTCTTTAATGGACAAACAAGTGTGAGTTTTCTGGTATGTGGTCAGGCAGAGTCCAGAGCTCTTCTGTGTACTGTTAAGTCTTAACGTAGGTGTCACCGACACACACACACACACACACACTCACACACGCACACACGCTGCAGGCTTTATCATTGCTCCAACAGGCCCGACGAATCGATCGACAGGCTGTGCCAGTCTATGAGTCCTCAAATGCAAGGTCAAAGGCACACACACACACACACACACACACACACACACTCACACAAGATGGAGAAAGACTGAGAGAAACCATCAAACCAGCGTCGACATGGGAAAAAGAAGAAAAGTTATTTTAAGGGTCATTGAACATTTAATCTAGTGTTTATACGTGTGCATTTGTGTTAAAAATAGTTGTGTGAGCATCTGTCATGAACGGTTGATGCTCTATTTTACAACAGAGTGCACATTTGATGGCTTCTGACATCTTTATGCCCATGTATTGGCGCATATGTGTGTGTGTAAGGGTATGTGTACGTTAGAGATTTGGACCTTAGGGAAAATGGTATTAATTAACCTACCTTAACATGCGCTAATTTATTCAGCCTAGCTCAAATGAACTGGAACAGGAATGATTCATGAAATAGAGAGAGAGCAAGAGAGAGAGTGAATGTGTTTATGTGGAAGAGAGCATTGACAGGTCATTATGGCTGCTCCAATCTTGTTGTCTAATTATCACATGGGTCACGAAGACGCCCTTAGGTCTCTAATAACAGTGTTTACACACATACACTTAAAGGGATAGTTCACCCCAAAATGAAAATGATCATCATTTGTTGAGCAATTGTCATCATTTACTCACCCGTATGACTTTCTGCACTGTACAAGACAGAAGATCTGTGGCATATCAACAGTGCTATTTTAAAATTAGTTATAGAATATTATCAGTGTTTTTAATTTTAGTTTATAGGATTAGTTCACCTCAGAATTAAAATTTCCTGATAATTTACTCACCCCCATGTCATCCAAGATGTTTATGTCTTTCTTTCTTCAGTCGAAAAGAAATTAAGGTGTCTGAGGAAAACATTCCAGGATTTTTCTCCATATATTGGACTTCATTGGGGTTCAACAGGTTGAAGGTCCAAATTGCCATTTCAGCGCAGCTTCAAAGGACTCTACACGATCCCAGACGAGGAATAAGGGTCTTGTCAAGCTAAACAATCGGTCATTTTCAAAAAAAAAAAAAGTTTATATACTATTTAACCACAAATGTTCTTTTTACACTTGCTCTGTGATGCACCACCCGTTACGTAATCACGTTGGAAAGGTCATGCGTGAGGCGGAAGTACCGCGGTAGAGTGAAAAACTCTTTTTATCTCCAACTCAACGACATCGTTGTTTTACCTTTTTTGTAAAGAGTGTTAGACTTTGCACGTTCGCTTTGTGAACACTGGATCGGTACTTCCGCCTACGTCACATGTTACCTTTCTAACGTGATTACGTAATGCATGATGGATCGCGGAGCAGTACAAGACGAGCATTTGTGTTTAAAAAGTATATACATTTTTTCATTTTTTTTTAAAATGACTGATCGTTTCACTAGATAAGACCCTTATTCCTCAGCTGGGATCGTGTAGAGCCCTTTGAAGCTGCACCGAAACTGACATTTGAACCTTTAGCCCGTTGGTAGCCATTGAAGTTCACTATTTGGAGAAAAAAAACCATAAAAAAACATAATTTCTTTTCGACCGAAGAAAGAAAGACATAAACTTCTTGGATGACATGGAGGTGAGTAAATTATCAGGAAATTTTAATTCTGAAGTGAACTAATCCTTTAAGTTTAGTTTTATTTTTAGTATTTTATGAAAAACCCCATTTCCAGAAAGGTTGGGACATTTTGTAGAATGCAGTAAAATCAAGAATCTGTGCTTTGTTAATTCTCTTTAACCTTTATTTAACTGACAAAAATACAGATTTTCAGTGTTTTCACTGACCAACCTGAGTGTATTTTGTAAATTTTGATTTTGATGGCTGCAACACACTCCAAAAAAAGACGGAAGAAAAGCAAAATAATAGTGAAAAGATTATAGAATAATTTTAGGAATAAGGTAGAATTTCTAAAAATTCGGTCATAGCCTAATGACCATTGGAAAATGTGGGTCCTATGGTCAAACCAGTTGAGAACCTCTGCTTTAAAACATGATTTCCTTTGCTTCGCAGTCATTCCAGTAGGCCTATCTATCTTACAGCAGAGTTGCTCGTAAACACAAACACACTCACACACACACACATGTTGCTGTCAGTCAGCGTGAGGGATTTGGGGTACCTGACTGCGGAGCAGCTCTGGGCTTCTTATCGCCATGGCATTGCTGTGGCAGCGGACACAGACAGATGGCTAACTGTCACTCAAACCGAGAGAAGAGAACTCAAGAGGAAAAGAGGATGAGAGAGTGATGTGGAGAGGAAGAAAGAACGAGATGGACAGACGGGTCTTACAGGGGTTTACAGTGTTTCTCCACTGAACACACACGCAAATGCCGAAAATCTCTGTACGATTATTTTACAACCTTGTGAATCATCATCATTGTGCACGTACGGGTGACGTCTTGTGAGTCTTTCATGGTGCCGTATTGTTTTGATCCATATTAATTGCTTTTTTTATGGTGACTGTTTTAAGATTTGAGTGAGCAAAAAAAACAACAGAGGGACAGAAATAGAAAGAGGGAAGGAGAAGAAAACAGAAACAGAAGAAGAGGCGGTCGAAGAGCAAAGGGAACAAGGGATTCAGAGAGATCTATATTTGATGAATATTTGAACGTTTTAAAGCCCCCAGACCGAAGTTTTCCCTTCTTACTGAGACAAAAGCTAACCACAAACACTAGGGAGAAGAGAAAGGTAAATGAGCGAGAGAGAGAGAGATTTTTTACACTTAAATTCCCAGCAGCCTGTATGTTCTGCCAGCGGTTTTTGGCTGAGTTGTTTTTATCAGTGCACATCTGGCTCCGGTGATCCAATTGGATCAGAAGAAACTCATTTAGCAGCTTTAGCCAATCAGAACATTTTGGTGCAGACCGATGAGCACAAGCATTCCCTGAGTGATGACAGTGATCAGAATAACAATGGCAGCAAGGGTTCGAGGAATTACACACACACATATGATGAACATGTGAGCCATGTTGATAGATCCTGACAGAATGACTGAACAAATCAAATGAAAAGGAATGAAATGAAATGGATGGCACTTGAAAATGTTTATGAGTCAGGTTTTGCCTTCATTGTGAATCAGGTTGATTCCATTTATTTGGGCATATTAATTTTGTCCATTTTGCGGAATGGAATTTTGTTGAAATGCTGTTCAGTTGCTATTTATCTAAATGTTTGCAACACAAGCACAAACTGTGCTGTGTACACCAACTCTTCTGTGTTTTAGAATGATTCATTTAAAGGAGCGTCACATTAGAGTCATTAATATATTTATATATATATATATATATATATATATATATATATATATATATATATATATATATATATGTATGTATGTGTGTGTGTGTGTGTGTGTGTACTCATTTTGGTTATACTTGTGGGGACCAAATGTCCTCACTTATACTGTGAAATACTTTCTCAACCCACTAGTGAGGACATGTGACTGGTCCTCACTAGATAAAAAGGCTTATAAATCAGCCAAAAGAGGTTTTTGATCTAAAAATCTAATGTTTTGCACATGTTTCTGTGATGGGTAGGTTTAGGAGTAGGGATTGGGTTAGGTGATAGAAAATATAACTGACCTGATATAAAATCAATGGAAGTCTATGTAATGTCCTCACTAAGATAGCAATACAGATGTGTGTGTATGTATATATATATATATATATATATATATATATATATATATATATATATATATATATACATAAGGTCCTAATAGTGCAGCATGACTAAAACAAACGTATGAGGACGTTTGAAGTCGTCTAAAAGGAATAGTTTTGAACTGAACATGAAAAATTCTGTCGGAATTTTACTCATCCTCATGTCCTTCTAGACTTTCTTTTGTGGAACAAAAATGAAGATATTTTGATAACACTTTCTAATAAGGTTCCTTTTGTTCATATGAACTAACAATGAACAATACCTTAAAGCAATTATAAATCTTAGTTAATGTTAATATCAACATTTAGAAATACATTATTAACATCAAACTTGTGTGTCTGTTAATATTATTAAAACGTTAACAAAGATTATTACTCATTGTTAGTTAGTGTTAGTTAATGCACTGACTAATGGGACTTTATTGTAAGGTGTTTATTGTTTAAAACTGTTTATTTAACAGTTTTTTGTCAATACGATGAAAGTCAGTGGTCAACATTTTTCAGAATGTTTCTGTTTTTATGTGTATTCTGCAGATAAATTCATAAAGGTTTGGAAAGACATAAGGGTAAGAAAATAATGAAAAATTGAATTAAATTTGAATTTGAAATTTGAATTAAAATAATTTTTGTTTAAACTATTCCTTTGACTTTTTGCTGATGTGTTTTTTCAGTTTACTTGTATTAACAGATTTGTGTGAGGTTAGGTTAAGTTTAGAGTTGTAGTTTAGCAAATATCACTTTTGCGTGACATATAGTGAAACCAACGTGTGTGTGTGTGTGTGTGTGTGTGTGTGTGTGGATTGGACAGATACTCCCCAAAGGTCAGACAGAAAAAAAGCCCTCACTAATTGGATTCCAACTAGTTAACATTGTGTGATTCATTTAACCTCACACACACACACACACACACACACACACATACACACACACACACACTATGCAGTAGCAGACAAAGCCGGCATTGTGCCTCATTCTGCTGAGGAACCACTTGTGGAGGGATGTGTTTCCCGGGAACAGGGGGTGCGCTTATCCAGCGCTCACCATGCCATTGACCCTTGACATTGCCTCACTGGGCCGAATGCAGAAACACGACAACATGGCCGCAATTTAGTGTGCGAGATCACGCAAACATGACCCGTTAATAGCAATAATGAACAGAGAGCACACACACATGCACACAGCTGCCACAACGGCTTGTGTGTGTGTGTGAAACACAATAATCACACACATGCAAAATCACACACAAGCTCATGTTGTAATTCTCCCCAGATCATCTTCATAGATCATCTATTCATCAACCAGACACTCGCATGACAAACACACTTTTTGGGTAAACAGACTTTAGGCAGAGAGGATGTTTACTGTGTGTGGAGGGAGATTAAAGAGTTGGGCTGGGATTGGGGTTGACCAGCTGTCCACGAGAGAGACGGATAGAGAGAGAAAGAGTGAAATGCAGTGTGTGCTACTGAAAAAATGAGCAAGGAATTGTACAATCCTGTTCTGATTCACTTAATTCTGGCTGAATAGTCAGTGTAAAATCAAAATCAAACCCATTTACTTTCTTAATGCAAATTCCTTATTTGGAATTCATCTAGTTTATCTTCATAATCTTTTATTAAAATGTATTAACTTGCTCAGCCTCTGAAGTGACTTTTTATTGCATTTTTGGCCAATGTCACCTAGCCTAATTATTTTTCATAAATACACACTACCAGTAATTAAAACTATTTTAAGGATGCATTAAATTGACCAAAAGTTTGAACTTTTTATTAACAAAAAATCCTGAACACAACTGTTTTTATCATGTGTAATAATAAGAAGTGTTTCTTGAGCACCAAATCAGTATATTAGAATGATTTCTGAAAAATCATGTGACACTATGATTACCTTGACAACAATAAATTATATTTAAGATATATTAAAATAGAAATAACCCATATTAAATTGTAATATTTCACAGTCTTTTTGATCAAATAAATGCAGTCTTGGTGAACAAGAGACCTCTTTCAAAAACATTAAAAAATCATGCCAACCCTAAAATTCTCTTTTTACTCTAACCAGCTGATTGGAACTGGCAGTAGAGGCAAAATGGCTTACAGAATTCATAATTCTGTAAGCCATTTTGTGTCTACATTATGCTAGTCAATTTGGTTGTAAATGCTGTTTCCTCTTAATGAACACATTAACAATTCATTTAGTTTGAGAAGTTGTGCAACTGAGATGTTGCCTGTTCATTTGTCTTTTATAGGTGAATAAGTTTTCAATCTCAAGTTTATTTTCTTAATTTCTCAACCCTGACTCACACTCAGTCCTCTCTGTGGACGCATTAATCTCACCGTTCATTTGGCTCTCTTCTCTCTGCTCTCATTTGTTGTTCCATCTCCTTCCAGATCTTCATCCACTCATCTGTCCCTGGGATAAATCTTTTAATCTTAGTTTATTTATTTTCTTTTAAGCTAGTGTATCTTACCAGCACAAAGTAGTTTCTTCCCCTTATCTGACCTCTTCTGTCGTCTTTCTTGCTTCCTACCCCGTTTTGGCCCCCATTTTCTTTTTGGCAGATTTCTCATTCTGCTGTTCTTGATGCCAAAGCCATAATTCACCAAGCACTCTGGCTTGCGTGCCAAGATTTTAATAATCGTTAAAAATGCAAAGCCACACAGGCATTTTGGAGTGAGTGTGTATGTACCAGTGCATATGAGCATTTCAGCTAAGCTCACCACCTCAGTCAAAGCGGGTCAAGAGTTCCCTTGTAGCATTAAACACATCTACACTGAGAGCGATTGCTGCGACACAACTAACCGCCTCGTTTTGATAAACGGAGCTGTCTACTTTGCAAGTGCGTGAATTTGCTCCATTTTGCATAGTCTGATCCACTTTACATCTTATTTGGCCAAAAACTTACCGCTTAGGGGTTGTCTGAATGACTAACAGTTCAGTTTTTATATTTTGTTTAGAATCAGTTTTTTATGTATTGGGTAAGAGATTCGGTATATTATTGGGTATATACATAAGTTGCCAAATATTTAATATTTGAGAAACTTACTAAACACACACACACACACACACACATATGTTTAGTAAGTTTCTCTAATAAAACTTGTTTATAAACGTTGTTTTCTAGCAAACTGATATAAACCTGTGTACGGCGACTCCTGGATATTGTCAAGCCAGCCAATCAGATTGTCAATTGCTAGTTGGAGAACAATCTGTAATTCCAAAACTGTATGCATTTCTGGAAGATACTGGACCAAAAAAGAAGTTATTTTGAAAAATGTCTTGGTGTTTTTTCCCCACAGAACCCATTGACTTTTATTGTGTGAACAAAAACATCTTTTGTGCTCTGCTGAAGAAACTCATACAGGTTTGGAATGAAATAAGTAAGGGATAATGCACATCCAGCTGGTAGTTATCACAGAATAAACCCCGACAGGGTGAGAAGGAGCCCGACGGTATTTTCACGGTATTTCACCACATAAATAATTACGGTAGCGCTTTATTTTATAGTCCTGTTCCCCATGTACATACTATGTACTTATTATAGTAATTACAATAACTGGGTAATAAATAGGTACTAACCCTGTTTTAAAATCCTGTTTGTTATCTTATAATAGTCCATTACAAAATGGCAGCAGCTGTGTTTGTATGAAACGGAGAGCGAGGCCGCGATATCAGATGACATCATTAAATAACTACACAAAATATTGATTTGAGTTTTAGTATTTTATTAGCTCACCAAACTCAAAACTTCCACAAGGAAAAACATTTCTAGCAAGCGTAAAGCTTCTTTATGTAACGAACTGAAAATGCAAGTAAATTTCAAGACTTCGTGCCTGTGTGTGTGTGTGTGTGTGGAGCTTAAATAGTCCAGATAATAGGCTACAGCTGGCTGGGGTGATCAGTGACAGGGTACAGGGCTTCTGGGAAATGTAGTGCGCAGGTGTGAGTGAGTGTGTGACAGTGAGTGAGTTAATGGTGTCGAGTCCATGGTGAAGTGCCCTCTAGTGTATAAAGCGGGCACTTCAACTGACGATCACTTTAGTTACCTGGATGAGACTGTGTTATCAGTTTTTACCAGTTGTTATTGGGGATAACATACTGCTGGATGGCACCATTGACCAATCAGAATCAAGTATTCCATAGAGACAGCATGAATAATCATTCTTACTACTTTTGAATAGCAGCATTAAGTCATCCAGATAGCATTTTATCCTGGCCAAGAACTGACAGTAAGTGACTTGTTCTTTTGGGAACTTGTAAACATGATGTTCCCGTGGAACAGATAAAAACCTGTATACTCTGACTACCCAAAATTGCCGCTTGCCAGTTTGAGAAAGCTCTCGGCATTTTTTTTTGCGCAATATGCAACCGTCCGTGAATCCGTCCGTACAGTCTGAGGCCGAGACTATTCCTGTTATAATCAACAAATCTGTGGAGCTTGAAGCCGAATGCTGAAAATAGAATAAGTCAGAACGCTAACGTCACCACAGCCAGGACAGATTAAATCAGCCGTCGTTTGAAAACAAGACATTACCACAGTACGTTCTGTCCTATGGGTTAATATGCTCTTCTACTGACTAATGAGCTCTTTTGAGTGCTAATATTCCATCCATATATTTACAGCTGTGGGAACGAGTTTATTAATATGGAGTAGAAGATGCATGTCTCAGCTGGGTTTGTGCCACCGCACCTTCTGCTCAATGTGTGGAGCCTGTTCCTCCCCTCTGAAACCAGAATTGTAATGCATGCAATTAAGGAGTCTAATTAGGGTAATTAATTCTGTGGGAGAGAGGAACCCAACACTCCGCTATTCACGGTTATAGATCTGACTTAATCCCTGTGCCCTACACTCCAAACACAAAGCTGTCTCAGATAATGGGGGCCAGGGACTCTGTGCGTGCGTGCGTGCGTGCATGCATGTGTGTGTGTGTGTGTGTGTGTGTGTTTGCGGATCTGCTGTCTTCTCTCAAGCTAACAGACTGCTCTCAAACTAGAAGGCTCTGGAAACTCCTCAGGCATGGAAAATGAAGGAAATGGGGAAAGGTATGCTTTAGAACTCTATGAACGAATCTTCTTTATGATTCATTTGAACCAATTCATGAAACAACTCTAAAGGAGAATTTTGAGTAAAGCTGTAATTGAGGCTCCAGCTCCAGATTTTATTTGAGCAGGTCTGTAGAGTGGACCTCAAACATATGTAGATGAAATACATCCAATATAGCCATAAAACGTAATAAAAAAAAATATAAGCAATATTTAACCAAATAGACTTTTAAGTGATGCCTATTCATTTTTTTTTAATTCACTGTAAGATTGATTTAAATGAACAGAATTTGTTCAAATGAATCTTACTATGCAGTGTTAAGTATGAATATTTTTCTAACAGTTATGTCTATTTATGTTTGATTGAGATTTTAGATGATATGCGAGTCCTTGGTGTGAATGAAACAAAACAGAATAGGTTTTTTGAACCAGCCCTTTATTATATAGTTTGCTGAAAAGTATCAGGACTGTTTGTGTGAGTTTAAATGTGAGTTTAGATCTGTTTGTGACATATACACACATTTGTGCTTTTGTGTATGTAGGCTACTGTATAAATGAATCAGTGAATTTAATTTTTTTCGGAAGGAAAAATGTGTTCAGAAAACTGAATCTGTGACAGTCAGAAAATAGGCAGTGTGTTTCACCCACATCCAAACACTTAGATATACTTACACATCCTGTCATTTTAAGAAAACCAGCACGATCTTGTTCACTCAGTGTGGCTTTGGAAAAGCTTGAATAACTCATTTAGTTCCTTTACATAAACACAGACCAACACCGCTTTCTCTTTCTGTCGTTCTTTCTCTCACTCTCAAACACATCCAAAAGATCTTCCTCCCAGCCGTCCAAACCCTCACTCTTCTATTCCCGCTCCAGTCTGTGAATCCACTGAGGACAAACAAACAACAGAAAGTATGTCACATTCAGCAAATCAAACCGCACAAACAAGCCTTAATCAAACATATTTCCTGTCACAGTAGAAACACACACACATGCAAATTTGCACACAAATCTTAGTTATTGCTTTCATTCTCTTTCCCACAATCCATCATCTCTATTTCATCTGAAAAAGAGGGAGATGGACAGAAAGAATCATTCTCTTTCTCTCTCCCTCGAGCCCTACGCAGGCACAGATGTCACGATACATTATTTCAACTGACTACCTCCCATGTTTCTCCTATTTCTCCTCTGTTCTCTCTGTGTTACTATCGTTCTCTTTTTTCCTCCATCCTGTGCAGTCTGGGTGATGGTGATGTTTGGGTTTTTGTGCATTTTGGATAAACAAATGATAAAAGAAGAGCTAAAAGCTCAACAGGATCTCTCACAGAAGGCGAACATTTTGTCCCTAGTTGGTCTCTCAGTCTGTCTCTCCACACACACACTCACACACAGACACACACACTGCCAATGAATTATGGTTGGCTCTAGAATCTGTCCAACCCTAAAGTACTCCAGATGTTGCAGTGTGTGTATGTGCGGTTCTGGCTTCAGAATGGATTCAGGTTTTTTCCCCGTGTGTGTTTAGAGACGTTGTTTCATGTTTGACTTATAGGCATGCTCACACACACACACACACACTGCTGTTCTCGCTGCTTTGCTCGTTTGGCAATGTTCTGCTTGCTTTCATTAGAACCTGTAATTAAAACGACAGTGAAATGTGATTACAGTCTTTAAGATGTTCGGCTGTGTTCGGCGCAAACTGAAATAGGGCTGGGCGGCATGATGTTGCATACTGTTCAATTGTAGAAATGAGTCAGGCAGCAGTGGTGATTGTGAGGTCGAATAGTGTTTTTGTATACATGTATACATACAAATACATTTTTAAATATGTTAAAATAGAAAACAGTTATTTGAAACTGTAATTAAATTACAACATGTTGCTTTTTTTACTGTATTTTTGAACAAATGAATGCCGCCTGGGTGATCTAACCTTTTAATTATCATCATAGTTTTTTTGCGTTAAGCATTATAATGAAAAACCTTATCAAACGTTTTGCATTTATGAAGTTCTGAAGTCATTTGTAACATTCTTGAATCTAAAAAATATTTAAATCCTATTTAATCTATAAAATTATTCATGATCCCGCCCATCTCTTCACCGAAACCACTTTAGCTGTCTCCCCATGTGCCCATGTGTTTGCTGTTTGGCTTTGATGTGACCCAGAAACAAACAGTCCACCAGAATTTTCAGCCACACTCTCTGCTCCGCTACTCCTCTCCTGTTTTTTCTGTCTCATATTTGCCAGCATCTTTCTTTATATAGCAACCCCCTCCTTCCCTCTTTCTCCATCTCTTTATCTCTCTTTCTTTCTCCCTCTTGCTTTCTTTCACTGAATGCCATCTCCTTCCTCCCTTCAGACCATTGACCCACTTCCCTCTTTTCTTGCTCTTTCTTTCCCTCCACACTTCTGTCCTTCACCTCAACAACTTCTCTGTCTTCACTCTTGAAGTGAAAGTTGTCCGGAGGGCAAACAAATGTTTTGGCTGTGTTGCGTCAGCAGCGTGTTTCGTGTGGCTAGGCTAATTTACTATGTTGTTAAGTGTGTGGTGTAACAGGTCAAAGTGGAGCATAAAAGCAGTCAATAATGATTAAGAAGAACAGACAAAGACCAGTAGATAGATGGATGGATGGATGGATATAATGGCAGATAGATAGACAGATAGATAGATAGATAGATAGATAGATAGATAGATAGATAGATAGATAGATAGATAGATAGATAGATAGATAGATGGATGGATGGATGGATGGATGGATGGATGGATGGATGGATAGATAGATATGGTCAGATGATAGATAGATAGATAGATAGATAGATAGATAGATAGATAGATAGATAGATAGATAGATAGATAGATAGATAGATAGATAGATAGATAGATATGGTCAGATGATAGATCGATATGGTCAGATGATAGATAGATAGATAGATAGATAGATAGATAGATAGATAGATAGATAGATAGATAGATAGATAGATAGATAGATAGATATGGTCAGATGATAGATAGATAGATAGATAGATAGATAGATAGATAGATAGATAGATAGATAGATAGATAGATAGATAGATAGATAGATAGATATGGTCAGAAGATAGATAGATAGATAGATAGATAGATAGATAGATAGATAGATAGATAGATATGGTCAGATAGATATGGTCAGATAGATAGATAGATAGATAGATAGATAGATAGATAGATAGATAGATATGGTCAGATAGATAGATACATACATACATACATAGACCGATGGATGGATAGACAATTGGATGGATGGATAATATTACAGATATCTAGGTGATCAAAAGCAAATGTTGAGCGTCAAATTCATTGATCTCCTCCAGTCCTCTCACACTTTCTTTCTCTTGTCTTTTATTAAAATTCATTGGATGTTTAGGCTCATGCAGGCATGACTCATCCATTTTGAATTGAACCCACACAGTAAGCAGATATATTCAGATTCCTGTTGCAGTACACAAAGCATAGATCCACACGCACGCGCTCCACTGAGGTCTGCACTCAAGCACTGTTGCCCACAGACATGACCCAGTTAGGTTGGATGTCCTTCCTCCTTTCCGACCCACATCCTCACTGTCAGCCCGCCGCTCTACGAGGTTACAAAAGAGCCATGTCGGAGCACCGATGACGTTCTTTCCATAACCCCATATAACTTAGGAGTCCTGCAGAGATATCCCATCATGCTTTGCTCCACTCTTTTGTTCTGAGATGGAGTGTTGCTGGTGTCTGGAGAGGCCTGTTGGTAGCATTTAAGCCAGTGTATATATAATGCATTATGATATTCTTTATTCATTGAAGAAGAATTCATAATCCTTTATGCAAGTCTTGCATATAATGCACATTGGTAATACAGTATGTATTATTTATAAATACTTGAAACTACAGTTATGTGCAACAGTTATATACTTCTGTTTTCAGTTAAATAATTTGGGTCTTCATCAAAAAGCTCCTTAAAGGCACAAAATGTAAGATTTTTGGATTAAAATATCCAAAAACCTCTAGAACAATGTTATATGTTTTATATACTTGTGTACTTACACTATCCCAAATGTTTGCAGGAATGTTTAAATTCTTGCAATTTTAACAATGACATGGACCCACGTTACCCTCGGTTTCCTGTTTTATTTTGTAGAAATCATGGAAACACTAAAGACGCTTTAATGTTATTTAGCTCAACACAGTAAGGCGTATTGTTTAAATCTTGTTTTCTTGATTTACAGCAAGTACCATGTTTTACTATACCTAATATCAGCTTACTGCAGCGTGAACAAGTGTCTCATAGTAGCCACCAAGCGAACGCTGAGTTGCACTATAACAGATGTATCTAATATGATAAACAGCACTGTTTTACCCCACATACGCTTGACTGGAAGAAGCGGAAGCGGCGACTGAGGCATTATAAAAGTTCCACTGCTCTAGAGCCGTGTGTCAAGTTCATCTCTCATTAGTAATCGCTCCAGCTCCTGCTCTGCTTTAAACATTTACATTTATTCATTTGGCAGACGCTTTTATCCAAAGTGACTTACAAGTGAGAAGTTGCCCTTGGTGGGGAGCAATTAGGGGTTAGGTGCCTTGCTCAAAGGCACCTTAGTTATGGTATTGAAGGTGGAGAGAGTGCTGTTCATTCACAATCCCCACCTTCAATACAGCGTTCAGGTTACAAGCCCGACTCCCTCACCATTAGTTACTATTCTCAACCATGAACATGAGTCCCGTCCCGATTCTTTTCCACCAGCTCTAGACGGGAAGATGACGCCTTCCATGATTCGCAACATCAAACTACGCCTTTGTTTTGAATAAGCGACCTCTAGCGGTGAAAATGTACATGTTGTGCCTTTAACGGTGTAATCATTTTAAGTCCCTCTGCAGTCGATAGTTTTATCCCTTAAAACCCATCTTTGATAATCAAAATAACATATTTTAAAGATTTTTCCTGTGAAAATAATTACTATTTTTCCTGTGAAAACAATTACTGCTCCGTTGCTTCATTTAGTTTATGCGGAACTATGAATATGCAAATTAGTCCCCGCCTTCACTCAATCACACCAGCTCATACTACCTGATCCACTCGCTCAACTGATATAAACGCTGCACAATCGCAAGTGGAAATATTGGTTGAATTCAGCCATATTTGTTTGAACCAGAAACAGATTCAGAACAATTATACTGGCTCGTCTACAAGTCAATGTCTCAGAATGGTAATGCGTTTTATGTATCTCTCCCTACAACATCGGACACATAACGGTAATTAGGCTTTGTCTTGACTGCGTTATCAAACAGCTAATAATGCGTTGCTGATGTAACACAAACCATGTTCCCTTTCGCCATCTCAGAGTCTGAGCTTTTCCTTGTTTCTGTTTTTGTAATTCTTTGCATATGTTTCATATACTTAGATTACTTTTAAATTTACATGAGAGAAAAGACAGCTCTTTTTCAGCAAGCGTATTCCATTATCTCTTCATATTTAATCTGTTTTGTTATTTTACGTAATTTATTTAGAGGCTTTGTGAGCGTTGATGGTGTTGATATTCATACAGTAGATCCCACAGCTGATTTACAGTCCAGCAGATTTTACAGCCTGAACAGGATTAGAGCTGTCTGATCTCATTACATGAGCCACCAAATGCTTTATTTGTTTACACGCTTATTTATAGACTCAAATCAACCTTATCTGGAGAAAAGGATGAGGGATTTTTAAGATCCCTCTCTCCCTCTCTGTGACCTCTGCCCTCGTAAGCTGCTTTCTTCTCTTGGACACTTGCTCTGCTGGAGTTTTTATTTGTGTTGTGTGTTTACTCATACAGGCTGATGGGCTGGCAGCTGGAGCAGTATTAGAGATGGAATGGTTAAGAGGTCAGACGGGTTAAACTCTCTCTAGTGGTTCATAAGCCTGCCTGGCAGGCCTCCAGTACCAGCCTTCTCTCAGTACTCGACCACTGAAGCCTTTAACCTCATACCCGCTCAAACACACTACAACATCCATTTACAGCACGGAAAAGTATGCGCTGTCTGTGCGAGTGGTCATGCATGCTTGGGATTCGGCTTTGCGACTGTAAGAGTGTGTTTTTGTGTGTAAATAAGAGGAAGTGTATGTGGTCCTTGCGTGTCTGTGGTCCGGGCCTCTGTGCCGCCCCGGGGGGCGATCGAGAGAGGAATGACCGTAATCTGTCTGGATGGGTAGAAATGTGAATGACTGGCCACAAATGAAAATGTCATTGAGCATATAGGAAAGATCATGTCGGGCTGTAGCTAATGGGGTCGAAGGTGGGAATGATTCAGGTCCAGAGAAGCCCACAGCTAGGTATTCAGTGCATTTTATGTCAAAATATGAGGAATGTTGTGAGTTTGGTGGTTGGTACAAGTTAAGCTCAGCTGACAATATTTGTGACATAATATTGATTACCACCAAAAATTATTTTCACTAGTCTTTACCAGGGTTATTATCGTTTACTAAAACTAAACCTATTTTAAATGTTTCTGTTAATTGAAATTATGCTGAAATATATATATATAAAATACAAATATTAGTTATTATAAAACTACGGAGCCCCACACATGGCATGCATGAAAAAAAATGTAAATTGTGCGCTCGATTAACTAATTCATTCCCTCGATTTACTAAATCGTGCATACTATTTTCTATTTTGATCCCTCGATTTATAAATCATGCGCATAATTTATATAAATCGAAATAGTAAATCGTGCGCATAATTTAGCCCACTATTTTTTTTCCTGCATGTCATGTGCGGGGTTCTGTAAAAAACTTTAAATGAAAACGAGAAATGATGCCTTGGCAGTAAACTCAAATAAGCTCTCAAATTATTATCTGGAAGTATATAAAAACTAACACTAAACTAAAACGGAAATACATTTTTTATTTTTTTTTTAAATAATAATAATAAAACGCTAAAAGCGCATAATGCAATTACTAAAAATTAGACTAAAATTAACATAACTAAAAATATAAAAGTAAAAGTTAATTAAAAATAATAAAAATAAAAATAAACAACTAAACATTGATCCCCATTTTAATAAAACTAAACATGGATACCTTAGCTGTTGTGCTGCTTAATATTTTTGTGGAAACCTTGCTGATATATGGTTTTTCAGGATTCTTTGAGATAAAAAATTATTTGAAATTTAAAAAAAATTGCAGCAATGTAAAGCTTGTTACTGTCACTTTTGACAAGCAGTGGTTTTATACGGTTTTTAAATCTTCCAAAAAGTGAGAAGTCACTTTTTTTGTAGTAATCATGCCACAAATGCTCTCGATTGAGCTGAACTTAGGCCCTTTTAATAAACCAGCAACATTCCTTAAAATATTCCATTCACAAGCTTGCCTTTGATGTGAAATATTTTTAATATTTCAATTCATTGTCTCCTAAGAGAAATACTTGAATACTTCAATATCGGTGGGATCGGAAAATTACATCAGAGCACATGTAATGTCCTTACATTTTGTAGAAAAAATGGAGGCCCAGCTCAACATACAGTCAAGGGGCCCAGAATTCCTCGCTACGGCCCTGCCTGCGCGTGTGTGTGGGGAGTAGATTATATATACACTCTCGTATGTCATTTATGTTTTAAACATGTTTGCTTTTGACAACTGTATTCTAGTGTTACTGTGTGTGTGTGATCATCTGGGACATTATGAGCTGCAATTATGCACCATTGCCAAGACTGTCAGTGTGATATACTCGTACTTACCTCAAGAGGCTCCTTAATCTGTCCTGCTCGCACAAAGACAAGCACATACACACAATCTGATGTGGTTCTTTATCATACACTCACACACAGCTATTTATAATGACATCACGGTCTTGTCAGACACGTCAGGGTGAAAGTCGTCTACAGAGAACGATGTCTCTTGTGCCTCTTCTGTGAATGTCATAAACTGACCAATCAGAATGCAGACTGCTCCGCTCAGAAACATTAAGGAAACATTAAGAGAAGTGCCATCAAAATCTGCATCCATTTCAACATCAGCAGCCATTTTCTTAAATTGATGTTGTTTGGTGGATAACGGCATAAATTGTGCCTCGCAAGAACATTGCAGCATTTCTCCTGCTTTTAAAGTTAATGGAAAACATTATGTTTTCTTTGCCGGCGGTGAGTCTTATGTGGCACCTTTTTTTTTTTTTTGGTGAATTCTACCGTCCCTCTCTCCTTTAGCTGTCAGCACTCTCTTAATTGCTTATGAGGGCTTCGTTAATGGCTTAAATCAACCATATGAATGTGTTGCTTGTGATTTATTGTGTCTTATTTAGTTTCAGGAAATATGAAGTGTGAGCCAAAGGTGGAAATAGTTGGCTGAGGACAGCAGTGCAGATCTCTGTGGGTTCAGTACTGTACTGAAAAAAACAAAACAAAAAACACATCGAATTTCACACTTACACTGAATTCTAAATTCATGTTTTGCAGCTCAATAATGGATGTGTTTTGAGATTTGGATGCTTTTAATGGAATATTGGGGGTTATTTACTGCTCATTGTCTTTGGACAGCATCTGTGGAATTTTGCTGATTGCCTCGGCCCTAGAACATTAATTCTGACCCGTTCCTCTGTCTGTACCAAGGAGGAAACATGCTTTTAGTGTGTTTATACATATATATATATATATATATATATATATATATATATATATATATGAATGTAGTTTGAATGGAAGCGTAGCAGGTAAGCGGGCAAGAGGGTTTAAAGACAGAAATGCAAAGCTTGTGTTTTTTTAAAGGGATAGTTTGTCCAAAAACGAAAATTGATAATCAATTACTAACATCCATGTCGTTCCAAACCCTGTGATTTTTTTTGTCTGTAGATCAGAAAAATAGATGTTCATACTGTTAATTTCCATAAAGTGAAAGTGAATGTGGATTGAACTTGAGAAGCTCCAAAAAGGACCGTAGAAGTGATGTAAAAGTAGTTCCAGAAATATTCCAAGTCTTCCGAAGCCATACAATAGCTTTGTGGGAGGAAAATATCATAATTTAAGTACTGCACTCTTCAGCCTTAGCTCTTAAACCCCATTAGTGAGATTTAAACATTTGCATTTTCAAAATTGTTTTAAGACACATTATAATCCATCACTGATGTCAAAGCTGTTGTGATGTCTTGATGCACCATATTTCAATATACATGAATATTAATGAGATTTTAAGTGTCATTTTAGAATGATCTATATGCTGTTTGTAATATTTTGAATTAGCTGTCATTTTATATTTTTTTTATTTCTCTTTATTTTAATTTTTATTTTGTGTTTTTGTCATTTTTATGTTTTGGTATTTATATTTAGCTTTAATGTATATTTATTTCAGTTTTAGTTTTATTAATTTTGTACTTCATCTTTTAAGTTTGTTTTTCATCAATATTTTATTTTACTTCATAAAATATCAGTTAACAGTTTCAGTTAAAAAAAACAAACATTTTAATATGATAACACTGGATTTGCTGCAATTAGCGAATTCAATTGATTCCGAAGGATTCTGAAGATAGTCATTTGAAGTACTTTTATGATGCTGTTATGGTGATTTTTGGAGCTTGCCAGCCCCTGGTCACCATTTACTTTCATTGTATGAGCAAGAGCAGCATGAACACTCTGCTAAACATCTTCTTTTATGTTGTACGGAAAAAAGAAAATGATGCATATATGTAATGAGGGTGAGAAAATGATGAGGTTTAAAATGGTTGTAATCAACAGGTTAAAAATATTCCAAAATATTCCTTTAACTCACAGAATATGAATATTTATGATTATTTGCGCTCTGCCGTGAAAAATATATCTAACATGCATGCTACACAAATGCATCAAACTCACACAGTCTCTCACTGTCTGTAATTCTCATAAACACACACTCACACACAAGTGTGTTTCCACAATAATAGCCGAGGGATAACGCCCACACATAACACACACGTCTGACTGACTTGCGCTTTATCATCATCATTAGTGCGACAAGAGGCATCCCAGAACCCCTTTACATAAACACATGCGTGGGAGATGCTCTCTCTCTCTCTCTCACTCTCTCTCACACACACACACACACACACACACACTCAGAGAGAGAGAGAGAGAGCCTCTTCGGCTTCATTTGCTCGTTGTTTTGTTCACTAAATCGCTCTTCTGGCCTTTACACTTCATTCTTTTTTATCAGTTCTTCTCCCTTGAATCTTTGTTGACACGCAGCGGCTACTGTCTTTACTCAAGCTTTTACTCTTATCGTGGAGAAATACATACACTGATGTGAATAAAATGTACATAGTTATTAAGAACAAAAGACTGACATTTCTTCTTGACTTCTGCCCTTCGTTTCTTACTGTTTCTGCTATATGAGACTTGGGGAATGGTGTGCCTCTGCCACTCCATCCTCTATTTCTCCTCATCCCGCCATCACTGCTGATCATTGTCTCAATTACTCATCCTGTCCTTACTTTATTCTTTCTTTCTCCCTCTCTCGTCCTCGTGTTTCCATCGGTCTCTCATCCCATTTTTAACTCTTTATCTCTCTCTACCTCTTTGTTTCTCCTTCTGTGTGTTCCATTTATCTTTACAGGACAGCCAAAGGTTCAGCTTTGCTATTTACAACAAACAGTATTGTTCTTGTTTGTCTTTTGTTTCTCCTCTTTTCTTTTTATTTTCTCCAAGAACTGTCAGTACCTCAGTTTATAGGAAAGAGCCACATTCATAATTCTCATAAGACTCCCTCTCTCTCTTTCCACTCTTTCTTACACTTTCTTTTCTGTTGTCCGCTCACACATTTGGTCTTTCCATCACCTCCTATCGTCTCTATTCTCAATCACATCAGCAACAGCTTGTCACAGACCATCAGTGTCTCCCTCTCCTCTCTGTGTCTCTCTCTCTTTTTCCATTTTACAGAATGTCTCAGAATAGCTAGATGTTTTAGGGTTACAGTTAACCTTGACCTTCCAGCTCTATCTGTCTGTGTGCCTGCCTGTCTGTCTATTTAACTGTCTATCTATCTATCTATCTATCTATCTATCTATCTATCTATCTATCTATCTATCTATCTATCTATCTATCTATCTATCTATCTATCTATCTATCTATCTATCTATCTATCTATCTATCTATCTATCTATCTATCTATCTATCTTCTGACCATATCTATCCATCCATCCATAGATCATCTATCACCTGACCATATTTATCTATCTATCTATCTATCTATCTATCTATCTATCTATCTATCTATCTATCTATCTATCTATCTATCTATCTATCTATCTATCTATCCATCTATTTGTCTGTCCATGTCTGTCTATCTATCTATCTGTCTATCCATCATCTATCTGCCTGCCTGTCTGTCTGTCATTCTGTCTAATATTATACCATTTTGCCATTCTATCCAACATTGCATCTATTGTTCTATCGCTGTATCATGTATTTCTATCTTTCTATTGTTTTACCTATGACCCTGTACAAACACACTCTGCAGTCCTTTGGTGAGGCTGAGAGCGTGATTGAGGGTGAGATGAAGGTGTGAAGGTTTTTTTTTTCTCACCCTTCATGGGTCATTGGTGGGAATGTTATTTTGCTGCCCAGGGGTATTTTTTCAGAAACTGACAAAATTGTTTAAAAAGTCCACTTGAGACTGACAGAGGGAGATATATTTGAAATAAATGAAGGAATCAGAATCAGGAGATTATAAATATACACTTGAAGGACTAAGGTGTGTCTGTCCTCCATTTAATTTCTCTCTCTCTCTCTCTCAGTAAATAAGATCTGGCACTCTCACTTACATCAGGTCATTATTCTTCTCTCTTTCTTTCTCTGTCTCTCTCTCTCATTTAAGACGGCCAGACCTTATTACCAAGGACAAGCTGTCCTGTCCTGTCTTTGGCCCGTGCATTCGGCCCACATGTAACCAGCCGTCGGCCACTCTTAGCTCAATTCAACCCACATGCATCTCACATAACATCCACCTGTAGCCTACTTCATATCAGGAGCGGCCATCGCTGGCCCACTTAAGTCCATGAAGCTCACCAATATCATTTCTCAAGATCCTGTCAGCGTTACGGAGAAAGTGAAATGAGTCCTGGATTGAACGAGTTTGTGTGTACGTGATTGATGGATGCAGTTTGAGGCATTTTAGGATGTTAAATGACCTCCTCTGGGACCAGAAATTAGGCCTCATTAGAGCAGCACCATGATGCAGAGTGACATTTGTATGTGTTAATCCACATTAGATCAAATATCTATGCAGAATGACTGTATGTCAGTATGAACTATTATTGCTGTGTCTGCGAGTCGGTTCATGACAGCATAGTATACTACACATGCTTTTTTTGAAGCATGCAGTATGTATGCTGTGCACATTTGGGTACATTTTCTGTACGCATAAAATACCCAGATATGATAAATTGTGCATTATACAACCAGAGCACGCCACGTGAGATACTGTATCCCACAATGCAGTGCTGCTTGACCTTCTATGTTGAGAGTGACAAATCACTATTGTTAACATCTCTGTCTTGACTCATCGTTTGATCAGACTGGCAAAAGTTTAGACATTTTTATTCAAAACTGGATCAAGAATAACATTTTAAATTCAAAGTAACTACTAGGCTCTGATGCTAACTATTTTATATGTTGTATGTACAATATATTTGTGGAAGTATTAGTTCAGTCTGCAAAAAAACTTATTCTTAAATATTTTGTCCCCCTTGAAACGAGATAAGTGTTCTTGAGAAGCAACACTGCATAAGATATTAAGACTTGTGTTCAGAGAATGTGTCTTTAATAGAAGTGTATTTTGTCTGCACTGGCAGATTTTTTTTTAGTTTAAAGTTTAAAACAAGTAAAAAAATCTCCCACTGCAGTAAGACACAAATACACTAGTAAAAAAAGATACAAAAATAGATGTATATTCAAGATACAATCTATGAAAACAATGCTTAATATGTTATGCAGTGTTGCATTTCAAATACATTTCTCTTTTAAAATATTTTTTACTTGAAAAATAAATAATAGGACCTTCAAGACGATGTTGATTGATGGCTGTGTATGATGTAAAAATAATAAAATCTCTTCTTTTCTTTCACAGCTACATCAGACGGGACGCGTCAGGGGCTGGAGAGCATGAGAGGAGGAGTTTGCGCTACACAGGGCATGAAGGTGGTGCTGAAAGTGGGACAGAGT
The DNA here is from genome assembly GCA_038088235.1 of Zacco platypus. NCBI lineage: Eukaryota > Metazoa > Chordata > Actinopteri > Cypriniformes > Xenocyprididae > Zacco > Zacco platypus. Next base: position 36,230,371 of record CM076085.1, on the reverse strand, counting down.
GAGTAACACACAAACACACAGACACACACACACACACACACACACACACACTCTTGGGAGCAGATCGGCAGACAAAGCCAGAGGGTTGGTCACCTGAAACAGTTACGGATGTTGGATTTGCAGAAACTTAGGCTCAGTAAAGCGTTTCTCTCAGTGGCACACATGACCACGCTCATGACCAATAGCTGTTGTTTACACACAAACTCTGTCGGGCCCTTGTTAGTTTTCATTATTAAACTCAGGAAAACAGCGGTAAGTGAATCCCAACAGACTGTGGACACAACTCCCTGAGCCGTAACAGTACACCACACACACACACATACACACACACACCCGTATCTGTTCAGTTGTGTATTTAGAGTTATTTATCAGTCATGCCTATCACACTACACTGTTGAATGAAAGAGGATTCAACACAGCTATGAAACATTTAATTGTTTTCTTTTCCAGTTTATTATTATTTATTTTTTCATGTGTCCATTTTTGGCTATGAATTAGATCTTTATTTTCAGACCATTTATTGACTTCATTTTAAAAAAATAAATAAAAATCCCTTTTTGTTTCTCTTTTTCACTCTCACTCTCTCACTGTAGTTGTTATCTGCTTCGTGGCTGAAAGGTCACGTCTGTTTTGTTTGTCATCTAAATAAAAGCCGTTTCGGTTGGAGATATCTGATGAGATGTGCCTGTACACACACAGACTGTCATGGCATTTTGACAAGTGTGACAGCTCGCCGTAAGCTCAGAGATGACTGTGTGTGTGTTTGTGTGTGTGTGTGTGTGTGTTTGTGTGAAATGTCTGTCTGCTGTTTAAAGTGTTTGTAGCCTCAGCAGTAGCCCCTCAACAGCAACATTATGGTGTGAAACATCTTAAAGGGACCACATTTCACACTTTTAGATTTCTGTTCCCTAAAGTTAAAGATGTTCCCTGTTCCTCAGTATTGCAATAAATCGATACAAAAGCCTCTTAAAAGTCTCAGCTAAGCTCAAGTGCTCAAAAAGGGCATAAGTAAACCAATATCCTTCACAAAGGTCTCTTCGATATAATGGATAAATAACGTTAAGTAAAATGAAATAGTCAAAGCCTACTTGCACTGGACGTGCTGGTTTCGGCTGCAGCCATGTCCTCATCTCATGTATGAAACACCTGCGATTCCCAACTGACACTCGCATTTGCGTAAACTAGCCTTGTTTACAGGTTTGAGTGAGTATGGGCAAAACCCACAAGTTACTGTATAGTACTTTCAATGCCATGTAGATGGCGATATTGCTTCTTTTGTTGCAGAAATAAACTGGTGCAGAAAAAGTTAGGTGTCATGCAAAATGCAATGAGTGATTGCATTACTCATTACTAATATTTTGGGGTAAAGAGTACATTTAAAACATGTAGTCAAGTAGAGAGTAAAAGGTGCTAATATTTTGACATTTTTAAAAATGCAATGCTTTGAGCCCTGTTAAGCAGACTCATAAACACCTCTGATATGCCATTGTGTTCACACGCTCATCAGATATGTCTGTGATTGGCTACAATGATCAACGCTTGTTAAATAGACATCACAATAGACACCGAGCATTTGAAAGCAGACGTCTAAAACGCGAAAGCTGCCGCTTTCAAATTCAAACACTTCCGTGTGCTTTCAAACGCTCCCGTGCGTTGATCATTGTAGCCAATCACAGATATATATGTTGAGCGTGTGAACACAATGGCCAATCAGGTGTTTACGAATCCGCTCAACAGCACTCAAAGTGTCGCATTTTTAAAATTTCAGTACAGACTTCACTACAGTATCAAAGTCAGTACTTTTGCTAACACTAATATCTTTGATACTTAGTCAAACTAAAAAGTAGTCAAAAAGATACTTAAGCATTGTAACTAATTACATTTACTCAAATACTTTACAGAACTGCTTACAAGGTTGTGATACAGATGCATATGTTATTCTTATGTTGTGTGCAGGTTGACTGGATCATTATTATTACTAAACGGTTTCTCAATTGTTTGTCCATAGGTCCATATGGTCTGCCGGCCAAATCTCCCAAACCTGACCCCGCGGGCCGTATCAACAACCCAAATCCAGGTAAACACAGCTGCCTTCAGTATCTAGAGGATATGGCTCATCCCAAACAGACACAACATTAATAAAAGAACATAACTAACTAAAGGAACAAGGGAAGGAAGCGACAGATGGATAGAGAGAAACAGGCGTCTTGGCGCTCAGGTTCTTTTTGATATATTCCACCCTTCTGTTTGTTCTCTCCTCCTCATGTTCCCTCATTTTTTCCCTCTTTTCCTCTGTTCTGCATTTTCTACGGAGGCCCCCGAGCTGCAAACTGGAGGCAGAATGCGGTGGGGGTTATGGCCACACAGGGAAAAATAAAGGATGAGAGGAGGAGAGAGCCATCGTTTCGGAGACTTATTAATGTCATTAGTTTAGCAGTCCAGGTTTAGTTGGTCCTGAGAGGAAGAAAGACACAGAAAATGGGAGGGAGAGCAAGATGATTAGTGTATGATGATAGAATGAGAAAATTACTCACACTCTTTGTTTCCTCGGGTATGACATTTGGGAGCACGAGACTGGTGCCTTGTGTCTTATTCTGTTTTTTCTTTGACATAGAGACAAAATAAGAGAGATTGTGTCTCATTATCTATGAGTATATCCATCCATCTATCTATCTATCTATCTATCTATCTATCTATCTATCTATCTATAACATCTATCTGTTTGTCATCAGTTGGAGTGGTGGAGGGTGTAAGTGGGTTTGGGGGGGCTGCAGGTCATTACGAGCATAAATAACACGGACAGTCATAAAGACATGGAGCGAAGGTGGAGGTGGAGGAAAGGAGTGAGGGATGGAGAGAGAAAACGAGAGGAATTGTGTCAAGAATAATGATGGGCCAATTGAGAGTGCCTGCAGACAGATCCTATATTTCCGACCATTCCCTCGCTCGGCAGGGGCTCTCATTGTCTCCTGTAGAGATCAGAGCTGCACACACACACATATATACACACACTGAAACATCAACTAAGTTGAATGACAAAGGACAATGGTCATTTGTTCCATCTATTGTATTTAAAGTGTGTGTGTAATCAAACTTGTTGTACCTTTCCAATCTGTGTTTCCCAGTTACCAAAATAACAATTATTTATTTTGCGAAACCCAAAATTAGAATATAATTGATGAATTTTCATACTGCATACATACACTAAAAGTATTCATGACTACGGGCTGTCAAAAAGTAACTTGAAAATAGTCCATACAACTAGATTTGTGTGAATACCACAATTTCAATTCAAAAATGTATTTGTATAGCACTTTTTACAATTCACTACATATTGTTTCAAAGCAACTGTAACAATCTAGAAGCCACAAGTTGTTATTCTATGAAAATTCATCATTTCATGCAAATTTGATGAATTTTCATATCATTTTCATTACTCCAAACACCATTGGTTCATGCATGTTGCGAAACTAAACATGACGTGGCGATGGAGGGCAAGATTTTCATTCAAAAAATCCCTTAAATAAAAGCTCAAAGCTATGTCTTCAGAAGTCATATGGACTACATTCATTTTGCAAAACAGCTGCTTGGACATACAGAAGAAAGAAACTCCTACTGGTTTTAGATTTTCATTGTTGGATGAACTGTCTCTTTAATAACCTATAAAGACTTTATAGTTAGCCAGTCCACCTTTGAGAATGACCATGTGGTGGTTATCTAGCACATCTCTATTGTGAGGTTTTGTACTTCCTCAGGTTCTTCATCTTAAAGAGCCCAATCAAGCCACAGCGTTTAGATTGGCTTTCATTTCCCCTGCGAAATGCCTCCCACACGCCATAATCCCGTTATGTAAAGATAAATGACTAATATAGCCTCATAGATCCCACATCTATTAAAATGCTCTCTCAGCTGTTGTTCATAGAAGAGGCTAAATACTCAATACTGCAGCCCATAAACCACAGCTCATGTTTCCATGTGTTAAAAAAAACAAAAAGTTATTTATTATGTGTTTTTATTACAGAAGAGAACATTTAGAGCTGCTGCTCCCCGGTGTGTCCTCTGAGTGTTTAACAGCTTTTAGGGCAAAAAAATTGAACGATAAACAACTTCCAGCAGCAAAAAACCATTGCTATATTAAGAATAATTCATGGTGTTGCCTAGTCTGCAAGTACTGTAAAGGCCTATTCACACAGAGGAAATATTCAGCATGGATATTCAACAACTTTGAATTAAAAAACAGAGCACTTCTATGAAACCATTCATACTGGAGACTAAACTTTACTTGATTATGGACGGTTTTTCCAGTTTACTCTCAATGTGAATAGACCGTTTGTCTGGCATTTGTGTCACTTCTGCATTTTGTTCTTGTTGTGAACAGGACTTAATGCTGTGTCCAAATGCTCACCTCCTGATCTTTATTTTTTCAACTCAACGGTCTGATGATTGTGGTTCACGTCTCCATTGCCAGACCACAGCGGCTGACCACAGGTTTACGCGAGCCAAAACATGCATGTTTGCGGAAACCCAATCCACCTTGACTCATTTTGATTTGAGTCACTGGTCAGCGAGTTCAGAGAAAAGTCCAGTACTTTACAACATCCTCCAACTTTATTCAGATTTCTGACAGTTTGAGTGAATATGGAGGGCTCTAATTGGTTCAGTCTGATCTGTTAAGGACATGAACAAGCCAATCAAAGGGTTAGATGACTGGCCCCATTTAATTTGTTCAATTTGATTGGGTAAAGTCATTAACTAGCCCATCAGATGACGAGGTAGATGGAGGAAGGCAATGCTAGAGGGCAGGATGTGGCAGCGCTAATGAACCCGCTCATCAGACTAATACTCATGTAAGTGTCAGAGGGCACTTCTCTGAGTCCGCGCTCCAATACGGGAACAAGTTAAAGGTGGTCATCTCACTAATGGGTGTCACCACATGCGATCCAGAAAGTTTCCCTGACAAAAAGCACTGAACTTTAGAAAAACTATGCTTAGCAAAGGGGCGTCAATTTATGGGATGTATGTGAACTAATTTTATGTTGAAGTTTGTTCATTTTGGTGGAAGCCGCATGAAAACTTTTAGAAACGTTCTTGTAATTGTTGATAAATTCTTTAAAAACTACCCTTTTTATTATGATACTCAGACCATAAATGTTGTTTTGTCACTTAAATGTGACACATTGCTGCATTACTGAAACTAATTCAGTGTTCATAGCTTGTTAGTTAGCTAAAAAAAATGCACATCATAAATATTCAATATATAATGATAGGCATTTTATTTTCACCTGTTAACCATGTACACTACTGTTCAATAGAAACCATGCTACTTTTTTCATTTTTTCTATGATTAATAAAAAGGTCAGAAAAGTACAGCATTTAGTTGAAATAGAAATCCTTTGTAACGACGAAATAGTCTTTACTGTCACTTTTGATCAATTTAATGTGTCCTTGTTGAATAGAAGTATTAATTTCTTTCAAAAAAAAAAAAAAAAGATTTGAACGGTGGTCTTTTAGAATAAATCTCTAAACTCCATTAAAAAATGTCTGAAAAAGAGGACGTTTTCTCAAAGGACAGCTTTTATGACAGCCACCATTTAAATTATTATATCTCTATATATCTGAGTCAAAACGACTCAAAATGATTGAGCAGGTGGCGTATATATCAAGTGTCTCTACATATTTGTGGAATTGATCAAATTCTTCACTTTGTTTTGCAGGTGCCGGAAACAACACGCATCCCAGAATTCCTCCCAGAAGTCCTGGTGGAGAAAACGGCCCCCTTCCTCCCTCCAACATTGCTGTTATCGCAGGTGCGGCCGGCGGTTCGGCCTTCCTCCTGCTCGTGACCGCCGTGATCTGCGTGGTGTGCTACCGACGACGACATGCCAAGCATTCCGAATCACACCACCCTCCCCTCTCCCTCTCTTCTCTGACCTCGCCCAAACGGGGCTGCGGTGGGGGCGTAGGAGGCGGCAACAACAACGGCTCGGAGCCTAGCGACATCATCATCCCGCTGCGGACTTCTGACTCCGCCTACTGCCCGCACTACGAGAAAGTGAGCGGGGACTACGGCCATCCGGTCTACATCGTACAGGAGATGCCTCCTCAGAGTCCCGCCAACATCTACTATAAAGTATGAGAACCGGAGACGACCTTACCGACAACATCCGCTGAGACCACACCCACCTTAAACGACTACCTAAATCACGCCCCCAAGCCCCGCCCCGCCACAGCCTGCATCCCCGTATATCAGATTCTTTTGCCTTCACACGCATTTCTCTGGCACACTGACCGTTCGTGGTGGAGTGTGTCTGTGTGTGTGTGTGTGTTATCATTCCTCGCCACTCCCCCCAACTTCGGCCTTTTGTTGGAGAGAGGATGCCCTGTTGTGAGGGCCTCCCTCTCTCCGACGTCCCACATGGGGAAAAGTTCTTAAAGCTAAAGAAGACCTCCAGGAGTGATTCAGCCAACTGAAAAAACATTAACTCCTTTTATGGGGGGCATTCTGGAGCACAAGCATCAAAACTTTTTTCTGATGTACTTGCAAAAATTGAGACTATAAACATTCAAAAAAGAAAACTCGTTCAAACCTATGAAGACGACATGTGAACTTCGAATGCTACATTTACTCACAAATAGCAGTCTAGTTTGTGTTGAACTCCTTCATAAGGGGGAGGGGCCATTGATTCAGCCAATCGTCACATAGGGCTGCAGTCACGTGATCTAGGACCCATGTGTTTGATTGGTGGAGTTGTAGTGGCGTGGAGAATCTTGTATATTTTAATAACGTGTGTATTTTGTGAGTGTGTAGGATAAATATTCCAACACTCCAGTCGCACACGTTGCGACCGGCGTGCATCAATACAACTCGCGAGTGTTTTTGTGCGTGGATGAGTGTGTGATTGAGTACAGTGTTAGCGCGAGCAAGGGCGCGTGTGTTTGTTAGACTGTTTCAAACCAAAACACAAAAATATGAGCGAACATCAAAAAAGTTTTTTATCGCTTTCAACACATAGATTATAATTATATATGAATACTCAGTAAAATAATTTTTAGATTTTTTTTTTCCATGTAAATTTACAGTTTGCTAGGCCTAATTTCTGTTTTCCTATTTTTTATGACATGCTGACCTTGTTTCCTTCCTTTTTTGAGTTGTAAATTAATTTAATGCTTTCATTTGATTGCAGAAACCAAGTTTGTTTGGTTCCCCCTCGTTTTTCTCTTTCCCAGGAGTCTCCTCCGCTCTACACATATATTTTTATAGCTCCTTGTACTCTGATGTAGTTTTGAACATAGACCTCGTTTGTGAATGTGTTGAGGTAGAACAATCCGAGAAGGTTTTTTTATTATTATTATTTTTAAAGACGCTTGGAAAAAAGGGAAAAAAAAAACCCAGAAAGGAGGCAAGAATTGGATGGGGGTGAAATAAAAAGAAAAGAATGCGAACACCGCCTGTTGGGAAGGCAAACACACGAGCGAGGAAACTTCCAGAACGACTGTGAAACTATGGAAGAATCACACATTAAAAGAAAAAAATAGGGGAGGGGGAGATGGGGTAAGAGAATGAAAGTTGAAAGGTGCTTGGAGGAAAGAGAGAGAGAGACAGAAAGAGAGGGATGGAAAGGTTTTTATTAAACTCGTCTGAAACAGTGGAAGAGGCAGATCTAGGCCCGGTGGTCTTCTGAGGTACAAAGAGACAGATGACGGGAAGAAAGGAACTCATTCTCTCAGATGGACAACAGGATAGATGGACACACAGAATTACTCATACAGACACACAGTGCTCTTTTGTGTTCACATGAAGTGAAGTGGAAATATTTCCAGACTCGTTTCAAATTCTTGAGTATCTGTGGGCACGTCTCAATTTAATGTAGACGTGTTCGGACACACATACATACACACACACACACACACACACACGTGGAGAACAACTCAAAGGCCATGGCACGAAGAAAAACTCTTGTAAAGAGATTTTCATCACCTACACACACACCTCCAAAACACAATCAAAAGCCATTCTGATTGGGCATATATGCTGGTTACCTCAACAAATGCAGTGATTAGCATTGTTCTTTCGCATTCTTTCTTCCCTCTCTTTGCCTTCACACACACACACACACACACACACACACACACACACACACACATACACAATCATGCAGCTTTGTAATTAGCTGTGTGTTTTTCTCAGTTAGTGCCAATGAAAATCTCTCTTTTAGGCCTGCAACATACTCTATGCAAGTATGCGAATGCAAAAGCTTCTAGCACGTCGCTGCATTCTGAAATGTGTTAGAACTCAATTGCATTCTCAGTATGACCACAAAGGGCGCTATAGGATGTATTAGCCTAAATTTTCTTCTTCTATGGTCAGTTTTGTGTTTGGGAAACAATCTCACTAAGCTAGTTAGCCATTTGTTTTTAACGTATGCTATTCCAAAAAGCTATCCATAGGCTGGAATTCAAAATAGCATACTAATAAGCTAGTATACGATTACATTATTATAATCATGACAGCGATTGAATTCAAATAAAGGAAGTAAATTTGTACCGTTCTAGTATGCTATTCCTGAAAACAGCTAAACTCCATTCACATTTGATCTTGCAATGTGTTGACCAAGCATTAGCATCCGTGTTTGCATGCTTGCGTAGAATATTTTTCTGGCCTTAGGAGTACAAATTGTGTTCTGTTTCACTGCCATATTGTCACAGTGTGTTTTGTATGCGTGTAAAAGAATGTTATCGCTAAGAAATACACCGCATACACGCACATAATAACAAGCCATTCATACCCAAAAATGTTGGTGGTCTTATTTTCCAGATGTGATTTGTGACTGACGTTGGGACTTGAACAATCTGTTACTGTTTTCAATCTGCCTAGAAAGCTTCAATATTTGTCTCTCAAAAGCATTTCGTTTTGTATCACTCTGGTGCATCAAGACTGTGAGAAAAAAAAAAACGACATTGTTTTCCTGTCACATTGATGTTTTCTTCTTACACGCAAATTTGGATTTTGTTACTTCAATATCAAGTTGCCTAAAATGTGGAGGTATTTCATTTGTTTGGCGCTGTTGTATTCGTGAGCTGTTTCATACATATTTAAGCGTTCAATTTCTGTTCCAATTCTGTTGCATTTACTAAAACAATCATCGTAAGCCACGTCTCTGACCCTGTGCACATGGACTTGGATACGTGTGTGTGCGTGTCGGTGTGCGTATATGTCCGAAAGACACGTGGACATCGTTCAAAGACGGACCGACGTGGAGGGAAACGTTCGAATCACAGAGGACACATGAGGAGACACAAACTCTCTCTGCTCACCATCCTCCCTTTTTTAGGTCTCGTTTATCGAACATCTGGCCTCAGAAAGGTCCATCTTCTGTCTTTCACATCGAGCGGTTCTTTGTGCACTTGCTTTCGCCATGAACGCTGGGACCAGTATTCTGTACGCAGACACAAGCGGGGGACGGAACCACAAAGTGTGTATTTTTTTAGAGAACGCTTCAGTTGTGTGTACGTGTTTCTCTGTGCCAATAGCCAGCGGGTGGCGGCCACTTTAAAGACCTCCATTCCTCTCCAGTGATGTGTTCAGACGTTTGTAAAACACCATGTTTGTGTGTGATGTTTTCTTTTCTGTGTCCATCCCTCCATCTTCCCCCCTCACGATCCCTCTCTTGTTTTCCCTCCTGCATACATGCCTTTAAAAGGGTTAAACAACTAATACATTCCTTTGAAGAAATGTTGATTAAAAAACACAAAAAAAACTTTACAATGCATTCTCGGATCTTCTTTACTCGTGTTTGTACGCGTCGAGTTTTGTGGACTTTCCACGAACATGCAATTGAATGAGATGAGAACCATTTAATGCTCTTTATTTTCTTTCCCCTCCACCCTCAGTCCTGGTATTTCATCTTCTCTAAAGTAAAACACTGGCTTTTACAGTCGCATCCATTGCCAGTAGAGCGATGAATGTGTTCTTTAAGTGCACAGAAATAACTTTTCTCATATTATTTATTTCAGACTGTATCTCTCTTTCACTTTTATTGCTTTCCTTTAGATCCTTCTGTATGTTTTCTGAAATACCATTCAGTTGCCAAAGCAACCATTGCCTTCTGGCAACAATTTCATTTATATGAAAACTCACGAAATCTGGTACTGATTGTCCACGTGAGGTTGCCACACAGTTACAGGTGATGCTGAGGCAAGGACTGTATTATTGGCCTGGGAATGCTTATGTCGCGCCACGGTCCTCTCATTGGTGTAATGTGATTTAGGTGTGAAGGGGAAGGTTCTGGAACACAAGGGAGAGAAAGAAAAACACTTAAAAAATGTCTTTATTGGCTTCTGCGGTCATCTTTATTGTGTAATCATTTTTCTAAAATGTACTTGTATGCTATTAATGACCCAGAGGAATATTTTATTGCCCAGCGTTTGCTCAGGGAATTTCTCAACCATGTCTCAGATCTTTCTCCTTCAGTTTTCTTTGGCTATAAATAAAATGGCAGCAAATGAGACAATTGTTTGATAAAATGTGATAAAATTGATGCGGATTGCATAGCTCAGATAATTATGTTTTGACAAGAATTTAATAAGAATTTTATCTAATTTTATCTCCATTTAATATCATTGTTGTCTCTGAGAGTGGTTACCTTTTTTCCAGTTGAACACCTAAATTAATTATATGCTTAACTTCAAAACACACACACAGGTTTGTTTTGCTATCAAAGTGAGGACATTTCATAGGCGTAATGGTTTTTATACTGTACAAACTGTACATTTTATCCCCCTAGACTAACCCTACCCATCACAGAAAACATTCTGCATTTTTACATTTTTAATAAAACATTGTTTAGTATGTCTTTAAGCTATTTGAAACATGACGACTCATGAAATGTCCTCATATTTCATGTTTAAGTCGTAATACCAGTGTAATACCCATATCATTATACAAATTTGTGTCCTCATAAATCACAAAAACACACACACACTCAAGTTTGTTTTGCTATCTTTGCATAGACTTGCATTGATTTTATATCAGGTCAATGATATTGTCTATCACCTAACCCTAATCTCTACCATCTATAGATTTAAATAAAAACCTCTTTTTGATGATATATAAGACTTTTTAACAAGCAAGGACCAGTCAAATGTCCTCACTAGTGGGTTGTCAAAGTATTTCGCAATATAAGTGAGGACATTTGGTCCTCACAAATATAGTCAAAACAAGTACAAAAAACAAATCCACAAAAAGGAAATACACCATGCTCAATCAAACTTTTTAAGTACCTTAAAACTTTAAATAATGCTAACCTTTCATCGAAAGTATTGAATTTCATAACATCGCAATATTTAGAGAAAATTATTTTTTAAATAAAATTGTGAAGTGTTACATTTTCATTCAGTTTTAATTTGATATTTTTCAAATTCGATATTTTATTCAGTTTAATATATTTATTTAATTCAATGTGTCGACATTTCATCATCTCTTGAATCATGAAGCTCAATGGAAGTTATTCTCAAACTTGGCTGCATCTGAATAGCTTAGGAAGTCTTCGGAGGATGCATTCCAAGGTAGCACATTAAGTCACGGCCGACTCCAATACATCTCTATACATAGTCAACAGCAGGCTATACAAGGAGATTCCTATGGTAGGCACACCTACAGCTTATCTTTCGGTAGCATTACAGTCGACTGTTTTCTTACTGACCTCAACCCAAACTCTCTCAGAGCGTTCACAGTCGGCCCACTAAACCCACTATCAGACCACAGTAAAATAACCCTCTACTTAAATAGATCAATGCCCAACCAATAAGCATCTAAACAAACCCAGCTCCACTCAAAAACCAAGAGTTTACTAAATGGGACAAACACCCAATAGAGACTCTGCAGACTGGACTATGTAAAATTTTGCTACGAGTACAGAGCAAAATCTCAAATTCAGCCTGCAGAGCAGAATTAGGATTATACCCACTGATAATCACAATTCAAAAAAGGCCCATTAAATTCCATGCCCGTCTAAAAAATAGTGATAAACAGACCCTCCATCACAAAGCCCTAAACTACCAAGAGCGGATGCCAGAATGGAACGCCCTTAGCCAATTGGTCTTAGAGCTGACTATACACACTAAAAAATGTGAAAATAAAAATGTAGCCAGACCAAACCAAATAATTAAAACACGAAAAGAAAAATACCTAAAACATTGGACAGACGCAACAGCCCAACAAAGTAAAGAGGAATGCTACTTGGCCCTAAACAGGGAATATAAATTGGCAGGATACCTAAGCACAGTGACCGACCCTAAACTTAGAAAAGTCCTGACCGTGTACAGACTCAGTGAACACAGTCTCACCATAGAGACAGGCAGACACTGGCTACCATAAGAAGACAGGCAGTGCCCCCACTGCACAGGAAATGAAGTGGAAACAGAACAAATTATGGACACTTTTTTTGAAAGTTACATGATGTGTAGCCAAGTATGGTCTCCAATATTCAGAATTTGTGCTCTGCATTTCACCCATCCAAGTGCACAGCAGTGAGTATTGAACTCACACACCCAGAGCAGTGGGCAGCCATTTTTTGCTGCATCGCCTGGGGAGCGATTGAGGTGCTCAAGATAATGAGAGTGAAAGAGAATGCTGTTCATTCACGCCCCCTTTTTCCTGCTAGTTCTGAGACTCGAACCCACCACCTTCAGGTTACTAATCCGACCCTCTAACCATTATAGCGCAATTGCCCCATTTCTATCCTTATTTCACAACCCACCACAAAGGCTCAAGTGGTTTCCATTAGAAACCAAATGCCTGCAAGGAGAAAGCTCAGCAAGCTCAAACCTGGCAGCCAGGTATGTGAGTATGTCTCGATAAAATAGCATCCAGCGGGATAGGACCACTGATGTGAGAACTACCCTGCACTATATGCCTAGAGGCACTTTTATTATATTAAACATTTTTATTGCTAGGTTTATTCTCATCTGTATTCCATGTTATATTTTATTCTAGATATGTTTTCATGATTATTATTATTATTATGTGTGTGTATATATGTTGTAAATTTGTATGTGCAATGTTGATTTGGCAATGTACAGAATCCTATCAAGATGCTAATAAAGCTATTTAAATCTGAATCAATGTTAGCTTTACTTAAAAGTCCCCTGAGAAAACTTCCTCTGATCGATTTTGAAGGCAGCATAGATGTATCCTTTGATATCCCTCAAAAATAAAGATGGCGTCTGAAAGTTGAAGTTGGTGGTGAGTGATTAAATGAACATTTTTTGACCAACGTTTTCCACTTCATTTTTAGAGTGAAATTACTATTGTAGTAATTAAATATTTGCATAGTTATCACCAAAGCTCGCTCTATTTTGCTATAGATCATTAAACCGTTTCGCTGCCTCAGAAGTCAGTCAGATTTCGTGAGGTAACGTGACTTTTAGTGCGCAAACACTGCCTACAAAGTCATTCCAGAATAAGCCAGCGAGACAACAAGTCAGCTGCCTACGTTTTCGGACGCAGCCATGCATTGAAAGAGACAGGCAGCTCTTAAATGACGAATTCCCCAATCCCAACCCAGGTCGAGCAGCTATAAACTGCACTGCAAAAAAAAAAAAAAAAACTAAAAAAAACTTTTAGGATCTGATTTTAGGATCTGCGCACCGGACGCATTTTCTCGGCGTAGTCACCAGTCCATTTCCGTTGACTTCTGGTTGATTCTCAAGTTTATTGTGCTGTAACGCGCTTCGAGTCAAAGTACTAGAACACAACCTCACAACATGAACATGAGTGATCCATTAATGTGAGTATTGTGGTGTGAGGTAAATGTTATCGCATGTATTTCATAAGACAGCGACAGGTGATAGCCAAATTGAGGTTTTAATGACATTATGCTATCAATTTACCAAGTATTGTCAAGACCAATATCTCAGATTTTAATGCCAATATCGATAACGTACCTCTGTTGAATGCATTTTTTTTTTTAATATGCAGTTTTTGAGGTTATAGCCACTAAGCATTAGATTTGAAAGGCCCACGGTTACACTGCTAATTCTCAGACTTTTACTCTGCAATTCCACAGCTTAAGTCCATATTTTAACAGTCAATCTTTTACGCAAATTAAATAAAATTATGTTCACACACATATAATTTATAAATTCTATCACACACAGACACAGGGTGAATTCAGGTTGATTTGGAGTCTCAGGCACTCTGAATTCACCCCTATATGTGTGTGTCTGTCTCTCTCTGTGTGTGTGTGTGTGTGTGTATATATATATATATATATATATATATATATATATATATATGTAAAGTGTGTGTGTGATAGAATTTATAAATTATGTGTAGACATAAATGTGCACATACACATGTGTATAGTCCATAATTATTTGAATTTTTTAATATATATATTGACAGCTATATATGCGTTTAGTCTTTTTAATACACCTAGAAACATGAATAAATACACACAATACTTTCTTCCTGGCAAGAGCTGTGGCTTTCTGTGAAGTAAAGCACAGTTTCTGTTGTGTTATTAAAAAAAGAAAAAGGGAAAAAAAAAAAAAAAACTCATACTTGGCCTGGAGTGAAATCAATTAGGAGATAATCCTCTATAATCAGATTTGAACAGGTTTTGGCGGCAAGGCTGAAAATCCAGAAGACCGGCTCGCTTGACTTGAATGTCGCTACGGGAGCCTTAAGACCGCGTTGCTATGGGGACCCTCCTGAAGGTCAGAGAGAGCGAGATATCGTTTCCTAGCCGCCTGCAATTTGGCCATTTGAATAGCCGGTCGGTCATCTGCATATCAAATGTGCAAAATGAGCGAGGGAGCAATAGAGAGAAACAAGAGGGAAGGAAGAATAAAGTACAGGCCAAGTCCCCTGCGTTTTATTTCTAAAGGCTGAGGTGAGGAAAGGTGAGGGCTGAAAGTCAAGTGTCTCTCTCTCCGTCTCTGATTGCACCTGTAGGCAGCGTCGACTGGAAGTGACTGATGAAAAGACGGGTCTTTAAGTCGTCACCAGGAACCCCTCTGCTTAATCTCTCCTCGGTCTCACAGCCACCACAGCTCTGATCTCTGACAGGGGCATTTTCTCTCTCACTCCTTTTGAGTTTCTTTCTTCTCCCTCTTTCGACATGTTCTCCTCCTTCTCTCGATAAAGCCTTGCATTCTTTATGTTGTAGGAGAGAGAAAAAACAAACTGCTACAGTTAATAATGGGGCTGATGACAAGTGCAGCTGGGCTGGTAAAAATGAAGCTGATAAAGCAACAGAACTGGAGAGAGAGGGAGAGAGAGTCGTTTGAGGGTGTTCATTTCAAATGATTAATTTATTAACATGACACAAAATGATACCGGCCGAATATCCGATACAATATAGTTCATACACCCACACAGTCTCATGTTCTCTCTTCCACTTTACTCACAAACCGCACTCTCTCGCAAGCCCTCAGATCTATATGATCGCGACCGGAAACATCGCCAGGAGTTATGGGTAATCGTTTGCCCTTGGATATTCACACAGAAAATTGTGTGGCGGTCCCATGATCTCATCCATCATTCATTCACATTGAATCTAGAGTGTTTCATTCATCTTTGATACTTTGGTTTCTTTTGTTATTCGAGTCGAGGAGAAATCTAAATCTTACTACAAAGATTCTGGTCTTCTGTGGAATAACGTGCAGCGATCAGTGGATCGAAATAAGTAAAAGTTTGTTTGTGATCAAGCTTCCATCAACCTTGCTCTTTCTCTAAACGACTTTCCTTTTCGTCTGATGTCACTAAGGCTGGTGTTTAGGTTAATAGTTATAATAGTTAGACATTGTTTTAGACTAGCATTTTTATAACCTTCCCAAGCAGTAATTTAAAGAGTTAGTTCACCCAAAAATGAAACTTCTGTCATTAACTACTCACCCTCATGTCGTTCTAAACCCGCATAATCTTCGTTCATCTTCGTCGGCGTTCAGACGTAAACATGGAAGCACTTCGTTTCACTACGTCAACTCTGTGACAACAGTTCAAATAGTCAAAGAAAGTCATTGTTTCTGTTTTGTTTTTGCACAGAAAAAGTATTCTCGTCGCTTCATAACATTAAGGTTGAACCACTGTAGTCACATTTTTACTGTTTTAACTATGTCTTTTCTACCTTTCTGGACCTTGAATGTGATATTTTCGTTGCTTTCCATGGGAGATGAAAAAAAAACCCTCAGATTTCATCAAAAATATCTTTATTCGTGTTCTGAAGATGAAAGAAGGTCTGACGGGTTTGGAACGACATGAGGGGGAGTAATTAATGACAGAAATTACATTTTTGGGTGAACTAACCCTTTAAAACTGGTTTCAGTCTAAAGTGTTCATGGAGCTCAAGTGCTAGCAACACCCAAGTCATAGGTTTGAGTCTCTGAGAACTTATAAACTGATAAAATGTTTCTTGAATGGACTGTAGATCTCTTAAATTATGTGATTGCATTAATGTAAAGGTTACAGCAGAAACTGGATATATCAAGATGCTCTCGAGGGTGAACTTGACCTTCATTCTCTACATCTTGTTTCCCAGTTGGTAGAGGCTCAAAAAAATCTGGCCTGATGCCTGGAACAAAAACTTAGGGGCTGTTTACATGACACCGTTTTCAACTAAAAACTTTTTATGTGTTTTGGACATTCATTAACACGACAACGCCTTTTTGGGGGGAAATGGATTTCAAGGTGCAAGTTTTGAAAACGATGCGTATCCATGCAAACTACAAAAACACAAATTTTTGAAAATGGTGACATGCTCATTACATGTTCAGTCTATTGGCTCAGTGTTTCTTTACAAATTGACATCGCCAACTACTGGTCTGGCATGAATAATACAGCGTTTTAAGTAATTTTCTTCCGTTTTTAGTACATCGTTGTCTCACAAAAATCTCCTGCAAATTTACATTTAACATTCTGGTGTTAAACATCCACTTTTCAAGGTCCAGTCAATTCTTGATGGATAGAATCCATTATTTCCTGTTACACACTAAAGTTTGGGGTCAGTAAGATTGTTTTTCTCTAAAATAAATTGAAACTTTTATTCAGCAACGACACATTAAATTGATCAAAAGCAACAGTAAAGACATTTGTAATGTTACAAAAGATTTCGGTAATAATTTACTTAAAGCCTTCGTGTATAATGCATTTTAAAAGTATTTTTAATGCAGTAATTATGCCTTGTAATGCGCCTTATAATGCATTGTATGGTTACATTATCATACATTAAACAAACCTTTAGAAAGTATAATGCATTAAAATACACAACAACCAATTTCAAAATCTGCATATCATAATTCATTTTAACTTTGGTTACAAATATTTATGAAAAGATATAATGCATTATAATGTACATTTTGAAAACCTTTATAATGCATTATACATGAGGGCTTTAAGTAAAGCGTTACCAAGATTTCTATTTCTAATAAATGCTGTTGAACTTCCTATTCATCAAAGAATCCTGAAAAAAATCTATCATGGTCATGATCATGTGACACTGAAGACTGGCGTAATGATGTTGAAAATTCAGCTTTGCATTACAGGAATAAATTACATTTTAATAATATATTAAAATAGAAAACAGTTATTTGAAATTGTGAAAATATTTCACAATTTTAAAGTTTTTACTGTATTTTTGCCATCAAACTTTAGTCACAATGGATGTATGTGGTTCAGTGATGGTAGGAACCAAAAACATTTTGAAAGGGATTGAGAAGCCAACAGAATTACTTTTTTCTGCTATTGTTTGTTGTTATTCTGTCATTCTGTATGTTCAGATAAATTCTGTCTGTTTTTAAACCCTATTATCATTCAGTATCTTTCAGGTTGGACAGCAGGACACTCCTTCTAGAGCGTCTTTTCGGCATGATGCTTCTAAACCAACCGTCCATCTTTCGGCCCCACAGCTTGTTTTGATGCCCAGTGACCTGAGGTCAGTCTCACCCTGCTTTAACACTTCAACACCCTGAGATAGCACAACAACAACAACAAAAAAATCAATACGGCCTTCGTCTGGAGGGATTTCTTCATTTTCTTTTTTCAAGTCTCAAAGGATAAAGTGTTCAATTCTGTGGGGTTTCGTTAACAACGAAAAAGATGTCACAGGAAAACAAGACAAAATCGTTAGCCGCGTGAACATGCGCAAATGCGCACAGTCTCGTAAACAATGAGACAATAATGGACCCTTCAAAGCCTCAAAATTCAATTTGAAAAGTTTTCTCAAAAATTCTTCAAATGACAAGAGTCCTTCAGCAGCAGAATAGCTGCCCTGATTCCCTTCTTCTCCCCACCCTCACTCACTCTTTCAGGCCAGAAAAGAGGAAAAAAGTAAAAATGAATCCACCACCTCCCTCACTCCCCCACTTACTCTCTTTTTAAGATGCACACACACACACACACACGCACACACACTCCCGTTGCTTTATTGAGGCAGCTGCACCCTTTGACCTCTGTGCTTGTGGAATGTGTGTGTATGTGTGGGTGTGAGTGTGTGAGTGTGTGTGTGTGAGAGAGAGAAAGAACGGCGGGGGTCTCTTTTTCTCAATATAACAAAGGCCGTCGGATCGACAATAGAGTGGCAGAATAGAGTGTGTCCAGAGGGCCAATGAGTCGTGCTAGCTTGCTAAACCGGCGACAGAGAGAGAGAGAGAGAAGAGAGAAAAGAGTTTAAATTAAAAGAAGAAGTGAAAAGAGATGAGGGATATTTGTTTTGTCTGGGCACACTCATAAATATACGACTTCCGATGCCAAGGGAAGCAAATAGATGGGCCCATGTTCGGTTCTAGAATTGTATGTGTGAGTGCGTGTGTGTGTGTGTGTGTGTGTGTGAGGGGCCCAGTACACACAGCAGGAGTGTGGGCCCAATGACTCATTGCTGCAAATGACATCAGCAGTGTCAGCCTCAAATACTGCCAAATGCTGCATTCAGAGAAGGAATGTGTGTGTGTGTCCAGGTTGTGCAGCTGGGCCACAGACAGACAAAGGTGTGCCGTCACGCTTTGCCTCAAAATGTGTGTTTTCGGAGATGTGGGGGCAGCTCTGTGATTTTCTGTGAGATCCTCTCTCACACACACACTTGGCTTTATCGATCTCTGTGGCAAAGACAGATATATATGTCTACCATCCAGGAGTCTGTGATGTGATCCACTTTAAGGTCCCATTTTGGTCAGTACCTAAATCTCTTCAGCCTAGCTGAACTGAACATAACATTTCCTTCATATATGCTGCTGGCGCCCTTAAGGTTTCCGACCTCTAAAGATTACCTATGGCTATCAATCCTCGCATTTTTACACACACAAACTAACGGGTAGTTGCCTACATAAATGTAAATTGGCATAAATGTATGCTACAGTTCAAAAAGTTTGGGATCAGTGTTTTTTTAATTTTTTTTAATTTTTATTTTTTTTATAGAAATTAATACTTTTATTCAGCAAGGATGGATTGCAATGATTAAACATGACAGTGATAACATTTATAATGTTACAAAAAATGATATTCCTGTTCCTTTGAACTGTCTATTCATCACAGAATCCTATTCATCAAATGCAACACGGTTTCCAAAAAATATAAAACAGGAAACAATAAAACAACTTCCATTAAAACAACTAACAGTTGAAAACAGACATTGATAATTAGAAATGTTTCTTGAACATCAAATCAGCATATTAGAATGATTTCTGAATGATCGTGTGACACTGAAGACTGGAGTAATGATGCTGAAAATTCAGCTTTGCATCACAGGAATAAATTAAGTTTTAAAGTATATTAAAATAGACAACAGTTATTTGAAATTGTAATACTTCACAATATTACTGTTTTTCTCTATTTTTGATTAAATAAATGCAGCCTTGTTGAGCATGTAAGACTTCAAAAACATTTAAAAAAAAAAATTAGACTAAATACCTTAACGGCAGTTATCATCATCCAGGAATTATGTTTTTCGTTCTGTTTACATAATAATGGAAATATACATACATAACAGTCAGAGTGATAAATAATTACTGTATTAAACTAGGATAAGGTTTTTAACACAACTTCATAGCTTTAATGATTAATTGACAGTTGCTAGGATGTTCTGGTGTTTACAATTGAGTTTTATATTATATATGTTTCATGAGTCAGTGTCTTAAGCACTAGAAAATAGAAGTAACTTGTAAAACTAGTCTAAACAGTTTATACAACCAACCCCTGGTTGGTTACTAGGGCATTCTGAGTGGTATCCAGGAAATTACTGTTTGTGAATTCTGGTTGCTTACTGGTCACCAGAGCCCACCCTCAAGTCCCCATTGCAAAGGTGCCACAGAAGCTCCTCTGAAGCAGCAATTAGGTATCTTTACCTAGACTGTTTAATGATGCACAGATGTGGCACAAAAGCACAGAAATTTTAACTGTATGCTTGTATACTAGAAGCTGAGGTGGCTCAGCGCAGGCACAATTTAGTCTGACTGTTACACAGAATTTTGAGAAGCAACAGAGTATCTATGAGAGTGATCTAACCGTTTAAGGGTTAGTTCACCTAAAAATGAAATTTCTGTCATTAATTACTCACCCTTAATGTTATGTGTGCGAAAACAAAGGAAGAAATAACAACTTTATTCATTGCTAAGTTATCGTTCTGACGGAGAACTTGAAGTGCTGCACTGTGTATTCAATGTAAACCACATAGGAGAATGACAGGGAAGAGAAGAAATTGTTGAATTTGAAAAGTTGTTATTTTTGTTTTGTTTTTGCGTACAAAAAGGATTCTCGTCGCTTCATAACATTAAGGTTGAACCGCTGTAGTCACATGATTTTAACGATGTCTTTACTGCCTTTCTGGACCTTGAATGTGGTAATTATGTTGCTTTCTATGGGGGATCAGAAACATCTCAGATTTCATTCAAAAATATCTTAATTTGTGTTCCAAAGATGAATGAAGGTTTTACAGGTGTGGAATGACATGAGGGTGAGTAATTAAGGACAATTTTCGTTTTTGGGTGAACTAACGCTTTAACTCAGCTAGGATAAGATGCCTTAAGATATTCTAATCTCTAGATATGATTAACATCCTTCCTTCAGTGTGAGTCTATGGGATGTTTTTGCTTGTTTTATTGTCTTCCAGCAGGTGAAAATCATTAGTCAAATTGCTTAGTAGAGTAATAGCACACATCTCCTCATCTTGACACATGTTCTGAGGTATCACTCATGTCTGTAGCACATGGCAAAGTTTAATGCTTATGGTTATGGATTTGTTCCAATCACCACACATCACTAGTAATAAATGATTTTAGAGATCCGTTTTGATATCATTTGTCAGCTCAAAGCATGTTTTTGTTTGTTTCTTTAACAAAACAGGTGGTCTCTGTGTAACACTCCCTCCTCCCCTTTTCATTTTGATTTCAGTCACTCCATCCCTCCTCCTCTCTCTCCAAACAATGCTTGAAGGACGGTCTCTCTCATCCACACAAGCACAAACTCACCCAAACTCAGCTCTGCTTTTTCCCCGACTCCCATTTACCCCATCACCCCCCTTCCTGCTCACGCAGCAGCTGCCAGGCTTCTTTGCAGGGAAAATGATGCGTGTCCAAAAACAACTGATCGCACATTTTTTTTCTTTCCCAATCGTAACTACATCCCCCGTACACCTCCATCCACTCCTAATTTGTTCATTTTCAGCATTCCAGTCCGCAAGGGTCCGGGGCTGTGCAGGGTCCCTGAACAGTATAATGTGTCTCTCTGTCTCCTTCCCATACAGCTATAATACTAAACTGGGCTTCAGTCCTGTTTGCTGACAGACAGGGATATTTCAGGAGGGAGGCTGAGCATTTAAACATACTATTATTGAATGTCCATTGAAAAAGTGATAGTTCACACAAAACTGAACATTCTGTCATCACGTATTCACCTTCTTGTTGTTCCAAAGCTGCATGACTTTCTTTATTTTGTGGAACACAAAAATGAAAAATGTATCAGGTTTTTTTTCTGTTCAATGAAAGTCATTGGGGTCCAATATTAAAGCTCCTGGTTTGTTTTATTTATTTATTTATTTTTATTCTTCTTTTTTGCAGGGCTTTACAATTTTGCCAAACATTTTGTGATTGGTAATCAATATGTCTATAATAGTAATAATAATAATAGTAATAATAATACGTTTTTTATGATTATTATTACTCACCAAGGCTGCATTTTTTTGATCAAAAATACAATAAAAACAGTAAAATAATATTATCATTTAAAATAACATTTTCTATTTGAATATATGTTTAAATGTAATTTATTCCTGTGATGCAAAGCTGAATTTTCAGTCTTCAGTGTCACATGATCCTTCAGAAATCATTCTAATATGCTGATTTCTCGTTCAAGAAACATTTACTATGATTATTATTATCAACTTTTTTGCTCACCAGCCCCTGTGGCTAGTGGTTTTCCAAAGTTTCTAGTCTCTCAGCATTTTCACTGGCCACAATTTTTATATCGATACCATGGGGGAAAACTGCCATACATTTTTAATATTATCTCATAATTTAGCAGCAGGTTTATTATGCATGACGCACAGATCCATTATAATATACACATCCATTTTCTTTCTGAACTGTTTACGTTCACATGAAACATAAGTGAACGTGTTTACAGGAATGCTCGCCAAGACCGGCATTTTGACATTATTTTATGTGTATTTGACTGTTTAAGTGAAAAGGCAGTAAAAAAAGAACTAATTTTAGTAGTGAGAAGCGGCTTTATGTGTGCGCACTTTGGGTTTGACCACAAAATATGCGCGAATGGGTAAAATTATGCGCAATACGTTCAATCCCATGCCGAAATTCAAGCCCTGTTACTCAAACAATATTCTTCCAGAGCAAATGACACAAGTGAGCGAGGGGAGGCGGGTTTGTGAGTCAAATTGCTGTCGGAGAGATGAGAAAGTGAGAAAGTGAGAAAATGCAGCTGGTATCATGTATGTATTCTGCAGAAAATGAGTATTGGAAGTATTTCATTATTGATATGTGTAAAAAAGTATATACTTTATGATAAATTCAACGCGCTAAAATGGCTAGTAGGAATGACTGTGTTGCACGCCACTGCTGAAATCCACCTGCATTTGGCAGGTGTTAATAATGTCAAGCCCTGATTATCAATGTTGAAAACGGTTGTGTACCATTTTTTTCAGGATTCGTTGATGAATAGAAAGTTCAAAAAAACATAATTCAATTGAATTATAATCTTCTGTAACATTATAAATTTCTTAATTGTCACCTTTGATCAACTTAATGCATTCTTTCTGAATAAAACATTTCTTTACAACAAAAAAAATCTTACTGACCCCAAACTTTTGAAAAGTAGTGTATAATGTTACAAAAGATTCTATTTCAAATAGATGCCGATAATAATATTACTGTTTTTACTGTATTTTTTATCAAATGTATGCAGCCTTGGTGACCAGAAGAAACTTCTTTCTAAAACATGACATTACGGTACTGTGTATGTGTGGGTGTGTGTCTATATGTAATTTTATATTGTGTATAATTTTTGTAATAGAACTGTAAAATTGCAATACAAATATTTACGGCTGTCTAAATTCATTTTCAATCATTACACCATCAAGCTTTTATTTTGGAGGAAAACCAGGAAGCCCTTAAAAAGCTTCTCTTTTTTGACAACTAATTTATAAGCGTTTCTCATTATCATTAAAATTTTGGGAAGATGGTTGGCGCATGTTGCGTTCCCAAATGCACTTTATAAGCGACCCAAACTCATAGCAGATGCAGAGATTAGTCTGAGATGCTGAAAACACCAGATCACGAGCTGCTTGCGTGTAAAAGAGCACAGCGCAGTTATCAAATCGCAAAGGATGGCGCTAAGCCATATCGTGATTTCGGTTTTAAGATTAATTGTGCAGCCCTGCCACTGATTTTCATTGCATGGACAAAAACAATGGAGTAAATTACAGACTTCTCCTTTTTTCGCGACCTGTCACTTTCATGAATTTATTACTACTGGTACTGGTCTAGTTGGTGTACTAGTGTAGTCATAAAATAAGCTGACTGACTAAGGTAAGCTTACTAGTTAAGCAGCCTAATAGGAAAACCCGATCCTTTCAACAGCGAACAGACAGATGGAGATGGAGGGAGAGAGTTTGGATCGCCACTAAACACTCCAAGATGTTTAAATGCACTTCTGGAGACATAATATTCAGGGGTACATACTTTCATAGTGTGTAGCTGCACACACTGAGATTTGCCGCCACACAAGGGAATCCCCTTTGAGACCTCAGCTTCATTATGATCTGGCTTACCTCAGCATAGACTGGAGTGTGAGCTCTTTGTTGGCTCTGTCAGGGAGCAAGAAAAGGAGAGGGAGAATGATAGAGAAAGCTCACAACCGTGGCAGTATTGAACACTCAGGCCTGTCTGTGAAACCTATCCCTCCCATTTTTCCGTGCGCCCCCTTTTCGAGCCTCTCTTCTGCACTACTGAAGCTAAACTCTTTTTGTTTTTATTAATGAATGCTGTGCTGTCACCCGTCTGCTGACACATGTAATGCTCACATTCATCCATGTACCGGACTGGCAGGGAACGCACACACACACACAAGCGCACACACACATGCCCTCCCGTGTGGTTGTGACCTCATAACCTTGTTGTCATGCAGTATCCATCTGCCATCAGGACACAACAGGACAGAGGGAGAGTGTAAGACAGAGAGGAGACTGTCAAATGTCAGGCCCTCCCTCCAAACTTACTTGTGAAAAACACTAATGACTTTTCCTTTCTCTTCCCCAGCCAATACTTTTCATTAGGACGGCCATTACTGACTCATACTCAGTCATTACTTGTTCGCCGCTTTCACTTTATTGGCATATTTATGTTTTGTTAAGGAGTGGATAAAAGTGTTTTGCAAGTTCTACAGGAGTTGTGAGTAATTAGCCGGTTGCTGAAATGTGTTGTGGGATAACCCAGAACAGCAGGTTAATGAATGGTTGACCCAAAAAATGTAATTGCGTCATTTACTGTCACCTCATTTTGGCTCAGTGTTATTTTAGTATTTTTTTATATACTAATAGAATTTATTAATATTTTGAATGTGCTTTTATTTCAACATTTTCATTTTATCATGTCATTTTGTCTTTTTTTCCATTTAGGTTTTTTTTTTAAATTCAGTTTTAATAATTTTAGTATGTCAACTTAAACTTATTAATTTCAGTTAATTGCCAAGGCAACATTTCACAAGTTTAAGTTCACATTTTCCATTTTTATATTTTATTTTATTTCAGCTTTATTTCAGTTAATAGTTTTACATTTGGTTAACAATAACAACGTTTTGGCCCAAACTTGTGTGATTTTTATTTGGTGAACTTGCTCTTTTGAATATATGAAAAACATAAAATGACGCCCTTGTCATACAAAAACGCTCTATAAAATACCATAAATTTAGTCAATTCGACTTGTGCACTGTCATTCAAGACTTTCAAAGCAGTACAACGAGGAACAGTCATTACTCACAGAAATCAACTTAACAAGCTGCACAAGAACCATGTAATGCCCTTTTTAGAGCTTGGCAATTCATGTTCACAATATGCTTTCATTTTATGGAAAAGAACATTCTTCTAAACATCTTTTGTGTTCCAGCAGAAAGTCAGTCATACGGTTTGGAGCATGTGCGAGGCTAGATTATGGATAGAGCCATTGGGCCTAATGCCCCAGGACCTCGGACTGCCAGGGGCCTCCAAAGCCTCAGGCTGTGCACCCCAATACTGCCAAAGTAAGCTGAACACCAGGGTCCTCAGTGCAAGGCCAGCAGACATTTCCTCATTTCGGTAGAATATAAAATGAGCTGTGAGTAGCATGTGCCAAACATGTCTCAGCTCATTGTCACTTATGTCTATAGAGTTTATTTTTTCTTTTGTACATATATAGTGGGTACGGAAAGTATTCAGACCCCCTTAAATTTTTCACTCTTTGTTATATTGCAGCCATTTGCTAAAATCATTTAATTTCATTTTTTTCCTCATTAATGTACACACAGCACCCCATATTGACAGAAAAACACAGAATTCTTGACATTTTTGCAGATTTATTAAAAAAGAAAAACTGAAATATCACATGGTCCTAAGTATTCAGACCCTTTGCTCAGTATTTAGTAGAAGCACCCTATCTAATACAGCCATGAGTCTTTTTGGGAAAGATGCAACAAGTTTTTCACACTTGTATTTGGGGATCCTCTGCCATTCCTCCTTGCAGATGCTCTCCAGTTCTGTTAAGTTGGATGGTAAACGTTGGTGGACAGACATTTTTAGGTCTCTCCAGAGATGCTCAATTGGGTTTAAGTCAGGGCTCTGGCTGGGCCATTCAAGAACAGTCACAGAGTTGTTGTGAAGCCACTCCTTCGTTATTTTAGCTGTGTTCTTAGGGTCATTGTCTTGTTGGAAGGTAAACCTTCGGCCCAGTCTGAGGTCCTGAGCACTCTGGAGAAGGTTTTCATCCAGAATATCCCTGTACTTGGCCGCATTCATCTTTCCCTCGATTGCAACCAGTCGTCCTGTCCCTGCAGCTGAAAAACACCCCCACAGCATGATGCTGCCATCACCATGCTTCACTGTTGGGACTGTATTGGACAGGTGATGAGCAGTGCCTGGTTTTCTCCACACATACAGCTTAGAATTAAGGCCAGAAAGTTCTATCTTGGTCTCATCAGACCAGAGAATCTTATTTCTCACCATCTTGGAATCCTTCAGGTGTTTTTTAGCAAACTCCATGCGGGTTTTCATGTGTCTTGCACTGAGGAGAGGCTTCTGTCGGGCCACTCTGCCATAAAGCCCCGACTGGTGGAGGGCTGCAGTGATGGTTGACTTTCTACAACTTTCTCCCATCTCCCGACTGCATCTCTGGAGCTCATCCACGGTGATCTTTGGGTTCTTCTTTACCTCTCTCACCAAGGCTCTTCTCCCCCGATAACTCAGTTTGGTCGGACGCCAGCTCTCAGAAGGGTTCTGGTCATCCCAAATGTCTTCCATTTAAGGATTATGGAGGCCACTATAAAACAATCAACACTCAAATAATAAATTGTATGCAAACTTGTAAGCTGCACACAAGGCAGTTTGTGCATTAACTTCTAAATCTAATTATAAAATTATTTTACTCCAATTCAATGTTGAAATATAATCATTTTACACAGTGGCTGTCATTTTCACGACAGATTTATTTAAACATACATTGAATAAACAAGACATCACTAACAGGTTAAGTAAAATATAATCAATGTATAGGCTAATACACTGCATATATGTAGCGAAAGAGTTCATTTCTCTGGCGAACTAACAAGCTGTGTTCACGGAATGGCTTTTCTGAGGTAAATACTACATGACATTGATTACAAGCTGTTTTATTGACGTCTTTCCGCCATTGAAACACTGATTGAGCTATTACACGAGATATGACTGTTTCAGTAAGTTGTACTGTATCTTTCAACATACCTTCAGATGTTCATTAAAGTTTATTCTGTATGTAGTATTAAAGAGGAAGAGATAATCTTGCGCTCCATGCTGCCGGTTGAACTGACGTGCCCATACACGTCATGCCACAACAAAGCGTGTCAAAACAGCATTTTCTGTTTAAATTTCATGATTTCGTGGACAGAATTTGAATGATGACACTTTGCTTCTTATCGAAAGTAACAAAACGCAACGCAGAGCCTATTGTAACTATTGGTGGTTAACGGTAGTTGCAATGTACCGTACCGAAAGCCCTGGTACGGTACGTATACGTGTACCATTACACCCCTATTATCCAATAACCGAATTATGTTTTTATACAGGTTTGTTTTTTTGTTTGTTTCATCAGGCATTACAAACGGCTACACTATGGGCTCCAAGGCATACTCGATTATTCATGACACGGGCCCTGAACATGAGTGTAAGTAAACAAAATTTTGTGTGATCTGTTCCTTTAAAAGTGGATTTAAAGCATGTTCTTGCTTCTAAAAGATTTAGACTGAACATCTGAGTTGCAGAGATAGTGAGCGTAAGAACTCAAATGTATTTGGCTAACCCATAAGATCATTTAACGGTTAGGGCAGATGTGTCAGTGATAGTTTGACGGTAGTAGACCTAACCCAAAATCTCACACTGGATTTAGAAGACGTCCTCCACACAGTGTGCCGGTATTACACTTTATAAATAACCATGTGTCCTTCCTGTGACACATTTATTTGTTAAAATTTGTATGATACATAATGTGGAAACAGTGTTTGTAATGAACTGCCTTTTGATAAATTTTAATTAAATCCCATTAAACCCGGTGCTTTGTCGCATGTGTAAAAGGCGGCTGACAGTAGTTAATTAGCCTGTTTAAGCGCAGCTCGCTTTTATAATGCATTTTGCTTTGTCATCATCCTGCTTTTTCCTATAATTAGGCGTGACAGAGCAAGAGGCGCTACGTGAGGGCTGGGAAGTGTGAGCGCTAGATGGAGACAGGTACGTGTGAGGATTGAAGAGATGTGTTTTTTTTCTATATGGGCGCCGAACGTTTACCTTACTGAGTACATACTACCATACTATGCATTATATTTCCTCCTCCAAGCATAACCCCCACCGCCTACCTAATCCTCCTGCACCCTGCTTCCCTCTCCTCTCTCCTTCCTTCATCCCTCCCTCCCTCCTTTCCCCCATCTTCCCCACGCCTACCAAAAAAAGTAATTTCCTCTCGCGCCCTCCAGCAATGTGTGCTGCGCTAATTGCGCTAAGATGGAGCGGCGTTTTAGTCTGTGTTTGTGTGCAAAATGTACTATATTCACTGTGTTGTTAATGTGTGTATTTGCGTGTGTCCGCTCGGCTAGGCGTAGTTCCAGGGCTTCCTGTGCCACCTGGGCATCTTAAAGTCTGCCAGTCTGTCGGTACGGGAGACCCAGCTGGACCGAGGGCTGTGAGGGTGTGTTGGTGGAATCGGTAATGAAGATTTAGAGCCAAGAACATTAGCCGTCTTGAGCCTCAGACCCACCCAATAGCCCCCAGGGTGCTCAACCTTGAGCTTGTTGCCCTCTATGTGATCGTGTCTCCAATTGTTCATGGCGAGATACATTTGTGCGCATGTGGAGACTTGTTTTGTTATTGCAAATGTTTATGTAGGTCCTTGAGTTGAATGTTAGAGAGAATTGACATGGTCCTTTTTTTAATTTTTCTCTGAGCTGCAATTATCATATAACACCTTCTCATTCATTAGAGACACATGTGCTTAATAAAGTTATGCACTGTGGTTTCTGTGGAAGGTGTAAAGGTGCTCTTTGAACAAACTAAGCCATTCCAGACTCACTGCCAGTGAAATTCTATTGAACTTGTGTCTGCCATGACATGCATAATGTTTAGACTGGAATACTGCATAATGCACAGTATATACTGTAGACCTTCGTCAGGGTAATGGAACATAATTTCCATAAAACTAGTTTGGAAGTTATCCTTAGGATCTTTATACAGTAATTGCCATTGTAAAGCATTTGTTTTCCATGTAATACAGTAGTGCTACTTTTTTAAAACCCTGTTTTTCTGAAGAATTTGAGTAAGAAGTATTTGAGTAAGCTAATTCATACATTCAGATTCAGGGACCAATTATCATGTAATCTCAACTTAAATATTTTAGTAGTGGTAACTTTGCTAGCTTTAACTAGCTTATTTCAATAAATGCCACCTTGTTCATTGGTAACGCATAGCATAGCACTTGCTCAATGAGTACAGCTATATAAAACATATAACAGATGTCTGTTGTCAATCTAAGCTCATGCTCCACTCCTCAACATGATGGCAACCCTACAAAAAATATAACAGAAACTCATCTAAATTAGCATAACAAAACATTAAACGCAACTAAATCTCCCACTTAAAATTAATCTTGCACCAAAACGTTAGATAACACTTAATTTTAGCATTTACTCTCACTTTTGAGTGTCATGGCAAAGCATGTAGGGAAATGGAAATCCCAGCCCATTTTTGTTAAATTCAAGTTTGTCTAAATTAAAAGAAACAAGTTAATAAAACTCAAAACAATTAAACAATTCAGATTACTTACAGTGTGTCAGTTTTGTGAACTCAAAAGTAAAAGAAAGTTCTAAATACTTATAAAAGTTAATTTGATTTAACTAATTTGTTTAATTTAAGTTGGCTCTACTCAAACCAATTATTTGATAAACAGGTGAAATACGATTTCATTTCCCAGAATGCAACTTCCGTATTCTGTAAAACAGGTCGCATCGCTTCCGATTCAAGTCTTTTGTATGTGCTTTATTAAATATAGAGCCGTTTTATTCTAGATACCTTAAAGGATCAGGCAAAGATTAGCATAACAGATATCCATCGTAATCGAATAAACGATAAAAAGAACTTGCTAGGTTAGCTGATTACCTTAAAAGTTCATATATATTGCGTCAGTCCATACTGCTTATAACACTTTCTCAGATAGAGGATGCAATGAGACCTGTTTGTTCAGGTCACGTTCAACAAAGTATTGTAATTTTGTGCTTTATTTTGTATCAACATTTGTTCTTAAGGCAGAACTTTGCTGGTAGGTTGTAAGCTCTCCAAACTACTTTTCCCTAAAAAGGTTTCCATTAAATACAATACTACTTATTCATAAATAACATAATAGGTGTTTTTATATGTAAATAACTTTCAGAAACTGTATTTGAAACTAAATGATCAATAAAAACATAAGAAATGAAATTTATTTATTCTAACTTTTTTAGATGCACAATATGGATCGATATGCACAGAGCCACACTATTTAGGATGAGTTTGCTAACAAAGTAAGTTTATTCACTTAATGTTCTCTCTTTTAAAATGTAAATTAGTGTAAATGTCAGCAGTATCATAAATGTCTAAAGGATTGAAATCTGTGAGTTAAAATATGAGCTTACTGATGCAGTTCAGTCAGTCTGCTATTTTATTCCAACCATTACTCCTGATTGGAGGCTTCCGTAAATATTTAGCTTATATGTAGAGTTATACTTCAACTAAGTTTAATAGTGCGACTCAAAAATATTTAGTAGCGCATAAGTTGCAACACACAGCTGGTGCAACCGGCCCCAGGAGGATTTTAATGCTTCAGCTGGTTTGATGAAAGATTCTTGATGTTGTTGATGGCATGATTTGTACCCATGCTGCATGAATTCTGTTGTCTATCCTGTTTACAGGGCCGAGTGTGTGTGCAGATACTAGATCAAGGTAGTCTGGAGACACAATCTTCCCTAGAGACTGATTAGTAAACCCACCAAATGCCATTAGGGCAAAATGAATCCGACCACAATCCCTGTAATGTGTAATAAAGTGAATGGAGTGTAATGTTATTACAGTACAGACCAGACCGTGATATTAGTGGTCTTGGACACACGCACATGCACACGTCAGAACGTAATAGCCTCTATTCACATACTCTTTCTTTTATAGAGAACAATATAAAAGTAGTGACTAATGGTAATATATCTGAGTTATAGTATTGGACACTGTGGACTGGGTGAGGTGACGTTATGTCATATTTGTGCGGTTGAAGACTAAACCAAAGCATTAAACCTCGAAAAGAGGCCCATGTGACCTTTTGTCTGGCTGTAATAGACCACAATTTTTCCATAATATTAGCAATCAAGACCCGAATAGCTTGGCTTATTCTGCAAAGATATGAAACTTGGTAGTCATAAATATTCTGTGCTATTGTATGCGAATACAATTGTGAACAATGACAAAAATTCAGATTTCCCTTGCTGCGTGGAGCTGACTGTTGGGTGTGATTGCAGGAAACAAAGATTTATTTCCTTAACGTCACATATCAATGTTACGTCCCCGCGACATACTGTCACTGCACCCCTCACACATGCATTTAATTACCTACTAAATGAATAATTCATAGTTGAGCCTCAGGGCAGTAGATAATTATAACGATGAGGGTTGTTCTGTTTATTTTGCTCTTTATTGTTGTTAAGATGTCAATTCCTCTTACTGCATTTCATGCATTTGAGGAGAAAAGTCACGCTCTGTTTTTAACCCAAGAAGATAAGGAGCAGGGTTTGCAGGGTAAAAAAGACCATAAGGGGATGATTTGCCTCTCACACTTTATTCTCCAAATTAAACTGATGTAAATAGACAGATGTAAATAGACAGATCGTGAAAACGAGTAGAGATTCTATGCGCAGGTTCTTAATTAGTTCCCTCATTCCCTTTAACAGAGATTAGTCTGGGTATTTTCATGTCTCACTCTCAGAGCTTCAATATTCAACTGCAAGTACTCAATACCATTGATTAAATTATAATTAATAAATAATAATTAAAATAACATTATATAATATATAAAATATATATATACACACATACACATAAACACTTATTTAATCAAATTTATTAAAAAATAAATAAATAAATAAAAAAAATATATATATATATATCATGTCATATTAAAATATCCATAAAACATTAATAATAATTATATATTAATAATCTATATATTATATAATGTTTTTGTGTGTGTGACCTCTGCTTTGGTCTGATGCATAACTAAGCAGTAATGGCTTGATAAATCATTCTGATTGGCTTACATAAAGCATAGACATGTCACTGATTGGTTGATAAATCTGTGTTTCTGGCTGTCATATATCATGTGTTTATGTCCATTAGATCATCCCAGCTGGGATCAGGGCAGAGAAAGACGATGGGTGATGTTAGCTGTGGGCTTTTAACAGGCGTTCAATATGTGATTGATTGGCTTAAGTAGTTGTTATGACTCCATGAGTGACCTTAGAGGAACTGGTAAAGCTGGGTGAAAAAACCTCATCGCCCTCTTCACCACGACTAGCTATTGATTAGAGGTTCTTACGTCTGCTGATCAATGGAGCAAGACTGCTATATAACTCATTTAAACAAGATGTCAATCAGTCTTGATCTATCGGCTGACAGGGGGCACAGGAGGGGATTTTTCCTGTCCGTGAAGCCTTGTGGCCGGAGTGGGAGCGGAGAGTGACAGGCATAGATGTTGTGGGTGTTAGGCTTGTCCAATCTAAACAGGAGCAGCATGTCGGACATGGAGCTGTCCACCTACACACATATATACTGCCACTTAATGACAACATTCCACCAATCAGCGTGTCAACGAGCTCTATTGCAACCCAGCGGTCTTTAACATGTCTGGGCCTGACCGCAACCTACGCAGCTGTCCGTCAAGAACCGAGGCCCCGCCTCCGTTCGCCCACTGTTTATAGAGCGGCGATACGCAGTCTGAAGTGTGGCGCTATGCGGGGGGCGTATGTTTGCATAGAGTCACCCTCTGCAACAGGGCCTGATGCATGCTGGGGAAACGTGGGCGTGGGAATGCCAGACAGACATGTGTCTGGCAGGGTAGACTCAACGCAAGACGGTTTGAAGGAAAGACAGGGAAGACGCAGTACAACAGAAGAAAGCAAGTTATGGCTTGAGACATGTGATGTTTATTTAAAGCAAGAACGCAAAAATGAAGAGATGTACAGAACAGCTCTGTTTAGTACTGGCACTTCATGCTTCTTGTAAAGCCAGAATTTTAACTGGTGGCATAAAGTTTGGTCCAATTTTTTGTTTATTCTGGCCAAGTAGCACCCACAGTGTGTTTTTCCCCTTTTATCCAACTTTCCATTAGCAGCTTACCCAAATGCTGTTTTTTTTTTTAACATTTTGATGATAAGAACCCCAAATATGATAATCCCTTTGTGAAGAACACTTAATAATAAAGGTTATTTATTGGCATTTATTGTTCCATAAAGAACCTTTTGCATCCATGGAATCTTGCACAAAAGGATCTTTATAAAAACCCAAAAATGAAAATTATCCCAAGATTTACTCACCCTCAAGCTACCCTTAGTGTATATCTTATTTCAGACAAACTCAATTAGAGATATATTTAAAAATATCCTGGCTCTTCCCAGCTTTATAATGGTAGTGAATGGAGTTGTAACCCCTGATGCGATGTATGCTCCTCTTCTGTTGTATCGAAATCCTCTGATATTTCTCTTTAAAAATTCTTGTTTTAAACTGTTTTGTTTTGCTCTCTCCTCTGTGCTTGCACGTTCGTCGTTATGTCATACGTCGGGTCAGAGGTTACTCTTCCGCCGCAAATCCATGGTTACGGCTGTCTGCCAGAAGCTAGTTATTATAGTTAATAAAGTTTTACATATGGATATTTTTCTTACAAAAACCCATTTTCCAAAAACCCAACAGTAGTTTTTAAAATATTTATAAAGCTTGGAAAAGCCCGGATATTTTTAAATGTATCACCAATTGTGTTCGTCTGATAGAAGATCAGACGGTCATATACACCTAGGATGGCTTGAAGGTGAGTATATCATGGGATAATTTTCATTTTTGGGTGAACTGACCCTTTAACAATTTTTACTCTCTACTCATCTACTTTTTTGAATAAGTATGTACTCTTTACTCACATTTGTGATGAGTAATGCAATTACTTGTTTTATTTTGCATGGCACTTAACTTTTTCTGTAGCAGTTTTTTCCTAGTATGGGTAAGTGCAGCTTGGAGTAATAGGCGTGGCGAACGGCAGGGGGCGTGCCGAACGGTTTCTCATTGGTGAAAGGACTATTGGTGTTGACCAATTAGCAGTAACCATACATTTATATAAATTCCTGGCGGCTGTAAGACGTGGCCTGTGATTCGTCATAGTTAGCTTTACGTTTATCTATGTGATTAATGCTTTATTTATCATAGATATGTATATTACGATAACTAAAATACGATGCGTTTTGTGTGTGTGTGGGTCGGTGGATGTGTGACCGCGAGAGTGAGTGAATGTGAGCGCGTTTTTGTGATTTATGAGGAAACAATGTTTAATTAAAAATGTAAAAATGCAGAATATTTTCTGTGATGGGTAGGTTTAGGAGTATGGGTAGTGTAGGGGGATACAATGTACAGTTTGTACAGTATAAAAACCATTACGCCTATGGAATGTTCTCACTTTGATAGCAAAACAAACCTGTATGTGTATAAGGCCTAAACTCGCGGTGATGACGTCAGTCATCCGCGCCATGCATAAGTTCTGAAGGCACTTTAGAAGGTAATTTTTAAAAACTTGAATGTAATATTCTTAAGATCATTGATGCTGTTTTTACATTAAAAGAATAAAATTTGTATTATGTTGGATTTATTGCTTTCTGTAGGCCAATAGTGATTTAAGAATATGACTCGCCTTTATGCGGAACAGGCAGCTTTCTTGACCAATGAGAAACCGTTCGGCACGCCCATTACTCCAAGCTGCAGTTACCCCTGTCTTGTTTTTTCTGCTACAAAAGAAGCAGCATCTACAGGACATTGAAGGTATTATATCTTGTGCGTTTTGCCCTTACTCACCCAGATTTGTCAACAAGGCTACTTTATGTGAATGTCAGTGCATTAGGAGGTAGTTGTGATTCGCAGGTGTCATAGATGAGGATGTGACTGCAGCTTAAACCAGCACATCCAGTGTAACTAGACTTCGTAGCTTTAATGATTTAATTTTACTTAGGGGTAGTTCACCTAAAAATTAAAATTCTGTAATCATTCAAGTTGCTCCAAACCTGTATGAGTTTCTTTCTTCTCTTGAACACAAAAGAAGATATTTTGAAAAATGTTGGTAACCAGACAGTTGACGGTAACCATTTACTCCATGATAGGAAAAAATTACTATGGAAGTCAATAGCTACGGTCAACTGTCTAGTTACCAACATTCTTCAAAATATCTTCTTTCAGGCTGTGGCATGTGCATGATCGATATTTAAATGCCTACAGAGAGACAAACACACACAAACATCACATCAAAATATTTTTGGTCAATACACCTCAGTTCCTTATACCAAGTGAAGTGCTCTTCATGGTTAAGGACACTGAATTCACGCAAGTAAAATTGCGCAGTGGCTGTTACCAGGGTAACAATGCCTTACCAAATAAATCGAGAGCAGAACACACTCCCAGTGCAAAAGATCCACTGCTTCTTTCCATGGATCCTTGCATATGTTCATTTATGTGTGTCTGCTGGGGGGGAGGGAGCAAAGAAAAATGCGCAGTGAGACGGTTGTAATCTGCCGAGACAACGGGTAACATTTTGTGCACTGCTGCCAGGAAGATTGCTGAAAAGGAGTAACTGAGCCACTAAATACACACTTAGGTCTGCTTCAAAAACCTAGACAGCACTTTTGACATCATAGAACATTCGGTTCAAATACTTTTTTTTTTTTTTCAAATACATAATAGGTATCTTTGAAAGTTCAGTTCAAACTGTAGTTTTGGACATTGTTTAAAGGGGCTGTGTTTAGAATTCAGAAACCCTTGTTATTAGTGACACTGGTGGTTGTTAAGTGAACTGCAGCCAGCAACTTACTGTTCGTGCACATGCAACGTACAAGAGACTTAACGTGATTCAAGGCCCCGATATTCTCAAGGCGTGATTTTTCGTTCTTTGCTTGGGGTAAAAATAAGTTGGAAATAGTTTTGCAGTGATATAGTGTTACTGAACATCCAGGCGCTGTCCTCGCTGCTGAGAGCGATGTTTAGATGTAAATTCGTGCTGCGCAATTTTCTCTCAATAACAAAAACACACAACAAAAATAACAAAAGAGAGAAAACAGCAGTTAAGAAAGCATCTGATCATAGTGATGTGGATATGTTTGCAGCAGCTCTGAAATTTACCGGCATCATGTCGAAAGATGAGGTACTTATAATTACACTGCTATGATTGTTTGATTACAAAGTAGGCCTATATTTGAGACTATGGACTATGTAGATCCGGCTATGTAAGACTATAGTTTGAATTAATCCTTTTTCTTTGCATGACACATTGACATTACAGTACAAAATAGCTCTTTTGGCATCCTGAATGTAGTAGAATCATTCTTTTCATGTGTCATTGAACGGATGAGAGGTCCCCTGGAGCGTAAACATCATTTTTCCCAGCCATTTTCCCGGCAAAAATATCCCAAGTCCTTCACATGAAAATCAGTCTACAGTTTTCTACAGAAATCAACTTCATTACAAGCTGTTCATACGTCAATAAAAAAAGTGATTAATATATAAAAATTCTTACATATAGCCCCTTTAAACAGTGTTTTTGTATATATTTGGGTAGATCAGTTTTTTGTTGCACTTAACATTTTTGGACATCTTGGATAGCTTTGAATTCAAACTATTTTTGGACATCTTTGTTACATTTCAATTTAATTTTCATAACAATATTGGCCATCATATCGATATTGGTCCGAGAAGTTCAATATTTTGATTACATATGTTTGCTCCATGTAAATTATAACTAATGATCATGTTACTTCAATTTTTAACAATAGGTAGTTATATTTTCCATTTACCCTTTTCTAAGGAATAAGTTTGAGTGACTAGTTAATTAATTTTCATAGCAAGAGATGTAGACATTTATGAGATTAAGAACTGAATTAACATGAACTCAGATTAATAGATACTGTAGAAATATTGTACATTGTTAACTCATATAAACTAATGTAGTTAACAAAATAGAACCTTATTAGTGTTACTCTTTTCATTTTAGAGGATTAGTTCACTTCAGAATTGAAATTTCCTGATAATTTGCTCACCCCCATATCATCCAAGATATTTGTCTTTTTTTCTTCAGTTGAAAAGAAATTCAAGAAATAATTTCTGAGGAAAATATTCCAGGATTTTTCTCCACACAATGGACTTCAACAGTTACCAATGGGTTGAAGGTCCAAATTGCAGTTTCAATGCAGCTTCAAAGGGCTCTACACAATCCCAGCCGAGGAATAAAGCCTTGTGCACACCGGGACGATTATCGCGCGTGCTTATCGGCAATGTTTTTCGAGATGTTTTTCGACGCAAACAAATGATGGCAATGGTCAATAGTTCATGTACATGTGAAATGAAATGAAACTCACCATTGAATCCTATTTGGTCTGCAATTTCTCTCCATAACAACTCCCTCTTATCGAGATTTTTGTTGTCGCTGTGTCATAAAGTTCTTTGTGTTCAGACACCAATGAGACCAGCAGCTCTACATTTGTTGCATCTTCTTTGTCTACTTACTTCCTCTTCTTAGTCTTCTTCTTAGGTATCAATGTGTGCTTGGCAAGACCGTTTTGTGTTTGAGCACCACCAAGTTGTGTTTTACTGTAACTTTGTAACCCCTCTACCCAGGTCCTACTCAGCTCGCTCTGAGTGGGCCTCAAACCCAGGTCTTCCGGCATGGGAGTCGGATGCTCTAACAGCCCCTAGCATCTGTCGCTAGAGCATCTCTCGAGGTCAGAGGAGTGAGGTTTACTCGCACAACAACTACTAGCTAGCCTCCGTTACACTCACCCCTCTAAACCTCACTCCCATCCGGGTCACGGCACCAATGGAAAAAAATATTGTCGTCATGAATTTTCGAATTTACTGTTTCACAAGAAAGACAGAAAAAATAATAAAGCACTTTTTTTCAGATTCCCAATTACAGTAAATAACAACAGAGACTGTGGAAAAGTACATATAAATCAATGCCAGCAAAAATGCAAGCCGTTATCAAAGCCAAAGGAGGCCAAACAAAATATAAAGTGTTTTGGACATTATGTGTGAATAATGACTTTTTGTCAGATCCCTAAAATATTTGTGTTCTCTTTTCTGTGACAGGTGGTCTTAGAAATTAAGCACTGCACGTTTTCATAGCATTCAATTGGCACATTTGTTTGAAGGACATCGGGCAGGATGTGCAATAATGTGTTTTTTGTCAATAAAATAAAAAAAGAAAGAAAATCAATCATCGGATTTTTATCCGATTAATTGATTAATTTAAAAAAAATAATTAAAATAATCGTTAGTTGCAGCCCTACGAGCAAGTGTTTACAAAATGAACGTGCAAAGACTAGTGGTAAAAAAACAGGTAAAACAATGTTGTCGGCCGATTTTGAAGTTACTTTCTTACAGATTCTACAGATTTCACAGAATATCATGTAGTGTATGATGGGCACAGACTCCTTTTTTTATTTATTTATTTATTTATTTTTTTAGCTTCAGACTATGATTCCATCCAGTCTGATGATATTAAAACATGCTTGATATGTTGTCGGGATTTTTTTCCTCAAACGGTTCAATTGCAACCAATTTCATTGGCTGAGGCTACAGTGATGGGTAGGTTTAGGGATCAGGTTTGGGTGTAGGCAATCGTTAATCTGATTGACATGACCATGCATTTCTGTGTGAGTTTGTTGTGTTCGGAAAGATTTGAAAGTCTGGTAGTGTATGATCCTCAGTTTTTTTTAGTGTATGACGCCCAGTTTTTCTCTGTAACCATTTACAGAGTTGGCAATTGATGCCTAGTGTTTTAAAAGCAGTTCAGATTTTTAAAAAGCCGTGTAGTGTATTCCATCCTTAACTTTGACTGCCATTGATAATCGGAGTATAATCCACACGGCTACGTGGCTTTCATTTTTCTGTGCCAGTGAAACAAACGTTTGATAAACAAGTGAATAAATTAAAAGGGGGGAGTAGGGGAAGGGATGACATGTTTTTCATCAGAAAAATTTAATTTCTCACTTGATCACACACGACAGAGAGTGAGTGGTGTGTTTGTGAACGTACGTCTTCTCTCATTTTTTCTGCGTGTGTGTGTGCGAGCACCTGTGAGAGTGTGTGTGAGGGATTATTATCTGTGTTGTCTTTGAAGCATTCATCCTTGAATATGCGTGCATTAAAAAATATTTCTTTCCTCCATTTTCTTCTGCCTTTGTCTCTTTTTTTCCATCTCTTTTACTTTCTCTCTTGCTCGGCTTTTCTGCGTCCCCTTCAAACATTCGCTCTTTCATGTTAATATATACACACACTCTGTTCTGCAGGTTTGAGCTTCTATACTGTGTTTACAGGCCTTATTGACTAACCATTGGAGGAAAAAACTATATGAAGAGAACTAAGGAAAAGATTTTTGCTCTGCCTCAATGTGACAATTGCTCTCTCTCTTTCTCTCTCTCTCTCAGTCGTCCTCTGGGAGCGATGCCCCTGGCAGCAGGGTGGATCTCGTTTTAAAGGGCTTTAATTTTTAATTGAGCTCTATTCTCACCCCACCGTCTTCCCAGACACCCCCATCATTCCTCTCGTCTTCGCTCCAGGCTGGCTCTGAGGGCTACCAGATTTCACTCAGTCGTAATAAATAATTCTAATATCTACACACACACACACACACACACACACACACACACACACCAAACATCGACAAACACACCCAGTTTTGACTCTTTTTTTCCCCGGAAAAGCCCAGCTGTCAGTATGGTGTGAGTGCCTTAGTTCAGATGGAGCTGCTCTTTCTCCTCTCAATAATAAAATATGCCAGTAAAATGTCATTCCCTCCCTTAAGAGCATGGCAGAGGAAACTGATCGATTCACATTAGTTGTTCAATTGACTTTGGCTTTAACCTCCCTGCCCGTTTGCTCTCTTCCTTTCACTCTCCTCTTGGTCTCTCTCTTCCTCACTGTTACATTTTTGCTTATTTTAAGGAATGGTTCACCCAAAAAGAAATAATTAGCCTTCATTTATTTGCTTCGTCCTAGACCTGTATGGCTTTCTGAAAATGTTCTCCTCTGCCGCACCTGTCAAATCGCATTTACACATGCGTATACTACGGGTCGGATACATGAGAAAGGTATTTGATGTCATGTCTGAGACGACACAGCAGTTATTAATTTTATGCATCTTTTATTTATTCATAAAAAAAAAAAAACTTACAGCTGTCCACTAATAACTCTATTTTTTTAAATACTTTTACTGAAATTACAAAAATAACAGACATTGAAAGGACAAAATATATATTTATTATTATTTAATTTTTTTATATATATTATTTTTTAATATATTTGTAATATGTATGTATAGGTTGTGTTCATTGACATTTTATTTATTTAAAATGTATGTATTTTATTTAAACAAAGTGATCACTCCTTTTCTGTTTCACATATTAATTTTTCAGTTTAAAGTGAATGATCTGTATTGAGTTTAAATAAGACGCATTATTCACTCTCTGTCAAGCATTGTCCATCCAAATCTACGCATTGCTCGTTTTCATTTTGGGGTGAACTCTTCTAGTAAAGGTCTTACTTTTTCATCAGATTTTTTTTTTTGTCCTGTCAGAGTCTGTTTGTTTCTCATGATTCATTCGCAGTGGTTTCCTGTCCATTCCTCTTTGTTCTCTGCCCTTCTGTCCCTTTCTTAAAGACAGTACATAGCTCTCTCTCTCCCTCTCTCTTTCTCTCTCTCTTGTTCCTTCTCTCCTGTGGCGATTTGATTTGATCTTGCTGCCAGTTCCAATTCGCACCTTCTTTACAGTGATTGCCGTCATTAAGTCCCTTTTTCGTTTTTTTTTTTCATGC
This sequence comes from Zacco platypus, assembly GCA_038088235.1. Classification (NCBI taxonomy): domain Eukaryota; kingdom Metazoa; phylum Chordata; class Actinopteri; order Cypriniformes; family Xenocyprididae; genus Zacco; species Zacco platypus. The sequence goes on along the minus strand of CM076085.1, from coordinate 36,189,032 downwards.
CTTTCTGCACACGCACACACAAACTCGCACGCACTTTATCATTGTGCCATTCGCCGCTTTTAAAAGCACCCCACTTTTCCAGCTTTGCTTCTTTTTATCTGGTTAAAAACGTTTAGGCCAGCAAGATTCCAGCTTGATGCCTTACATTAAGCAAACGTTTGTCCGGTCTGCAATTGTTACCTTATCTCCACTAACGCTGCAGGCACCTGGCTATCTTCAGCATTGTATCGACGCTGAATCAACGCAACGGAATCGTTCAAAGCCGACGCGCTTATCTGAGCAGCCTGTTTTTTCAGATGGGATCCCAATTTGGACTCTTGTAGTGGAGAAGAGAGAAACAGACGGGTGAGGATGTGTGTGTGTGTGTGTGTGTGCACAGGGGGAAGGTGGAGAGGGAGGTCAGAGGTCATTGTAAGAGAAACTGATGGCATAAGGTCATGGGGGGAGGTTTGTTGAGGTTAAAGGGGGGTTTGGTTAGTTGGGGTTTAGGGGTTAAGCCTCTATAGGATTGAGTCTAAAGTTAATATCCAGGCGGCCCACCAGCCCAAGTCCAAGCAAAAACCACTGTCTCCTAAGTCTATGAATCAACAACAGGTCCTTTGACTCCGATCCCACAGCTAAAGCATATGTGAGTATGTGTGTCTTCATATTAAAACCCCAGCTGGGAGTTTCCCACTTCATTTTATATCCCTTTAAAAAAGGCTGTTGTTCCATTCCCGTAAGGAGACGTGCTGCAGCGATCCTGTCACCGATGTCAGTGGCATTCTGTGGGTATTTCTGCCCGGATGGCGCCGTTTACCAGCCTTTGCGGTTGTACCCTTGATGTCACACCTCCTTGTTAGACGCACACACGCCCTCATATGCGGCTCTTTTAAAACAGGAAGCAGGAGCACCACATTTCACACACTGTGATGTAGAGCACATGGCAACATTTATCTTAAACCTTCATTTCTGTCTAATTAACAAAAACGAGATTTACAACCGGCTTAATTTAAACCACCGTTACACATGCTACGCACATGTGCATTTATCTGCCGTCGCATGTGTGCATTTGTGTGCGCTGCAAAGCGGAAGACTGACATAAATTCTCACCGGTGTCACTTCAGTCGCATTAATTAAAACTCACCGTTGAGCGCGACTGTGTGTTTATGTGACTTGAGGTCGTCGTTAGCTTCACGTCAGTCGTCTTTTTCTTTTATTGGTGATCTTGTTATGTATTTAAGTATTTTTTTTTCATGGGGCACCATTGGTGGTCCTGGCTCACTTGTTGCAGATCAGACATGACACCAACAACACCCCCTCCCCCCAAACTACTTTTCTACTTTTTAGGGACTTAGTAAATCATTTCATAGCACTGTGTACTTACCAATCCCAGCACCACAAAATCATAAGCAACGATAATTTGTCTACCAGAATGTAAAAATTCTGTGTGACAAAATGCAATCAGTCATAAATCGCAGTCAATCAGAAGAGTTTGTAGATGAGTTATTTGACTTTCATGTTTCTTCCTTAGACAGAGTAGTTTTTATGGTTTTCCTTGTGAAATTTGAGTGTTTTTTTATATATATATATATATATATATATATATATATATCCAATCTCTCTGCCCATGTTTGTTGTGCTTCTGTGCGAGAGCAAATCAACCAACTAAATTCCGACATGTGAATGGCAATAGAATCTGAGTATGTGTATGATACTTGTACAACTATCTTTGTGAGGACTGGTTTGAGTTTTAGACCATCAGAGTGAGTACAAAGAGAGTAACGTTGGGACATTATGGCCGGCACTCTTTTTCTGAGACCCCTTTTAAAGGCCTATTTGAGGGTCAAGACTAGGGTTCAGGGATAAGGTTATTTAGGGTAAGGTTTAGGCCTCTTTACTAAAGATATGCAGTGAAAATTTAGCGCTGAAAAGGCATGGACGCAGTTGTTTTTGCTGCTGACCTTATTGCATATGCATTTGTTGGAGTTTCCCTTTTGGATGCAAAATTTAAGGGAGGCGAGTATTTAAATGAATCATGCAAGGTTATTTACTAAGGTTTGCGCTAGTAAATTTGCTGGTATTTGCACCATTATTTACTGCCACAAAAAAAGCATGTCTTAAACCAGACGATAATTTGCGCTGCTCTTTGTAGATTGCGTTGGTCATTAAAGAAATGATCCGGCTGTGTCTGTGTACTTTAACTTGCATTGTCAGTAGATAAGGTTTGCCCTGTTTAGTAAATCTGGCCCTTAGTTGTGATGGGTAGGGTAAGGAGTTATAGATTGCACTATGTCAAATAAAGTCCTCACAGAAATGGATGTACAAGTGTGTGTGTGTGGGATCCTGTTAGACCCTACGTTATGAGGACAAAATGTCCCCACAGAGACGGCAATATCAGAAATCGTTGTCCTTGTGGGGACATTTTTGGTCCTCATGAGGAAAACCACTTATAATTCATACCAAGTGATGTTTTTTGAAATTGTAAAAATGCAGGAAGTGTTCTGTTAGGGTTGTGTTTAGGGTTAGGGTCAGGAGATAGAATATACAGTTTATACAGTATAAAAATCATGATGTCTATCGAAAGTCCCCATAAAACATGAAGACCCAATGTAAGTGTGTGTGTGAATTCTATACGTAATTCTCTTGAAGCTTGTCGAGCCTCATTATGGCAGGAGGAAAAAGCAATAACTGACATGAGCTCTAATCTCCCATAAGACCTTATCGGCCATATACCACCACACAATCTGTGGCCTTTAAAAATACTCACCTCTATAAAATGAAGGGACGAGGAGTTTGACTGACTGAGAGAGAGATAGAGAGAGAGATTGTCTGTTATGGGTTGAAAATCAAGGAAAGGAGGTAAAGAAAGATGGAGTGATAGAGTGAGACAGGAAGAGAGAGGAGAGGCGCGTGTGTGCTGACAGCTCCCGCAGTCTCTGTGGGGTTGGTGTCTCATCCCTGACATTTGGAACAATATTGCGCTAGTATGAGTCTACAACACACACACCCATCTCTCTCTCTCTCTGTCCTGCGGGTGTGTGTACGGGAGGTAGATTTTTTTTTTCCTGTAAGCTATGGTTTGTTCTAAGATGGAGCAAGAATGATATAATGCTATTTTTGAGCATTTCAGCTGGTATAGTGCCTTCTCTTTTTCTCTCTAGGTAAACACTGTTCTGCAGTGCGGTTTTATTGAGTGTTATGTCCATATGGATACAATATATGATGTGAAAATCACATGGCCAGGGAAAAGCTGTGACATACACACTTACACGGTGTGTGTGTGTTTTACTCATACAGTATTATAAGGGACATTTGATTTCTATTGCAGCTAAACGCACTGACGCGTTACTGTAAAAATGGTTGATAGCAATACAATAATTGTCTAAGCTGTTATTTTCTGAGATTTATGCTTAAAGGAGATGATACATTCTCCGAGCACCGCTTAATATGCCGAGACAACTATACTGTATGTAAACTTTCCTTAGTTTGATTCAGTTTAGATAAAGTGTCGGGAGTGTTTGGGAAACTTTTTTTGAAAAAAAAGGGAATATTTTGCAAATCTGTTTGGGTCCTGTCCCAAATCGCACACTTGATGTGGATAATTTTGGGACGCAAGTACACTTCTTTGGTAAAGAAGAAGACAAAATCCAATTTATAGATCACCCAAAATGAAAATTGTCATCATTTACATTCTGTCTGTAAGATTTTTTTCCTTTTGTGGAACATAAAAGAAGATATTTTGAAGAATGTTCCATTTGTCTGTATATAAGAAAAGTCAAATTGTTTGGAAAGACATTATGACAGATTTTTAAAAAAAAAAAATAATGAAATCCTCTTATATGGTATGCAATTTCTGTGTTGATCGCAAGAAAATGTAACTCGTTTTAACAATATATGTAGATATATATAGTACAGGACAACCTGTAAAAGACCAAAACAGTGATTTTGCAGTTTATCTTTTCAAATGAAGTGTTAAAAGATTGTGAAAGCATACACACACAACTGTTTGCTGTAGTGGAAAGAGAAAAAGATTTTATTCTCTTTGTTCCTAAAGTGTTCTGTAGTCATCCAACACACAAAGCAGTGTAGCATTAACAGACCATGTGTCTGTGGGTGTGTAGCACATTATTTAAGGGAAGTATGAGACATTTTGTAGAATAATGATACGATGTGGTTTTTCATTGCTGTATTTATGATTTGGCTCTTTGTGCATGTGCAAGTGAGTCTCCGTGTTTGCTATTGGGGACAAGCATGCTGAAAAAACGTTTCAGAATCTATAAAACCTGCTTTTGGGGGACATTTTCAGAGGAAAAAGTATTTAATATGTAAGCAAAGTATCATTTTATTATTCAAAAAAATGCTTTTTTATCATTTGGATAAGGATGAGAGTGTGGTACAGAATTTTAGCTTAGCTATAGATAAGGTAACGTGTGTGTGTGTGTGTGTGTGTGAGTCAGGGGGTGGGGTCCGGTAATATTTTTTTGTTTGTGGGTGCATTTTTGGTTCCTATGAAGAAAACAGCTTATAAATCATACTAGGTGATGTTTTTAAAATGTAAAAATGCAGAAGGTTTTGTGATGTGTTGGTTTAGGGGTAGGGGTTGGGTTAGGAGATAGAATATACAGTTTGTATCACATAAAAATCATATCTGTGGAAAAACCCCATAAAACAAGGAATCCTAACATGATTCCATAATTTCTGTCATTAAGTACTCACCCTCATGCCATTCCAAACACACAGTTGACGCAGTGAACACAGTGCAGAGCTTCCGTGTTTAAGTCCGAATGCCGGCTCAGTATTGGCCAACGCTGTTCACGTGAGCAGCACGATGTATGCGTGTGATGCTGACGCAGGCCAATACTGCGCCGGCATTCTGATGTAAACATGGAAGCTCTGCACATCGTTCACATCAACTGTGTACAAGACTGACAGGGAAGAGAATAAAGTTGAATAAATTAATAAAGAGAATTGTTGAATAAAGTTGTTATTTTGGTTTTGTTTTTTCGCACAAAAAGTATTCTCGTCCCTTCATAACATTAAGTTTGAACCACTGTAGTCATGTTGACTATTTTAACAATGTCTTTAATACTTATCTGGACCTTGAATGGTAATTTTGTTGCTTTCTATGGGAGATAAAAAAAAAAACTTGGATTTAATCAAAAATATCTTAGTGTGTTTTTGAAGATGAACGAAGGTCTTGCAGGTTTGGAACGACGTGAAGGTGAGTAATTAATGACAGAAATTTCATTTTTGGCTGAACTAACCCTTTAAGCAAGTAACATTAATATTAAATAGTGACTTAATGAAATGGAAAAATGCACAGGGTTTTTTGTCAAGGTTAAGTTGTCCCCAACATCGAAGAAAAACCTCTGCGTGGGTGTTTTAGTGCTGGGTAAAATACTATTTGCTGCAAATGTCTTTCCAAAAATAGCTTAATCATGCTTTAAAAAAGTGCATTTTTTAAATGTCACTTTTTGCGTTTTAGGCAGAAACAATTAAGAAGTCCTGTCAAATCTAATTCCAGACCTTAAATTGAAAGCATTTGTAACAGGTTTAATTATGCAGATATGTACCTGGAAACGGCGTTCTTCTAGTTTCACCACATTGTGGATGGAGAGAGCGAGTGAGTTTGTTCAGTTAGCTGAGTGTACTCAACTAATTACAGCTGTGAGCGTCACGGCACTAGAGCGCTAATATTATTCCACACGACTGTGAGTGTGTGTGTGTAGACATTAATTCATACAGACCCACTAAATGAGTCTGTTTAATTAACAGAATATGGAAGTACATGTTCACCAGAATACAAAAGCCATCAATCACATACTAATGCACACGGAAAACACACTCGCTTTCCCCAGCAATATGGTTTCCATTAGGTTTGAATATCAGAGTTTTCGGTTTCAGGACCGAACACTACTGTGTGTGTGTTTATATTTTTGTGCATTTGCCCTGCAGCCAGTACAATCTCTATGTGTGTGTGGACCGTGCGCATCCAACTCTCCATGCTTTTGCTTCATAAAAACGCAGCTTAACTTTCTCGTTCTCCAGAATGAAAAGCAGCTGCGGAGACTTTCACTCATACACGCACTCAAATCCATCTCCATTTTTTCGTACACACACAACCATACCCTCTGCCAGCTGTTGTGTACCCACCCATGAAAGAATTAGTTTGATTGTGGCAAGAACAGTGTGAATGCTTGCTTTTGTGCCCAGAGCATGTGTTTGATAGGTAGTAATGATTTCTTTCGGGGTGTTTTTGTAGTGGGCAGTTCTTTTTCTCCCTCTGCTGTCAGAGAGCAGTGCTGCAGTCACCACTTGTTGCCTCAGCAGCTGATCCTGGGTCAGTTGTTAGCAATTATTTATATATTTCAGCATCGATCCGTCTCTCAGCCTGATGCCTCTCTAATCCTGCACTGATGAATGTGGTGATGCCTGTCGGGGGACACCAGATAAATCAGTGTGTGTGGCGATGCACGTACAGTACGAAATACACACTGATGTACAGCAGAGAGCTTGTCATAATTATGTTGCATCAATGGAAAGCCTGTTGGGTGAACATGAGGCTACACACACTCACACACACACACACACACGTGTCATACAGGCAAAAGATGCACTCCAGAAGACGAACACCATCCATCTATGTATCTTTTCATCTCATTCTCCCTCTTTCAGTGGTGGTAAATGTATTCAGCCACTGTCCCATTTCCATTCATTGTTTCTGGGTTCGTCTCCGGAGATTCACCACCACCTTCTGTTGGAGAGCGAGGGAAACAGGGTCACTACAGACGGAGGGAGAGATGGAGATGAGGAGGGGAAAGAGGGAAACGGGAAATGAGGAAGCAGACAGTGAATAAAGTCAGAGAGAAATGATGGTAAATAAAAGAAAGGCCTTGTTCAAAAACTGGAGTATTTGAGAGAGATAACTCACAGTGTGTGTGAGTGACTTTTACAAGCGCTCCAGTTTTATGAGGTCTATCTAACGTAATGTGTCCTACTCTGCCAACACTTTGCTCTGTTGACTGTCAAGGTTACTCCCGTCAGACCACAAGATCGAGGTTGAGCAAATGCATGCATGATGCTCTTTCATGCACAAGTATAGCAATAGTATCAGTATTTTCACTGCTGCAGTTGACGGTTGTTGCTATGAATCTCAATGTCATTGTGGAAAACACTAGTAGCTAAGTACACAGATGACATGACTCAACATTAAAACAAACAGTTATGATGACTGCATTCATGGACGGAGTTGTGCTGCAGTTTGATTCAAGACAAACTCCCAGTCTTGGATGTTTCAGTTTAATACTTGTGGAGTGTGTGTGTGTCCGTGTTTTTGTGATTTATGAGGACACAAATTTGTATAATGACATGGGCATTACACTGGTATTACAACGTAATTATGAAATATGAGGATATTTCATGAGTCCTCATATTTAAAATAGCTTTAAAAAACACTAAACAATTTTTTAAAAATGTAAAAACAAAAAAATTTAAATTTTTTCAGTGACGGGTAGGTTTAGGAGTAGGGCTAGTGTAGAATGTACAGTTTGTATAGTATAAAAACCATTACGCCTATAGAATGTCCTCATTAAGATAGCAAAACAAACCTGTGAGTGTGTGTGTGTTATATGTATGTACATTTTACATGTATTTATTTTTTTACATCATTTTATTTTATATTTTATTACAGGATGTTGTTTTTTATGCATATGTCTACAGAAACTTTAATTAAATTCATATAATATATATATAATGTGTGTGTTTGTATATACATATATATAAATATATGTGTGAATAATTATATATATATATATATATATATATATATATATATATACACTCATTATATAAGTATAAATATAATTAATTATACTAGATCCAATTAATATAATTTACGTTATATATAGAATTTTTTTATGAATTAAATAATTTCATTATTTCTTTTAAAAAAATTGTCCATATCTCAGGAGACATAGTGAAAGACCTGTTGTGTTTCATTTTAGATATTTACTTATTTTAAGACAAATATAAAAAACTTGTTTTAAGAAAAAAGAAGACAGTATTGTTGATTTCTCATCTCTAGAGAAATGGCATTGCTACGGTCTTTTTCATAGGAGAAAATTCTTACACGCAGAACACTCTCTATCTGCTCTCAATTCAATCTTATAGCTGTCAAGGAGAAACAATTGAGACACTGACGAGATTTCATTTACGGTTATTCTTTCCTTTGACCGAAGACAAGTTCGATCACTCACTGATTCACTCAGCGTAATGAGTCGTAACACTTGAATGTTTCTGTTTCAGGAACTGAAAAGGACTGAATGGAAAAGTCACAATATAGCAGATAATGAAACTATGGAAGGCGCCATAGTATGCTTTCTACCCATAATTCTTTCCCCCCCTCCTCTTCAGGTTAGTCATTTGAAGAGGCGCAGGTGCTGTGCTGAGGGTCAAGGCGCTGATTCAATCTCAGCCCTCGAGAGTGAGCAAGAGAGAGAGAAGATGAGTGTGAGGAATCAGACAGGGAGAGCAAACGCTGCAGATGAAAAAGAGGTGGGAGGCTCGTATCTCACAGGTGGAGAGCCGAAGACAGACAGACAGACGGGAAGACAGGCACCATAAGGTGTTTATTTGGTTGCTAGAAGATGGTCAAAATTCCCTTAGGACTAAAACTTTGTAAATAGCCCACTCCAGGGAAAGAAAGAGGAGTAGATATGAGCTCCATAGGGAACCCATGTATTTCAGCATATAGCACCCCGTCTCACACATGCAACACACTTGTAATGAAGCTAAGATTGGATTTATGGTAGTCCATACTTCACCTCACACATACAGTGTATAGGTGAGCAGACATCCATTCACACATACGTCGTTGTGGACATTACTGACTTGCGGCCCACTCACGTCTCCACACAATGTAATGGCGACTGATCTCTCTCTTTTTCTCTCTCTCTCTCTTTCTGATGGTTTCAGAAGGCAGAACCCGCTGCGTGAACAGGCGGTATTACCATACAAATCAGCGAAGCATTTTCTCCACGTCTGCGCTACACGCACACTGACACACACTCTATCACACACTGATTTCAGATTCAAACATCAGATGCAAACTCCATTCTGTTCTCCTGTAACTATGAAGGCCAGTTTGTATCATGATTATCACCACACACAGACAGGACATCACTGATGCGCATACACATTGTGATGATAATACACAACACCAGAGACTGACGGATAGATAGAGAAAGAGCGATCATGTCTGCAGTAACTCAGTCCATTATGAGAACGAATAAAATTAGATTTTTGAGGTCTGAAGAAAACGTGAGAGGTGCTTGTCCCTGAGTGTTTGCCACTGCCAGGGAGTTGCTAAGGTGTTTGAAGATGTTTTAGAGGTCTTTGTTGTTGCTAGGGTGTTATGGTTTACTTTTACATTTAATCATTTAGCAGGCACTTTTGTCCAAAGCGACTTACCAATGAGGAGAACAATAGAAGCAGTTGAATCAACAACAACAACAAAAAATATATGTAAATGCTGCAACGAATCCCAGTTAGCCTAGCAGAGTACATGTAGCAAGGTGTTTTTTTGTTTTTATATATATATATATATATATATATAGATACATATCGATATATAGAAATTCGATAGAGTTCAACAGTTCCCGCCCCCTTTTTCAGCAGTATGGTTCTGGAAATATTTTTTTTTCATTCATTTTTCCCATAGGGATTTTAAAATAGTCTTCATTTAAGAGTTATAAGCCATGAACCAAGCCAACCAGCCATGAGGTGGATCATAGCACTACAAACTTTAGTTTGAAGCAAAAAAGTTTATGGAAGTTAGAAATGCAGTCAGTAAGTGTCAAATAAGTAAAAGTGCAATTATAATAATATTTAAATGATAATTTTGCTACAATTTTAGATTGGACATGTTAAACATATCTAATCATTTCTATAATACATTTTTACTTCAGTTTTGCAACTTATAAAATGGTAAAATATGTTTACACTATGTGTTATAACTAGTATAGGAAATAGCAAATGTAAATTGTTATTAAATTTTAATTATCATTTTACGCCAAATACAATACGTTGCCACTTTACATATTGCATTGCATATTTCATTTCAAATTGAATATTGCTCATTGCTACCCATAAGCTTCTATAGGTCTTTGGTTAAAATTTTCGATGCATTCATTTGGAACACTAACCTAAATTTTCTTGGCCAAAAACATATACAAAAACATATACAAAAACATAACACGAATACCGCGACTTTAACAGATTGGCTAACAAAAATTCATGGAGAATATTTAATGTAAACAATGACTGATATTTTTACCTTTTAGGTTTATATTATAATATTTTATTTTCAAGTGATTTTCAAGAGACATGTCCCCTCACTGATTTGTGATGAGATAACACATATTTTAAATAATAAATCATATTTTTGCATTTTCCAAAATACTCCTCTGGATACTAGCTGATTAATAAAGAGTTTGGTGTGTGTCAGATTTTTTAATGTTCTTGAAAGAAATCTTATGCTCATCAAGGCTGTATTTATTTAATCAAAATTCCAGTAATTTTGTGAAATATTTTTGTAATTTTAAAATAACTATTTTCTATTTTAATACATTTTAAAGTATGATGAATTCCTGTAGTGGTAAAGCTGAATTGAAGCATTTACTTTAAGTAGAATTTTTTGTAACAATGCAAAAGTGTTTAGTGTCACTTTTGATTGATTTAATGTGTCCTTGCAAAATAAAAATTGCTTAATTTAAGCCAAGAATTATCATTTTGGTGTATGAGTGTACAAGTCCAAAATGCTTTTATCATCCACCATGCAAAATATTACCGTTTGCAAAAATAATCAGACTCACCTCTCCTCAACAAGCTTTTGGGATCATGAAAAATTTCGAGACATTGTTGTGATCTGTTCTAAAACTTTTTCTTTCCAACACCGCAAATAATGACAGAAAGAACCTAGTGACCTAGCTGAGACAAAAAAATTAATGACAAAATCGAGACATTCATTAAAGGCTGGGGAAGATGGAGGGAATGGGGAAAAGAAAACAAACAAGACATCTGTCCGTCGCTCTTATTGTTTGCTGTGTCCAGTTTCTCACAGGTCGCCATGCCCCTTGTCACAGCAGATGGGAGACACAGAGAGAAACGAAGGAAGAAAAACAAGAAATGAAAACAGGAGGGAAGATTTATATCAGAACCCCACTGTTGGGATTCTCCATCATTGCCACAGCAACTGGGTACCTGGCAACGGGATAAACAATGGCGCGGTAACCTTGACGACAGCGTGGTGAACTGTTTGGGTTTGAGACGGACAGGAGTGCTTCAGACGTCAGAGTAAAGGTGAAGTGTGTGTGTGTGTGTGAGAGAGAGAGAGAGAGAGAATCAGTCTATTGACTTTATTAAACTCAATATATTCATTCATGAGACTGATATTATTATTGACACACACACACACACACACACACACACGGTCAGACAGAGTCTCCATCTCTTTCTCATTCTCTCTTTCACACACACTCTGACACAATGTAGTTTGTTCAATAGTGCTTTATTGGCATAACTGTCAAAATGCAAAATGCCATAGAATGGCAGAGTATAATTAATGAACATGCACACAAACACACAGTGTGTTTAATGTACACTGACAGGTGGATCTATTGCTCTTGTCAGTGAAGTTCTTCATAGACATACAGGCTTGATTAAAGGGCTTGTGTTGTAGAACAGCACAAAACAAGAACAAACACAGCTATATACACATGGACATCTGTGTTTTATATATGTAATCTGAGCTAAATATGTGTGTGTGTCAGTGAATGCTCACACAATGGTTTTTATGCAGTGATGTTTCACAGTATATTGAAAAGCTCATATACACACACAATCATAATCTCCTCCAGCACGTTCTTCATATGCTCTATAGAGGATATGCATATGATGTCACGGTAGGTGGAGTCACTGCGGTAACACCCACTGAGTGGCAAGACTGAGTAGCAGCATTGGTGTTTAGCTTGAATGCCGTGGAAAAACGCACAAAACACATCTAGAATAGGAAAGCTATGCGATTTGACTGAACAAATAGATTCAACAGAAAAACTGAGCTATTCTTTACAGACTGTTGAAAGCTACTGAAAAGAAAAACAAATTAATCGCTGCAATCTACAAAAACAACTGGACTCCTTGTGTTCTACAGATGGGTAAGATAATGGTTAGATAGTGTTAGACAAACCCAGTTTTCCTTACAAAGCAAGTAGGTACACTCTCAGAAAAACTGAGCAAAAATTGTACCTTTAAGGGTACAACAGCTTGTCACTGGGGCGTTAACCTTCAAAAGATATGTTTGTACCTCAACAACCTGTTAAAGGTTCATAGTAGCATCTTAAGGTACGTATTACTACTCTGAGTCGATAGATCGGTCGGTTCGTCGACAGATAGATCAGTTGATAGATCATTCGGTCGACAGATCTGTTGGTCGTTAGTTCATTGACAAATGGATCAGTTGGTTGGTCCATTGGTCGCCAGATCAGTGGGTAGGCAAATAGATTGGTCGGTCGGTCGGTCTACAAATAGATCAGTTGGTCGGTCGGTTGACAGATAGATCGGTTGGACTGTCTGTTGGTAACTTAACAAGTAGCAAGTACATGTCATCGTATTCTGCTAACCCTATCCACTTATTTTACTAAACAGTCCACTGATACTCAACTATTACTCTAATGAGAGTTAGTTATGTGCATCATTACTTATAGTCAACAGAATATCTTAAAGTGGATCATAAAAATGAATTGTAACCAAAAACAACAGACCAGCAAACCAGCTTAGCCTGGTTTAAGATATTTTTTTTCAGCAGCAACACCAAATTCTTTATGAAAAAAAAAGATTTAATCTTTGCGTAGAAGCATGTATTTCATTGCTGAATCTATTTCATCTAGTACAGTCATGTCATGTTCATGGCGATTCTACCTTGCTGCAAAATTCAGCTACATCCAAAATCACATACTTCCCTACTATATAGTAGGCGGAAAACAGTATGTGACAAAAGAAGTATGTCCAAATTCACAGTACTGATAAAAGAGTAGGCAAATATACACTGATGACCTACTGCTTCCGACGAGATTCTGAAGTGTGCATGCCACTTTATCCCATGAGAAGAGGATTTGTGAATGGCAGTGAAGTGACTCAACTGACACTGATAGGTCACATGATAATGACAACATGGTGGATGTAGTATGTCCAAATTACATTCATATTAGAACATTGTTTTTATCGGTTGTGAAGTAATTACTTATTCAAAATAAGTACGTACTCAAAGAGAGTATGCACTTTCGGATACAGCCTTCAGGTCCAACCCTGATCAAACACAACTGAACCAGCTAATTAAGATCTTTAGGAACACTTGATAGTTACAGACAGGTTTTGGATCAGGGTTGGATCTGAATTCCAGCTCTCCAAAACAGGACTGGGCACCCCTGGTCTAGTATAAAAGGTTTGAATGTGTTTGTGTATATCGTATACCTCACTTATATGTCTTTCAGTGAACAAGACTTTCACCTTCATCCTGGTACTTATTATCAAAGTGTGAGATAGTGAAGCAGGTCATGACCGGAGACAAAGAGGAAATTAAAACACTGAGGTTCATATGAAGAGAGATGAAAGGGAGAACATGGAGAAAGATGATTAATTTCCATTTCTCTCTCTCTCTCTCTCTCTCTCATGTTCTTTTTCTCCAACTTGCTTTATTCTGTTTCAAAAGGCGGAAAGCAAAAGAGAGAAATTGAACGAAGCCTCTCCTCTTATAAACACGCAGCACTGCAAGCCGTTTCCACGACAACATCTCACACATGTGGAGTGATGGAGGGTGGAGGGAGAGATGAAGAAGGGGAAATGGAGGGGTGAAGAAAACAGCAAGTTCTTTTCTCCATTTTCTCTCAAGGGGTTTTTAACGCTTGTTTGCATGCGTGTCTCTGAGATGTGTGTTTGTATAGTGTCTCACTCTGTTTGTCTCAGTGTCAAGCCACACATGACATTTAGTTTCCCAAATTTTCATCAGTACTCTCTCTGTCTGTAAACATCCTGGTCTGGTCTCATTTCTTTCCAACCACAACCGTTTCCATGCACTGTTTCTTCATAAACACCTGTATGAGTGTGTTGTGTGTTCCTATTCCTCGCAAAGACGGCCCAGCCCTTTTTCTTAAACTTGTTTTAAGAAAAAGCAATAATAATATTGCTTATATCAATTCGGAAGTGCCACAGATTATCAGGAATATCAATTGTGAAGGTTATTATGCCATATTTCAAACACGTTTTCCTGATGTCTGATCCTGATCTCAAGGGAGATCAGGATCATTATGACAGTAATGCAGTTATTGTGCTAATATTTACAGCTTTTAGAACGTTTAAAAGAACAACATTTATTAGAAATAAAAAAAATGTAACAATGTAAGTCTTAAATCTCTCTTTTAAACAATTTAAAGCATGCTTGCTGAATAAAAAAAAAAATTAAAAAAACAGTCCTACCCGGAATGATGGTAGTGTGTTCTCTGTAATGAAACACAAAGTTCTGTCATGAAACTCTAGCTTGTGCAGGCTGTAACTCAATCTGTTTGCAATCCCATCGTTCTCTATAGGGCACAGCTGATTGGTTCCTGCTGTATCTGTAGCCATTGAGCTTGCGTGCTCAACCTTCAAATGCTTGGTTAGTTTTCAGAAACACTCCACCTTCCCCAGCTCCACCTGTATTGATCTGCTATGGGTAATTAAAATGATTTTATTTAATATATACTAACAAATTATTTATTTTAATATATTTTAACAAATAATTACCATTCACCTCTTTGAAAATGAAATATTATTTCTGTCAGCACCATTATTGTCAAATATGATTGACAATTAGTATACACTTTGGATTGACAATATGGTTCTGTTCTGGGTAAGAACTCCATCCTTGCAGCCTAGCATGGATAAGAGCAGTACGGAGCCCCTCAGATGACATGCAGGAAAAAAAAGTAAATTGTGTGAACGCTTTACTAAGTCGTTCCCTTGATTTTCTAAATCGTGCGGGTGATTTACTATTTCATTCCCTTGATTTGCTAAATCGTGCGCATGCTTTAGCAAATCGAGGGAATGAATTAGCAAATCGCGGAAACGAATTAGTAAATCGTGAGCATGCTTTGTAAATCAAGGGAACAACTTAGTAAAGCGTGCACACGATTTAGTAAGTTGAGGGAATGAATAAGTAAATTGTGTGCACGATTTATAAATCGAGGGAACGATTGAGTAAAGCATCCTCACGATTTAGCCTACTAATTTTTTTCATGTCTTGTGCGGGGCTCCGTATAGCAGCGATTACCCCATGGGGACTAAAAATATTGACATAATTTTCATTTAATGGTGAACTATACCTTTAATGTTGTGTTAATGAATCGGAAACGTCATAGATTAGATCGATCAGGAATTTCCGGTTTATCCCCGCTATTGAATGAAGCTCTCTATAAATAAATGTGACTTGACTTGACTAGTAGTTATTACTAATGTAGTTATTGAGCTAATATTTACAGCTTTCCCCCTGTTATTATGCCTCATTAAACCTCAAAAATTAAATACAGTTTGATTTGGTTGCACATGGCCAAGAAAAACACAGTAGGCTAAATTTAGAGATACACCTTTCGCCTCCATCTTGTTGTTTTCCTGATCATTTTATAGACACTCGAGTCCTCTCGTAATTTGACAGAGTGATGGGCGTCTTGATTGATGTCATTTATCTTTCATTTCCTGCTGTATTGATTTTGCCATGGTGTGTCACTCTGTGTCATTTCCTTTTTATGAATCATGATTCATAAAGCTACAGGTAGCCATTATTGGTAATCATTACACACTTAGGTTGTCAAGGGAACTGAGTCCATTTGAATGGATACCTGGGGGAAGAGGGGGGAGAATAGCGGAGATGTAGAAATCATGACGGGGAGAGGAAGGAGGGAGAGAAGCGTGAAGGCTTTGGGGGAGACAGATGTGCGCCCTCCCGGTATATTAAGCTTTTGTATCACAGGCAGGTAAATCCACACATAACGCTTCCACATACACAGTCACCCTCCTCCTGCGGTGCCGTCAGGAGCACACATGTCAGCGCTCCCATAAATTCTGAGCTCTCAGTGCTAAAAACACCACAATGCTCTTATGTGCATGTGCCATGATTCACATTCATCAAATGAGACTGCCCGTCTAAAAGGGATCGTGCTAAAAACATCGTGGCTGTAGCGGTTGTGTAAATGTTATGGACAAACATTCTTAAGGGCATAAATAGTATGCCAATAGTTGAGAGATTTCATCATTTTTACCTTTGTTTGTGTTTCAAAACTATGTGATGTTCTTTCTTCTGTCAAACAAAAGAGTTTTGAGCAATATTCCCCCTGTTTTTCCAATGCAGTGACCCTCACTGACCCTCTGCAGTAGCTCTCAAATATTGTGTTTTTGCAAAATCAAAACATGGTGCATTGGAATCAGTGCATTACATGAACACAGTTTTAAAATGTGCCCAAATAATTCTTGAGAGTCTTGGTAGAGGGGAATATTTCATTTAATTGTCAATATTTTGTCATTCATTGAGTCCATTTTACTCACTAAAATAGCACATTTTTCTTGATAATACGCTAAATGGTTTATCACATATTTGTAATTTTTTTTTCATGATATGGATTTTTTTTAATTATTCCTTGAGGTTCACTTATAATGCACTTATATATATTCAGAAAAGCTGTCATTTACAGACACAGCATTATGAAATCATTTATTTGCATTTCGGGATGCAGCTGCTGTCAGATCCAATTCAATTGACTGCTTCAGCTTTCAACAAAAGTTTCTTTGCAAACTCTCCATTACACTTCCTCATGTGCAAAACACAAATCTTCAAACAAACATATAATCCAGGACTTGATCCGGGATGCCATCAGCCGTTAAGCGACTGAATGCCAGTGGGTTGGGGCTTTGGTGCGATGATGTACTATTCATCAATGTCTTGCCCTAGAGGCAGTCATATGCACGTGTATTTGCCTATGTGACGTCACAGATCCCACAATATCAAAACAAGCTTGATTAAATACATTGTTTATTATGAGGAGGACGTTTTAAGCTCTGAAACTTGCCAGATGATTTAATGGTACAAACTTAGTCGGCCGACTGTGTTCTGCACCGTCGGCTGAAGTTGGTCCTCGTTGACTTTTTTCCCGCGATTCGACATGTTGAATCGGCATCGGGCCGTCGATGATAGAGAGAACTCTGATTGGCTGTTCAGTATAGCAGAGGAGTATATAAGCAAAAGTTATGAAAACAAGCAAATAAGTCATGACAGACAGAAGGTTGTTCTAATTTTACGTCATCTTACCTGAGCACACGAATGCACGAATAACATGAGCGGAGTGGAATAAAGAATGTGATCAGCATGACTGATATTCAAAACGGTAAGATGCATTGTTTATGGATTGTATACATGGAGTCTTACTTTCCCTTTTTGAATGATGAATATAGACAAATATATCTGCTCAAATAGACTGTTATCTCCTTTATACGCAGGCGCAGAACGCGTGTGCTAGTTGACAGTCGGCTGAAGTTCTTTCGAAGCCATAGACTGTGGTTCAAGCACAACCCCCCCCCCCCAACGCGGCTGATGTGAGGTGAAAACTGTCCCGCTTTCATATGTCAAAAAATCAAGGCAAATTTGATTTCTCATGTCATGACCCCTTTACATATGTTATATGCTTACACTAACTGTTAATTAATTTAGGGTCTGTAATACTTTTTTATGGTTTTGATAAAAGCCTCATGCTTTAATCAAGGCTGTATTATTATAATTAGATAAAAAACTGTAAATACAGTAATATTGTTACATATACAATTTATAATAACTATTGTTATTTATTCATTACCTTAGTCTTTAGTTCATCATAATCCTTCAGAAATCATTCTAATATGCTACATTTTTATCATAATCAGTGTTGAAAACAGTTGTCCGGCTTAATATATTTATGAAAACCTTGATACATTTTTTCAGGATGAATAGAAAGTTCAAAACAGCAGTTTTTTTTGTAATAATGCAAAAGTCCTTGTCCCTTTATATTATTCAGTTTCATGCTGAATAAAAGTAATAATTTCTTTAATGTTTTTTTTTTTTTTTAATTGACCCCTAAGATTTGTAATTAAATTAATTAAAGAGTCTAACACTGCTTGAATCATATTCTACATGTATAGTTTTTTGATACATTTATGGAGTTTGTATGATGTTATTATTAGTAATTCGTAAACATTTTTATAATCTTAGTGGTACATAGCTCCAATATTCTTTAATAATTTTATATTTTATCTCATGACGTTCTCAGAATGCTACATTTAAAAGAACGTTCTTTTGAACACGGTAACATTTTTCGATTGCAAGAATGTTTTCAAGAATGTTATGCTAACCTTTACATAATGCTTCATTTTTGTTTGCAAACCTGAGTGTCGTGTGAGATGCCTCGCTGTGTATTTTGCGAACATTTGAACCTCCACTTTGAGATTCCTTGCGGAATAAGCGTGAGCCTGCAATGGCGGTGTTGTGATAGAGAGATTGCGCCGCAGTGCCGTCTGTGTGAGGGAGAGGCCTGCCTCTGATGGGCCCACTGAGAAATGAGCTGCTTTTAATGAAGTGGCATTATTAGCAAAGAGGGACAGATAGCTCTCCTCTGGGAGGCACACGGCTAATGCTGCAACATACATGGAACGAGAGAGATGGGAGGATGAGAGAATGATGGAAAGACGAGAGCTGATATGATAGAGAGACTTTGGGAGAAAATGAACGAGAGAGAAATTTTGAGGGCAGCACTTTCAAGGGAGATGCGATTTGTTTGAGAGACACTGAGTGTGTGTGTGTGTGTGTGTCTCATTTAGAATGGAGTGCTAAAAGCTGTGGTCTGAATTAGGCCAGTGTCCATTAATAATGAATATCCAAAATAGCACCATCACAAATCAAACTCCCTGGACACATGCTGCAATTTAGGAGCAGTACTGCCCAAAGCTACATGCTGTACAGCACAGATACACACACACACACACACACACACACATACATTGAACAAACATCAAGGTACTGAAATGTTCTCACTCTGATGAAATATATGAATGCATGAACACATAACTTACTCCAGAACATTACACACACACAGTTACGACTCGGTGGAGATTATGACACACAGGCAGTACAATGGGCTCTAAAACCCTACAAAATCTACCACAATGCCACTGATTGCTAATCAGTTCTCTGGCACACGCACACACACATGTTGTGTTTCCATGTTTTATGGGGACTTTCCATAGACATAATGATTTTTATGCTGTACAAACTGTGTATGGTCTATCTCCTAAACCTACCCATCACAGAAAACTTTATGCATATTTACATTTTTTTTTTTAAATATTATGATTTTACAGTATAAAAATCATTATGTCTATGGAAAGTCCCCGTAAAACATGGAAGGTCCCCATAAAACATGGAAGGCATTTCATGGCTCCAGATCGCCTGTGGTTTCAGGTTTTTATGCAGGCAAAAACTGGACCCACACACTCACAAAACTTGTCTGAACGCATCAGCTCATTTGTGGTCAAATATGATGAAGATTCTTTATTGGGCCCAGAGATAATTACTGCCTTAATGATGATAATAATAAAGACGCATGCATAGCAGACGATCTTGCAGTTGGAGTGTTTACACAACACCTCCAAGGTCAAGTTTGGAGTTCAGAGCTGCTGGAGCTGTAATGGAGACAGTGAACAGAGGTTTGATCTCGCGGCGTGTGATCTGAACAGTGTTACGACTCCACAGCAGTAACGGGTTAGTTGGGTTAATCCAGACCCACTCACTCACTCCAGCGCGTCTTTTCTCTTCCCACTGTCTCCATCTGTTTTTCTTTCACGTTTGCACATGTTCTTCTCTCATCTTGTAAAGTAGATGACATTTGCACACACCAACTACAGGTATAATTGTGGGATGTTTTCATTTCATTTGATTCATACACGCTACTGTTCAGAAGTTTGGGATCGGTAATGTTTTAATGTTTTTGAACAGACATCTCCTAAGCTCCCTAAGGCTACATATATTTGATCAAAAATACAATAAAACAGTAATATTGTTACGATTTAAATAAACTTTTTTTCTATTTTAATATATTCTAAAATGTTACTTATTCCTGCTGTATTTTCAGCATCATTATTCCAGTCTTCGGTGCCACATGATCCTTCAGAAATCATTCTAATATGCTGATTTGCTGCACAAGAAATATATAATATGTTATATTACACACAAACACACACATACAGACACATATAGACATATATATATATATATATATATATATACACACACACACATATATTGTGAAATAAATGGAGGTTTAGATATATGTATTGTGATTCGGTGTAAATTGTGTCCACTATAACTCAAAATATAAGTCTTATTTGTAATTTTGCTCATTCAGCCTTCAGGATCAGTTATGATAGACAATCTACTGGCATTACTGATGTCAAACCTGATGCGATATGTCCTTATGCGAATGAGAGCTACGATGGAAGGTAAGGTTTTTAGTGAATAACAATTTAAATGTCTGTAATTTTTCATTTATGCATTTAGCAGATGCTTTTATCCAAAGCATTTTTAAGGTTCTAAGAACAATAACTATAAAGATAACCTTAACGATAACTATATTAGCCTCCAAAGCGGTGAACGATATCGCTGTGTTTATTCTAAGTGCGCAGCAGTTTTGTCATCTGCTGCTTTAAATACTGGAGCTCCGAAAGTAGGATGGATTCTGATTCTATCAATGTTTTTATCGTTCATCAGCTGGGGAAAAAAAATGTTCTGAAAGTGATTCCAACGAAATTGTTTCTCGGTGCCATTATCATTATAGCTGTGGTGTGGACTTTGCTATTCTTGAAACTATATCTTTTTCATTATCATTATAGTTATCTTCCTTGGTATTGAACTCATGACCTTGCTAGTGCCATACTTTACTGTTTGAGCTACAGTAAGTCTTTTTCTTATGCAAAGCTGTTTTGTATGACTTCGGAAGACTTGGAAAATCAATATAAGTTGAGTGGACGACTTTATGGTGTTTTTTGTCAATGCCCTATTCAATGTCATTACAGGGAAAAGAGCTTTGTGAATGGGATCAACAACTCCTCAGAAGAAAGTCATACAGGTTTAGAACGACATGAGGGTGAGTAAATGATAACTCAATTTTCTTTTTCAAACCGTTCTTTGAAAACAAAGATGTTTAAAACAAGGAAGAAACTTTGGAAGGCACATAAAAAACAAACAAAAGTATTCACACACAAATGTCCCTTGGCCAAACATAATCTAGCCACGCAACATTTATAATAATGACTACATTTGTTATTCAATTAAACGCTGAACTATTGTCCATCAAGGTAATGAGAGGAATACAGGCAGTGGTAATGAAACATCCTTCATTGTTTGGCAGACATCGGACAAGTCGCTGCAACACAGATGAGGTAGAACTGTGGGGTGGATGGAGGGTCAAAGCTGGATCTCCATTTTTTCACAAATTTTCCATAAATCCCTCTTTTGGTTGTCTTTTTTTATGCTAATAGCTACTATATATAGTTGGTGGGCTAAACTCTCATTGTGACCACAGAGCTGTGAAGTATAACAGTATAACGGAGCAGAGCTTGTATTGAGCCTCAGGCTACCTGTGTGCTTATGACAGGATTAAACTGGGCCAGAGCCAGCTGGAGCCAAAACACCAGCGCAGACTAGTTCTGGCAGACAAGCGCTAACGTGATCACAGAATCGCAGATTTCACTGATTAGTAATTGAGCTGAATGTGCCATAGCCAATATACATTTGATGAATATGTTGGCTATTTATTTCTTTTTTTTTTTAATTTTGCTGCTTGAATTTATATAGTAGAAGGAAAGACACAACACAACAGAAGATGAGGAGGACATAAAGGGGAATTAGGAAATCCTTCAAGGCAGATGAACACTGAACCTGTCAGGCTCAATGTCCCCATGAATCATAACAAAACCTTGAGGGGACATAATGTATGTCTCAATTCAGATCTAAATATGCCAAATAGTCTGTGTTTTCAGGTTAGTATTAGCCTTGTTTAGAACGACTATCAATTTAACTTGAATTTAGTGTGGTTTAATTATATGTACACTACATTTAAAAGTTTGAGGTCAGTAAGGTAATTCAATAAGATTTTATTATTATTATTATTATTATTATTCAGCAGGGATGCATTAAATGTGACAGAAAAAGGTAAAAGATCTATACACTGTAAAAAAGAATTGTTGGTTTAACTTAAAGTAAGTTACCTTACTTTGGTTGCCTTAAAATTTTGAGTTCATTGAAATTGAAATATTGAGTTAATACAATGAAGGGGATTGGTTTAATCAACAGAAACTCAAAATATTATTTATTATAAAATAAATCGTTAAAATATTTTTTTTCTGTTTCAAATAAATGCTGTTCATTTTATCAAAGAATCCTGAAAAAATGTATCATTGGTTTCAGCAAAGATTAATCAGCTAACCTTTTTCTTTTTACACTGAAAATAATAAGAATTTGTTCTTGAGCAGCAAATCAGCATATTAAAATGATTTCTGAACGATCATGTGACTGGAGTCTGGAGTAATGATGCTGAAAATACAGCTTTATCACCACAGGAATAAATTAGATTTTAAAATATATTAAATAGAAAACAGTTATTTTAAATTGGAATAATATTTCACAATATTTTTGATCCAATAAATGCAGCCTTTAAACGCTATTATACAGTCTCTGTATGTGGAAAGTAGCTTATATATATATATATATATATATATATATAGATTCCTTTTTTCATTTGAGGGCTTATCTTGGCAAATATTGATAAATGAAATTAATTAATTCATTAATTAAAGTATAATTTTATTAATTAAACGCATTTCATGTAATTAACATTTTTAATCGATTGACAGTCCTAGTTTATAATTATACTTAGCTTATATTATGCAATGATATGGAAGTGAATCCTGGAAGCATGGAGATCCATGCTTCTGTGCCTGAAGAGATAGAGCAACTGTATGGGATATATAAGTGGACGTTTGATGCCACTTGTGTTACAGCACTCAATCGTGTGTGTGTGTGTGTGTGTGTGTGTGTGCGAGAGTGATAACAGCATTGAGATCAGTCTGCTTCTCTTGACTCTGTGCTGCTGGGGCTCCTCACTGAGATTGGTGTGAATTATTCTAGCGCACCAGTTCCATTTCCAATACAAGACCAGACACACAACAGGCACACGCGCCCCAGGAGGAGGGACTGGAGGTTTAATTCCATGCTGTATGTTTAAGTGTGTGTGTGTGTGTGTGCACGTATTGTTGAATATTTAATGAGACAAAACCATAGTATGAATATTTGATGATGACATGTGTCCCATATGGAGGGTTCAAAGACCACCACGCCCACAGCTCAAGACGTGTGTGTGTGACTGAGTGAGAGAATGAGGGAGGGGGTAAATGAGGGAGATCACAGGAGTGTGTGCCTGTGTGTTAGAGATTAACATGGATTAATGTGTGTGTGTGTGTGTGTGAGTGTACACTGATTTGTCTCAAATCTCCTCCCAGCTTCTCATATCTGTCTATATCTTTATTCTTCCCCGCGTTCCTCGTTCTTATCGTTCCTTTTGTTTATCAGTCTCAGCTCCTGCTATCTGTCCGTCTCTGACAGACCTCTCTTTTAATTTGCTCTCTCCTTCTGTCCATCACTTTTGTCCTCTACTAGACTGTTTTTAACGCTGTTTTGTCCATCAGTGCATACATCTGCGAGTGTCGCATTTAAACACAGAGTCATTGGAATTAATCAGCTTTAGTGTTCATTAGCCGCTAAATACAATGACTCTCTCTCTAACGTGTCAGTCTGTTTCCAGTCCTTCCTAATCTGACATGCTCTCTTGATTGTATATCAATCTGAGTCTGTGTTTCTCCCTGTGGACTTCAATGCAATTACTCACATCTGAAGCAAAACACACATGCACCTATAAACACACACACACACCTTATTCCCACCACCCAGAGAGAAAATATCAGCATCTGCTGTGAGAGAGAGAGACATTAATTAACCCCGCCCCTCTGCTTCTGATGTGCCCCTCTTGAACCCCCTGCTTTAATCCACACCTGAGCCACTCGCACACAATCACAGCACTCACATTTGTTCCTTCCAAGAAGTTGTGCTGGTAATGTAAGTGTCAACTCTGTGTATGTGAGACTGGCAGCTACAACATCATCAAGATGAGCCTGGGCCTGCGGTGAGGGAGCGCTCACTCATATGATGCTGTGCAGAATTCTGTCCCCCTTCCTCAGCGACTGATCAAAAATGTATGCTATCCTTGTTCCAAAAATATCCATATTTAAAACTTTATTAACTAAAATGACAAGCTTCCGGCTGGCGCCCGTACGCATCGTTTGACCCAACTCATGACGCAATGACAAACAGCACAGAAGCAAAACAAAATACCAGTCACAAATTAGAAGTCTAAAACGAGAGTTTTTTTAAAGAGAAATTTCGGAGGATTTCGATATAAGAGAAGAGGAGCTTGGATTTGTTGTGCAGCCCTATTTGTTTAAACAGCGAGAGGCTACTTCTACATCCACTGTCATCGTGTCAGGGGTTACTCTTGTGGCACAAGTCAACTTGCGCAGTTTGTGTATGGTCGTCTGTCGGATTGTAAATATGGATATTTTTTCTCATAAAAACCCATCGCTTCACTTCAGAAGGCCTTTATTAACCCCCTGGAGCCAAATTGATTATTTTTATGATGGATGGATTTTTTTGGGCTTCAAAATAATTGCCCCCCCCCCCATTCACTACCATTATAAAGCTTGGAATAACCAGGATATTTTTAAATGTATCTCCAAATGTGTTTGTCTGAAAGAAGATTGTCAAATACACCGAGAATGGCTTGAGGGTGAGTAAATAATGGGATCATTTTCATTTTTGGGTGAACTGACCCTTTAAATGAGCTTTTTTTAACCAGTTACTGCTAAGCTAGTAGGCTGTTAAGATAGGCTAAGGCTAAGCTGTTAGCTTGCTAAATGAAAACGAAGGAAGTGTTTAATTCTAAATTCTATCTATCTATCTATCTATCTATCTATCTATCTATCCATCCATCCATCCATCCATCCATCCATCCATCCATCCATCCATCCATCCATCCATCCATCCATCCATCCATCCATCCATCCATCCATCCATCCATCCATCCATCCATCTATCTATCTATCTGTCTCTCTGTTGTTTTATTTATATGTAATTTTATCAGTCTATCTATTGTTCTGTCGGTATGTGCATCTATCCTTTGATCTGTCTGTTGTTTTATCTATCTATCTATCATTATATCTATGGAAGTATCCTGCTAGCAATATATTTGTAGCTTGACAATAGCTGTTTCCAAGCTAAAAATAAGTAGCACATACAAATATTGGGTAGAATAGTCAATTAAGCATAAGTATGCTGTAATTATAATTAACATTTCTCTAAACTCGTCTACCATTTTGGATATTTTCTGAGTGGATTCTAGTATTGCCTTCTCTGCAATGGATGCCAATGTTGATGTGCCTTGGAAGGCAGCATAATGTTATCTTCGTGTTGTGAGCATTCCTATGATACATTAAAATGTTGTTTAGGTAGGTTTTGGAACAGAGCTTGAGCGTGCCAACCTTTGACTGGCGACTCGGCCTCACCCCAATCTCTATCCTGCTCTCTCTGCCGCTAATTGTTACCATCTCTGTCCTTTGTTCTGTTTCTTTTCTGCTTCGGTTCGTCCAAACCATGTATCCATCCAAAAACCCAAATGCCATTTGTGTGTGTGACTGCAATTACAATACCAGAGTTTTGGAGAGCAACCAATAAAACCAGTGAGAGAGAGAGGAAGTCCTTTGTGACTTCTCTCTGATTTTTTTATTGCTCCTTTATGAGATTTTTCTTACTAATGGCACGTTGAGCCTCATTCTCTGTGTGTGTGTGTGCGATCCTGGCAGCATCGAGCATTAAAATACAGCATGTGAGAAAAAATGGCTGAATCCCACAGGTACTTTATGGCAAGGAGGAGGTCATTGCGTTTTTGAGTCATATTCAGATGTCGGGCAGCTCTTGAGAACATGAAGAATTCGAATGACCTTGGACAGTTACACTGGCTCACGGATGGAAAGATGGAAAGAGTGAATGAGATGAGTGTGTGTGGGGGTACCGACATCAAACCTCTTTGGTTCTCCCCTATGCTTTGACTGACAGTTCAAGGAAATAGTCACACCTATGATTATTAAGCGTGCACTTCCCAGGCCCTGCAGGCCATTAACTAGCAATTCAAATGTTTGCAAATAGTGTGTGCGTGTGTGTTTGCCCCCTTCGCATGCAGATTAGCTTTCGTGCACATGTTTTAATTATGCTCATTTCCTGATTTTGCACAGTTGTGTTTGTGTGATTCGATTCTGTTGCTCAGTGCTTAATATATAAATAGAGGAAATGTCTTCTGACATCTTATGCAAACAAAACCGGTGTGTGTGTGTGCTTGTGTGTTTTATTTAAAAGATTTATTTTCTTTTTTTAAGAGTTAAACCTGTTTTTGACAGATGACATCTCAATCCTGCGGTTGCAGGTGTTCAGCGAATGTCTGTGTGTGTGTGTGTGTGTGTTTCAGGGTCATACCTTGCCTCTGGCTCTTGGAACAGTAGTCGGAATAGGGCAAGCAGTAGAATGTTGAACGGATAGTGGGCGGAGCGCAGGAAGAGATTCACACCTCTGGAATGTCTTTACTACTGTTTGCCACTGGGAATATCCTCTGCACTTCGTTTTTCTCTCCTCCTCATTCCCCTCCCTCGCTCCTGCGCTCTTTCAGACAGTGAAGAACAGATGGGGCTAGACAGGGTGTGAAGGCACACCTGGTTTTCATCCACTGAGAGAGTGAGAGACGGCATGAGCAAGAAGAGAACAGACATGAAAAGACAGAGAGGGTAAAAAAAGTGGAAATGTTTCGTGATCTCTGTCAATTATAGTTTACATGAGTTGGGATCTAGGCAGACTTTCCTAGGAAAGGTTTACCCATGCCTGCAGTTTACAAGGGTATTGTTGGGGTATGGAAAATAATGTATACTTGTATGAAACAGCATGTGTCCTCTACTGTCTGTGATATCCCACAATCCTGTGTTGGTACAGTAAAAATGGTGGACGCAGTGGTTGGAAATGTGTGAACGTTTGCTTGGTTATCTTTAAAATCCCTCGATTGCGCTTTTTTGTAGTGTGAAATATAGCTGTTTGTGAAAGTAATAGTGCACAACAAATAAACTTATTGTCTCCGAAAATAAAGAATCAACTCTGAACTGCTGAAATGAGTCATCACCACCTCCAAATTTGCATAATCCCAGCCTATGGTCTTCATTGGCTGCCTGCAAACAATGTCTACCTTGACCCGCCCTCAAACACTGTAGTTGTAGCTTAGGCCTGGAAGAGTTTGAGTTGTCAACATGTCAAAAAAGATGCCGTTTTCTGTACTGCATATCCACTTTGCTGCACTTTCAAAGGATGAGGACGCATGCTGGAATTGATATAGAAAAACAGACTCCATTGTTAGTGTTCGTATGATTACAAGCACTGAGGAAGCCTTTGGATCTGAAATTTAGATAGCGTAATGGGCATTGCTTTTTCGACAATCGCTGTTAGCGGTAGGCCAATCACAAATCAGAGCAGAATAGACTCTCAGAAAGGAGACTGAATCTTCGAATGAACCATTTTCAGACTCTTCGACAAATGAGGTGATGTGCAATGGATATTATGAGAAAATTAAAGGGTTTTTGACATGGCTTGAATACATGCAAGCTATTGTAGGAGACCTGCAAAACAAAATTAGGAATCTTTAAAATATCATAATAGGTGCACATCAACACTCTCCTGAATTTCTTCTGCGTGTTAGTCTTCAAAAAGACATTGTATATTGGTTTAAAACCAGTTTTCTTGGAAGGCACCTTTTTCCTAATACCCTGTCTGCGTTTGGTTTAGGACACAGTCAAAGTGTTGAACCTGTAATCCCTAAATTTGGTTGCTATAGTGATTTCTCAGCAGGCTTTGTGATAAGGAGGGATATTGACTGAACCTCGACCAGAAAAACCATGTTGTATTACGTCTTAACCTTTAGATTATTTCTGTCCGTGGCATAAAGTAGGTATGTATCCTGCTGTTTTACCTGTCAGTAAGAATTTGTCCAGGGGAAATGTTGAGGTCAGTCCTGCAGAGATGCACGACCTGCTGTAATGTGAGATCATTGGTTGAGTTAGCCGAAGTAAAGCACAGCTTGCAAATATATTTATAATTTTACCTGTAAAATAACTACCATATCAGTGTCAGTTAATAAAGAATATTTGAATGTAAATGTGCATTTCCTCTATTTTTATCATTTGTTTACCTTTGCCATCATCTAACGTTCACTTAAGGTTATTAAAAACAAAAATAATTTAGCATCACTGTTTAATGTCATCTTTAGCCAATCTCAAAATAAATACATCTAATGCTTTATAATGTTGTGATGACTAAATTAAGATTGGTTTTAGTTTATTGGTGTTTCATTTTAACACGCAAATAAAATTGGCTTGATATTATTAATAACAGTAGTGTACGCTGAATGAGAACATGCACAAATGTCACAGGTCGATGTTCCAGAGCACCGACCAAATGTCTCCGACGGTTGTCAGCTCGAGTTTTTTCCAACATGTTGTCAAACATCTTTTGCAGCTCTCTTGAGTTCCAATCTTCAATAAACCATTACATATATCATTATCATCTAATGTTTATAGCATGCACTTTTTTTTTTAGATGAAGTGCATTTCATTTGCCTCTCATAGTATCATAGTTTTTTTTCAGCCAATAAGATTAATAAAGGCAATAAATAAATGCTGATTCATTTGTCTTCATGTCTGCTCTTGAATCTGAGGGTGTTCACTGTATGCTTTACAGTGAAGCTTTCTGCATGTGCATCTGCTCATATCTTGTGATGAAGACTTGAGATTCATCTCCTGCTGTCTGTAATTTCTAAACATGTCATATTATGCATGAGTGAAGACTGCACAAACACACACACGCCCCATTTGTGTGTGTGTGAATATTAATGAGGGCAAGGCATATGCATATGTATTCAGTCTGTGTGGATCTGAATCAGCTAATGTGTGTTTATGTAATTAGTTGTGTGATAAACTACTCCTGCATGTGTGGATCTATGCTTGTGGTGGATATTTTGCCGCTTAATTTAGATTTTTAGTACATGTTTTTTTATACATATCAAAGTTGCATTCAGAATTAATTTGTTTGTGTGTGTGTTAATGTGGGCAAGACAAATGCATATGTATTCTGTGTGTGTGGACCTGAATCAGCCAATGTGTAATTAGTTGTGTCATAAACTACTCCTGTGTGTATGTGTGTGTGTGTGTATGTGTGTGGATTTATGCTTGTGGAAGGTATTTTGTGTGTGTAACTGTGTGTGCGCGCTTAGTAATAGAAGTGTGTTGCTGTGTGAAGGCCAGGTCTTTAATACTCGGTGCGGTCGCACTCCTCTTTATGGGTCAATGAAGCCCACGAAGGATCCACAGTGAAGCTATTGCTTGAAATGTGATGGAGCAGGAAATAATTGTAGTTTCAGGGTCAGACAGTTTGTGTTTAGAGACATAAAATGACATTGAATTGAAACTTCAAGAAGCAAGACTAATATTTGTATTTAACGTGTTGTTATCTTTCTTTCTCTCTGTCTCCCTGTCCACTCTTATAGATAAATAATCTGAATAGGTTTTGGTTTAGGTCCTATTGTTTTATTTCTTTGAATGTCTTTTTTCCTCCTTGTATCAATCTGCAATTGAGGTTGTAAGCAATGATTCATTGCTGTTTTGAATTGTTTTAATGTAGTTATCTACTTTTTGTTAAATGGGGAGGCTACTTTATAGCTACAAGCACAATTTAAGGTAGTTAAACCAGTAGTTAAACATAGTTAGCTTGACTTTAGTTCAACTTCTTTAAATTGCACATAGCTTGTAGCTTGGGAAGATACAGTGTGATCAAAGAAAATTTAGTTAGAAATTCTTCTGGCTAATAACAAAACAGTGGTCCACATTGCCGTTTATTTAAATATATAACCATCAGGTGATTTATTTTTATATAAATTTATAATTGCTGAGCATTTCTGCATTTAGCCTCAGTGGCCATCAGAACTTCTGGTGTAATGAAGCTTGTGGAAAATGTAAAAAACTATGCAAAATTAAATCTTGCAGAAGTGTCGCACACACACCAGTATTGTATGATATTGTTACGTTCAGGGCAGGCAAGAAAAAGGAGTGGGAGAGGTGGATCCAAATTGCAACCAAAATATAGTATTTTAAACAAAACAAAGATAATCAAAACGCAGAAACATTGGAGAAATGACAGGAACAAAGTAAATCAAAAGCATATAAATTATAGGACAGTGCGCTAACTGAAACTAAGGACTTAAATATACCGAGCTAACAAGGAAACTAAATAGGACACAGGTGAAAAGAATCAACACCGAGAGAATCCAAATCAGTAACTATTACAAAAAATGAGGGAACTGGAACAGAAACACAGGGAAACATTGAAAAACAAACTAAGGGTATACGTTTAATCCACAATGATGTACTAAAAATGGAAACATTTTTCCTTTGCGTTTTTTTGCGTATAGACGACAATGTTGTCAAATTGATCCCCGTTCACACGGATCCACGAAAAACACTAAAAGCACTATTATCCATCCCAGGCCAGTAGTTGGCAATGTTATTTTGTCAAGAAACTCTATTAACTGAACATGTACATATGCGTATGGCGTCATTGTTTTCACAAAGTCACGTTTTTGTAGTTTACAAAATATAATCTCTTTTAAAATCTTGCACTTTGAAACCCAAGTTTGTTTTTCAGGCCCCAAAATGCCATTGTCATGTAAATGAATGGCCAAAATGAATAAAAAGTTTTCTGTATTTAGTTGAAAACTGTGTTTTCCGTAAAAGTCCATAAAACAGAGCATAAGCCTGACAAATCTATTATTATTTTGAATAAGATTTAATCTTCTGTTTTTCACTCTCTAATTTTTGTTCGTTTTAGTAATTTTGTTGCGTGATTTGTCGTTTTTATACATTGTTGTGTTTTAAAAAATGTCTATATATTTATTTTTTAATCAGTTTTATTTATAGTAGAGCTTCACCTTAGACTAAACGAAAATAAGAAATGTGGCCTTTGCAACAAGCTGAAATGAAAGAAGTTAAAGTTTTATATTTATGTATTTTTATTTTATTTCATTTTCTTTTAGTTAACTGAGCCAAAAATACAATAATGAATTGCAACATTTAATTAAATATTTTATTGCAATCGACTGAATGATGAATTATGTATTTACATGAATCGTTCAGACGATCATATTCACTTAAATCAATCCACCTTCCCAGAGAGTGTCTGGTGATTTCCTCAGAGCTCTTCAATACAACCTGACAAAAGACAGCGATGTCTAGTTTTGTCACGCTTCACTATAGAAAAGTATCTTTATGCTGGAAAATCTGTTTTGAAAATGACAGAAAATAGCTACTACAGCTACTGAGGTGGTTGTTAAGGTAATAGCTTCGCAAATTTTAATTTACATAGTTACGCCAACACTGTTGTTTGTTAGCCACTATTCTTGTCTTGCACACTGCTTGCAATTTATATTTTCAAATTGGATTGAATCTTTTGTGTGTGTGTATATATATATATATATATATATATATATATATTGTTGCACTTTTGGAAGGAAAATATGTGGTAAATGTAGAGAGAGTTAATGCTAGATGGAGATGTGGGGTGAGGTGATGCACGTGGCAAAGAAAATAAATGGAAGCAAAGGGTGAATGAGAAAAAAAAGGTTCATCAGAAAAGAGAAGGGAAGGGGGGTATAGGGTATTAGGTGAGAGGAGAGGTAAAATAGTGTAAGTGCAGGTTCGTTATCTCCATTAGCACCTGCAGGGCTAACGAGACTGTCTCTTCGTTACCATGGTGATGGCTTGTCACACAACACAACTAAACTGAAAACCCCAAGCACCCCCACCACCACCTCCCTCCCTCCCTCATAAACCCTCCCTGTCCCTCAGGTAATGAAAATACAAAAACACACGACTGTGTGTTCTTTATCACACTATGTTTTCAACATGCGCGTGTGTGTTTCTTCTACTTTTGTGTGTAAGTGCCATAAATGAGTCTGTCTGGTTTGATCAATAGACAGCGGTCGCTTTGTGTGTGTGTGTTATCGCTCATTTTACCCACCTCCATGTCTAGGCCATCCTTAAAATCCCATCGGCAGATGCATCGCGTGAAACCCTGCACACTCGAACCCATTCGATGGGATCCAGCAGGATTGAGGATTGTGTGTGTGTGTGTGTGTAAGGGAGACAGTGTGTGTTTTATCTCTTGTAGTTAATGACTGCAGCACAGCTCTACAGATATTGCTTGTGTTGAGTGATCTGTGATTGTCTCCGACCGCTAGCCATTTATCAGAGCTATATGAGAGAGAAATACACTGCAGAGAAGACGAGAGAGGGAGAGACTCCAGATAAGTGATGGCAGAGGTAGGGATGAAGGTAAAAAGAAGTGTAAGTTCATTTCGTCACTGTCCTGTCTGTGTGAGAGTGCGTCAGTGGCTCCTTCTGTGGCATTGTGCACAAATACACAGTGTGTGAGACATTATAGTGAGATTCGGGTCCCTTGCAGATGGACCGATACACAGACACACAGCAGGCCTGCTTAATAATTAACGAGGCAAATCTATTATATGAATATTTAATGAGGATCGTTCATGCACTGTCCTGATACAGGAGTGCATTGCTGTGGGAATGTCTGTGAGTGGGATTGTATATGTTATACTTGAGTTACACACTGTGTGTTTTTGTTCTTCAGACTTGCTCTGACATATATGGTGTTGATCGCATATGGGAATTGGAGGGAGTTTTTGTGTTCTTTTGTGTATCAGGTCAGTCAAGACTTTGTTTTATTTTATTTTATTTATTTTAATTTAATTATAATGCCAAATTTAGCATAAATATTACATTAATCATTTATGAATTATTAAATAGAATTATTTTATTTTATACTATGATAATTCTAAATTTAGCAAATGTGTTAATGACTGAATTATTTATTTCATTTTATTTTATTATATTTATTTTATTACTTAAAGGCCCACTGAAGTGTCTTGGAACGCACAAAAATATTCAATGTGTTGACGTAATTTCAAATAGAACAGGAAGACATGGTGGGACATATCAAACAGCTCCACCCCTTTTTGTAAAATAGCCAATAGAGTTTCGTTCATATATCACAGCTTGTCCAGAGCCATTCAGCTCGTAAAGCTTTAGTTTCCTCCTAATCCCCTCTATATCACTTTAAAATACAGCAATCTGTGCTGAATTCAATTGCACCGACTTGTTCACATGACAATAACGCGAAAACAGACTTTATTCGTGTCAATGGAAAGCATATTTATGCTGTCTGAATTATTCCCTGTCCTCTATATAGTGCACTATGTGGCATTCACCATATAGAAATAGTAAATTTTGTAAAAAATGGAGGATTTCAGGCACAGCTTCAGCGTCTGTTTATAGTGTAGGAGGGGCGGGACTTCAGATTCTAGTGAGCATTTGATTGGACAGAAAATTTGATGAGAAGTCTGCGGTGATGTCATGAAAATCTGTGTTCCGTTTTAGTGGCGATGAGAGGCTGTAACTGTAGTGGGTAGTCGTGGCCTATTGGTGAGGGAGTCGGGCTTGTAACCTGAAGGTTGCTGGTTTGATTCCCACGCTGGCAGGCATTGAATGTGGGGATTGTGAATGAGCAGCACTCTCTCCACCTTCGATACCATGACTAAAGTGCCCTTGAGCAAGGCACCTAACCCCTAATTGCTCCCCTTGTAAGTCGCTTTGGATAAAAGCATCTGCCAAATGAATAAATGTAACTTTTGAATACTTATATCTCCTAAATGCGAATTTTGTCATTGTTTTGTTGCACACCAGCTTATTTATAACCTTAAGGCTGACTTTGAAAACTTTGAAGTCGCATTGTAATGGTAGTAGTGACAGATCTTTTCTTCCATACTCTGATGTACATCCGAGTGAAACAGGTTATCGGAAAAGGAAAAAAAATGTAGGGTGGAGACTTGGTTCCCCTTGGTTTTTGGGGACTTGATGATTGGATGGAGGCAGATCTAAATATGCAGTCGATTGAAAAAAAGTTTAAGCCGACTAAATCATTGAAGAGGTCTGGCATACATCACTAGAGAAAAGGTAAAAAAAACAAAAAAAACATGGTTGAATCATCCACAATAAGACAAATTAAAAGTTAAAAGACATTGATAGATTGAATTTTTATTTCATGTTGACTTCAAAAAATAAAGGCCATTAAAAATATAGAATTAATCACATGCTTTGACTTTATTTATCCAATTTATTATTTGATTTAGTTGGTTGGTTGACATTAAAAATGTAAATTTAATAACATACATGAGATGCTTTAATGGTCATAGATGAGTAAGTTTGTTAGTTAGGTTAGTAGAGTTTGTGTATATCCGTGTAAATGTGTATTTATAATTTTGCTAATGCTTTGGGAATGTAAAGGTTTTTTTTACCTTGCCAACAAAACCATTTAAATCTGAGAGAACAAGAGAGAGAAAGAGAGAGAGCAACAAACTCAAGAAGCAAATAAGATAGACAGCAAACATGGGAGAATAAAGGGGAAACTGTGTGTGTTTGTGTATGTGTGTGTGTGCAGTGATGTTCTCATTCCCATGCCACTTTCTCTGTTCCAATATCTGTGAGAATTAGAAACTCACACAACTCTTTCTCTCTCTTTCTGCACTGACAGCTCAATGTCAACAGTGACCCAGAGCGAGGGAGGAGAAGGAGAGAGGTGGAGAAGAAGAGGGGTAGCTAGGGAACAGAATGAGTGAAGGAGAAAGGTGAGCAGCCAGTAATAACACTGCTGTGTTACTTTTGAGCCGTAAAGGATTGCATTTATCAAAGCTGAGCTTGAAGAGGGGAAATATGAAAGATGGAGGAACACCATGCCAGAACAAGAGAAGTGACTTAATGATTGCATTCTGGGAAGTCAGAGATATATGGCGTGTATTTCATACCGAATGCATGTTTACATGCACTTTTTGAACCAGATTTATGACCTCTCACATAGTTTATAACAAACAAACACGCTCAGGTGGAAAATGACTTTCTGAATTATTCATCACGGAAAGTCGCTTGATGACAATTTACGATTTTGAGGTATGTATCTGCCATTGTACATGAGACCGCCCATATTTTCTGCCATCTAGTCATATTTCGGATCAATTCCGTGCTTATTTCCATGTTTATCCAAAGATGCGGTTTATGTGTGTTTCTCGTTGCCTCTCAGCACCTGTTTCTCACCACTCCAGATACATGCATTTACGTGACATGGAAATGAACATCTTTATCCCGAGACACAATGATTTCAGACTCATCACATGACACCTGCCATAACCAATCGGCATCCTGCTACAAACCACTGCCCTCTTGAATTGCGCCTGGGTGTCGTAGATAGTGTTTGATTTGAATTTGAATTTAAAATATCGCCCTCATTACGATTTTCATTATCTAATCAATTATTCATGAGTTAGGCAAACGAAATGGCTCAGATGCTCAGTGAGCACTCGACAAGGGCGATTGGCCTTGAACTTGATTTTCGCTTGATTTCGCATTTTGCACCGTTCTCTCCCACTCGCAGTTTTTTTTTTTTTTTTTTTTTTTTTTTGCTCTGTTTTCAATGTCTCTTTGAAATTTTCTTTCCACAAAACGAAAAGTGCATGAGATTCCCAAGGGTGTGCTTTCCCCAGCTTTCAGAAACTTATTCTGTGCCACGTTCAGTCAAGAAAAAGCAAGTGAAATGGAGAAAGAAAGAGAGAGAGAGGAAGAGAAAGATTTGAGAAGGAAATCAGGATATGTGCAACACAGAGCAATGGATGACAGCAAAACAGAAGGGAAGATGGAGGGTTGGCAGATGGAGGGATATGAGAGCTTTGGGACTTTGAGAGAGAGAGAGAGAGAGAGAGAGAGAGAGAGAGAATACAGCAAGCAGAAGTATCATGCCCATTCAAACTGAGGTGGCACATGCAAAGTGGATTATAAATGCAATTTGAATTTATACATAACTGATAATTTACTTCCCCAATTATTGTAGGTAAAAATGTGTTTATCTAGTACACTGTGGCAGAAATGTCTACATTTGCAGATTTGCATTTGCTGAATTTTAGCTTGGTTTATTTAAAAAAAAAAAAAATTATATACTATATTGGGATTTGAACCCTGGTTACCTTTCTTACTAAGTGAAAATGGCACCATTTGACGGACATGTCTAATACATATATGATGGATTTTTAAGATCTTAATTACTCAATTAAATCAAAATGGCTGTTTTTGGTATTTAGTTGAATATATATACTGTATATATACTAAAAGCCAATATATATACATTCAAACTTTTGGGGTCAGTAAGGTTTTTTTTTAAAAGAAAAATTATATAGGACACATTAAATTGATCACAGTGACAGTAAAGATTTTTACATTGTAAAGAAAAATCTGTTTTAAATAAATGCTGTTCTTTTGAACTTTCTATTTATCACAAAAACCCTGAAAAATTTCCATAAAATGATTAATCAGCACAACCATTTTCAACTGTAATTATAATAAATGTTTCTTGAGCATCAAATCAGTATATTAGAATGATTTCTGTTGGATCACGTGACTCTGAAGACTGGAGTAATGATGCTGAAAATACAGCTTTAACATCATAGGGATTAATTACATTTTAAAATATAGTTATTATATAGTTATATATAATAGTTATTTTAATTTGTAATCATTTTTTTAAAAAAGAAAATGGGGTGAGACTTCATTTGGGGTGAAAAAATCTTACTGACTCCAGACATTTGATGTATCTACTCAAAAGTGTATGTACTCAACACTGACACAATTCACGTTTTGCAGATACATGCATTTAAAATGTCAAAATGTCTTGTAGGAAAACTGATCAAGAGCGCCGAGAATGTCTCTCCCTCTAATGCAAATGGTTTAGCAAGCAGCAAATGCCTATTTACTATTTAAAAAAAAAAAATTAATTAGCTTTTTTGATATACACATTTTCTGTTTAAATAGAAAATACTTCAATACAGGAAAGAAACTCATTGGGCGATTTCATAGGGCCTTTGGAAAGTGAGCCAGGATAGTCACCCGTGTCCCCTCAGAAATAACAGGTGTATGACGTCCCTGACGACCGTAGTAATAGTAATAGTAATAGGAATAGTAGCATCTCATCATATGGTGATGGTATAATGGAAAGAATGGACAAATGGACATAGAAAAGAGCACTCTTCAGGCATATCTCATTCAACATGACAGCTTTCCAAGAGGAAATTATGTTTAAACAAAATCTTTTTCTTTCCCACTCAGTCTCTGGAAGATAAATAAGGAAACGTAATGAGAAAAGTTTGTGCAGGAGAAGAAAAGCCATTGTGTCTGTATATTACCGGTCGCAAATTACGGCCGTTAAAACACCTCTTTGCTCCAGCTCCCCCTCATCAGCCATCCTCTGCCTGAGCAAAGATAAACACAGGCCCTAGATGGAGGGTAAAAAAAGAATCCAAATGAAACAAATGACCTCTTATTTTCATTTCATTCAAGCCACCCCGCACCCCCAACTCACTCCTGCTCTTCCTTTCTCTCTTTCTGCTCTCGCTAATGGTTATTTGCCTTGGTGGAAAGGGTACAGTGTTCTCAAAGAGGAGAAAAGGAACTCTTCATATGAGGGAAAGGAAGAGAGGGAGAACAAGGGTGTGGATGAGAGAAGGGCAGAAAAAAAGGCAGAAAAATATTTCATTTAGATCCATTTTCATCCCCAGCGACATAGATCCCCTTCCTCTGGCTACAATAAAAGAAAAAAGACAGAGAAAAAGAAGGTGGGGAAGAGATATAGGAGGGGTGAAAAAAGAGAATTACATGTCAATATTTGTTCCCTTTGGCTTCTCGGATAAGGGCTGATACATTACCTAGAACCTCTCCCTGTAAACCAATTCAATAACGGCAAGGTTTGCCGAGGATCACAGTGACTCGGGGGGCAGCACAGAGAAACAACAAGAAATGGAAACAAGTGGGGAGACGGAGAGATGAGTTGAGACTGGCTTAAGTGAAAGAGAAAGAAAAAGAGTGTCAAAGCAACCAAAATCACTACTGCAACCAAAGAGAAGGCCTTAATTGTTTCTACCACCAAACGTTTAGTTCAAGGGTGACCACAGTCAGTCCTGGAGGGCCACTGTCCTGCAGAGTTTAGCTCCAACTTGCCTCAACACACCTGCCTGAAAGCTTCTAGTATGCCTAGTGAGGCCTTCATTAGCTGGTTCAAGGATGTTTCATTGGGGTTAGAGCTGAACTATGCTGAACAGTGGACCTTCTGGAGCGATTCCATGATTATTCATTTCTATTAGTCATCCAGGGGTGCGTTTTCAATACAACGATGCAACTCACTGCTTAACTACCACAGTATATAATGCATCGTTGAAGAAATCAACTAGCTAGTTTGTTTCCCTAAACCGTGTTGTTGCAAATTTGGGTAACACTTCAGTTCAGGGTCCAATTCTCACTATTAACTATTAGCATGCATATTACAAGGATATTGATTCGTACTTATAAAGCACATATTAATGCTAGTTTCCTAGGTAAATATTGCACATGAACCCCCTCCAATGTCGAAAGTTGAATGCACTGAGCTCGTAATAACGACTTCAGAAGTGGGAATTATCCAATTTCTGATAGCATGTGAAGGCAGCATAAGTCCATGTCTTGCAAACAAAAACTCGGCTTCAAAAAACAGCTCGAGAGCTGGTGTTCCAACCACACAACTTTGCTGTTTGGACCTATGATTTTGAGAACCACTAACTTGTGAAACCTTGCTGATAACGATTGAACTTGCAACCATAGTTGGCTAACAATGCTTTTGGGAAACGCAACCCTGAGAACTAGTTGACTAGTTGAGTCAGTGTTTGCCTTACAGTAAGTGGAGTTTAAATATTATTTAATGAAGTTGTGAACCTTATAGGGGAGAGTGGGGTAAGATAAGCCTTTTTTTAACTTATGTGGTCCTCAAGATAAGGGAAAATGAGGCAGAAGTACAATGAAAGTATCTAACCTAATTTCAGGATGTTTATTTGATGTAAGTTGATCCGAGTCGGTGGATAAGTTGCACCATCTTGGGTAAACTGACCATCTAACTGAATCTGAATCAAACCCATGGGAAATTTTAAAGATAATTTACCTCTTTTAAAAACTAATTTAATAATCATTTTTCCTTTTACAAAGTCGCATTTCTTTTCTTAAAGTTAACTTTAACAACATAAAACTAATAAAATGATGTTTAAATTTTAGTAGATTTAATTGTTTACATTTCTGAAGCAATTTGTTGAACACCAAAATTGTAACCTTTCCAAAAACAGATTAAACAGAGAGTCTGTTGAATAAAACTAAATGAAAAATGAATTAGAATGAATAAATAAATGTCACTGAAACTAATAAACATTTCAGTTAAAAGATTCTTGGCATGATAGCTTTTCTGCAATGTTGTAAGGCCATTAGGCACTAGAGCTAAAAAAATATATATGTTTTTAATCTGATGCAAACCATCTGGTTCTTATCAGAGAGAGATTTGGTGTACTTGTACACTGTTCCTATCAAATAAATTGGTAACACTTTAGAATAATGGTCCGTCATTAATAGGTAACTATGCAGGACAAATGAGTTAACTTCGGTGCTTTAAGGTGGGGTAAGTTGAACCGCTGGATCAATTTACTCTACAGTATTTAGCTAAATAGTTTTGTACATTGGTAAATTACCAACATGCATCATAAATATTTTTAGACCTGGCTAAATTTACTTTGATGTAGCAGCCATTACA
Source organism: Zacco platypus (assembly GCA_038088235.1). Classification (NCBI taxonomy): domain Eukaryota; kingdom Metazoa; phylum Chordata; class Actinopteri; order Cypriniformes; family Xenocyprididae; genus Zacco; species Zacco platypus. The sequence continues at coordinate 36,148,984 of CM076085.1, read as the reverse complement.
TCTGATATGCTAAAATTTTACTTTGACTAGTCAAAAACAGTTGACAGTATGTGCTGCACACTTTCCTCTCAATAACAAAGTGAACATACAACAAAAATAACAGAGGTGAGAAAACAGCAGTTAAGAAAGCATATCTGTGGATATGTTTGCACAAACTCTGCAATTTGGCACTATCCAGTCAAGTCACGTTTATTTATACCGCTTTATACAGTATATTGCTTTAAAGCCACAAATATCATAACTGTTATCTATAGATCTACTGTAATTTAAACATGTGTTCAAGAAATTATTTTAATTAATTAATCACTTCACTCACATGCACTATTGTAGACGTTTTTTACTACTTTTTTTGTTTACGCTACTGTTTAAAAGTTTAGAGTTAGTAAGATTTTTTTACTATTTTTTTTTAAACATGTTTTTAGTTCTCAACAAGGCTGCAATTATTTATCAAACAAATTCAGTAAAAACAGTAATAATGTGATGTATTATTGCAATTCAGTGTTATTGCAACTGTTTTCTATCTTAATATATTTTAAAATGAATTTTCAGCATCATTACTCCAGTATTCAGTGTCTCATGATCATGATGCTAATATGCTGATTTGTTGGTCAAGAAACATTTATTATTATTATCAATGTTGAAAACAGGTGCTTAATATTTTAGTGGAAACCTTTGAATGGAGAGTTTAAATCAGCAGCATTTATTTGAAGTAGATTTATGTTAAAGTATTTTCAGTCAATTTAATGAATCCTTGCTGAATAATTTTTCTTTAGAAAAAAAAAAAGTCTCAGGGTTGTTGATTTTGAAGGGTTTGGGACTAAAGGCTACGTGTTCTTGCAGTGTCATCGCCCAATCAGAATTGTCCTAATTAGTCATGTCATTTACAGCTTAGGTAATTGGCTCAAAACATGTTGTGGTCCAATGATCTGTCTCTTGTGTATGTTAGTTAGCTATCTTTCTCCAGGTATCACAAACCTCCGCGTTCAGCACAGCCCAAAGAATTATTGGTTGATCTAATCAACTAGTCACCTAACTGGCACAAATCCTGTTGCATTTTAGTACATCATTAAAATCATTCCAAATCTCACAAAGGCTTTAATCAGAAAAGATTTAATCAAATCCATCTGTGAGTTGATTAATGAAAGTGTTCATCACCTTCTGCAGATATTTTCTTCTACATACCCTCACACTTCAAAGCTTATGTCTTTTTTTCTGTGAAACAGGTCTTTTCGTGTCCTTAGCCAGTTGTACTGAAGTTTGTTTCCATTACAAAAAGCTGACTGCAACTTTATTTCTTGAATTTTGAGATGTTACTTCAACAAATGATGAACCTAAATATGTATGATGGCTTTTGTTCTTTCGCTCTCAAGTTAATTATGTTGTTTGTGGGTCTCAGATGGCCTTGTATTTATCCAGATGGTTTCTAAACCAAGACTGCGATGCTTTAGAAATGCCAAATGAACGTTGTCTTCGCACATTTAGTTTGATTAATAGTGTTGTTGTTATTGAGTCTGGGGCCGGTTAGAGACTCAGGTGGAAGGGTCGTGATCCTGTCTCCTACCTTCATCACCTGTCTATCAGACACAAAGTAGGCTGGGACTGGCTGCGTCGGGCTGTCCATCAGCCTTAGTGGGAGGGTCACGAATAATGATAGCACCCCATCTGGCCACAAGGGCGACATCACGGCGAGCTGATTGGGGTGAAAGACCAAGTACGCCCACTTTTTCCTCTTCAGTCCATGACATACGAGCGAAACTCCGGCACGTGCATATGTATGTGTGGTACGACATGCCATTTGAGAGAGACAGATGGGATCCACTCACATATACTCACGCTGACGCTCGCTCACGCCAGCCTCTGCCTCATTTCACCCTCGGCTCCCCGTGATGCTGGCAAGGTCGTGACCTCTCTAACCCTTGACTTTAACAGACTGGACAAGCATATGGAGGTAACTCGGGGGAAATAAAGTTTTGTGCGCACCCATTCCACGCTTATCATCGCAAACTTCATTTTCCATTAAAGCCTCACTCCTGTCACGATTCGGTGTTGTCCGCTCTCATAAACATCCCATCAGTCGGCAGAGATCAACAGCAGTTAACTCCATCTCGATTTGCACGTCCGTAGCGGATCCGGAGGCCCGCGGGCGAACGCGGCGCTGCCCTCACCTGTGCGCATTAACATTCTAATGCCACCCGTATTGATGTCTGCATTCATTAAGACGGGAGCGCTCAGGGCTGCCATGTGCACGAGATACAAGAACTCCAATCTGTCATACGGAGTCATAGCTGTTGCTACTCACACGCGCGCACAAATCCCAGGCACACGTTTGGTGACTCCTGCAGTGTTCACTTCCATCTCGATCAAAGCGATAACGGTGCTTCTTAATGTTTCACCTCATTGAGATTCTATCAGTCTATCAGTCACTGGCCTCACACACACACTCTTTCAACCTGAGGAATGGCATTCTCATTAAGATACATCAGATACGACGACTCCTGAACTGAGCGCACAAACTCATTTCCACCGGCTCTCATAAACGTCTTATTAAAACAAATCTCTCCTTATTTTCCACCTGTGCGTACAAATGTCGAAATGATTTGTATTTGTACTGGTGTACGTATCGGTAAATATGCATAATGGAATGTGTGTGTGTGTGTGGGCTTGTGTAGCCATGGCCCAAAACCTCACCCGCCGTCAGTAATGACAGGCACAGCGTAATTAGCCTGGGGTAAACAATTAACACAGGAGATCTATTCTGATGCAAATGACCAAACCCCAGCAGAACCAGACACAATGCCGCCTCAATGCATTTAGAGTCATTATGATCACCTTCCAGGTTGGCGAAGCACACCGTTCGGTGTGTGTGTGTGTGCGTGCGTGCCGGTGCATTGTCTTTGTTATTTATTGTTATATTTCTGCAGCTCTGTCCTCTGTTTGCCATTCTCATTAAGGTTTAGGGTAAATGTTTTTTAATAATGGCGCTCCAGGTAAGCCGTATGGAAATTTCCGTCAAATTGGGAGGCCGAAAAAACATTAACGGGCAAAGACGGTGGCGCGTGGGTGCAAACCTCAGCTTTCAATCACACGGCCGTTTCTCTGTAATCACACCATCATTGTTCTGTTGTTCCTTCCTTTCTCCTCCACCATTGTCTCTCGTTCTCCATACAGTCGTACCTCTAAATTAGCGCCACTACCTCTGCTGCCATTTGCTGTCCGTTCTGCTTTTCAATTAACTCTGCATGTTTAATTTACTCCCTGGATTTAATTTTGAATTGATTGTCATAAATGGAGCTATTTATTTTTTTATGGTGAGATGTGGAAGTGCATTATGGGGTTCATTTTAAGGCACACATTAATGTCTTCATTCACTGTTTCACTTAAACACTTATTTCTCCATTACGCTTTGCATTTGTATTTTACGCATAGAGCGAGCTGGATGTAAGTATAGATATATATTTCTATGCACTGTTGAGTCATTTGTAATGTTTTTTGTGTTCATCCATTTTGAAAAGCTTTTAAGGTCATCTGTGCAAATGCACACGGGAATAGAGTTTCGTGTAATGGCAGCACTTATTCACTTAATCGAGATCATACGGTATATTTTTTTTCCCCTCCCGGAACAAAACTCTCTGTCTCTTCTCGAGACTGTTCCCTTTCCTCTAAGAATAATTGAGGCAATAGTGAACACAGTTGCTAATTAATCATGTTGTAGCTGAAAATTGAGGTGAAAGAGAAAAAGATGAGAGGAGAGGCAGAGAGATGAGAGGACCTGGATGAGAGATGAGAGACATCTAGAAATGAGAGGAGAGGGCAAGAGTGGATGAGTGCAGGTCACATGGGGAGGGAGAATGTAAAAAAAACCCCGACACAAAACAGGATCATAAAGGAAACAATGGAACAAGATCGAGACATGGATTGAGAATAAGATTGGCACATTATAGATTTATGATTGTAATAACAGACAAGAGGCGCATTTAAAACAGTGCTCTGTTTACAGTGTAGTACGGAGCCCGAAGGCAAACATGAAAGTATTATGATATCATTTAAGACATTTCTTCTATAGAGCACTTTTGGCATAAAGGGTAAAACTGAGGCAAGAAACCTTCTATATAGAACACCATTGAACATTTTTAAGTGATCATAGAATTTTAGTAGTGAAGCTATTTTATTAAGTAGCATGATAGTAAAATGACTATAATATATATATATATATATATATATATATATATATATATATATATAATGTTTTAAATAAATATAATATTTTAAAATATTTTAATATAATAAATATAATATAATATTTTTTTAAAAAACTAACATTTTAAATTTTATATATATATATATATATATATATATATATATATATTCCTATATATAGGACAAGAAATGTAAATTCCAGGAATGAATGACTCTTAAACTCTTAAATCAGTTCTTTTGGGGAAAAAAAACAAACAAAAAAAACGGTTTGATTTAGATGTACACTGCTGTTCAAATGTTTAGCTTTACAATTCTCTTATGCTGACTAAGGCTGCATTTATTGATCAAAAGTACAGTAAGAACAGTAATATTGTGAAATAATATTACAATTTTAAATAAATGTCTTCTATTTTAAAAAAGTATTAATTTCTTTAAAAACAAAAACTTTTATTTCTCAAACATGCTGGTTTCAGTGTTTCAGCTTTTAGAAATGTGTGGAAGAAAGATTTTGGTAACATCCCTGAGAACAAAGAGTGGGAGAAAGCCTTAAAACATATGGATAGTATGTTTATTTGCAATAAAAGGTGAGAGAAACACCGTATAATTGTCCATTGCTTGCCTTGCACCTCATACTTTCTTAACAAAATTACCCCGTAAAAGGCGTCGGAATAAGTGATGTTGACTCACATAGCCATATGTTTTGGTTCCGTTCATTAATCTCACAATTCTAAAGCAAGGTCCAAAGGAAATTAGAGAACATATTTGGTTCATCTAGGTCTAGGTCTGGTGCGCAATAATTTGACTCTTGCACCGGGGACATAACTCTTGCTCAAAAGTTGCTTTTCATCACCCAAAGATGTATTTTACTTAATTGGATTAAGTCGCCATCAATTCACCAGTGGCTTCAAGAAATTTACAGTATACTTCCTTTTGAAAGAATGTGTTTCTATGTATTTTATTCCTCTTGAAAACCAATAAATATTCAATAAAAAAAACTTTTGAAAGGGATTGTATGTCTAACACTGTCTGCTCATTTGAGCAGTCGGACATGACAAGTTGAGGCTCAAACAATTCTGTGAGGTTTGGGTGGCACTACCTGTTTGTCCAACCATGGCAAATGGGGTGGGATAAAATGGGCTGTAAGAGGATTTGAGGCCCTTCCAGACCTTTTTAGACACTGAGGTTTTCTGGGTGAAGAGAGGTGATGGCTTGTCATGTTCAGTTTCTCTCTCTCTCTCTCTCTCTCTCTCTCTCTCTCTCTCTCTCTCTCTCAGGAGCGCATGTTTTATTTTATTTGTGGGACAAAGGTCCATTCTCTTGGAGTTCTGCTAAAATTACCCTCTTAGCGTCCAACAGCCCCTCATTATCTCTCCATCTATCGTCCATTCATCCATCCCCCTTCCATTTTCCCCATTCTATTCATCTCTGCTGTCCTCAAAACCATCTAATTCTTTCCATTTATTCTTCCTTAGTTCTACCCTTCTGTCCATTATTCCTCCATCCTCTTCTCTTTCTGCTCTGTTCATCATCCCACTACCTGTAATGCCCTTTTCCATCTCTCGTACACCATCATTCCCAATCTCTGTGACCTCCTCTTTCCATCTCTCATCTCATCCTCATCCACTCTTCATCCCTGCCTGTGCAGCCCACTCCAAATTGGAGAGGGCTGGTTTCCTCTAATTAAAATCTTTAATCAGACTCCTAATTAGCCTAACCAGAGCCCTGTAAATCATTTCCGCCTCTTGCCTCTCCTACAGACCCGGACCAAGATCCTTTTTGAAAGCGTTCGGCCCGCTGTAATGCAGCTAAATGAAAGCAAACTGCTGCAGAGGGATGGATATGATGGAGAAAGAGGAAGACACAGGAACGTGCCCTCGTTAATTTTTCTGGGTGGGTTTCCTGTGATTGGCACACTGGTGTGATCTGTGCGGTCTCTAATGTGGTTTAAAGCTTCAGCAAGTCGTTCTGTATTGATGGTGATTTTTCAGTGCACTGGGTTATTATTTTTACTGCTGGGTTCTGCCTGTTGGGTCATTTTGTTAGGCTATTTTCAAAGTGTTGGGTAGTTTAAATTTAGGTTAAATTTCACTGACGGTAAAAATGATGTGCCCCCTCACAAACTACCCAGCCTGCTGAGTTATAGTAAACAAATGCTGGTTTGCCAAACTGGAATAAGCTGGATTGGTTATGGTCATTTTGTCTTCTGTCCTGAGAGAAAAACGTCTGATCTGAATAACTTTAAGATTTGTATACACTTGTGTATGAAATAATTACTGTACAGACAAAAATCATTTGAAGTTTCGACATTTTTTAACAGTTACATTTACCGTTGAACATCATTTCAGTGTCATGACTGTATATACATGTCTCTCTGTCTGTCTATCTCTTTTTTCTCTTTCTTTTACCATATTTTTATGAAATGTTCAAAAAAAATAGTAATTGTCTTTATATGTATGTAGGTATGTGATCATGTATATAACGTAAAACACTAATACTGGATAAATACATAAATTATAAATACATATCAATCCAAGGTGGGTTGAAAATGGACAAACCCAGCAAATGGGTTGTTTTAACCCAGCGGCTGGGTTAAATATTTGCCCAACCTGCTGCGTAGTTTTATTCAACTCAACTATTGTTTAAAAATGACTGTATTGCCAAAGATAACCCCAAAATATGTTGGAAATGAACATTTATTAATATGTTTAATAAATGAACATTTATCAATAGGTTTAATGAATAATAATTAAACAATAGACATTTATTAAATTGCTTAAACCTTTTGATTATTACTGTTGCTTGTTCTAGTAATTATATGTCTGATTTTTAATATCCAACCTATTTGGGGTTCAAGTTAAGCCATCTATATAGTCATTTTTAAATAATAGTTGGGTTAAATAAAACTACCCAGGACATTGGGCAAACATTTAACTCAACCGCTGGGTTAAAACAACCCAATTCCTTAACAACAATCATAAGAACCGCATAGAAATTCATGGTGGTCCATGCAAAGATGGATGGATGGATGAATGAATGTCCTTTACTGATCCCTAAGGGGAAATTGGGAAAGATGAGCCGTTGAATACACTACATTCTTATATTACCTCACCGCACTCAGTCCTGTCAGCTCCCTTTACTAATTGGGCTACACAGACTGAGTCTCCATAGTTAACCTGCCTTGAGGCTAAAACTTTTTATGACTAACCTCTGCTTCCACACCATCTTTCACATGAATCCAAGCCACGGGTCATCCCTTAAATCCGCCCGTATCCAGTGAAAAATCGAACTCCCAGTTGACTGGGGCTAATGTACACAGTGGATGACCTTTGCCATTATTAGTGGTTTAATGTCGGGGTTTAGATGTGGTGGATGTGGAACAAGAAACATAATGAACTCCACAGCATTAGCCGTGGCTGATTACTCAGCACAGCTGGATGGGGACATGATGGAAAAGCAGCCTTGTTTTCCTCGCTCTCTCTCTTTTCTCTCTTGTTTTATGAGCTTCTGCCTAATGCCCCCAAAACGCACTTACAGTCTCATCTCCACGGTAGCTGAAGTCATTATTTGGATAAATGACATCACCTGTTGATTTTCTCCAGACCCTCGAAGGCTCATATCTCTTCTTCTGCTCCTTTCTTTTGTCTCCCGCACTCTTCTCCTTTCCCAAGCCGCAGGCCTGGTATTTTTAGGGCCGTGTGAAGGGGTGAAAGCATCGAGCACTTTTTCTCTCATCTCTCCATTTTAATCCCTGAGTGATGGCTGAAATGTGCGAGGCCCAGAAATGACTGTCTCTCCTCGCCTGCGGGCATGAGCCATCAGTCACCTCACTACTGACTAAAACAGCACAATTCCTCGCCAACCTGCCTACGGAGCACACATGCGGCCCCCGGAGGTGTGTACATGTGTGACTGTTGTGTAGTTGTGTATGTGGGCTGCATTATGCTGAAAATTAAGAGCACTTCCTTTGTGCCGCTCACAAAACACCGCTGGGCTAAATGGCGCATTTTGCATATTTCACTTTTTCACTCTTGCTTTTCACGACAACCATGTTGGTTGGTTATTTACCGTTTTGATCCAAAAAAACACAGTAGTAGTTTTATATTTAGGTAGTAATATCTTTATTTGTCCCTTCACAGGGCAATTTATGCAGCATTCAACATCACAAACAGACAATTAATATAATAAAGTCATCATGATACAATTAATATAAAAAACATCACAACATACACAGCTATGAAGCACAGTTCTTCCGTGTTCTACGGCAGTGAACCCTGAAAACTTTATATATTTTTAACGTTATATATGTATTTATTGTTTGAGTCAAATGTGTGTTATTTGGTATTTTGTGCGTATATACACTACTGCTCAAAATTTTGGAATCATTATTTTTTTTATGTTTTTAAAAGAAGTCTCGGTAACACTTTACAATAAGGTTCATTAGTTAACATGAACTAATAATGAACTGCACTTGTACAGCATTTATTCATCTTTGTTAATGTTAATTTCAACATTTACTAATACATAATTAAAATCTTGTTAACATTAGTTAATGCACTGTGAACTAACATGTATTATTAACTAATGTTAACGAAGATTAGTAAATACAGTAACAAATGTATTGCTCATGGTTAGTTCATGTTAATACATGAATTAATGTTTAACTAATGAACATTATTGTAAAGTGTTACCGAAGTTTCTTATGCTCACCAAGGCTACATTTATTTGATGAAAAAATCAGTAAAAACATTAATAATGTGAAATATTATTACAATTTAAAATAAATGTTTTCTATTTGAATATATTTTTAAAATGTAATTTATTCTTGTGATGCAAAGCTGAATTTTCAGCATCATTACTCCGTTCTTCAGTGTCACATGATCCTTCAGAAACCATTCTAATATGAGGATTTGCTGCTTATTTATCATAAATATTTATTGGTGCTCAATAACAATAGTTCCTGTTATTAAAAAAGTTGAAAACAGTTTTTGCTGCGTAATATTTTTGTGGAAACCATGATGCATTATTTTGAGGATTATTTGAAGTTTTTATTTGAAATAGAAATCTTTTATAACATTGTAAAAGTCTTTACTAATTAATACGTCCTTCATCAATAAAAGTATTAATTTCTTTAAAAAAACAAACAAAAAAGATCTTACTGACCCCAAACTTGAATGGCAGTGTGTCATGGTTTCCACTAAAATACTAAGCAGCTCAACTGTTTTCAACATTGATAATAATGAGAAATGTTTCTTGAGCACCAAATCAGCATATGCTTTTCACAACGACCATGTTGGTAGCACTTATTCACCTGCCAGGAGCCAAAAACGAACATGCTTCTATGGCATCACCGAAACACGCACGCACACACACTCCTGTAATGCATAATGCATTGTGCTGTAGCCGTTTCAGCGTCGTCAACCCCCCCTCCGCACGCCCAGTCTGTTCCAGGCTATCAGACATGACAGTGCCAGCTGGGCTCCTGGCAGCAGCCGAGCAGGGAGGAGGAGAAAGAGAGAGAATCCAAGAGAGAAAGAGAGATGGAGACACAGCAGGACAATGTGAAGAAAGGATACAGGGGGGAAGGAGAGAAAGAGCGAGGGGAAGGCGGTGGGAGGCGCGGTTTGCTGCACTCCGGCGTCTGTTCCGTTCCCTGCTGATCTAAGACGTGTTGCAGAACCGTGCCGGTCGGGTTTTTTGGGACGGAAAGCCGCTCTGGGTTGAGCAGTGTTCAGTTTATATAAAGACAGCTGTCAGCACAGGAGTGTGTGCCACTTCCAAACACTCCACTCATCGCTGACTCACTCTGAGCAATTAACTGCTCCAGTTAACCTCGCTTCTGTTGATAGAGTGGAGAGAGAGAGAGAGAGAGAGAGAGAGAGAGAAACAGTATCTGAGTGTATCTGTTTGAGCAAATCACCATGTGTGTTCAAGAAAGTGTGAGAACTAAAGAAAGTCTGTATGCGTGGCTGTCCATCTGTCTGGGAAGGTGTGCCTGTTTCAACCAGCATGTGCGCTTTAAACCAGCATGTGTATGTGATCATGTCTAAGTTAGCTCAGACTGTTCAGAGACTTTGCAGCTTGTTTCTGTGCGCCCGTGTTGCCGCGTGTATCCCGATACGCATGCTTCTCTATGAAAAAGCAGTATGTGAAATGATTCCGTTGTTCAACTCTTGATGGATGACGCAATGCATCTGCCAAGATTCGTGCATCTAGGATGTTTTCCTATCTCATTATGCGCTGGTCAGAGTAAAGGTCAAAGGTCAGTGCTAATAGGGCTGATGTAATTTGTCCAGGAATGTATTTATCTTAACATCTACATGCCTATTGGATGAGAAGTTCTTTTTCATTTGAAGTTTTTTGTTGTTGTTGATGTTAAAATCTCCTAGAATTTATTCATACAGAACATGAACTTTATTTGTAGGACTACTATATCTTGAAAAGAAGTACATTAATCGTTTGATATTAAAGGGATTGTCCCTCCCAAAAATGAAAATTCTGTCATCATTTACTCACCCTCATGTTAATCCAAACCAGTATGTATTTTTTCTTCTGCTGAACAGAACAGAAGATATTTTGCTGATAGCCAAAGAGTTCCATTGTATTTTGTTTATACAGTAGAAGTCGGTGGGAAACAAAAATGTTTAGCAACATTATTTATAAAATATCTTCTGTTGTGTTTAGCAGAAGATAGAAAGATAGAAAGGTTTGGAACTATGTGGAAATGTGCTAAATTAGTAAACTTTTTGAAGATCAAGTTAAGAAAAAATGTCATGTGACTATATTGAGTGTATGTATTGTCCTTAGATAATATAAATATTCAGAACACAAATGAAGATCTTTTTGGTGAAATCTGAGAGCTTTCTGTCCCACCACAGACAATTGAAAATTTGACGCGTCAAAAAGTTCATAAAGAGATCGTAAAACTAATCCATATGAATCGAGTGGTTTAATCCTAATGTTCCGAAGAGACACAATCGTTTTATATGATGAACAGATTGAATTTAGGCTTTTATTCACATATAAAAATTCATCAACTCACACATCAGTTGTAGTAAACTGAAGCTCAAGCGTGTTTGATTGACACACGCAAGAACCAATGATCTTCTTTCTTGTGTTACGCAGCACATTCGAGCTTCCGCAAGAGGTTTGTTCTCACGCATCAAGCAGGTTCAGTTGAGCTTCGCTGATGTGAATAAAAGCCTAAATTAAATCTGTTCATCATAAAAAGTGATTGAGTTTCTTCAGAATATTTAGACTAAACCGCTCAATTCATATGAATTAGTTTTACGATCTCTTTATGATTTTTGAAGCATCAAAGTTTCAATTTTGCTTACCTATCTATGGAGGGACAAAAAAATGTGCGTTCCGAAGAAGAACGAATGGCTTAAGGGTTTGGAATGAGGTTGAGTAATTAATGACAGATTTTTCATTTTTGGGCAAACTAACCCTTTAATGTCTTTTTCAGAATGTATTGTGATGCACATCTTTGTGCAGGGAAATCTTTATGGTTTTTAACTTATGCTTGCATAACATTATGGAAAAACCATGTTGAAAATGTGTGCATGAAATATATGCATTGTTTTATACACTCTTTGTCTACACGTTTAACCATTTTAGTTTAAAAAAAAACAAAAAAAATGTATTTCATAAGTCAGGCTTGGATTATTTATGTATATTTCTCTGCCTATATGCGCTTTAACCAGACGGCGTTACAGAAAAACACCACTTCTGTCATCTGCTCCATTCACCCGACACCCTTGTTCTTGACTTGGGATCGCCCTGAGGGTCGGCCGCCCGGTTTGCTCCGTCTCGCAGGAAAATCCTAGAGCCTCTGCCTGGAAACATCTGAGACAGAGAACAGATGGCTCTGTGATTTCTGACAATTGTGAACATGTTTTCCCCCCAACTGTGTCTGTGTGTGTTTGTGCTCTTTTAGCTATCCAGACCTCTGCTCCTGTAGACTATACACCCTTGGGTGTGTATTTGTATGAATGTGAGAGTGAGAAAGAAAGGGAGAGACAGAGGAAATGCATGTGTTTATGTTCTTTTCAGGCCTACTTGCTGCTGCGGGTCAGACCCATGGAGTCATCATGGATTAAAAGCACTGGGAAACGCGCCACGGGTCCGTCACTCAACGCACTCGGATCCAAACGAGTACAACAGGGTGTTGACAGATCTTTTCTTTTAACGCTGATCTCAGAGCGGTATTCCAGAATCCCTTATTATGATGGGAATTTGAATGCAGATGAGAGCGACTGCTCTGAAACCAGCACATATGGGAGACTAAGCGTAAAACGGCACCGGCGGGGCCCACGGGTCAGGGATGATGATGAACTGACGGAACGCATGGAGGAGCTGAACTGTGTGTGCTGAAATGACTCCAACATATAAAAGACCCTGCAGTAAAGGTGTGTATATGTGTCTGTGTGAGAGAGCGCTTTAGTGTCTACAGGCTCATACGGAAAGTAAATCAGGAGCCTATTGTACCGTAAATGTCATTCGCCCTGCCTCTCGTCTCCTGTCGCTGGCAGAGCGTTTTGCGGGTTATGAGACTGGATGGACACCAATACTCTGCCTTAAAGGTGTCCAGAAGATGCTGGAAGAGACTCGTGCACAAGATGAACTGTGAATTTTGGTCTGTGTATGTTTTACAAGACAGCATCCATAAGGAGAATCAATTAGGCTGAATGGTAAATGTCAGTTATTTCTGTATATTGTCTCTGGCACTATAAAGACGTCCAACATATTTAAAGCAAATTTGTGCCCTTTGGGGAGGCATATAATAAGGTAAATAGCTAGATTTTTACACATTCTGGAGAATACGTGAGAGGCGCATGCCTGTGGAAAACTTGCTGCCACAATGTTAGGGTGATAATGTTGTTTTCCAGATCATTGAAATGCAATTGCTAATGAGTGTTTTTTATGTTTTACTATTATGGCTCAATACCATATCAATTGTCTGCCAATATTAGAGTATTTTTATATAATATTAGAGAATACTAGTCAGTATTTGATGTTTGTGCATGTTCATTTCCATAGGTTTACATTTCGCCTCCAAAAGTTAAACCCTACTAATTTAAAAACATTTTAGATTGCATTGATTTTAGATTGCAATTATTTAGTTTTAATTTTAGAATTTTTAAATGTACAAATCTTTCTTAGAAATGTATTTTTAATTTTTTATTTTTTATTTACATTTATATGAATTATCACTCTTCTAAACAATCAGCCGTTTATTGGTTATTGGCCATTACATGAAAATAATTATTGTCTCATTATATTTTTCTGGATCGTTACTATTCCAAGTCAAAACTTTCTGTGACATTCAAGCCATTCCTCAGTCAACGTTCTCATTTCTGTATCATGACTATTAGTTCAAATCAACTTCATAAATAATTCATCATAAACAAGCTATACATTTCCTTTTATATGTTCTAATCCAGTGCAGTCATGCCCTGAGGCCTAACATTTAACCCACCACAAACCTAATTCGAGGCTAATGTAGAAAATCTGTGTACGTGGATGAGCTGATAAGTGGAAATAAGATCTTGCGATGGCATTTGATACATCAAAGGAGGGCCATGCATAGGGGTGGAATGAACATTAAGGGTGTAAAGGTGCGTCTAGGAGGTCAAAGGCTGGATATAAGAGTATAGCAAAGGGAAGAGTAAAGGTGTCGCACTGGTGAAAGGTGAGACCCCTGGAAGATGCAAATCTCCCACAGGGTGTCCAGGGATCTGTGAAGTTTCCCCAGGGACTCGTTTAGGTGTGAAGCAGCCGTGGGTAGATGGATCACCTGGGCCGCTGTATCTGTGAAACCTGCTCATTATAGGCTCGCCTGACTGTGATAACCTGATCGGTTTAACAGTTGCTCTTATAACGGCTAAGGTTTTGATTTGGGAACGGGAGGGGGTGATTGTAGCCCGGTATGAAAGGGCAACTAATTACAGGCTCCAATGACTGTGATGTTCTGTGAGTGTCCTTAAGGCAGCAGCTCCCACAGAGATGGTTAAGACATATCCAGTTACACCACTATCTTCCACATAAAGCAAGCAGCCATGACCAGTCACACATTAGTCATCATTACTGTGAGTGCACATGTGTGTGAAGGAGGGGCGTATTTCCAGTCAGCATGCTGGCAGAATTTGCACGTTGGGGGTGAATGCACTAGATGTGATGCGTAAGGTTTCTGACAGCTTTAGATTCAAAAAGCATATGTACAGCATGTACGTCTAATTAGCCATCATAACATATGAGTGTAAGCTATGGTGTGTGTGTGTGTGTGTGTGACAGCCATAGAGGCATTGTGAGTGCACTTGTGTAGTTGCTGCCGTGTGCTTTGTAGACGACTGAGTGTGATGTGGATTAGAGAAGTAATTGGCATAGTCTATGTACTGTCATGTCCCAGCAGGCTGTTTAGTATAGCGGCGTGTTCGCCGTGATCTGAGAGTCTGTCTCCAGGCCTCCTTTTCCACCGCCTCTGACTATCTAAACATCAATTGATTCTGTCTGCTTGTGCTATCTGCTCATTGATCAATTTGCAGTTCAATTTGACTAATCTTGAACTTTACCTTAGCTGATGTTTTTTTTTTTTTTAAAGTAAAGCTTTCTCTGAGAATGTTGGAAAATGTCACAGCTGAAATTAAAAACTGGGGGCTCGAAATGTAAATCAGAACGAAGAGAATTGTGTTTAATGCTTTCGCGGGTGGATACATGACACGCTATTATAGGACAAGTCGACCTTATGTTGGGCCGGGGCAGTGTAGACCGCGCGCGCCCCCTTTCGGTCGCTGTGAAAACTGCGGCCTTTCCTCTGAGGGAACCAACCAGTTGCGTAAAAAAGACAGCTTTTTGTCACTTTTGCAGGCCAAAACAATAAAAAAATAATGCTCTTTGATACTTGTTTTTGTGTATAACATTGATAGAGACAGAATTACTGGGAAAACAAGAACCTATTGTTTAGGTATCTGCTAGAAAAACACGTTTATGGAATGTGCGATTTCTGGAAAGGGGAAAAAAAAAACCCGGATTGAGAACAGAGAGAATGCCTTCGGTTGGAGAAAACTGAACAAACTGTGAAAAGACCCTCCTCTGTCGCGTCTGAACCTGCCCTGTCAGTTCCTTTCAGCTCAAACCCGCAGAAGAAGTCGGAGAAAAGAAGGAAGCTTTAATTAATTAACGGTACAAGCAAACAAGGAACTTTTTCACTTTGTTTTTTGCCCCTCAGTTCTCCGAGCAGACGGAACAGCTGCGCTCGCTTAGCAAGCACAAAAATCAACATCTACTGTTCCGCCTGTGTAATATCCTCCGACGGCTGCTGTTATTTAAGGGGTTTGTTTATTCGGTCTTTTCTGTGATCTCTCGGATATAAAGCGAAATTTCCGGAGGACTCTGTTCGGTTCATGGTTTATATTTGAGAGGATTCTAACGCTAATATTAGAGATGAATGGGTCGTGACGATGCCTGGTCAGCAGTCGGGAAAACGAATGTGACGTCGGGATAAGAGTCAGGAGATGTCATGTCTCCTATAAAATTACCACAGCAACCACATTGTACCACATATTCTACAGTTGTTATTACTGTAAAGCATTTAAATGGAATCTCCAGAAGTTTTCAGTTCATATTAATCTATTTCATTGTACAGTTTTATTGTAGTCACTGGTATTTTGGAGTAAACTCTAGTTATCACAGTATTTTTTTAAAGGCAGTTTAGAATTATTTTATTGTTGTTCATTGGGATGGATTATGGCCTGGCCCTGGCCCTTGAGCTGAGGTTCCTGAAGCTTCCAGAAGCAAGGCACTGCAAATGTAAAATTATTATAGATAGGCAAACAGTGTTTGAATGTATGCCAATAATATAATTAAAATCAATGAATTTTGGGGAGTCTCCAAGAAGCTGGTGCCCTGGGGCCTCACAGGACCATAATCCATCCTTGGGGTTCAGGACATCAGTATAAATTAGCATTTGTGAAATGAGAGAGATAGAGAGAGGGGGGAAAAAAAAAACTTGGATGGGTATTTTTGATATTGTCCAACGAAAATTGATTAGATTGTGGAAAGTGGGTGTTATACCAGAATAGAGTGTTTGGAAAAAGAAGTGTTTTTAACAAAATCATCAGAATCGGAAGAGATCTCAGAGGCGGAGCAAGAATACAAACATTTTATTCTTTTGAATTACATGCACCAAAAGAATTATGCACAATACAACACGTTTTAATTAAGTTAATGAGATCACTTTAAATTTCATGTTGACCCTAAGACTGTAATATACTTAACACTTGTAGGATAATATATTTATATTTTCTTCTCTTTCACTTTCTCTCCAGATCTGCAATGCTGCCCTTTTCTCATGTTCCTCTCCTGTTTCTGCTGCTGTTGGCTCTGCAGAGCGTCTGGTCATCTGCTCCACAGGAACCGAAAGTTCAAGGCTCGCCTACGCCAGAAATCTCCAGCTTACATCACCCCACCTGGAGCCTGGGACTGCAGCTGTACAGGTCGCTCCGCACCGACGGGTCCAAGACCAACACCCTCATCTCCCCGCTTCTGTTGGCCAACTCTCTGCTGGCTGTAGGAGGTGGAGCTAATGGATCCACAGTAGGCCAGTTTCATGATCTCCTTAGGATCACCAAAAATGAAAAGGTGGTTGGAGAAGCTTTTACCAGGGCACTGAAATCTGTTTTTGAAGCTAATGGAACCAGCTACACATTGCACAGTTCCTCCGCACTGTTTTCCAAACAAGCCCCTGAACTTGAGAAGAGCTTTCTGGAGAAGCTCCAGACCCACTTTGGGTTGCAGCATGTGGCCCTGGAGGATGCACAGAAACAGACTGACATGGAGAAGCTGCAGTCCTGGGCTAAAAGTGGGATGGATGGGGAAGAGACAGCAGCTCTGGAACAGGCACTGGAGACCAAACCTGGAGGCATGATTCTAGCCAATGCGCTGCACTTTAAAGGTGAGAAGAAAGAATAAGTTGGGAACTAGTTTAGCTGGCTTAATATAATGCTAGAACACAATTCTATTCTAATATGATTTTGAGTCAAAGAGGTTAAGGAAAGTTATTTTCATTAAGGAATGCCAATAACATATCACAGGACATGGGATGAAGAAAGACTAAAAAGCTTCTGTGAATAGCATGCTTTAGGAACAGGCATTAGACGGAGTAATACTGAAGGTGTGGCTTGCCTACTGTACTTAAAGGATCAGGATAGTTGTCTAATCTTGAAGCTTTATGGTCCATTATGTGCTTGGATAGTGGCCAGACTGCATTGCAAAATTCATGGCCTCATCTTGTCTGATGCACTGTAAAACCTGAATTTACTAAAATGGCGTGTGGGAAGTAAATACTATTATTTCAATCATTTGAGTTCTTAGCGATGCTTTGTTTGTGAACTAATCACTGTTTTTGAGTGAATTATAGGCATGAAAGATTTGTAGACGTGCGTCTTTTGAATATAAATTAATAATAGTTTATTAATAGTCCGGCTCTGTAATCTGATTGGCAGACCCGCTTTCTAGGAGCGCTGATGTACATTTTAACTGCACTCGGACTTGAATCATTAATTCAAGTGGGATTTAAACTATTGACTCAACCAATTTGTTCAAAAACACAGATTCATTCAGCAAACAAAACAAGTGACTGGCTGCATCCAAAATCACGCACTTTGTACAAAAAGTATGGGACAAAAAAAAAGTACGTCAGAATTCACAGTACTCCAATAAGAGTATTCTTAAGATTCTGCAAGATTCTGAAGTGTGCATATGATGCAGGCAGGTCACATGAAAATGACAACATGGCGGATTTAGTTCATACTACACACATTCATTCATGCTATATAGAACATAGTTTTTAGTAGTCGCAAAGCTAAGTACTTATTCCAAGTAAGTATCTACTCAAGAGATTATGCGATTTCGGACGCAGCCACTGTCTTTATAAGTGAATAATTGGATCATTTAACACTGATTTGTTTAGCAACACCACTTTGTTACTCTACATTTTTTGAACTGACAAACAAAGACACCTAAAAAAAAATAAGTCACATTTTTATAAATATTTATACACTTATTATGCTGTTAGTCTGAACATAAGCACGGCTCGTGTCTAATATTACTAATATTAGGAATAACAAAACTCTTGCTCCAGTGATGTTGATATTAAGTATTTATGGCTCATTTTTAGCACACAAAAATGCCAACCTGTCACCATCCACTCGCCTAATGATGTAACCTGCAAAAAGATTCACTGATCAAGAAATCACTGAACATTCAAAAGAGTCACTGGGATTAAACTTCCCACCGCTATAAGTTGTTCTTCTGTATTTCCATATAAACAAGTAATTCATCTAATGCAACTCAAATAATTTAAGAAAGTGAACAGTTGTACTTTTAACATTTCTTTTTCTCAATTCCAGTTCTCTACCAGTTCCAAGGTCAATGGCGAATTAAACCAGTTTTACTCACACAGAGATTGCTTCGTTTCTAAAAAAAAAAAAAAGAAAGCACTGATATTTGAGCCAAACAGGATAAGACAGAGTGGTCGTAGCACCGCTGGGCTTCCGCGCTCTTGCGTGCTGGAGAATTAGCTAGTACAGATTGTGTGCTGCTGCTGCTTGATAAATGGTGTATAAGCAGTTGCACGACTGATGCTGAAGGTGAAAATTTGCTTGGAGGATAAGGAATCACACTTTAGAGGGTGTGCAAAATATATATGTGTGTGATTATAGTGATTTATGTTGGTGTAGCAGATGCACCTGTGAGGTGCATGTGTTTACGACGTATGTGTTTGTATGTATTTGTGTACTGTATGCACACCTGTTTGTGTTCACGCTGGGAAGTCAGATTCATTTTGGTGAACTTTTGTTGAGTGGAATAAACAATTCATTATTTTTTCACGACACTTTATTTTAGTTCCCAAACTACACTTTTGTGTATCCGTCTGAAATGGGACAGTAGTTCATATGTTCAGGGTTGATGACACACTATCTCCAGTATATCAGGAAAAGCTTATGAATCTTCCCTGGAGAGGTGGTGTGTCATCTTAAATAATGTAGTAATGATCATCTGTGTCTCCTGCCCTCCAGTGAGTGGCGATAGTCTTAAAGGGATAGTGCTCCCGATAATGAAAATTGGCTGTTAATTTAATTCACCCTCAGGCCATCCAAGATGTAGGTGACTTTTTTTTTTCTTCAGTAGAACAGCAAAGAAGATTTTTAGCTGAAACTGTGGTCCTCAGTGATTCATATAATGGAAGTCACTGGTTACTATCACTTTGGGAGTCAAAGAAACATGCAGGCAAAATGAATACGTGCATCCTGGCGATACATTGAGGTATTATGAAGTGAAACGATCGGTCTGTGTAAGAAACTGAACATTATTTACAACGTTATTGCCTGTAATTCACAGCCTTTGCAAACGGTCCTGAGCGCGTCCATGGCATTCTGGAATGCGAGCTTCCTGTCACTTAATGACGTATGTGTGGGAGCAAACTCACACGTGAGCTGACACTGTTTTGTTTACAACAGAAAGGGAGGATATGTGTTTTATTGTTCATCAAAATGGTACTTACTTGTGCTTATCCTGGATGTCGCATGCTAAGTTAAATTTATGTTTACTTGCCCAATTTCAATCGGGAAGATTGATTTTTCATAAATTCCCAACGTTTGAGCTCCCGCGCATATGACATACTGCGACAGGAAGCTCATGTCCAGACTGCCATGAACGCACTCAGGACCGTTTGCAAAGGCTGTGGATTACTGGTAATAAAAAAATGTTCAGTTTCTTGCACAGCCTGATCGTTTCGCTTCATAATACCTCAATGCATCGTCATGGATATTAATTTTGTTGTATATGTATTTTTGACTTCCAAAGTGACGGTAGCCATTGACTTGCTTTATATGAATCACCAACGACCAGGGTTTCAGCTAAAAATCTTTACTGTTCTACTGAGGAAAAAAGACACCTACATCTTGGTCTTAAGGTGAGTAAAAATAACAATAATTGCATACAGTGCAGCATATGCTGTATAAATATATGGGCCTTTATTTCATTATGCAGCAAAGAACAGTAGTATCCTGCATTACTGTCACATGACCATCACAACACATGTTTAATTATGTGAATGGCATTGTCTTTGTCATATCTGAAATAAATATGGTTATTCAAAACCATGCAATCTGGAAAACATGTCTTTGTATTTTTTGGTCCTTTTTGACAGTATTGCATCTAAAGGCACCCACTACAAGATAATCGGGCCACTTTTGGGCACAGTTCTCCCCTTCTGACAATCCTAAAATTCAGATTATCTTGATGGTTCTAAAGATTATTTTCTCACATTTTTCTGTGGTGTGAGGTGAGTAATCGAATATGCTTGGAAGAGCCATTTCTTCTTGCCCATCATCCGCCATGTTTGTTTACTCTAAAGTCACGTTTGACCGCGAGAGATTTGCAATATTTCCCATGTTCACAGTCGGGACATTTGTGAATGGGATCTGTTAGTGTGTGGTGTGCTGTCTTGGTCACATCGCGGCTCTCCACACACTACAAAACTGTTCAATCTAAGTTTTTTTTTTTAATCATTATGTTTATATTCTCTCACATTTTGAAAATCAAAAGAATAAAAATCTTTTAGTGTGGGACAGGCTTAATATATATTATATCTTATATTACATGCATTTAGCTGTCACTTTATCACTTTATCCAAATCAACTTATCAGTTCATGCATTATCCATGGGAATCGAACCCACAACCTTGGTGTTGCTTGTGCCATTCTTGACCGTTTGAGTTTCAGGAATTTTTGCGAGCGACGTTTAAATCCATATGTGCACTGTGATTTAGTATTTTTAACCTTGAACCCATGTTCAGACACTTTAATCTGAAAGGAACAATTTTTGACACACTCTAGAGATGGTAGTTTTCTTGTCTTATTATTATTGAGCCGTAATTGTAATATTGTATTCACACAAAAGCAGTACATGAAGTGCCATGTTTAGTCAAATCAGAGATAGTTCAACAATACTTAAGTTTCTTGTCAGTTCCAAAAGAGACGTTAAATATGCTTGAAGGGCTTAAAATGAGTTTTTAACATGCCGGTGCTATATGCTGTTCTACTTCACCGGAGTTCTGTCTCTCTCTCTTTTTGTGCTTTGTCTCACTCACATGCTGGAGTCTTGTTCTACTCATCGATTTCTTTGTCTGAGTAATACTGGCAGGTGCTTTGATCCTATTTTAAACACAGAGCGATGGGAACGGAGCGGTGGGAGGAGAGCTTCTCTCTACTACCAAACGCAACAGGAAATAAAGTTTGGATTGATTTTAGGTTGATAAGCAATCTAATTAATTTCTTTTGTTTTATGTTTTGAATTAATTACATATTTTTCTTTCCATTCTGAAGCAAGAAGCAGGAGTCGGTGGAAGTTCATTAATTCAGCCGATGAAATATACAAATTAGATCAGACAATAGATTGGGCCCTGTGAATGAGATTATGAAAATTGAATTCATAGTTTGGATTTATAATTTAAAAGCAGTCAGTAGTCGCACCGCTTCAGGGTTCTATAGTAATTCATTTAGTCGCCTGTGCAATATTAACTTTGTCCGAAGCTTTTTCATTGCCTCTCTGATGGGCCGTTTGTGGACTTTTACTCTCTGTGTTAATCCGAGAACAGTTTTCTCTGTTCTCTGTTGAAATTTATGCCCGTTCAGTCATGCATGTGCCACTTGAGTCTAGTTGATTTGAATTAAAAATATATATAATTAATAGTTAGCTTTTTTAAGGAGTAAGTTACAAATGTTACACACACTGCAGTTAAATTCAGTTGTCACTTCACCTTTTAGTGCTTATTTCCGTTCTGTACACACACGGTAATATACGGGAGTTATAACTGTACACCTCAGATGTGTCCCTCTTCTGTATATGTGCTGTGCAACAATTCAAGGTACGAGCTTTGACTCATTCGTGTTGCCAGATCATTAAAAAAAACAAAAAAACAAGCCCATAATGAACCGAAATAAATCCTAAGCTTAATATTGAATATTGGTCTTAATATTTAAGAGCGAAAAATCACGCCTGCCTACTTTATTAACCCCATAAACTATCGCTTTATGAGTCAAGCCCAAAAAACCTTATAATAAATGGGCATGGCAACACTTCAAGTGTGCGCTCAGCCTTCCAAACATAAACAAAACATGACGCCTATGTAGACGGTGGCAGAACTTAATGAGATTTTGGCCCCTCTAATATTAATTTGATCAATAATAGCGGATACCAAACATGCAACACGGCAGAATGTTGCTATGGTTACCATGCCATCGGTCATCGAAATTGATTATAATGAGTGATTATAATGTTTCGCACACACACGGAATGACAATTTAGGGGATTTACTTCCGTATTTAAATGCGATTGTCCCCCCTGAAACATTACAGTGTGTACGTGTCCATAAGAAAAAATCTATATATATTACACCTTATACACAGTAAACGATTGGCAGAAGGTGCAAATTTAGACACTTTTCATATGTGTTTAAATACACATATGAAGAGTGTGTGTATATATAAATGCACTATCTAAATGTGTATATATAATCGTACACACACACATATATACATATATTATATAAACAAATTGCAATTAATCGATATGACAGCACTAATATTGCTGTGTTGTACAATTCATAATTCCAGGTACACTATAACAAATAGCTCGACACCACAGAGAACTAGATTGGAGCTCATAGCAGGGGGCAAATGGAGAGCCACAGATACGGAGTGAAAAAAAACCCCACAGAGGTGACAGATAAGAGATTTTTGGTGAAATGGTCAAAGGCCTTAAAGAGAAAGAGGGAATTGTTGGCCCATGCGGGGTGTTTTGTTGTGGCAGACACAACACCAGCTCATTACCTCAGCCTTTGTGCTCTGTATAGCAAACCCAAAAGAACCGCAAACCCCAAAACAAGCACATGCACTTCACCCCCGAAAAGCAGCCCTGCTCTGAGCACCAAAGGATCTGGCGAGAAAAGATGAAAGCGCTTTAATTCAGAACGTTTTAGCTTTATTGTTTGTGGCTCGGTTATTACTGAACATGGGCATGAGAGAGGTTTCAAGATGCAAACCACACAATAGCCGCATTGTCTTTATGCTCTGTAATTAATGAAGAAGGTATGAGTGTCTCTCTCGTGAATGCTCGTCGGGTCATTCTGTTTCTCTTTTTCAGTCACAGAATCTCCCAGGATGTTTTCTTTCTTTTGATTGCCAGCCAAGACCGCAGTGACAAGAATCCTTGTGTGGCATTTCAGAAACTCGCATGGCAGAATTCCCCTTTTAATGCTCGTAGTTCCAAGAGCTTTGCCACCCCATAATAACTGACAGATACCATGCCATGTGTTTTGAACTTTAGACTGATCATATTTCATCCCCCTGTATAATTATTGAAATCCAACTGCTCTGGCTCTTGGCTTGTGTTCACAAGCTCAAGGGGAACTGCTAGCATACCATTGAGGCGCATGCAAAGCTTGGCACGGGGCCGAACAGAGAGGTTTGCTTTCCTTACACAGGATCAGGTGTTTCTCATAATAAATGACAGTTGAACGTCTCGTCTCGGGTTTATAAAACGAGACTCTTTTCTTTAAAGAGGAATTTTAACCAAGTTTCTGTCTCTTTGTTTTGTTTATTTTCTGGTTTTGTTAATGGTATTCCTAATTACATGTAAGGAATATGTATTGAATTCCTCCGGTTGAGGATGTTTAATGCTGAAAGCAGTGGTTTTGGGACCAGGAGTGTTTAAAGGTGATTATGGAAATTTCATCTTGGGTGGCACATTCCTTTTTAAGGCACAACAAAACAGAGGCCTGGATAAACTGAAGCTATAAATACAGAAATGCGATCAGGTGACTTTGATGGGAAAGTGAAAAACTAGCACCAAATTACAAAGGGGCTAGAGATCCTTCTAATACTGGCAAAACTTACAAACGGCCCCAAAAAGATATTTTGAACATGTAAGCCACGTTTCAAAATGTGTGAATTTCATTATGAAACAAGTGTCATATATTAACTGTACATTCCTGTATTCTATCTAAAGGAAAATAGCACACTTTTCAAGAAAAGAATGTTGTAAAATTTCTATTTTTAAATATTTTAAAATGTAATTTATTCCTGTGATTCAAAGCTGAATTTTCAGTATCATCACTCCAGTCTTCAGTGTCACATGATCCTTCAGAAATCATTCTAATATGCTGATTTGCTGCTCAAGAAACATTTCTGATTATTATCAATATATTTTTATAGAATTATATTTTTTTCAAGAATTTTTGTAAGTTCAATAGAACAGCATTTATATTGCATTTGTAATGTGTGAATGCTGAATGAGAGCATTTATTTCTTTCCACCTAAAAAATCTTACTGACCTCAAACTTTTGAATGTTAGAGCTCTTCATCAACGATCAGAAAAGTTCTTCAGTGTATCCAAGTACAAACTCTGAAAGTAGCTTTAGTGTCTATGTTCAAAGTCATGACATGAGAAATCAAATTTGCCTTGATCTTTTGGTATATAAGAGGTCTTTGTACCATTAAAACGTCCTGTACGTTTCAGAGCTTAAAACGTCCTCCTCATTATAAATAAAGCATTTTTTTGATCAAGCTTCAAAAATGGCTCGTTTTGATATTGCGGGATCTGTGAGGTCACACAGGCAAATAAAGTTTCATATGACTGCCTCCAGAGCAAGACATCGATGGATAGTTATACATCGTCGCACCATAAGCCCTCTCTGTACAGACTTCAGAAGGATCCCAGAGTCGGAAACAAGTGGATGATTTATTTTAATGGTGTCCCTGATCACGATGGAGAATTATATGTTTGTTCAGAGTGTTTTGTTTTGTAAATGATTCACACTTTAATTAATGAGTTCGCAAAGAAACCTTTGTTGAAAAATGAAGCAGCAGCAGTAAGTAAATTATTTCATAATGCTTTGTCTGTAAATGACGGTTTTATATGGACAATGTTTTCAAAACACTTGCTCACGTGAAATAGCGAGTGGGCGTTGATACTGTTTCCTATGCAATGATGTTAGCCAATCAACAGTGCCCATTTACTGACGAGCCTTAAAGGAGCCGCCCCTTAAAAACTGATCATTTCAGACAGAGGGGTCAGAATGAGGGTCGAGAATAATTGTTTTTCCGTATGTTTTTTTTTTTTTTTGTGCAAAAAAACTTAATTAACATGAGTGAACTTCAAGGAACATATTAAAATAATAATAATAATAAAAAACTGTCATATGTCATGTCTTTAATGTGATCTGCTACACTGGTGGTAACTGCGAGGACACCTGTGTGACTTCACTAGTATCATTGGAAAAAGCTATTATTAAAACAATTGTAAAATGGCGCAAAAGTGAAGCTATTTCTGACTTAAATAAAAGCTAAATTTTTGTTGATGACACTGACATTTTTTTTATCTGACACAATGATATTTAGATATTTTAAGTGTGGCTTAAGTGTCCAACTCTGTGGGTCTAAATAACAAGTGGCAAGGTTGAAAATGAGTTGCACAGGCCACAGACTGTCTTATGTTTTTGTCTCTTCTCTCCTCTTGAAGGGCAGTATAGTTCTTCTGGTGCTGCAAAATACAATAACACGGCCTGGCTTAACCCCATATTGTCATGCAATCATCCTTAGTATTTGATTTGACTCAATACTGCTTTTTTCGCTCTTTCTTTTTCTCTCATTCTTTATCTTTCCCTTGACTAATCCAATAAGGTGAAAAGACTATGAAAAAGAACATGTGACTGTAATACTGCTAATAGTCTCTTTATCGAATCTCATCTTTGTCAGTGAATTTAATGGGTGTAATGGGCTGTAATAATACGTCCTATGCCTCTGCCTCCCCTGCACCCCTCCTCTTGCCTTTTCTTCCTTTTATCTTTCGCTCTTTTTCTGGCATGGTGTCTGTGATGATCCTTTGTATGATTTGACTCATCAAGGACTCGATGTATGTTAGATCCAAAGATGAGTTTGGCTGTAAGATGAGGAATGAAAGATGATGGTACTCGTTGTTCTCTAATAGTTTGTGTCAGGACATTAAAATGCTTGTCTGGGTCATGACGTCCAAGTCATGTTCATTTATCCACTGTCCACATGTGTTTTGAGTAGATTTTTCTCTTTGTAGGATTTTGGGATCGAGGCTTTTACCATGAGAACCAAGATTTGCGCAGCTTCCTGGGTACCAAATACACTAAAGTTCCTATGATGCACAGATCAGGTAAGTCCCCACAGTCATTTATCATCGGAATACACAGCTAAGACATCCAAACTACCAAATGTCTGATTTCCCAGGCGTATATCGTCACTACGAGGACATGGAGAACATGGTACAGGTGTTGGAACTGAGCCTGTGGGAAGGGAAGGCCAGCATGGTGTTGCTTTTGCCCTTCCATGTGGAGAGTTTGGCTCGGCTGGACAATCTGCTGACCCTGGATCAGTTGAAGAAGTGGTTGGGGAAACTAAACTCAACAAGTATGGCATTATCCCTCCCAAGAGCCAAGATGAGCAGCACGGTCAATCTACAGGTAATAGTCTAAATATTGTACATATCACTTCCTACACGGTCGTTATGAGTGTGTGAAATGCAATTTCAAAACATTATGTTATAGATAAATATTCTTAACATACAGTGTAGATAAGACTCATTTAGAAAGCTAATGGAAGATATCCAGATATGACATTAGCATAATGAGAACGAACCATAGGTCATAGATTATTCTCATTCAGAGGGAAAGCTATTTTCCTTTTAATGGAAATTGTGTTTGCACTGAAATTGCAGTCAGGGTTTGGAATGCAGTTTTATGTGTCTTAGGACACTGAGCTATGGTTTTTATTCTTCAAAACATTCCTCAGTTGTGCATTTAAGCGCTTCCATTGCCTTCTTGTGCTGCTCTCTTTTTGAACACCAGCAGGTTTAGCATGTTACTTTGCTGTCTTGTGATAAGGGTGCAGATTACATAGGGTTTCGGGAAGTGAAGTGCTCATTTTTACAAGGTTTTTAGAAGACAAAATTTTGTCTTTTGATGAAAATATCTAGTTCTTTCTTTCTTTCGTATGGTTGCTTGGTGGAGAAAATTCTCACAGTTCCTATAACTATTGCCAGAAGTGCCCAGTTTTTGGCATGTTTACACCACAGGAACTAAGAATGATTTTAGTTAAAGGAACACAGTGTTTCCCACAGGATTTTGCGGTTCTATTTTTTGATCAAATAAATGCTGTGTTGGTGAGCATAAAAGCCTTCTTTCAAAAACATTTAAAAAAAAAAAAATCTGTGTATATACTACAAAAATGTTTAGTATGTCTTTAAAATTGTGCAATACATACGTCAACAGAACCCCCCACCGCCAAAAATCATCACATAATAATAGGGTTGTCAAAAGTGTCGACTTTGGTACCAAGTCGGTACTGAAATTGAAATAATGTGACGATACCAGTATTTACCCCTAGCCTTTTGAGCACTGTTGAGTGCATTCTTAAATTCTAAAGTTTAAAGTTCTATTGGCCATTTTGTTCACACACTCAGCAAATATGTCTGCAATTGACTACAATGATGGCTAAATAGACATCTTTGACGCGCTTCACTGAGCGCTTACAACAAATACGCATGGGAGCGTTTGAAAGCAGGCGTCTATCAGCGGATCCGTCTATTAGGGATACGCTGATAGATGCCTGCTCTCAAACACTCCCTTGTGTATCTCTGTAAGCGCTCAGTGAAGAGCATCATTAATGTCTATTTGCAACATGTTTTTGAAGTGTTGATCATTGTAGCCAATCACAGACATACACAGTAAAAATCCCAGAGTTAAATCAACTCTGTTCAGATAACATTTGGTCCCTCTCTAAATAGTGTTAAAGTAACACTGAACTAGTGTTAAAGTAACACTCTTCAGAGATTGAATGTCTTTTATCTTCAGTTGATTTCATCTAAGACTGTGGCTGAAGTCAGTTGTTGTTCTTGTGTTTCTCTTTTCTTCAGCGATTCTGCTTGTTAACAGCAGGTGTTCATCATTAATGTTCAATCATCGCTTCATTAATTGCTTAATTATCTCATTAACTTTAACTCTGCTTCAGTGTTACTTTAACACTATTTAGAGAGGGACCAAATGTTATCTGAGCAGAGTTGATTTAACTCTGAGGTTTTTACTGTGTACGTATATTGAGCGTGTGAACAAAATGGCCAATCAGAGGTGTTTAAGAATGCACTCAACAGCACTCAAAATGCATCGTCACATTTTTTATAATTTCAGTACCGACTTGGTACCGAAGTTGGTACTTTTGACAACCCTATCCTGTAATTGTCTATAATTGTGTGTCTGTGATCCCTCTAAGTGTTTTCCATACAGACTAATCACTTTTCTGGCATCCAAAAAGATTCATGCTCCATCAAGACCTGGGCAAAGGCATGGAGTAGTGGCCCAGAGCCCCTCAGAGAGATGCCATGCTGGGTTAGAAGCTCAGCAAGAGCCTCTCCAGCAGCTCGGCCATAGGAAGCAGCCTGGACTCAGACAGCAGAGTGACAGAGTTTTAGAATAGCACAGATGGTTCTGCCTGCACTGCTGAACAGATCTGGATTTGGACGACAGAGAGTGACAGTGACTGTGGCGGGCTTGTTTGGGCTGTTGAGTTCAGTAGATGAATCCGTGTCTAGTATTATTGGCTCGTGTGGTAAGCACATTTGGATTCTTTGGTTTCTTGTGGTGGGTGGATATGTCAAGTACGCCTTCGAAGTGTTCTTCTTGTGGATCGTGGAGGTGAAGTGTTTTGGAGCTTGATGAATGATTTTTTGACATCTGCTGGCTCTCCTCTTCTCTCCACCCTCGCCTCAGTCTTCTCTCCTTCCTCGTCTCTTTCCTGTCTCCCTGCCTGTTCTTTTTGTTCGTCTTTTCTCTCTCCAGCTACCTCTCCGTCCTCCCTCTTTCAACGTCTGACCTCAGCTCATCTATCACTTGCCCAGAGTCCACTGGTTCCTCCCACTCATCCTTCGTCTCCCTTTCTTTATTCATCACTTCATCCACAACCTCAATCTTTGTGTCTGCCCTCTCATTTCTAGCTGGTCAGAATCCCTGCTGCTCATCTATCTCAGCCCTTTTCCTCTCTCACACTCTTTCTTTTCTCTCTTTTTACCTCCTTCATATTCACCTGCACCGCTTTCTGCATTCTTCATCTCTTTCTTTCTCTTTGGGAAATATTTCGCTCTTTATTTAGTAGTTTGAACTCAACTGTGAACTGCTTGACCTCCTCTGTGGTCAAAAACTACTCTCTCTCTCTCTCTCTCTCTATTTCTCAGGGATGCACTGAAAACTCAAATATATGTTTTTGTGTATGTATTGGTGTGTGTTTCATCATTGTGGGTCATTGTGTTTTTTGTTAATTTTACATATATACACATTTATGTTTATATATAAATTTAAAAAGGACCTATTAAGCCCCTTTTAATAAGATGGAATATAAGTCTCTGGTGTTCCCAGAATATGTCTGTGAAGTTTCAGCTCAAAATACCCCACAGATCATTTATTATAGCTTGTCAAATTTGCCCCTTGACTCATTGGGTGTGAGCAAAAACACAGAACTTTTGACTGTGTTCCGTTAAATGCAAATGAGCTGCTGCTCCCAGCCCGCTTTTCAAAAGAGGGCGGAGCTTTAACAGTTCGTGCATCAGTTGCTCAACAACAACAAAACTGGTGAATCTCACGCAGCCAAAATGACGATTGTCAGTAACAGTGTTCAGCCTTACATTGTTCAAACCGGAGTCAGACATTGATGGAGAGACTCAGGAAGAAGTTACAACTTTTAGAATGCAGCTGGACATTTCTGAATGGTTAGTGGATAAACTTATGTTGTTTCTGTGGAGATTCAACTCATCGACTACCATTTGCTTTCATGTTAATCTTTTGTGCAAATCCAGCATTGAATTGACCCTCGTTTGTGAAACAGTCCAGCATGGCAACAACACTCTTCTACAACAACTCTTCCTCTTCTATAACGCAGCCCAACATGGCTTCACCACCTTTGTTGCGTGTTCCTGGGGGCAGGGTTTATGTAAATTTTGGGGTTTGTGATGTCACCAACCTAGGAAGAAGCTTGTTGTAGTCCTTAAAAAACGATTTCTGTAAAAGAAAATATCTCCTTTTAGATTGAACTTTGAGCGTTGTAACTTGTAAATAGGTGTTGTTTATGCTCAAACAGCAACATTAAACACTAACTAAAGTTTAAAAAATGAAATTATAATCAAGGATCCCTTTAAATATATTATATATTTGTATTCATGTTATAAACAACCAGTCTGTCCAGTCTTTAGAAAGCAGAATGAAAAACATATTCCTATAACATTTGGTGAATGTGAATATAAAAAAGTCATTGTTACATTAATATCATAGGTGCATAAGTTAACTTTGACAGCTCTAAAATTACATTGCATTTTTCTTTTACTTTTTGCTGACCCCCTTGCTCTCCCTTATGGCCCCCAGGGGTCCCCAGAGCCCATTTTGAAAAGCCCTGCTGTAGGGTCATTTTCCCAGGGTTATGCTGCAGGCATTACTGTCTAAACCACAAGGTTGATTTTATCCTCATGGTAGACAGCAGATGTCAAGGCAAATGTGTCAAGAGGAGTCCAATGGCAGAAAAGGGTAGGCATTTAGAAAATTAGAGGTTAAAAGAGACATAGAGAGTAGAAAAAAGGTACAACAAAAACGACAGTTGTTGAACTAGACAGGTCAAACGGGGCACAACTGTTCCCAGGGCGCACAGAGAAGTGAACGGACGCTGTAGGGTGGGACAGCATTTTGTTAAAGTCTTGTAATGCTGGGTGAGAAATATAAGCGCCCCACATGCCATGTCTGCGTATGCGGCGCTGCTCGAAAGAACAAGATTTTGACATTAACATGAGCGGTAAGGATGCCCAAGAGAGGCCTAGAAGCTTGCTTTAAAAGAAACCCACAGACAGCTCAGACATGACTCCCTTTTTTGGACTTGTTCACATAAGTGATGCCCCAGCGTGCGGAAAGAGGCCGAAAAGTCCAGCATCGGGTGCATGACATGAATAGAGCTGTATTACTTCTCTGACAAGCTCTCCTGCTGCTCCCTTGCTCTCCACATCGTTCTGCTCTCTGTCTTTCTCTGCTCTTTCATGCTCTTGTCTGGTTTTTCTTTTTTCTGCCACACACACTCTCTCTTGTAGTATCTGAAGAAATATCACCGCAGGTCAGAGACACTTGATTCCTCCGCTTTTATATGGGCAGTGACAGAAGAGGCACTCTGAGTGTTGCTTCCCTCTCTCTCTCTGATCGGGTCGAATTGAGCAAACACGGCCTCCATCTCGAGGCGTTAATAGTGTTTCCACTTTTTATCTATCATCTCGCCTCAGAGCCTCAGCCTCCAACATGGCCGTCAGACGCTCTGTCACTCTCAAGTCGCTCTAGGCCTTCTGACACGCTCTCGCGTGGACGTCTTTGGTCTCAGGAGGAGCTGCCATTATCCTGATTTCCAATCCTTGCGCTTGCGTATGCACTAATGTTTCCGTGCTGCGTGGCTACGGGGGCCCGGCTCCGGGCAGGATGACCCAAATTGGACTGACGTGCAGCTGGAGAGGTGAGTGGTTGTGAGGGAGGTGGAATGGGGTTGAGTGCTGGAGAGAGAGACAGAGACTGGAAAAGGGCAAGAGAATGGAAGAGCTGGATAAAAATATCCGCTCTGGTGGTGAGGCAGTGGGGCCAGAGCTCAGGAGCAGTTAGTGCCAGGCGATAGCGGCTAACAAGAGATTGAGTCTGGACTCCATAACGAGCACGAGGGGTCGAGGGGTCACCGTCTGCCTGATGCCTGGCAAACACACACAGCCAGACACACTGACCTTAAGAGTCTGACACAGGGATACACAGAAAACACTCTCTCACACACGTACTGTGCCAAGGCCTGTGGATGCCAGTGTGGCTGTAATTGGATTGCACAGTTCTGTGTGTGTGCCAGAGAGACAGAGGGAGTCAAGCTAACATACACACACTCATTGATGAGGTCATGAAGTGGATGTGGTGTGTATGCCAGGACTTGGGAAAAGCCTGTTGTGTTTAGACAAGTGTTTTAGAGCGCAGTATAAAATGCTAATTCACAATCTCGTACAAATATTGACATATCCTGTTTATTATGTACCATAATATAGTATATATAATATATTGAAGTCGTATGGTCTTCTTGCTTTTTTGTCTCACTCGCCAATAGCAAGGGAATTTCTATTATCATTTGTCATCCTTGCCAGCAATGATACTGTATTCTATTAATTCAATTAATGATTCTTTTAGAGCTCCTTAGGAAGGAATATTTGGAAATAAAGACTCGCAGTTCTTTTTATACAATCCTTAGCAGTCTGTTGCCAAATGATGAGATTAATTCAGAAGTCACAAACAAAAAATACATTGTATGTATTTAAAAGACTTTATAATGAGGCACAAAAGTGGAAAAACTATTGGCCTATACTAAATAAAAATATTTATAATCATTCATTCATTGATTTAATTATTTTTATAAAATGATCCCTGATATCATTGAATCATTGATTTATGATTCACCCAAAAATTCTGTCATCAGTTAATCATTCCCGTGTCAGGGTTCCCATGAAAAAGTTTGATTTGAGTAATTTCCAGGTCTGGATAAGTATGGAAAAAAGAAAAGAATGTATGGAAAAATATTAGTTTCCATATACTTTTGTCAATATTTAGATTTCTAAAATATAACATTAAGAATTTCTAAAAAAAAAAAAAAAAAAAAAAAAAATGGATCATACATCTATCATATTTTCATGGCAAAAGTTATCCTTTAGTGACTACACGACACATTTTTATTATGCTTAACTGTTTGTCTTTACCTTAAGTGACTCTCTTTTGAACTTCACTAAAATAATATTTACTCAAATGCCACTCAATCCACCAACAGACAAAGGAGCAAATGATCTAAATCACACTGTACTTTGCTATTTGGTGATTGTGCAACATCAAACCACGATTACAGTATCAAACTGATGTGTCAGAGGTGAATATATGCAGCTTATTAAGTGTTTTAAGTTTCTCCTCATCATGTAAGTGTTATTACTTTGAGAAAACCAATGGAGAGGAAAAAAAAACAACACAAAAGTATTTACAGATGACTGCTCTATATACCAAATATAATGCTGAAAATAATGCTGTATGAACCATTTGTGTTAAATATGGTCTGAACAATCTACAGAGGTTTGGAAATTTGAGCCTGAAAAAGTATGGAATTTTGAAATGGAAAATGTACAGGAGCCCTGGATTAAAACTGTTCATCTTTGAAACACAAATCAAGATATATTTTTTTAATGAAACCTCCATTGAAAGTCCATTACACCAAAACTTCAAAATGTTCGTAAAAATATCCATATGAATCTAGTGGTTTAATCAAAGTCTTGATTATCTGAAAAAGCGATCATGATCATTCAGAATGATTAACAGATTTAATTTAGGCTTTTATTCACATATAAACATTGATTAAGGCGCATACATGGAGCACATCAAAGTATCTCTCAGGTTTCCTTCAAGTATTTTAATTTGTGTTTTGAAGATGAATGAAAGCCTTATGCCTAAATGACACGAGGATAATAATGACAGAATTTTCATTTTTTTAGGGTGAAATAACCCCCTCACGTCACAGTTTGCAGAATATCACAAAATAACTATTTTAGTCATGTAAAATTGTATATTTTCTCTTATAACAGCTATTTCCTTTAGCAGCCTCTTGTCTCCTCGTGTCACCCTGGCATTATGCCTTTTTTATCTAAAGTGGGAGGCTCCCCCTAGGGGAGGGGTTTTGTAACTGCTTCGACTGATTCACAAGTGTTTTTGATTCACTATACGACCTGCTCATTTGGAAATTGGCTTGCTCTGAACTGTTGATTTTAGTTGAGGCCCAGTAGTCCCCCTGAGTAGTAGTGCGGAAAATATTGATTTATTGAGTGTGTAGCATTTTATATGAAAACATTTTGAAAATCAGTTGGTCCAAATTATTCTTTTTTTTAAACTTGAACCTGAAACAAGAATCTGTTCTTGTTTTCCCAACCATTTGTAATTTAATACATGCATTTCATATTTTTGAACCAGCGGGTTTGTATTTCTCACACATTTCTTGTGATTTTATTTTCAGTAAGCTGATAAACAGCATGAAGTTCATTGTGGCAGAATATGATGCAAAGGATAAACAAAATGAAGAATATTGAGCATGTAGGGGAAGAAAGTGAAAAGGAGAGAAAGAGAATGTAAATTAGACATAAGATAGCGATAAAGAACTCTGCCACTGAATAATGCCCAAGACGTATTCTGAAAGCCATACTGACTGCCGTGATGCTGGAAGGCTGAATAAAACAGTTGCTTGGAGTTGCTACCGGCTCTGCCATCTCCACCCCTTAAGCTCCCATACACCATCATGTTGTATAGAAAAAAACATGGAGCCGACTCCAGGGCTGTTTCTTCTTGTGTGTTATTCATGAGCTGTATGTTTTTGTAGTTGTGTTTATTGATGTAGGCGCTTGAATTATGCTGCGGCATAATGCCGGAGTTAAAATGGAGAGTAAGGATGGGCTACTTTTGGAAAACTTTGGCTTGAGAAAGAAACGGACAGGAAGAGAGAGTGAGAAGAGAAGAACATAGAGACGCTCCATTTCCAGCCAATGAGCAGCATTAGAGCTGAACCATGTTTACACAGCCCTCCTTCTCGCTCCATCTCACTCTCTCTCTTTTTCCTCCATCTGCCCATCACATTTACTGCATTAGTTGGGAGTCTGTGTGCCACATTACTACATGATATTCATTAGCCTCCTTTCATCTGCTTCCAGTGCTGAAACTACTGTACTCATCTGCAGAGCCATCACTCAATCCCGCTGCCTCCTGGGCAAGTCTCCTCTCCGTAAACGTGTCATTAATTCATTTGGAGGCTCGCTGCACCTAGGGAGGGTTTACCTGTTCCTCCTCCGGGGCGTCCTATGAGCTGTGTTGGATTTTGTAGGAGTGAGGCCAAGCGTCACTAGCTTCAAATGACTCAAAGCTAAGCCGTGTGGCATCTTGGAGATCTGGGCTAAGCGAATATGCGAAATGAGCATTTTTCGACCGTCTGGGCTCGGGGGGCTTCTCGGGTGAATCCTTTGCTCAGCGACGGTCCATGCTGAATATTTAAACGCTGATTGTTTTTAAAAATGAAGTGACCTCAGCATATCCGCATATCCCGAGAGGTGCCGCCATCCCAAAGAGAAAGAGCGAGACAAAGAAAGTGGCATGCTATTTATAGTGGCTGTCACAACGTAGGCTGGGAGATGTCTGCTAATGTTGCATGTGACTGTAATTGCCGGAGACAGCGTTGTCGTAGTAACACACTGTGCCATGTCACCGCTGTGGCAACAAGCTGCTTCAGGTCAAGACTATTCGGCCCAGGAGCGGATCTGCATCTACAGTGCCGGGAAACATCAAAGTTACAACGGGAAAGCTGGAGAGGTGCAAGGAAAAACCCTTTGAGACACACAGAGAATTAATTAAGGGGAAGTAAATGCGCCCGATGCAGTGTCAGCCTGTATAGCAAGGACATACAGAAAGCCTCAGGAGACAGAGAGGAAAGACTGTCACTCTCTGGAACGTAAATACATGCTTAGATACAAGCCTGGTCATTCGGATCAGAGTGGGAAAAAGACAGCGAGCGCATGAGAGCAGGCTAGGAAGGAATTAAACAAGCGGCGGATGGTCAGATGAGGAATGAGGATGCCACAGAGGTGGCTGAGCGGCCGACAGGATGAGGCAGTGATGAAGTGATGGAGGAAAGAGGTTTGAGAAGGAGAATAATGGATGAGGACAATAGAAGTGCATTAGTGCAGGTGTGTGCCGAGACTGTTGAGAGGGAGAGAACCGCAGAGGGTCGAACAGCGCTGGTGAGGTGACAGCCTCCCCCACCTCTCTCCCTCATTATCAACCTCTCTGTCCATCTTTCTCTCGTTTTCCTCCTTTTCCCCCCTTTAACAACCCCTGTGCTAGCATCAGGGATGTGTGCCCATTCAGAATTGAATTGAGAATGCCTTTTAATTGCTGAATTTGAATCAAAGTAGCGAACAGGGATGCAAAAATACTTCAAAGTCCCTTTCGGAGAAAAGTCAGTTCACTCGGTGGCCATATTTGCAATGCCTCCGGGCAGCTATTTCAGGCGTGTAAGACCAACTCCTATCTACAGTACTTGAATGGGGAAATAACAAAATCTCAAAAACTTGTGCCAAACTCACATTTAAATAACATGTTTCAAATAAAAAATAAAACCTTGACACGAACTGTGCCATAAATGTAGCTTCTTATGCTCAAATAGCATAAAAAGCACATATTTCAAGTCAGTCCATTGGAATGGGAAAAAACGGATAGTCTCAAGACGTGAGTACATGTCTAAGACATCCGTTGGTGCATGTTTACACAGGAAAGCAATGGGAAACTCAGCCATTCCCATCATTTTTGCAACAAGATAGAGTGTGCATGCGCTCTGCTTTAATTACAATAGTCATTTAGGCGAGAGTGCTTAATCATTCAGTTAAAGCACTTGCCATTCGGTCCCAGCTTTCACAAACAAGTTGGGTGTCTCTCAATCTTCCCACAGCAGTTCACTTATTATTTCCTTTTCCTCATTCCACCATGTCTTTCGCAGTCTCTCTCTCTCTCCCTCTCTCTCTCCCCATGCGGGTAACTGTCGTTTATCCAGGATCTCATCCAGGGGGAATATAAACTACCTGTCAGCGAGCATCTTTCTGCCAAATTCATATCTGAAAGGAAAACAAAAGCGGGCTGAGGTCAGAGAGATCTTTTTTAAATTATTCATAAGCAGCTCTCCCTCGGCCACCATCTTCAGCTCCTGTCGCATGCTTTGTACCGCCTGCACTGCCAACAAGGGCATCTGTCATGCCTTTAAAATAAAGGCGAGACAATGAAGAGGGGAAACAACCAGATTTTTGAAACATTATTGATTTACAGTGACACTCTTTATGTTTTGCTTTTATTTGCCCTTTCTACCTGTCTGAAGAGGACCGCTGTTTTTTTTTTCTATTTTTTATTTTTATTTCCACCATTGGGAGTCATGAAGGGCCATGAATGTTTAATTTTTCAAGGTCTCTTTTGGCTCATATTTGTGCTTTTATTTTACGTAGTTAGCATAATTGATTCGCCCCATCATTTAGAGCAGAGGAGGAATTTTGGGTCAAGTGTTCACCTGCCTTCTGAATCTGTGATCATTGAGTATAAAAATACATTAAATTCTCTCTGTTTTCTTGCACTCTTCCCCCACCCCCCCCACTTCTCTCCTTTTCTCTCCTTGCTCTCACTCAGAAGCAGCTGGCCACATTTGGCCTGGTAGACGCATGGAACGAGACGTCAGCTGATTTTTCCACCGCATCAAGCATGGGACTGGGGAAGCTCCACTTGGGAGCCGTCCTGCACTGGGCGTCCCTTGAACTGACCCCCGAGTCTGGCAGCATCGATGGTATGCATGAGGATGAGGACGTGGAGAAGCCAAAAATCTTCTATGCGGATCATTCTTTCATTATACTAGTCAGGGACAACAGCAGTGGTGCTTTGCTCATGATAGGTGCTCTGGACCACACTGACGGCCCTGCAATTCACGACGAGCTGTAGAGCCACAATACTTCACCCTCTGGCACTGACAGTCAGCTGAAGAGCCAAAATGGCTGACCTACAGGTATTGACAATAAACTGA
Source organism: Zacco platypus (assembly GCA_038088235.1). Taxonomy (NCBI): domain Eukaryota; kingdom Metazoa; phylum Chordata; class Actinopteri; order Cypriniformes; family Xenocyprididae; genus Zacco; species Zacco platypus. The sequence goes on along the minus strand of CM076085.1, from coordinate 36,111,029 downwards.
CCCACTTATCCACTGCAAAGCCGCTGTCTTTCATCTGTTGCTCTTGTGTTTGCTGATGATGTTATGTTTTACCGATATGAAAGAGTTTAGGATAGGATGTAATTAAACTGATGGAATCTGTGCCCACAGAATTATCCCTCAAGTTTCGACAGAATTTGAATGTCTTCATGTCCTATGCATCCCTTCAACTTGTATTATTGTTTATTAAATATTAGGGTTTATTTGAAAAAGCTTTCAGCTCCCATCATGAGTGAAAGACAGATCTGTAAAAGAGGGTCGTACACCAGGTTAGAGATTGTTAATTGATCAAAATCTAGATTTTAACAGTGCATGCTAATTCCTGTATCTTTTTATAACCCTTGCCTTCATCTTGCATTTACTTATACTTAAAACACTGTTATATATATATTTTTTTTTAATCAGATCTCTAAATGAATTATACTTTCAGTTATACTTTAGTAATTGCCTAAAGGGATGGCTAAATTCTTGTAGCATTTAAAATTTAATTGTGTTTTTGTTTTGTTTTTAATTTTTGCATAAATTTGAAATTTCTTTTATTTATCATTTATTGGCTATAACTTTAAAACAATCATCTGCTTATCAGTATCGGCCAAAATGCTTACCTAGTTTGCAGTTTGGTATATGAAAATTAACTGTGCAACTGCACAAACTGAAAAAAGAGAGTAGAGGCTTTATTCAATCTATAAAAAACATAAAGTCAGACTTGATACTGAAACATCAAGTATAAAGAAAGTTTTGTCCTTAAATTTGAATTTAAGGATGCTGTATGTGTCCAGTGTGTGACTCCCTTTACACAAGATTCGTCTTTCACTTGATGTTTCCCTACCCAGCCCAACCTCACTGGTCCAAAATCCTGTTCAAATCAGTGTGAAGATTCTGTGTGGGTCTAATGATCTAGTAACGTTTAAAATACCCTGTGTGAAGTTCTTGTGGTCAGTTTGTGCACTAGTATACAGTATATGTGTTTCTATGTCTGCAAGCCATTCACAGCAGAGACACTGACTGACAGCAACACTCACAGTGATAGACATGCACTGCGATGAGATCGTCAGTGGGAAACTCTGAAGCCAGTGCGGTGGGTGTCAACTACACTCATATCGACACACTGACACAACTCATTCCCCACTGTTACTGTAAGGAAACCCACCATGGTGACAGCAGAGTGAACACATGCTGATGCTGAGAAACTGGAAAAGACACACCACAGACTCTTACACTGCAACGCAAAATGACTTCAACCGCTGTCAACATGTAAACTCTATATTTAACAGTGATGTGTTTTTAAGTTTAGATTTTATTTAGGGCTGGGCAATATGACCAAAAGCTTAATTCAATTCAAGATAACAATATACACTCAAAAAAATCGCTCTTTGGCTGAACATGTTTCAGTCATTGACAGTGACAGTAAAACCCAATACAATCAACCATGTACAACTAACTAAAATCAATGGTTTTCATTTCATAATCCTACAATGAATGCTTCTTGTTTTGTCCTGTGATTTACATAGCAAACTAAATATAACTTTTCTTTACATGTGTGATGTTCGGTGATGGCACTCCAGAAGTGATATTGGTTTCATCTAGAGCTCTACCATAGTGGGTTCTATAAAGCAATTTGAATTGTTGTTAGCAGGTCCTCAACCCAAGCACAAGCTCAACACTCACGATAATCCCCAAAACCATAACCCCAAACATAACACAAATTTTTAAATGCCAACATAGAACGTTGACAAGTCTATTTTCTCGTCTTGCTAAAAAATGCATAAAAGAACACTCTATTTCAACATTTACTTCAGCCCTGTGCAAAGCATGATGGGAAGTGAAGGTCCTGTTTGATTGGGTTGCATGATTGAAACATGTTATTTCAAAATGAAAACACCAAGTTAAGTCAAAGAGTAACAGTTTCAAGTCAATTTAACATGAAGCAATCACGTTTGAATCAGAAGCCTGATACACTGGTGTTAAATCAAAAATGCTTAAATAAAGTGAACAGCATAAAAATATGTTGTTTGAGTGTATATCACAATGTACAGTAGTTATTATAAGTATAAAAAAATCACACTTTATATTAGGTGGCCTATGTACTTACATTTAAATTATCATTTGGTACAATGCACTTTTTGTGTACATGTTATTAAATTGCACTTATATTTTGAAAAATACCATTACATATGTAATTAATTTCTGTAGTTACATTTATAATTACACTGTTGACCCATCCCTTACACTTTAATCCAGCCTTAAACCTTCCCAACCTGTCCCTATCTTTACCCTTATCCACTTAAATAGCAACAAAAGTGTTTTGGGTTACACTTTAATTTAAGGTGTCTTTGTTACACTGTAATTATACACTTAAGTACTGAGTAATATTAAGTAACTATATGTACTTTCTATAGGTTTAGGATTAGGGTTTGGTTTGGTTTAGGGTTAGCTGCATGTAATTATACATATAGTTATTACTATAGTAACTGCATGTAACAGTGACACTAAAATAAAGTGTTACCATGTTTTGCAATACAATTTGAACAGAATAGGTACATTGTACTTATTTTTTATGCAAGTTAATAGTTAACCTAATATAAAGACGGACCAAAAAGTATGATAAATTTACATAATATTGTAATATAAAAGACAGCAAAATCTCTAACTAGAGACACTTTCTATAGTCACCACGAGGCTCTGACACCAGACGGCCGCTGTTCTCTTAATTTCTCCCACTGTAGCTGACTCATCTTCCTCGACAAACTTACCCGAGCAGATCAGGGACTCCAGAAGAGCACGGGGCTAAGCTGGCAGCGCTGCCCCCGCCCCGGGATCACTCTCTCGTGGAGCCAGATCACTCACCCGGGCTGTTATTGATGGGGTAGGCTTAATGCTAATGGCGCTAATGACTCGAGACTGCCGTCAACAACGCAGACAGATGATAAACCTTTTAATCTTTTAATGCCTGCCCCAATCAATGGAGGCCACGGCCGTGCCACTTCATGCCAGTTAAACGGTGACAAATCATGCCATAAATTAAGAATTTACATGTTGATTTTATACCCCAAGACCTAGTATTTGTTGACTTTTCTTTGCTACTGCTGCGGTTTGAGGGGAAAGCTGTGCATGACTGTATTGTTCAGTAGAAGTGCTTGTAATATGGCTTCGGGTTATAGTGCTGCATTCAATATACTGAGTGCACCCAAAAAATAAATAATAAATAAATAACCAAAACAAGTCAAAATGTAATAGCTTAAGCCAATAAAGCTGTTTGCAATGTGGGTTTACAAGGCTATAAGGCTTTTAATGTTTCAATGAGCGTATTAATCAGCTTCCATTTTACGCTGCGCTTTATTCATTTAAATTCTCCAGAGTGGAAACCTCTCAAAGAAACATAAAACGAAACAGAATAACTATGTTATAAAAATGGCCAAAGTACTGTATCCTTAGCCAACCCCTGTCCAATAATTACATGAGCGACTGGGCCAGAGATATTAAAAGAAGCTGTGATATTGGAACCGTCAGGCCTTTTAAGCATGTACGGTAATTAAGGGCCATTGGAAAAAGTGGGATGTTCGGTGGCACGATGGATTTTTCATCCTCTCAGCGACGGTCTTTCAGCCAATACCGCACATAAATACAAACTGTTAAGTTTCGTCCCTCCACAAATGAATTATTAAGAAATAAAAGAATCCCTGCCATTAATCTTGAAAAAAGAGTGTCCCTACACGGCCATGTTTTATTAAAAGCTTTGAGGGCAGTTTTATTTGATTACCTCAGAATGCTTTCGTACCCGCGCTGGAAACACATTTTTAGAGAGCTATTATTTTTACAGAGCGACTGTGTTTGCGGGTAAAAGGGGGTTATGGAAGGGCATAGATGGATTCTTTTAGATGGAAAAAAGTGTAAATGTATAGTACATTTGTCCACATAAGGAACATCAGATGTTTGTCCCTGTGGTTGGTGATGAACGCGTAATGTCAAAACGTGCGCGCCGCGGCCTGCTGCTGCTTCCGCGTGCCCTGTGAACACTGAACACAGTATGTGACGATGTTAAAAATGGATTACGTAATTATCCATCCTGAAAACCACCAGAAGAATGTCATTATTCATTTGCAACTTCTAAAACTTTTAGAGGGACCCAGATGTTGTGTTCTGGCGATGACATAAGGCTCCCATAACCTCTTGACTTTATAAACGTGTGAGTGAAACAGAGTACCGTGAGCACATCCGTGCTTTTCGATGTACGGTCTTCATATATCATATGCGTAGTGAACATAAAGCATGCTGTGGTGCTGTCAGGGACTCGAGGCCCGAAGCTGTGCAACGAGAGCGCATTATTTTTGCCCAAGCTCTCATTAGCTTCGCTGATTCATGCTCACGTTCCTTTCAAGTCAAATTCATTATATGGTGTTTCTCCCTGCTGAGACCTACTCATCATACACAGAATGCTAGCAAAGAAAAGCTCTTTGACCAACAAAAGTTTATGATTCTTACACGTTTTGTTTATCATGATAACCTTCACAAATGTATGGCAAGCCGTTATAGCTTGAAATGTTCTCAGCGTTACTCGTCATAATTGACCTTTCGCAAAGACCCGCCCCCTTTAGTATGGGGTTGGATTTCTGCCAATATTAGGCACGTGCAAGATCATATTCTGCGGGTGCAAGATCATATTTTGCGCTTGCAAGATCATATTTTGAGCGTGCAAAAGGGCATTTCGCGCGCACGTGAACTGAGTTGAGGAGAAATCTTTGTCTCGCAAATAAGAAAGTATTTTGAGCGAACGAAAATCATTTTTTTCATTTAAAAGATTTATTTGGATGTGCGCGGACGTTCTCTTTCGCATGTGCAAGGTTTCAGTTGCTCGCTCTCCTGATACCCGCCCTGCGCTTGCTAAGCGCCAACCGTTCGCCTGCTCAACACAAACTAGCGTTTCAATGTGCCAAAATTCCAGCCAATCAGAGATAAGGCTGCTAAATTCTGATTAGCTGGCTTGACAACCAATCACAAGACTCCCTGCATTACAGACAGCGCAAGATGAAAAATACATGGTTCAAGAAGCGTTTGTTCAATGGCTTGAACACTATCAAAGTTCCTTTGATATGATGTGGGTGATGAGGTGCAGCAGGTGCGGTGATCAGTGAATGGGTACGGGGCTTATGGGAAATGTAGTCCTGTGTGAATGAATGAGAGTGAGAATGTGTGAGAAGAGTCCAGAGTGGAGTGCCCTCTAGTGGATTTCACGGGCACTCCAGCTGACAGGCATAATAATTGAAGTTTAGTATCGAGTGCCTTTGGCGAGACGTTTGGGTAGCTGTTACGTTAAAAATCTTTTATACTTTTTAATTATAATAATGATAATTAATTAATTGTCATTATCGTTGTATTACAATTAAATCACTTATTACTACTATTATTAGTATTAATATTATTAAAATCTGTCCATCTTCATATCTGAAAACATGTAACATTAGAGACTCCAGCTCAGTCACTTTTAATTTATACTAATTTCATAACTTGCAGTTTAGTAAGGCCATTATGTAATAATACATAATATGTTGTATAATAACATAATATGTTATGTTGATTAAAAATAAGCCACTTATTTGTGGTCGTCGAGTGGTAGACATTTGAACTTTAAAATGAAGAGTGTCAAAGACTTTCTATACAGTCTTAAAGGAACTTTGATAGTGTTCAAGCCATTGAACAAACATTTCTTGAACCATGTATTTTTCCTCTAGTGCTGGCTGTAATGCAGGGAGTCTTGTGATTGGTTGTCAAGCCAAGATTTCTCCTCAAATTAGTTCACGCATGCACGGCAAATGCCCTTTTGCTCGCTCAAAATATGATCTTGCACGCAGAATATCGGCAGGAATCCCTATACTTTAGTTACTGTTGCTTTGTCCGACAAGCCATGCGCTCTCACGCCACACATCATGTTCTCACGCAGTGAAAAATACATTGTGGAGCAAAGAGGACACTGACAATGCGTCGACAGACATATGAAACAGTTTCATATTTAAAATATTGTAATTTTGTAAATAAGTTTAAACAATAAACACCGTATAGTGTCTCTTTAATGTGTCATGACAGATCGCTGTAGCTCCTTCAAGCGGCTCATGAACCAACCATCTCTTAGTTCGTTTATAGCATAAAATAAACATGAATGGACATCAGAAGGAATGTTGTTTCAAGCGCAGAAAGACGTGAGTACACACAATTTTTCAAGTTCAAGTTCACCAACATTAATCTACTAACTCCCCTGACTGCTTTGTCAGACAAAATGGTGGATTCGGGGTTATGATTGGTCAGATCGCCTGTCAATCAAACTGTTTGCGAAGGGTCAACTGGAATTCTTGCTAGTAAAAATTCAATTGTAGAGCTCTGTAATTAAAAATGAATGGAAATCAATGGAGACATATGACTAGTAAAAATTCATTTGTAGAGTTCTCTAATTACAAGTGTTACTGGTAAGAATTGAATGAGAGAGCTCTGTAATTGTAATTCTTACTAAAAATTGATTTACAGAGCACACTAATCATAATTGCTCTGTAATTTAGTTCTTACTAGAAAAAAATGTAATTAAGGTGCGTAAGGCTGGGAACATTTTAAGGTAAAACAGCTTTAAAGTCATATTAAATAAATAAATAAATAAAGTTAATAATACCTCCTTTAGCTCCCATTTATTATTTCAGGCCTATTTTTCCTTTTCACCTTTCAAGAGGTTTTTTTTTTTTTTTCAAAGGGTGCATTAGCTCATAATTTAATATACTAGAAGACAATCCTGTGAGCAATGCAAAGTTGTTTGCAGTCGCATTACAGGGGGCATTTTAGGTCCCGGTAGGGAAATTTAGTTTTACTTGCACTCAGATTCTCAGAGGAGCTCTGTCAAGCCACATATCTCAGTAGAGTAAGGTGAGAGAGAGAAATGTAGTGTATGATGTCTTTGTGTGTGTCTGACACATCAAAACGTGAAATGCATTATGGGTGGAGGTGGACTGAGTGTGAGGGATGTTATCAGAGACTGAAAGTGCACCCTCTTCATCCAACGGGTTTAGAGGGTTTAATGTTTAATCTCACATTTTTAAATAAAAGATTATAGACCTTAGCCATGAACCTCAACTGCCGTTGCTGCCTTTTGTCAAAGTTCTGCTCCACACCATTTTGATGCAAAAAAAAATATAAAATAAAAAAAAATAATAAAAGGGAATGGAAATGGCACCAGGGGATTTGTGTGCCATCTGAGTTGTTGTACTTATACAGAGAGTGAATGGAGGTTCACAGATCCCAGGGGGCTTGTACAAATCCTACAGTTTGTCCATTTGCACTCAGAGCCATTTTAAGAGTGGTAAGAGAAGTGATAAAAATGACAAATATTTCGGGTTTTAAAAGAGTGCTTGAACTTTGATAAATCCACCAAGGCTGTTGTGGGGTTTATTCATATCACTGCATTCAACCATTGATGACGCCTCTGGATGTTTTCCAGTTCTTTCTGCAAAGGAGTTCAGTCCATACTGCTGAGTTTTATTAAATAGACCTTAAAAAGGCCCTTTTACCTTTTCCTAACTAAACAGTATCTACAATGAGCATGTCTTTTCTCATCCATATTCTATGTTTCAGTGGTTTAAATGCATCCTTGAGCTGTTCTGCATTCAATAAGGCAATAGTTTGTTGTCGGTGCTCGAGAAAGAAGGTAATCATTTCTCTCTTGAGACAAGGCCGTGTGTGCCATTGGAGAATTATGAGCAAACATAATATATAAACATAATGCAATTCCAGTAGGTTTTTATTTAACACACATCCGCTGAAGTTCGTCATTGCTGTCACTCAAAAGATGAACGCACATTCTTCTCTCTGACCCACCGTATTTCTTATTCACAAAATTACAAACATTACAGTTTTTATTTATTTATTTACAGTTGGTGTTTTGTGCCTTCGTTTAAACTTAAAGCTTCAGCGACATGGGACACACGTAATATCCGCTCAGAGAAAGCCAGTGTCGTGCGCCGTTTCCATGGATACGCGTCAACAGACTCCCCAAGCGCAGGGCAGACTGAATGGCGTTTACCGCTTGAAACTGTTTGGAAACTTTGACTTTACGTGCTTTTAGTGATTTATATAGATAGTTGGATTTCAGATGTAAGAGTAAGAGGTAAGAGTGATATTTTGCTTGCTTATTCGAAACGTACCTGAGACTGGCGAAATTAGCCGGTTATTTTCAAAACAAACGGTTGCTATAACGTTATCTATCTTCAGCACAAGCATGGCTTATTATACTTTACGTACTTGCGTTCATTTTTGGTGACTTATTTTTAATGTTACAGGACAACTAGTTAGTGCTATACACAACACAAGACGATTTAACAGCTAATTTGATTGACAGCTCATTTGAGATAACCGACATCAGTCCTTATATGGTCAAAGCAGAGTGATAGAGCCCTCACTTTTACATTACATTTAGATCTTTAAAACCTTATGATTGTGTTCCAGAGAGCTAGATTCCCGAAGTCCTTTATAATCAGCCTGTTGCCTCCCACAAACTTGGCTTTGTCAAATCTGATGCAGTGTCTCACAGACCTATTTTAACTGATTAAACTCACCTGCTGCCTTCCCAGTTTCATCTGATCTGACAGGATCTGCAGCTTTAAATGTTTTCCATTACTCACAACCTCCCTGTCTTACCTTTCTCTTTTCATCCTTTTTGTATTGCCTCCCAAACTGTCTGCTTTATTACATACAGCACTCAACAAAACTGACAAGTTGGGAACTGAATCAAAGCTTCAATAAAGAAGGAAGGTCTGCTGGTGTTGACAACTAAATGTGGAAATGGAGGGAGAGACATCAGCTTGGAAAAGATAAATAGTTTATGAGCTAGATATTTTTTGCTCTCGCTTCCTGACTGAGGCAGATCCAGTGAGGCAAATTTATCCATATCGTCTGTCTAAGAAGAGACTATGAGAGAACGCAATACTGTGGTGCTTGGAAAGTCGTATCACGTCTGTGCTAAAAGGTTCTTCTCTGTCTCTGATGTTCAGAATACTTGCTTTCTTCTGCCTCTGTTCTTGCTTTTATTTACTTTGACCAAGGATGGCATGGGGGAAATCACTGAGCTCTAGACAGCTGATGAGGCATCATTAGGATGTTGAGCACATTTTGTAATTGAACCTTCCCTGCTGTGACGTCTATAGTGCATATTTAATTGTGGGTGTGTGTACACGCATATAATATACATACTGTTTATACAGTGTTGGGAAGGTTACTTCAGAAATGTAATAGGTTACAATTTACAAGTTACCCTATTTAAAATGTAATACGTTGTGTAACTATTTCAATTAATTTATGAAAGTAGTGCAACTGATTACATTTGATTACTTTTCTAAATTTCTAATGAATGTTTTCAACTGTTACACATTTTCAAACATTCAAACCAGACGAGGTTAACCGTACAGCATAACTGTCTCAAAATCCTTCATCACTTGAATTAAGATTATAACAATTTAATTTGAAAGCACAGCCACCACTAAATGAGACTTTAGTACCTCCTTTTACTTTGAGATCGTTTTGATTATAAATACAGATTTAAAATCATAAAAAGAAATAGTTTAATAGCTATGATACTATTTGCGAAAACAAATTTTTGCATAGCAATGACAGGAAACACTGATATCTAGTGGGGGGGCTATTAAACCCAAATAGGAAATAAAACAGTTATTGAATAAGCATGTGTCCATTTTTGTGTCCTAAACTCCTGAAACGTCGGTGTCTTATATTTTAGAGCAGGCAATGCAATTTTGGAAAGAAATCACTGAAACAAATTAATACTCTTCAACATATCCTAGCTTTTTACAGAAAATATTCAGATTTAGGCCCGTTTGTAATCGAAAATTTAATTGCACTTTTTTTTTCTCAGGATTACAGTTAGATTTATTTTTGTAATTAAATTACGTAACTTAGTTACATGTAACTAGTTACTCCCCAACACTGTGTAAATAGCATAAGGTATTGGTAAGATTTTGTAATTTGATAATAAGCATATTAAAAAGACTTCTGAAGGATCATGACACTGAAGACTTTCATAATGATGCTGAAATTTCAGCTTTGCATCAGGAATAAGTTCATATAGAATTTTTTTATTATTATTTGTAATAATATTACAAAATATTACTGTTTTTACTTTATTTTTTATCAAATAAATGCAGCCTTGTTGAGCATTAGAGATTCTATCAAAAACATTATAAAATCGTACCAACCCCAAGCTTTTGAACGGTAGTCTATGTGAGTGTGTGTGTGTGTGTGTCACATGTCTGTGCGTTTCTTGTGTCACGTGTTCCTTTGTTTGATTTTCCCTCCGCTCCTTAGTTCCTATGGTTACTATTATTAGTTCATTGTCGTCAGCTGTGTTTCATTAATTAGTCTCATTATCTCCTTGTGTTCCTTGTATATAAGCCCTCTGTGTCTTTCTAGTCCTTGTCGGTTTGTGTTCGCGTGTAGACGGTTGTGTGTTCGTGTTTCCCCTGGTGTCCCTGAGTTATATTAAAAGTCTGCATTTCCATATGCTGCTTGGTGTTGGATGTTTGTATCAAGACGTGTTTTGTGTTCTACTGACTTGGATTATAATTAAAAAGACATTGTTTCCATTTCGCCTTCGTCTTTGTGCTTTCCCGCTAACACGTTAAGTAACAGTGTGTACAGTATATATATAATTTTAAAATAGTTCCTGTCCTTAACAAGCTGCGTTATTTGAGGTATAATTCACATTCATATCACAAATAGTAATCCAAAGTAGCCATATTCAAACAGCCAAAGTTTAATACTTAAAGTTATGGACTTGATCAAATTGTGATGTGCAAACACCACTGAAATGACTATATCTTTGCCTTACTGAAAGGTAAGCGAGCACACAGCGGTATCGGTCTCTCATGATGGCTGACCCAGGGACCTCCGAGCCTGCACGTTCATCTTCCAGTATGTCCAAACAGTCTGATTCAAGGAAAGGTCACTCCAAGAGCAAACGCATATCCTCCACACCGGCCCCCAGCGACTTCCCTCTAGAAGTGCCAGAGGTTGCAGGTATGAAATAGAAGCAAGCCTTTGTACAAGCAGCTCTCTGATCTGTCTGTTATTTACACTATGCTGAAAAATGCATTGAGTTCAGTTTAATGTCATTATGACTTTGAAATGGTGCCAAAAATGTCAGCATAACGGTATGGTGATGCAAAAAACTGACAGAAACTCACTGCTCACTCTAATGCACTCCTACTCTTTTTAGTTATTTTATAAATTGGACACTGTTGTGAGCACACACACAATCGGCAGTTAATGCAACTCCATTTTTACATACACACTGATACAAAATATTTCTACTTTTATTTTTTGTAAAGCCAAAAAGTAGTGCAAGGGAGTTTCGGTAGGAAAGGAGCTGCAAATTGATTAGTTCTACCGCAACCTAATTGTAGGACCGCTGCATCACACAAGAGCGGTACGATTAATCGTTAAATGATCGCAATCTCAATTCAAACACCCATGTGGTCTTATTCCTAATTGCCAACGATTCGGCTATGTCTTATAAATCTAGTAAGATCACAGCAAACATTCAAATCTGTGTTGGTGCAGAGATCAGTTGTCACGCATAGATAGGTATGAACAGTCTTTTCAATCACACAGTATCTTTATTTCTGTGTTACAATAATAATTATTACAGAAGTACTGGGATAAAAGGTTATAATTTGTATATAAATACTGATCCCTACAGTAATTATCAAAATTGACACTTCAAATAAAGATTGTATCAATTACGTCATTACACCAGTAGGTGGCGACTGTGACTGTTAAAAATGTGTCATTAGGTGTGTTCGACTTGAAGCGGTGCTGTGCAGACAGATCGGTGTATGACACGTAAGTACCGCGAGAGCGCTTCAAAAGCTTATGGAGCCGTCAGCTCCCTAATTGACCCTTCGCAAAACCCGCCTCCTGTTGCTATGTCCCACAACCCATGCTCTCTCACACCACACATCATGTTCTCATGCAGTGAAAAATACATCGCGGCGCAAACAGGACACTGACAACGTATGAAACAGTTTCATATTTAAAATATTGTAATTTTTTAAAGCAGTTTAAACTCTAAATACCGTATAGTGGCTCCTTAATGTGTCGAGACAGATCCTTCAAACGTCTCGTGAACCGATCATCTCTTCATACTAGTTCATTTATAGCATCAGATAAACACGAATAGATATCAGAAGGAATGTTGTTTCAACCGCGAAAAGACGCGAGTACACACAATATTTCAAGTTAAACAGCGTTAATCTACTGTAGGCTACTTCCTGACTGCTTTGTCGGATAAGATGGCGGATTCGGCGTTATCATTGGTTAGATCGCTTGTCAATCAAACTGTTTGCGAAGGGTCAATTGCTGCGCAGCACCGCTCCAAGTCAAACGCATACTGAATCATTCATTCAAGAGATTTGTTCAAAAACACTGATTCATTCAGTAATGAAGTATTTATGAGTGAGTCATTGAATCATTCGTTCAATCAAAGCACTTTTTAAAAATATTAATTCAAAATAATTTACATTTTGACCGAGACGCTGAACCTCTAGTAAAGAAATTTTATTTTTTTAGCTGTCTATTCAGAATTTTGTGAATAAGTGCGATCTCTATTTTAAACAAAAGGTGTGATTCTCATTTTATCCAGATTCATGCAGCTCTTATTCACATTTTAGCATTCTGGCACTTTGCTCTTGATATGTTTTACTTATCTTTCACTTTTTTGGTCAGTTGTGTTTTTGGGCATCACATAAAATAAAGTTATTGCAAAAGAACCATAATTTTATTATTCTGCTCTTTCCACAAAACGGTAAAGGTCATCTAGACCTGTTGTGCAAAATGTTTTCTGATCTGAAATGAGACAGTTGTTTGAATTTTTTAGTAAATAATTTAATAAATTAATTAATTGAATAATGTAATAAATAATTGAATTCAATTATTTAATAAATAATTCAATTAAATAATTTAATAAATAATTTAATTGAATTATTTAATAAATAATTAACATTATTTTTCTGTATGTTTTTTTTCCCCCAGTTGAGAAAGAGAAGACTGTCTCAGAGGTGGATGTTTCTGCAGAAGTAGAAGATTCCTACACGAAACGGCTGGTAATTCACTCATACATGCTAAATTACAAGCCTTTAGGCACAGACACTGATAAATCACCTCACAATGATTGGGATTCTTATCTGATTATAATCTGCAATTTATAATTTTTCCCTCGCTTGAATCTCACGCCTGCGGTCTTGGTTTACTAATCAGTGCTTTCATATCTACGTTATTGAGTTCTTCTAATGATGTGAGTGAATATTTCATCCACTCTCCACATGCTCCGTGGGCTTAAAGGTCTTGTTTGGGCCGTGTTCACGTATTAGACCTCATCATCGATCACACAAATCCAGAGGATGGCAGCAAGCTAGTTCGAGAAACATTGATAAATTCTACCCAATGGTCTTCAAAATAGAGGAAGAAGAAAAGCATATTGCTGAACTGTAATTTCCGTTACAGGCTCATGCATAAGCATGACGAGGTCTTTGGCTTAAACGAGATAGATAACCCCTGGTCAAAAATGATGGCTGATGCAAATAGCATGGGAGGAAGAGATGACTGAGAAAGTGAGGGGCGAGTGGGCAGAGCCAGCCAGCCAACTTACAGCATCTCTGTCCTTTCATCAATGAGGTTAATAGAATTAATTACAGCCCTCTGGCTGGAAAAAGGCAATGGCATTTACATGCAGTGGCTCAGTGTGTCCGCCCCTGCTGGGAGACCCTGTAGAAAAAGCAGCTGGTGAGCTGGTTGTAATGACATTTGTTATAGTAATGCACATTCACTGACATTAGCCCTTTAGACAAATATCAACATGTTTATGGTAGTTATGTGATGCTTTTAGCATAGAAGTGCGCCTGATTATTAGTGTTTTGCGTCGTGTCTCGCAACTTCTAAGAAGACGACGGGAGTGTTTCAGACAGTTTGACATGTAAAATATTCTCACAACCTGTAATTTAATCTTAAACCATATCATGTTTCATCTAGTTTGGTCACGAGTGCAAATGTGATATTTGTTTTAAACAACAGTTCAATAAAAAAGAAGTTAATATTGCTACATTTTAGACACAAAATTGTCTGTTTTTTCTCAATTTTGCCAACAAAAATATTATCTAAATCCAGAGAAGTACTGTTGTGTATCTCCAAGTAACACAGCAGTGTTTCATTTCTGAATGAATCTGCCTTTTGAGTGAATCAATCTAAGTTCTACCTGTCAGTCCAAATATGATTATTTCTGAATCAGATTGGAATCTGATCTAAAATTGTTGATGTCCACATTGTGTATCAGAGCTGTGTTTATATTCATTTTGTGTGTCCTTGCTGCTCTTTTGTTTTTCTGAATATCTGCATTGGTTTATATGGCAGTGATGTTGCGTTAGTAGGCATACGTCAAAAACAAGCAACAATCCCAACATGGAAGGGGTTGAACAAGTACTACTGTGTCTTATGAGGCAAAAACATAGGAGGCTGGTATGCATGGCTTTATTCTGTGCTGTCATCTCCACCGGTTTAAAAACATGCCATCATTATATTGTCATTTTCTGCTCAATTTTTCAACAAAGTAATTTGCGCTAATTACTTGAAAAATGAACTCCGATGTTTTGTTGTAAATTTAAAGGAATGCATTACTTTACTCGTTACTTAAAAAAAGTAATCTGATTTCGTAACTCGCATTACTTGTAATGCTTTACTCCCAACAGCGGTGACAAAATGTTTCTATTTCAAATAAATCCTGTTCTTTTGAACTATTTTACAAATAATCCTGAAAAAATTATGATAATTGATTATAAGAAGAAATGTTTCTTTAACACCAAATCAGCAAATGCTTTCTTAAGGATCATGTGACATTGTAATAATATTTCAACAAGATTACTGTTTTTATTATATTTTTGATCAAATAAATGCAGCCTTAGTGAGCATAAGAGACATCTTTCAAAAACATTAAAAAAATCTTACTGACCCCAAACTTTTGAATGGTTGTGTATTGTGTAAATTTTTACAAAATGTTTCCTTAGAATAAAAAGATTTTTAATTAAAAACATTTGGAAATTCACTAATCTCTTTTTTCCACCAGAGAGAAAAATTTAAACAGCGTTTAGCATTGAGTGGTATGTCAAAGGAGTCATGGACAGAGGAAAGTGAGCGAGCCTTGGATAAATTCATCTCAGACACTTCTGTCAAGCTTCTCGTTGTCTACCGTGACCCTTTCACCGGCCTACGCGTGGACCACACCATGCCAGCTCAGGTATGCTGCAGCTCTATTTCAAGAAATGACATTTAATGTTCCAATTGGAGCCTTTTGTGTCACAATCTCATAAAAACTCTGAAGATTATTCAGGGTTTGAGCGTGCTTGTTTTTTCTAATGATATTTTGAGTTTCAATTTAATGAAGGAACATGCAGAGCTTTCATAATAAATGTATTCTTCATCCGTTGTGTTCATTTCCAATGCATCTGGTGACTTGCCAGCATACCAAAGATCTCATTGTTTAACAGTCTGTGATGACCTCTGGTGATCCATTAGTGCCCTACAACATGAATTACCAACATTTTCTCTTTCCCACTTATCCATCTTACATCGCTCTCTCTTTCTCTCTCTCTCTCTCTCTCTCTCTCACTCTCCCCAGGTGGTGGAGCATTTGTCCTACTTCATCCGGAAGGAGAACAGTATAATCACAGAGGAGAGTTTCAGCAGCTCGGTGCAGTTTGGTTCTGTAAGGGGCGGGGCCATAGAGGGTCTCCTCAGGCTGATGAATGGCATTCACTCCCCTCAGGTCACCTTTAGTACGGCCTGGGCAGAGGCCGCTAAGAACAACTATTCTGTAGAAATGCACCGCTTCATTACTAAACTTACAGGTAATTACAGATAGTCACAGTGCCATCTAATGTGGGCCCTCCTCAGACGGTAGCATACCAGTAACCTTCCGGATACACTCACATGTTATTTGTCATTACTTTTGCACAGCATTAATGGGTTAGTTTACCCAAAAATGTCTGCCATTAATTACCCACCCTCATGTCGTCCCAAACCCGCAAGACCATTTTTGATGAAATCCGAGAGTTTTTTTTTTTTTATCACCCATAGAAAGCAATGAAATGACCACATTCAAGGTCCAGAAAAGTAGTAAAGACATCATTAAAATAGTCAACATGACTACAGTGATTCAATCTTAATGTTATGAAGCAAAACAAAAATAACGATTTTATTCAACAATTTCGTCTCTATCCTGTCATTCTCCTACACGGTTTATGTTGAAGCCACATTGCAGAGCTCTGGTGTTCTATGTCAGAACTCTGACTCAGTATTGGCCGGCTCCTGCATCAGCATCACATGCATGTGTCATGGTGCTCACGTGAACAGCGTTGGCCAATACTGAGCCAACGTTCTGACGTAGAACCTGGAAGCTCTGCAATGTGTCTTCAACGTAAACTGCATTAAATAAAATTGTTAAATAAAATGTTATTTTTGATTTGCTTCATAACATTAAGGTTAAACCAACTGTAGTCACATTGACTGTTTTATTGATGTATTTACTACTTTTCTGGACCTTGAATGTGGTAATTTCATTGCTTTCTACAGGAGGTAAAAAAAAAAATCTCTCGGATTTCATCAAAAATATCTTAATTTGTGACCTGAAGATGAACAAAGTTTTTACAGGTTTCGAACGACATGAAGGTGAGTAATTAATGACAGAAATTTCATTTTTGGGTGAGCTAACCCTTTATGTAATTGTTTTGCAATACATAAATAACGCTTGATTGACATCTCAAACGCTTTCAAAAATCGTTTTAAAACATATTTTGCGCAGAACTTCGTCTTCATTGAAAACCTGTTGCAGAGGACTGCTTCATTATTTTCACACAGGCTCACTGAAGTTCATTGACTTTTCTTTTGCTACCATTTTCTGTTCACATTTAGGTTATTGATCCTTCCTCTCATCCATATTGCAGTTGGCGGCTTGCTTCATATATGTTTCTTTCACATTAGGTTGAGCCTAAGTACTACTGACCTGAGATCAGATTCTTGTTTTGTATTTTGATTTGCTCTCCATCAGCTTAACAGGCATAGCTGATTTGGAATCAGTGCTTTTGTGGGTTTTTGCACTATGACTGAGCTCCTTCCACTGTCAGCCATTCAGAGGTAATCACCTGGCACAGTGGAGCACTGTGATGGTTCAATTATTATGCTCATCAGTCCAATCAGCACACCCACATCACCCAGAGCAGCACGGCTCTGACTAAACAGAAATAACACAGCGACCAATCACAGGCTTTTCTTATATGGAGAAAGGCACTGCCACAGCGCTCCCGAATAATCAGAAAGATGTTCAGCAATTTTAACCATTCGCCTTTTGGTTCTCTTCCTTTAGTAGATCTTATTCAAGGCGTTAGGCCTGGAGGCCAAGAAATACATTTCAAAGCCAATGGAGATGTATGTGCAGATGATTCAAATACCACACCGCAAAGTTGCCTTGGATTCATTTTAATTAGCTAACAAATAACAGTGAGGTCACAAAGTGCTCTTCAGTGATGTATTCAGCTGGTTAAGTAGTATATTTTAGAGAGAATTCAGGTTTGAAATGAAAGGAGTGCGTAAAAGCCACAGGTATATTGATGTTAGCCATGCCTTTTCCAAAAATAACGGCACAAGCTTGGATCATTCTTACTCTGTGAGGTAAAGCTTTGCCAATTCATCTTTGTCATTTAGTCATTTACCAAAGCTGAAGAATTTGGGCTGAAATTTGTACTGAATAAATATAGACACTGTACACCCACTCTTACACTAACAATAAGATGTCATACACTGTAGGATTAGACACATAAACTCTCACACACACACACACACACAGAGTTTTAACTTCTCAGCCAGCTGACTCATTCACTTGCTGCCTTTTTTTTTTTGATGTCTCATTATTTTCCCTCTGGTGTATACCGTTTGCTTGTCTTTGTTCTCCTTGTAAAGGCCAATCGAATGCTGTCATTGTGTTCCTACACTCTCTTTATTTCTATGTCTCATTTCTGCCGTCACAGAATGAAGCAGCTAGTCTAACTTGTACACACTGGCCTTGTTCCTTTTATTCTTTTCATCTCTCAATACGCTTTGCACTTTTTGTATCTAACTCTCTTTCGTCTGTCTCCCTCCATCAGACTTTTGCTTCTTCCAACAATTTCATGTGATAGACCTCTATTATCTTTTTATCTGCTGTTTAAAGTGATTGCAGAGAGGACCGTTTTGATGTCCGGCATGGAAGGAGCAGCAGATACTGTACAAAGCCACAAAGAAAACGAACAGCAGTTGTAAAAAGCGTTTGTGACTGCTGACACGTGCCACACAGGCATAAAAGCTTAGCAGTAAACTTTTATCGTGTTTCCGTTTTATGCTCTTGTGTTGATTCATTTCATCAGCATGCAAAGCACCGTAATGTGGGCCGGATTTGCTGTCTTCAGCAGTAAGAAATGAGGAATGAAATGTACTGTATGTGCTGTTGCTAGTATGGGTGACTTTCACTGCTCAGATTACTGATGTCCAACTCTTGTTCTTCTTCACAGACAGCAGATTTAAACAGTTAGGCAGCACAGTGCTCTATGTCCCTCTGGAGGCTCTGCAGCACCGCCCAGAGGAGGCCATCACGAACAAGAGTCTGGTGCGAAGGCTGGAGAGTAAGATTGCAGCCGTGTGTGTATGCATGGGTGCTTGTGTGTGTAAATGGGGGTGTGAGGGCTTGAATAATTTCTGATGGAATGGACTGTGAGGCACGAACAGTGTGAATAGTACATAAGACGCTGTATGCAGGAAATTACATCTACCATGACAGTCCGTGGCTAGAGCCTGTGAGTGTGATTTACACAGTAACCACAGCTGAAGGGCAAAAATAAAGGGCTAATTCAATTCAACATCGCCATGCTGCTCTAAGAGAGTTAAAGGAGTCTTTATTAAATTTGGCGGCCCTGAAGGGGTCCAGGGTTAAAAGGACATTCTGGGGGCATTCGGAGGTGTTGGAGAAAAAGGTATTTTTGAAGCTAACTTTGAAAGAAATTGCTAGACGCAGTATGACGGATACCCCACTCATGGTCTTTTACAGCAGGCAACAGAGCAGAGACTGTTTGCCCTCTAAGCACTTTTATTTTAAATTTCTCCACTGTGTTAAAGTCAACATGAAGTCAGATGCGACTCTTTCTTAAATTCCCCCTGTAGTCAATAATTTTATTCCTTAAAACTCATCTTTTATCACCAAAATGACATATTAATTTTTTTTTTCCTGGGAAAAAAGTTCATGCCTTAAAATAGCTTGAATGCTAACCCTTACTTCATTTAGAATATGTGGATCTATGAATATGCTAATTAGCCCCTCCTACTCTCACTCGCACCAGCTCAGAGATCCACTTAACTCAGGTAAACGCTGCACGAAGGTATCGTTCTTTACATCATCGGACACATAACAGTAATGAATATGATTGGCCAGTAATGAATATGATTGTTGCTAATGTTACACAAACCATGTTTCCGTTAAAAATCAGCATCCTTTGAAATGCTTTGAACTCAGAACTTCAGTGGAGAAAGGCATATAGTTCATCATAACATCGTAACATACATCATACACCCACTATATTGCTAAATATACCCAATTTTTCATATCAGCAGAAAAATACCTGGATAACCTGGCTTCTTTTGAAACCCCCTGGTTCAGAGCGGTTATAGTTAATGATATCCTAAAGCCCACCCGCACATTGACGGGACTGGTTGCAAGGTAGTTTGTGATGTCAGAAACACCAGCGATTTCAAGCCGTATTTTTGAAACGGTCTTTAGATCATTGCAGTTTTAAAGAGAAAATACTCAGCAGTGGTGTTGACATGATTTTTTTAAAAGTGTATTATGTTCACCAGGGCTGCATTAGTTAGATTAAAAATAAATTAAACATTGATATAATGAAATATTATTACAATTTACAATGGGCTCCACAAATATTGGCACCCCTGGTAAATATAAGTAAAATTAACTGCCATTTCTCCTTTTAGTATTTCATTCAAAATATTTACAAAACTAACCTTTAATTGAAGTCAATTAACACAAAATATAAATGTGTAAAAATAGTTCTATATGATGGTAACAATCTTCCTGGAGCCCCACATGCACTGAGGAGGATGGCTTGAGTTGCCAAACAAACTATAGCGATCGAAGTTGGAGAATTGCAGATGACCCTGCAGATTGCAGATGACCTGACCCTGTCAGGAAGCTTAAACTGGGCCATGGCTGAATCTCTCAGCATGACGATGATTTAAAGCACATCTCAAAATAAACAACAGAATAGTTCACTGACCACAGAATGGTTTTGCCATGGACATAGCAGTCCTGTGACCCAAACCCTATAAAAACCTGTGGGATGAACTGAAGAAAAGAGTTCATTTGCATGGAGCTCTGAATCTGAAGCATCTGGAGAGATTATGTATAGAGGATTGGTCTCAGATCTCTTGCCATTTGTTTATCAAGCTAATTGACCCTTCGCAAAGACCCGCCCCCTTTAGATACCGTTGCTATGTCCGACAAGCCACACACTCTCACGCCACACATCATGTTCTCAGTGAAAAATACATCATAGAGCAAAGAGGACATGACAGCGCGTCGACAGACAAGACAGAGCAGGTTACTTTTGATATGAAACAGTTTCATGTTTAAAATAAAGAAGTTTAAACAATAAATACCGTATAGTGTCTCTCTAATGTGTCGTGACAGATCGCTGTAGCTCCTTCAAGCGGCTCGTGAACCAACATCTCTTCATGCTAGTTCATTTATAGCATCAAATAAACATGAATGAACATCAGAAGGAATGTTGACATGAGTACACACAATTTTTCAAATTCAAGTTCATCAACGTTAATCTACTAACTCCCCTGACTGCTTTGTCGGACAAAATGGTGGATTCGGGGTTATGATTGGTCAGATCGCCTGTCAATCAAACTGTCGACGAAGGGTCAATTTTGCATTATAGGAGACAATCCAGAGCTGTTATCTTGAGAGTTTGCACAAAGTATTAAATGAAGGGATGCTTATTATTGTGGAATACATATGTTTTAGAAAAAAACATTTTTTTATGATAAGAATTTTTTTCTTTCAATTATTTGACTTTAATTAAAGGTTAGATTTTTGTGGTAATGAAAGACTAAGAGGAGAAGTTGTAAAAACAAATTTTCACAGTCAAAATGTAATTTATTCCTGCGATACAAAGCTAAATTTTCAGAATTTTCAAGTCTTCAATTGTCACATGATCCTTCAGAAATCATTCTGATATGATGATTTGCTGATTTGAAACAATTTTATTATTAATATTATTATTATTATCAATGATGAAAAGTGTTGTGCTGCTTATTTTTTTTGTGGAACAGAACTTTCTGTGCAATTCTTTGGCCAGAGATTCCATGCAAGCCTAATTGTCTGGTTTGATTAAATATAATTCAGCCCCCTTACAAACTCTCTCTCTCTCTCTCTCTCTCTCTCTCTCTCTCTCTCTCCCCCCCCCTCTCCCAGTGGTGATGATCCACTGGACACGTCAGATAAAAGCAGTGCTGAGCTCTCAATCCATGAGCGACATAGGAGACACCTCAGGGCCGCTGGAGGAGATCTCTTTCTGGAAGAGCCGCTGTGCTGATCTGGACAGCATTAGTAAGCAGCTGCAGAAACCTGGAGTCTGTCATATACAGGCAATTCTGCAGCTCTACACATCAACCTACATCCCACCCTTCTGTGAACTAGCCAAGCAAATCCAGGTACAGCCAAATACCTACCTGTGTGTGTGTATGTGTGTGTGTGTGCGCGTCCATGAGTGTGTGAAAAAGTGTGCAGGGCTACATGGCAGGAATTGAGCTGAGGGGTAATGGGCTGAACAAGAACATTCTCTGGCTATTGATGATTTATATGCGCCTTCTGAACAGCTTCTCCTCACCCCTCGGAAATGAGGCCGTCTCACATTCGGTCTTCGCCATTAAGAGTTGGCCCGGCTTCTCATTTCAAAGAGAGACGGAGCCTGTCTGTCAGCTCTACTTCAGCGCTTAGTGTCGCACCCTCATTCATTGACCTTTAACACTGATTTTAGACCAGTTTATGGTTGTTCTTATTATGACTCAGGATTGGGGTTTAGATAGAGGAAGCTGGTCCTGCATCAGTGTGGAGGACACGTGTCCTTTTTTCTGATTGTTATGCCTCCAGCTTCATACTGCGCAAAACTGCAAGGCTGCAGCAACTGCCATCCTTCATTTCCAAAGCCTCTGAAAAAAATCAATGTGACCAGAGTGAAATAATTAAACATCAGGTCTATTTGACCTTCAGGGGCACCCATAGTAAGAGTGACGTTGTAGAGTCAGCTATGTGCCTGATCACTGTCCCGTAACAGCCACTGTTGTGTATGCTGGCACTCAACAAAAGAATGTAGCTCCAAGAACAAGTCCCACTTGGGTAAAACCCTTTAAGCTTATTCAGATGTTACTGAAGTTGACCTTAACTGTCCAAATTGACTTCAGGGGCCAGTTGCATACATAAAGCATCAGAGTCTGATAGTCCCTCCCTATGAAGTGTCCAACATAAAGTCCCCGCTTCAATAATAAAGTTGCAAATTTTTAGTGTGAGTACATTTTTTAAAATCTGATTTTTTTGTGCCAGTTTAAACGTAGCCTGAGGTGCTCTTGAGCAAGGCACCTAACCCCCAATTGATCCCCGGGCGCCCCATAAAAAAAAAAAAAAAAAATGGCCCACTACTCCTAATGTGTGTGCACTAACTTGGATGGGTTAAAGGGTTAGTTCACCTAAAAATGATAATTCTGTCTTTAATTAATCACCCTTGTGTCGTTCCAAACCTGTAAGACTTTTGTTCATCTTCGGAACACAAATGAAGATATTTTTGATGAATCTGAGTACTTTCTGTCCATCCATAGACAGCCTATGCTGTCCACATGAATTGAGCGGTTTAGTCCAAATTTTCTGAAGACACTCGATCGCTTTATATGATGAATAGATTTAATTTAGGCTTTTATTCACATATAAACATTTTTGAGAAAACGTACACAGAAGCTCAACCAAACCTCACATGAGTCAAGCAAACATGCTTGAGCTTCCGATTAGCACAACTGATGTGTGACTTGAATATTTATATGTGAATAAAAGCCTAAATTCAAAAGCGATCGTCTCTCTTCAGAAAATCTGGACTAAACCGCTCAATTCATATGGATTAGTTTTACGATCTCTTTATGAACTTTTTGAAGCGTCAAAGTGGTAGTCACGTAGCTGTTTATGGAGAGACAGAAAGCTCTCAGATTTCATCAAAATAATGTCTTCAGTTGTGTTCCGACGATGAACTAAAGTCTTACGGGTTTGGAATGACACGGGTGAGTAATTGATGACAGAATTTTTATTTTTGGGTGAACTAACCCTTTAAATGCAGAGGACAAATTCCTAGTATTGGTTACCATACTTGGCCTTTACGTTCAAAGAATAGTCTATGCAGTTTGTAAAACTGGACCAGATTAGTAATATCGGCGCCTTGTAACACTCTTGTTCTCAAATATTTGATCTGGTTTAGGTGTTGTTAAGTGGTGTCTGTCTCTGTCTTCTCCTCTTATCTGTCATCTGTCTGTCTGTCTGCCTACCTACGTTGAAGTAACATTGGTTTTTGTTTTGTTCTTCAGGACTGCACTTTGCAGGCTCTGTCAAATGTCTCCTTCCTGTCCTTACTGAAAGAGCCTTGTGAGGAGCTTGCTCAGCTTAAACCTCCTGAGATTGTACCCAAACTCGCTCACATCCTCAAACTCATCCGTGTGATATGGCTCAACTCCAGCTACTACAACACTCGTGACAGGATCACGGGTCTATTATGCAAGGTACATTATTTTACCAAAAACTTTCTGATTCATTCAGGTACACTACTATTGTGTATTTGCTCAGAGATACGCAATGCTTAAATCTGCTGTGGCTTCATTTGGAATAATTTTCAAATTGGTGTTATTTTAAAAAATGTACGTTATTGTAATATTAACTTTATTTAATGAAATGTTGTAGAAAAGCTCACAATTGCTCATGTGATATTGCTAAAATATTCCATTTCATATAATATATAATCCTTATATTTAGTATGATAACGTCATGTGCACATTCTACAAATGCAAGTTTTCTGTTCGGAATGATTGAGTGAAGCAATACATTATATGATAGGTTATCTCTTTATAATATCCCATGAGTGAATTGATTTTCAATGCTCAGACATTGAAGATTGATCCTCTACACCTTTTTATTGTTATGCACAACCATTTGTCTAGGCAATCAATCACTTCATGCATAATTTTGTATGAATCAGCTAAGCTTTCATGCTCAGAGGTTTTCCACTCACACAGACCTATACAGTCACACTAGTACCTGCTGCCTGGATCCCATACCCCCCTCCTCTGCTTCCTGCACATCAAAGTTCAGATTGCTTTGGGCTCCGCCACATAGATAAGCCATCAGCCGCAGTAGCATAGCACATGTAACACGTGTTCTTCAGATCAGAGGAGCGGGGCCTTGCGTCTCTACGCCACCCGCTCGCATCGGTTCACTTGCTTTTCATTTCCATCCCTGGCTCCTTGAGAGCATCAGGGAAACCGTTTAACCTTCTGTAATTACGCTCTGACCCTTCCTCTGCAGGAATCACATGGTACTACTGCCACTTTGTTTCTCTCTCTTTTTTTTGTCTGTTTCATTTTTCTTTTTCCTCTTTTTCATTCTCTTCTTTGAAAACACATCAAGGCAAATCGGACTGCTACAAAAACATTTGGTCTAATTGTTTCCTGAGGGGTGAAACGGTGCGCACATGCTGAAATGCCCACATTAAATCAGCAATTGTTTTCCTAAGGGCCATTTTTATTCTCTGAGGTCATATTTGCACCTTTGACCTGCATGTTTAATGAGTTCAAGTCTGGACAATCTTTTTTCCCCCCTTTTGTTTCCCTTATGTTCCAACTTTAAGGGACAGTTCACCCAACAATGAAACTTATTCACTCTTATGTCATTCCAAACCTTTATGATTTTATATTTTCTGTAGAACACAAAAAAGATTTAACCTCACACAAAAACAAAACATCATCATGGTGACACATGACACTAAAATAGTGCAATAAACTTAAACTAAATAAAAATGTAACAGCATTCTAATGTACATTACTAATAGCAAAAATAAAAATAAAACAACATTATTTACATAAAATATAATTATATGTGATGTCAATATGGTATTTTATAGTTTTTACTTACAAAAAAACTTGAATTTGACAGTATTTTATAGTATAATTATAATGAAATGGTAAACCATTTGCAATTTTTTTTTTTACTGTTGGCTATATGATAACATAACTAATATATTTATAAGGTAACCAATTACAGATTTTTACTGTAGGATTTTAGTATTTTTCTGTACAAAAGATAAACAAAACCATTTTTAAAGGTTAAACTGTAACTTTTTGTTCAAAGTTAACAATATTTAAATGATATATTTTAAATATTTATATTTTAGACCTTACCAGGATGGTTTTCACTGGAAATTACGTACATACATCACTCGCCTGTGCGCGTGACTCGTCATATCCATAAATAGATTAAATAAGCTGGTTATATCTCTTAAGCCTAGTAGTGAATGTTTTATGAGCATATGAATCATAATCATCCTCACAGTCACACAGAGCCGAAGCACAACCAAAACAATGTTCTTCTGCAAAATGCAGTTTTTTAACCGCTAGAAGGCCAAAAGGTACTTAGTATACCTTTAAATTTCTATTTTTTTGTCTATGCAGTAAAAGACTTTGTGGTCCAGTATTGTTTCGGACTCCTTTGGCTATCAGTGTATAGACAAAAATAGTTAAAAAAAACTTCATAATATCTTCTTTTAAGTTTCTTAGAAGTAAGTTACAGAGACAGGGTTTGAATGACATGAGGGTGAGTGAAGTCTTTACACAAGCTCTGTTGGTGATTGCAGTGCCACCCTCTAAGCAAAAACACAGACATGTCCAGAACCTTTCTTTTTTATCTGTCAGAAATGTACTTCAGTTCAGCTACAACACTGTAATTCTTTATGCATTCTTACCCAGGCCAAATGCCTGCGGTTCAGTCAAGTGAGCTCTCTGCACTTTTTTCTTACCTTGTCAAATACACTGACTATCTGATGTGAAAAGTTCTATTGTATTAGGTCAGTGCTTGTGCTATAAAAACGGCTTAGGTTATGCTGTAATGATTTTTGAAGTGGAAGAAAGTTCTCTTCTCCTGCGATGAAAAAAGCCTTCGTCAGTTTACATGCATTTTATTTTCCTGCTGGAAAATTGAATTTCTATTTGCCTGAGTGAAAGATTCCAGTGACTGATATAGGCCCTCTCTATGGAGATTTTTATATTTTTATTGTTATTTTATGAAATAATGTTGCCATTTTTCTCGTGGCTGTTCCACCGTGCTATGAATGTACTGTGAGTTTAAATCACCCGCTAAGCTCCATTAATACTCAGTGACTTGGATCATGTTCCTGGTTCACAGATTTGGCCCATGGTCCTATAGGACTGATGGGGGATCAACATACCCTGACCAAATTTGAAATGAAACATTTCAGAAGAAATTGAGGAAACTGTTCTAAAATCAGAGTGTAACGGTGATTTCTATCAACGCCCATATACAAATACAACTAAATGGACTGTAAAGTCCACCCAGTGCTCTGTTGTTATTGGCTGTGTGAAATAGCGTGTTAGCAGTGCTGTATTTAATGAAGGTGAAATGGGCCCTGGTATTTGCACTCTTTTTCAGACTTTAAAGGGTTTCTCCCCCTCCAAGATGTAAAATAACATGAGAAACCTGATTATTTCAGCAGGGAAGCATTTTATTGTGCTTGCAGTGAGGAAGGAAAGAAAGTGAGGTGGTAGAGGAAAAAAGACGTGGAGCAGAACTTGCTTTCTTGATTCAGTTTCCAGTCAAGAGCTTTCCAGCCAATAATTTCCAATCAGAGGGCATTTGAGACACGATGTGTGTGTTTGTGCGTGTTTTTGTATGTGTGTGCGTCACGACCACCTTCCTTTGTCTCTCCCTCAGGGCTTCAGCGTTTCTTTTATTTGTTTTTAGTTTGTTCCCCCCCCTCACCCATCCTATTTCTCAGAGCTGGTAGAGCCTACATTGGATTTAATATCATTTTCCAATCAGCCAGCGCTAGGGGCCATGGACTTTGGACTCCTGTGTGCTTTTCCGTTTAATACCAAGAGATTAATACAGAGGTAAAGAAAGAGTTCAAATACATATAAGGCCTTCAAAAGAATAATTTATAATAATTGTGCCGGAATTCTGAGACTGATGTGCCCATTGTTATTTCGTACATGAGACTCACAGCTCTACATGCTGTCTGCTTCCCACCACATATTTCCTGATATGAAACACCATCTGCTGGGGTTTCTTAAAGCTCAGCGCCTGTCATCTATTCTTACCTCCTACGTTCACCTAACCCTACTTTCAGCTCCGTCTAGTTTTTTTTTTCCTGCACCAAAGTTAAGACACGCTTCTCTGCTGATTTTCAAGAGCTGCTGGGACAGAAATGGAAGAAACGTCTCTGATTGAACAAGGCCTTAGAAATCTCTTGAGACGAAGCGTTGGGACATGTGTTGTCTTCATTTTACAGAAGCTTCTTTTTTCTTTCTGTAAAGAGAGGAATGAAAAAAATATATATTATGAACTCATACGCTGTTTAATTCTGTGGCTCTCTTAACCTTTTGCTTAAATGAGAATTTTGAGTCATTTACATATCAATTTAATTTCCTCTTGTTTTGTGCCTCCTTCATTAAAACAGGAATTTGCCTGGCACTGTAATCAGGGTGTAGTACACATTATTGCAGCATGGTGTGTACACGCACACACACTCTCTTTTTTTCCACTTACACATTTACACATTCTTTTTCCACAGATGTACACATATACAGCTACTTTCTTTCTCTCTCTCTCTCCCTCTCTCTCTTTCTCTCTCTTTCTCTCTCTCTCTTTCTCTCACACACACAAACACACACTCATTTCAGGGTTCTTCTGTCAAAAGAAACTGAACATGAATGGGAATCTGTCGCTTCACATCCTCCATTATATACATCATCAGACATAATTACACTTTCCTCTCCTCTCTTCCTCTCTCCTTTTTGTTGCCTTCTCTTCATTTTTTTATTTCCTCGTTTCTATACAGTGATCTCTGTGTTTGTAAGGCGCATAGGTCTGAGTGACACCTGGCACAAAAGCCAGGGTTTTAACAGGAGCAAATCCTGTCTCATTCATAGAAAAGTTTGTACTCAAGGTTAATTTACACCTGAATGCAGAACACATTACTTCACACACCTGTCTGTGCTTGCTTTAGCAGAGTCGATGTGGTTCTCTCATCAAACATTCATGTGCAAATCCTCAGTTATGAGGCTGAACATCCTGACATGCAGCAGATACAGACACAAAGACAGATTTATACTTGGATCACTGGGTGTTTAACTTGGATCTATACAATGTCGTGTTTTTTTTACTTTTGCAGATGAGTAATGAGATCATCCGTCTGTGCTGTCGGGAGATCTCTCTGGACAGGATCTTTCAGGGTTACGTGATCTCCAGCAAGCAGATTCTGAATGACTGTATCCAGTGCTGCTTGGCCTGGAAAGAGATCTACCTGCACACCTCCCAGCTCCACCACAAGTACTGTCGCCCTTAATTATCATTTCTGTCTCTGTCTCTGTTTGAGTTCTGCTCTGTTCCTTACAGCACAGGAACACGTCACTTAGAGCTGCTCTGTGATTGCACTGTATTACAGCAGCACCCATCCACTTTACACGCCATAACTCTGAGAATTTATACGGTCAGCAATGACATATGGAGTGCCTTATCTTTTCAAATATAATTAAGCTTCTTCAGTGATTTATCTCTGCTTACACTCTGCTGGGTGCTGTACTGTTCGTATCAGCATCACCACTGCTACTAGCGCTAATGTTAGTAATAGTATTACTGCTACTAATAAACCTGGTATTATCATTGCAGCTGCCTTTAGTACCACTACCATTGCTATTACAATGAGTTGCATGGTCCTGCAATACCGGTGACTGCATTTTATGGACTGCAATCCTATTGAACTGCTTTTCTAGGGCTTTTCTTGTTTTTTTTTGTTTTTTTTTTAACTGGCTGTTTATACTATTCAGTTCTGTATTTGTATCATTCATTTTCAGAAATGATCCCCAAATTTGTAAGCTAATTCACATTCACTCAAAAAAGTTTATATATTTGCAAACAGCAATTCACAGACTCATAAGCTGATTAATATTCCCAAAATCCAATTTGCAAATACACAACCAAATTTACATTTACAAAATATGAAACCCATCCTTTATTAGCACTAATTATGCTTTGAATTTTTGCTAATATACCCTCAGGGATGTAGCCAGAACTTTTGTTTTTAGGGGTGGCTAGGTAAGATGAAGTGATTTCACCGGTAAAAAAAACTGTTGCCTGTTGCAATCTAACTGTTGCTGTGTATAACCTGCGTGGAATACCATCACACATAAAAAAAGGATTTCATGTAATTGCACCCCAAACACTGGTTAAACTGGTTCCACTGTATAACAGTGCTGCAGTTTCACAGAATGTGATGTGGCGAAACACTCCGGTACATCAATGGGCCAATTCACACCGCACTGACAAATGCCAGTAAACACCAACAAGCAAGTTTGCCGTTGGATTTAGGATTCTATGAGAAAAAAACAGTCATGTTCACGCTGCCCCAACAAACACCGACAAATGAGTCACAGAAAGTCAAGTCTGACTGGGAAAAATTGAGGTCCACAGCCACATACGTGTAACCATGTTAAAAATATTTTCAGGCAAGTTTATTAGATTAATAATATAGTATCATATATATTTTCATTGTATTAAAGTATTGAGGCAAACATAAAAATACTAACCTGAAATCCGAAGCGCTAGCCATCGATCTGATCCCTTGCGTTGGGGTTGGTTTTTAAACTTTTTTTAGCGTGACCCTTTATTATTATGAGCGACCCATCAAAGGCATACACAACCATTTGTAGCTAAACAAGCCAAAACAAATTCATTCTCTATATTAGGCTACTTATAACTAATTAGGCTAGCACTACTGATACAACCAATATGGTTAACAAAAATACTGCTGCCACTGGTTGCACTGCTACTGCAGTTCTCCTGTATTACTAGTGCTTTTAGCACTGTAAAAATAATTATCTTTATTACTATCCTTGATAATACATTGCTGCCGCAGTTACTGCCGCAGCAATAACCATCAGTACCACTGCCGGTACCACAGGCTCGGTTCTTACAGTACTTTGATTGGGCACCCCAAATTCTATTTCATGTTTAGCTAAATATTTCTGTCCTCTTCTAGTGTACTTCTGTCTGAGTCAGCTGTGTTCCGTTTTCAGCACCATGTCTTTCTTTCCATACAACAGCTAATAAAGAGCACACTTTCAGCCCATAGTATTCACTGCAATTCAGCTTTATGGCCTTTCCTCTCCCTATCATTTCCTCCATCAATGACTCTACCTAACCCACCCAGCCATCTCAGCTTCTCCACACAGTACCTGGGCTCAAGCTCTTTCTATTTCTCTATCTCTCTCTCTCGCTTTCGCAATGGGAAAGATACTGCTGCTAAATGAGAGTGCCAAAGCCATGCAGTGATTGCCACCCTCCTGCCAAAAAGAACAGCATTTTACAGTGCAATGACAGAGTTTCTTCTTCAAAGTGATGGCAACTTACCGGCAAATGATGGAGGCTGAACACGACAGCATCCATTTGAAAGGAGCTCTCTCAGAGTCATCTCCCGGAGTTTTTTTTTTTTTTATTGCACTTAGGTTTAGGCTTGCGTTTCTTCTTTAGGTGTGTTGAAACTTTGCAATACTGTTTCATCATGTCGCAGCAGAATGTGGTGTCTGCTTCGTAGCATTTCACTGTAAACTATGGCATTACTTATAGTGCTGTGATTTTGAAAGATGTTAACTGTGTAGCAAATGCTGTATTGTTGAAGTTGAATGTAACAGATGCAGTGGGAGGGATGCTCTGTTGTGTGGAGAAACATTTATTTCATAAGCAAGTCTTCTCTACAGGATACAGCCATTCAGTTGTGGCTTTTTAAAACAGTGAGGGGCTCCAGAGGTTTTTTGGTGGAAAATAATGTGCGGTCAACCAAAGACATCACACAATGTTCTTAGTGGGTTACACCCTAAGGTCTCCATTTTTACCCAAACCCTGAAGTTTTTTAGATTGTATCAAATTTTTGGCGTTGTGGGCCTGCTGGTTGTTTATGACTGTTGGCTTCATTTGTTGTGTTGGAAGAAAAGAAACCAGTGTTCAGACAGCACAAGTGACACACAGTTCCACCTCTTACCAACATTGTACAACAATTCTTACCATACATGCAGTAAATATTGTTATAAAACAACCAGATTCACTGGATAATTGTTTACTCACTCTTTAAATTTAATCAACTTTAAGGAAGACAAGTAATGCATCTCAGTGCAGCTCTTCTCTTACAATGTACTATTAAGAAAATAAAAATTGGCACTAGTTCAATCCTACTTTTCTTTATTGGTAATTATGGTATTTTGTTTACATTTTTTGTGACAGACATGTTTTCTTAGGAAGTACTACATTTTTTTCTGATCATGTGACAGGATAACAAGCAACTCGCTTACTGAGCTGCCATACTGAACAATTTTAAACCATGTAAATAAAGGAAACAAATTGCAATTCAGAACTTGATACAATTAAGAAATTTAGTCTAAATCTAAATATCTATTCTAATAATAACAATATGGTAATTTTAATTTGAATTTTAATGAGACATTTACTTAAAATAATTAAGTAGACTAAAAGCTATGAAAATTCGTATCTATGTGAAATTAATAGAAATAGTGAAAGTCAATGGGATCCAAAACAACACTGATCCCACTTGACTTTCATTGTATGGACAACTTTTTATTTTTGGAATTGTTTAATTATTTTATCATGCTTTTGACAATTGTTGATTTTTGACTGAAAACAATATACACACTCACTTTCATGACATCAAGTTTTAAGAGGATAAGATGTCACATTTGATGGAGGCGGCACAGAGGGGGTTTGTCAAAATGGTGGAATTTGTCAAAATAAGATACTCAGGTTTGCACTTCTGTGCTATAGTGTGTTATTTAGTATATTGATATTTGGAAGAAAGAAAAAGATAACTTCAGAGACAACACCTGTGGTTTTTCTCCAGTTGGGGTACTATGTTTACTGATTTCGACCAGAGCATCAGGAGTCCTATACATTTGAGAGCTTCTGAATAGAGTAGTTAGAGAAGAGCATGCAAGCATTGTCATTATGAGGCATTTGTTGTTGCAGTACCATTAATAGCCTGGCAGCTGCAGTAATAATAGCCCACACTCCTGCAGCCTGAGCCGATGGCAGCACTTGAAGTGTATCGATTGCTGCACTAGTAAATTCAATACAGCGCTGCAACTAAAAACTTAAGGCACGGCAGGCCTCAGAGGTAGGATTTGATTGTCCCTGCTTTACGATGTATTGAGTGCGAGAGTGAATGCCCTGTGTTAAAGCAGACAGCGTTATAAATGTGCGACGTTAAAGCTAGATCCAGATGCTTGAGGTTTGGTGTTAAGCAAACCAAGACCTCTTTCTATTTTCAGTTTGAAGAGGGAGACCATTACGCACACACTCGCAAATGTCTTAGTCCTTCAGAGTTCATTTCTGGGGCGACGTCTTGGAGATGGGGGCTTTTAGATACTGTAATACACTGTTTGTAATAAACACATGTCAGCTGTTCAACTAGTCGTGTTCTTTGCACAGACAGGTGGAGTAAAAAATCAGCAAGTGTCATTGGCACTTTTGCTGCTCACATCACATCAGATACTTTCAGAGAAATGATTGATCAAATCCAGCCATCAACTCTATCAGTCTGGACAGCCATGAATCAAAGGTCACCCGTGTTTTTCTCCAGAGCTGTTTTACTTGCATCGTATGTATACGTAGGGATCGCTTAATTTGGTTTGCTCAACCTCATGGTGTATATGTTCATATATGTGTGTGATGTGACACATGATTAATGTGGGGTTAGCTGCAGCGTGCCCTTTATCCTCTGTCCTCCTGGTGGCCTCTCTTTTTCTCTTTTGCTGTTCTCTCTCACACTTTATCATTCAATCTCTCTTGTTTTTTTACTTTAAACATTTTTTCTTCACCTCTTTTTTTCCCATTTCACTTTCATTTGAAAGAAAAATCACAAATGAGATCTCTGTAATATCTTTTTGTTGTTCTTGGGCAGTAATGAGATGTAATGGAGAGCAAATGGAGTCTTAACTCAAGTAGTAATCTAACGTGTTTCCAAGTTTCAGATGAGGGCTCAACAATATCACAAACTGTACTCAGAATAGATACTAAAATCTCCAATCAGTATTCAAAGGCTATGTTTTTTTGACCTCGTAATTTTAAATCAAATCCCACCCATTCCTACAACAAGCTCGCATTCAAAACTTTTCCTTTTTCGATAATCCTTTTCACTCGGATGTACATCACAATACGGAAGAAAAGATCTGTCACTACTTCTATTTTATAAGCATTTTAACATTTGGCAGTTCGGTCAAATAAGTCAAGTAATACACTGAAGTCAAGTGCATAGCATTGTAGGATGCAATATTCGGTAACACTTTATTTTAGGGTTTTTTAACTAGTTTTAGCTTGTTAGCATGCATATTACTAGAATATTGGCTGTTTATTTGTAGGCTACTTATCAAGCAAATATTAATGCCTGATTCTGCATGACCTTATTCTACATTCTTAACCCTACCCAATACCTAAACTTAACAACTACCTTAATAACTATTAATAGACAGTAAATTAGGAGTTTATTGAGGGGAAAAGTCGTAGTTAATAGTTTATATGTGTTCCCTATACTAAAGTGTTACCGAAAATATTCTATATCTTACTATATTCTTACTATACTGTTCATTTTAGTAAATGTAGTAGGTCATCTGGTTATTCTGTGAATAAAGAAAAGAAAATGTTGAGACAACCTGAGGCAATGTTGATAATGAAACGAAACATAATTGAGAACTTCAATTAAGTTTTGTGAGCTATGAAAGAGCATTAAAATTTTCGTCTTGACTCTATTAAACTCTTTCATTCTTATTCATCCTTTCCTTCACTCTGATTCCTTCTTTTCAATTCTTTTCCCTTAGTTTTGTTGAATTTCGACTCAATCGTGTCAGATTTTCCAGACAATGACTTTAAAGGTTGCTCAATAAGGAGCAGTGCACCCTGCCCCTGTATAAATCGTAACCTTTGTGGTCAGCCTGGTTATTCTTCTGTGTAATGACTGAGCTTGAATCCTTTCAAGCTCTCTGAAACACAGATGACCTCATAAAATATCTGTCAAGTTTGGAATCATTGCCATGGTATACCACCGCTGCCACTAGCAGCTAATGGAGTCGTGCTTTGAAAGATAGATATGCAGATTGTGTTTGTATGTATGTGTTTAAATGCACAGAACGTGTGTGTGTGTGTGTGTTCCTGGTATTCTCTACATTATGGAGGCCAAATATCCCTTCAAGGATAGTAATACCAGTCATTTTTGACCTTTGGACCTTTTTTTTTTTTTGGGTCCCCATGTGGAAAAAAAGCTTATAATCATACGAAATGAAGTTTTTTGTGAAAATGTGAAACACAAAGTGTTGTAGGGTTTAGGGTTGGGAGATAGAATATACAGTTTGTGCAGTATAAAAGTCATTATGTCTATGTAAAGTCCCCATAAAACATGGAAACAATGTTTGCGAGTGTGTATGTGTGTGTGTGCGTGTGCATATGTGTGTGTGTGTGAGAGTGAGTGATGGGGGTTGGGGGGTGGGCTGACATTGCCACTGACATCACAACTATGATGAAATCTTAGCTACCAGTGAGAGTGTTTTTATCCATGTTTACTTAAAAACCTAGAGATAGCATAGATATTACTTTGAATTCATAGGCATAAAAAATTCAGACTGCAGTAGAAAAATATTGGACATCCAAAAATAATTTTACATTACTCCAAAGTCAGTTTTGTAAATTCACAGTGAAACGGTCACTTTTTTTTCACAGGCTGAGAGGGAGCTTTGCTAAGCGTGGTCTGAATGTGAGTCATTTTATTGGTTATTTAAAGTAAATTAAATTCCCCCCTCTCACAGTTACCTTCGATCCCCTACTGTTTTGTCTAATTAGGACCAATACACTTGTAGAAAACGCTGGTCTCATTTTAATTAATATTTCGTCTGTTTAGGTGAATATGCTGGTTGTTTGCACCACTGATTTCACTAATTTATTTTTCACTTCTTAGCCTGATCCACTCACTCACACTTTCTGTTTAAGTCAACATCTCTAACCTTGCTAGATGCTGTAATAACATTTTATCATGGTTCATGGTATGCAGTAACTCGTTCAAAGGGATGTGACCCTGGAGCCAGAGAGCGTGTAAGAGAATAAACATAACGATAGCTTATCGTCTATAATCTGTGTTACTGCCTATGTCTGACATTCACCTCTTTGTCCTCCTGTGTGTTTAGACAGTGCATTCATCACTATGGGCCCAATGACGACCTTCTCTGAGACCTACACCACTGGATCATGTCTATCTCATTATCACTTACTCTGTCTCCCTCTCTCTTTCTCTCTTTCCCAGAACAACCATGTTCATCTCTTTTTGTCTATTATCCTTCCTCCCAATCCCTTTTAGTTGTACAAAAGTTGTCCTCCCTCACCCCTCATCCTTTCTTTCTTTTGCATGACAGCCGTTTACTGGAGCATTATTGCTCCCCGTATAAGCCCTGCTTTAATTAGACACCAATTTGGACGGATTTACGCTTTTTCACATGCCAAAACATTCATATTGGCTGTTTATCCCCGTGGTTAAAGGGCATAGCTGTCAAACTGACCACAATTCATGGCGATATTAAGTGTTTTGCAGTGAACTGAGCAGCATGTCGTAGCTCCGTTCCCTCCGAAATAACATGGGCTAACTGGTGATTAAGGATTAGAAGACGAAGTGGAGATGCCCGTGCTGGGTGGTCCTGTAAATGATTCAGGAGAACTGATTGCTGGTGCGCGGCTCACCGTCATTTCAATGTGTTTTTGAATCTCAGTCATTAAAGCTCGGCCCGCATTTCAATTTAAGCTCTCATCCTCCGCTCTGACGACTATGATCTCCGTGCAAGGCGAAAATCGTAATTTAGTCGTTGCGGCAGGCGGCGGGTACTTTTCTCTTTAATAATACATATTACACTTTTTTATGAGATTTTTTTGCATAAATCAAAGTAGTATGAAAGATGAAAAGGAAATTTGAGTTTCACGCATGGAGACCTTCCTAGAACTTATGCGGTGGCCTGTTATTTCCCCACGCATACTGTCATAGGGGCTGTAAATGAATGAAATCGCAAACCGCTGGCAAACGGAACGCTCCCAATGATCAATGTCCCAGTGTGTCTTGATATCAGCTTTGAACTGAGGTATTGTTGTAGTTAAGAACACCAAAATGTGACCAAGACCAGTGTGTGTTGAGACCAAGAAAAGAGCGAGACCGAGTAAAAACCAAGACCAGACCATCACTCCTGAAATTCATCTAAAATATCCGCATTTACTTGAGAGGCCTGAGAAATATCTTATGTTTAATCAATCAATACAATTAGAATAAGACACTATATAGATCTGTTACCAATCAAATGAAATCTTTAACAACAAAATTTTATCTTTGCACTGCAGAGGTGGCACAGAAGTTGCATTTGAATTGGTACAATTACAACTGCATAAGTAATGTTGAGATTATCGTATTAAAAATGCAATGTTGTTTATTGAACATTTGTATAAACTCAATATCATGTTCACAGTCGTGGTCATATTTGTGAAAACAGCTCTCTTGCTCTTGTGGTATTACTTAATTAAATCTAATGTTATATTATAAAAAATCAATAGACACTTATTTGGATGGATTATGCTTTTTCACATACCAAAACGTTCATATTGGTTGTTTATCCACATGGTTACAGGGCATAGCTGTCAAACTGACCACAATTCATGGCGATATTAAGTGTTTTGCAGTGAACTGAGCAGCCTTGCATAGCTCCGTTCTCTCTGAAATAACGTGCTGAATGGTGATTAAGGATTAGAAGACGAAGTGGAGATGCCAATGCTGGGCGGTCCAGTAAAAGATTCAGGAGAACTGATTGCTGGTGCGCGGCTCACCGTCATTTCAATGTGTTTTTGAATCTCAGTCATTAAAGCTAGGTCCGCATTTCCATTTAAGCTCTCATCCATTCAGTTCAACGCTCCAGTCAAGTAAAGTCACAGCATGTTTATTTATATAGCACTTTATACAATAGATTGCTTTAAACCAAACCGTAGTTCGAAGGTGCATTTTGCAACTCCCAAAACAAACTGCAAACTCCAAACAAACTTCATTTTGGCCTGATTTTGTTCAAAATGACATCATACCACTTTGTACTATGAGTTCGCTTGAAGCACTGAATATCTGGGCCTTTAGAACGAGGCCATGGATTTGGTCTCTCCCTTTGACTAAATCACTCACTTTACATTTACTATCACGCCTGTCCGCTAACAAAGTCATCCTGCTGAAGTCTCACTCTCTTTTCCGGTAGATCTCTCACACGCTCCCTCTCTTTTCCCCTCCCTGTGACCCTGGCTTCCTCTCTGCCCCGCTAAAGGTGTTTGTCTGCGAGTGGCGGTGAGGATTACCTTTCCATCAGTAGAAGAATGAGGTGTGAAAAGCAATCTGAGGAACGCCAGGCTGGCTGATATGGAACTTTGGCGGATGCAATTATGCCTATGACAGATCATTTCTGACCTGATCCCTCGCTGCTCTGGATGGCAGCCAGCCACCGCAGTTGTTTTGTTTTGCTTGTGCGCCTAGTGAAATGTGAAAACCTTTAGCAAGGGGGTAGTGACACAGCAGACTTCTCCATTTTTCTCTGCTCTCCCTTACAGTCCTGCTCTTTAAGAACAAAAATGATGGTGAAGATATATGAACTTTTCTTAAACTCTCTCTCTTTTTATTCCCACTCTCTTTTTAGATACTCTCCCCAAGGGTGGTCGCTCGACCAAATTAGCATATTCTCTCAGGTGGATGCCTTTGTGCAAAAATGCAAAGATCTAATAGAGGTGAGAAAACACTAACATAATGATGCAAACAAACATACTTTCATAAATTATATTTTTACAACACATGCATCTGTGTGTGTTTTTATTGCGGAGATCTGTAATTTATATCACTTTTCATTTTTATATTTATTCATGCCCTTTTCTGCTGTGTGCCCCTATTAGTTTCACAAACTATTGGCTCTTTCCACAAACAGCACAGAAAATAGGGCCTCCTTTTCTATTTTAAAAAATGGTCAGTGAAAATGGAAATTGTCGTTTATCAACCAATGGAGGTCAAACTGAATTTTGAGCTATTTTGGGTTTCATTCATCTTTTTTCTCAACAAACATCAAAATTAATTAAACTCATGGAAAAAAAACAGTTCATTGAATATCTGTTCAATTGTAGTTTTTAATAGACATTTAATTGTTTCTTTCTCTTTCTTTCAGGTGTGTGAATGTCAGCAGCAGTTTGCTCGCTTCGAAGAGGGTGAGCGGGTGCCATTGCCGTGCTTTGCAGGACGTCAGGGTTCAGAGGTCACTCAGAGACTGCTGTACATAGAGGCGACCTTTGACAACAGTCTGCAGGTCCTGAAGTCTGTTAAGAACATCTTGGATGTCAGACACCCCTCTTGGCATGAGGACTATCGCAGGTGCAGTGTGTTTGTAAATTGATCGGGGCACAGAGAGAAAGAGAGGTTCTGTAAAAAAGCTGGCTTTGAGCTACAGTCTGTCCATATGGGCAGCACT
Source organism: Zacco platypus (assembly GCA_038088235.1). Taxonomy (NCBI): domain Eukaryota; kingdom Metazoa; phylum Chordata; class Actinopteri; order Cypriniformes; family Xenocyprididae; genus Zacco; species Zacco platypus. The sequence continues at coordinate 36,071,993 of CM076085.1, read as the reverse complement.
AGAAGAGACCAATGTCGCATCTGCTCGAAGCTGCACATCACCTCTGATTTTTTTACTAACCATGAACAAATCAGCTGTGAGCTTTAGGTCAGGCTTCATCAAGATTAAAGTCACCATGAAATCAAAATGGAAGTTTTTTGGCTCTTAGTATGAAAATGTTAGCCTACTGTTAACTGTAAAGTAGTGTGTTCCAAAACAATGACAAAATTGCATTTAGAAGATTTAAATTCAAAAACTTAATCTCTCAATTCTGCCAATATGGATCAATTATTTTGATGACATCACTTTGCACTTCTTCTCATCAGATTTTCTGTTCAATCAAATGCTCTCTAGAATCTTAAGCATCCCACCCCCTACATTATGAATGGACACTAAAGTGGTAATTTTTTCACACATTTGCTGTTTACTACATGGTGAAAGGCACATAGTCCACTATATAGGGGATAAGGAATGATTCAAATAGTGTAAGTATGCTTTCCACTGGGGCAAATAAAGTCTGGTCTCACGTTAGTGTCATGTGAACCACCGCAGCGCGCACTCAATCTGCTCCGGTCCAGAGACACGATAGCACAGAGCAGATCATTTGCGCGAGTCGACGCACACCACAAAACTTATCGGACCCGTTTGAATTCTACACAAAATGCTGTATTTTAAAGGAATATGGAGGAGGTTAGGAGGAGAAATGTTTAGAGATTAGGAGGAAACTGCGGCTATACCCAGCTCAATGGCTCTAGCTGAACTGTGATATAAACAAGACGCTATTTTAAAAAATGGGAGGAGCTGTTTGAAATGTTCCGCTCTGTCTTCCTGAATGGTGCTGCGTGTTTCAAGGCACTTCAGAGGGTCTTTTACTTGAAAAAACATTTCATTAATAATAAAATCCTACTTACATTTTCGTCAAATCAAACATTGGTTTAAAAATAAATTTGGCATGATCAATTTTAGAGTCACAAAATAATTTAATAACATAAATATTTTTTATTTATTTATTAAGTATTAAGTAATATTAACTACACTAATATTAAAAAGTTTGTACTTGTAAGATTTTGTACTGTTTTTGAAAGTTCTGTTTTTGTCTTTTATGCTCACCAAGGCTGCATTTATTGTGAATTAAAAAATTATAAAAATAAATAGTGAAAACAGTAATATTGTGAAATATTATTAGAATTTAAATGTATTTTATTATAGAAATTGAATTTTAAAATGTGCATTTTTCAAAATGTAGTTTATAATATATATTTTTTAATTTTCATATTTTCATATAGTGCAGCTGATTGGTTCTCTTAAAGCTGACCACTTTGGCCAATTGACCTGTTTGTTCTATCTAGTTTGTTCTATCTACATAACCTATTTATTTCCATCCCAAATTGGCTCATCTCAGTGCAGCATGCCATGGGAATTTTCTTGCATTCTATTCATTGTATTTATGTGGATGTTTCGGCAGTAGCCTTCACTCATGCAGCAGTGTAGCAGATCTAGTCTGCCAAGACATTCCATTCTTAACAATAAATGCTGTTCTATTCTGAGAGTGTGCTGATTGAATTATATTTAAACTATATATATATATATATAAAAAACACGAAACTCATATGAACAAGAAAAATAAAGTAGCTTGAGTTACTGTGTTTGGCGGCAAAATTAGAAAAGGGTTTTTGTAAAATGAATGTGCTGCATCTGGCCCTTGGAGTTTAGATGGCTTCATTGACTACAATGGGAGAGATCTAATTTTGTCATGTAGTGACACTCTAATTGTATAAAATTGTGCGACAGTCTTTTTGCCAGGCTGTCTTTGAGGCAGTCAGTCCGTCTGGTTTTCATGTATATTTATGAATGTTTGTCATTCTCTGCTGCTTATTGGCTTGCTGGCCTGTTGGGGATTTCCATACATCCTGTATTAGCATATCTCCATAAATATGCATATAATGACCTGCATATTTGGATCATATAGATATTTTTCATGAATATTCTGCCTAAATGTATGTGCAGCAGGAAGAGGATCACTTTGCCTTCTGCGAACGAGCCCAACATGCCCCTATTGTCATTCACAACTGTTTGTGGCAGCAGGCAGTTTGGCTGCTTATCTGAATACCATCATGACCATGTGTGACGGAACCTGGTCTGCCCATCAACCTCTAGAGACCATTATCCCCCGTACCCCCGCCCCAGGCACTGCTGGACCTTGGGAAAGAGAGCAGTTCGTGAGCAAGTGTGTGCATCTGATGGCCGTGATGGATTGGGGCCGAGGCGGGTCATAGGGTTAGGATGTTGTTGCCAAGACAAACAGCTGTGCTTGTGTCTGGGGCAGGTGTTTCATAGTGTCTCAGCATATTGAGAGCACCCAAATCAATACCAGCCTCCATTTATGGCCGAGAGTGTGTGTGCGCTGGACTCTGCCTTTGAATAGAGGGCACTGATTTGTGTTTGGAACATGCTGTACAGTTCTGCCCATTCCGTTGTTGTTTTGTGTCTCTTGTTTATCCGTGTGTCTGTGTGTGTGTGTGTGTGTGTTTTAGATTCTGTGCTAAAGTGAAAGATCTGGAGGTGATGATGCAGAATTTGATCACTTCGACCTTCGAGACGGTGAACAGTGTGGAGGAAGCAGTACAGCTGCTTGACGTGTTTCAGCACCTGTCTGGAAGAGAGGTCTTTGTCACACACACTTAGCCTTCAATTCACACACACGTTATTACTCCTTTAAAACCTTGTGCACTGTCAAAGCGCAACTCTTCTCAGCAAATACAATGAATACAAATGGCTCCAGCAAAACAGACCACACACAGACTTCGAATGTCACTTCTTTTTCATTAACTCAAAGGTTCAGTAGCAGGACCTCTGTGTCACTTGTCTCTTTACTTAATGTCATTAAGATGTTTACCTCATTAATCACCTTCATCTCTCCAGACTTTTGTCTTCCCCTCTTTAGTCTTTTCTCCTTCTTTTCAGTTTCAAATTTCGAAGTGCTGCCTTATGCATTATTGCCAAAACATTAAAACAATTATTAAAAAATAGTCTAAAACAGAAAGGTGGCACTGAAGTTAAAGTAAATAATAAAATAGAAAGATTTTTATAAAGTTATAGCAAAAAATATTCCATTGCATAAAGAGAAACAGGCAACTAGTTGACATAATTATCATAGCGGTGATTTGTTCTGCAATAAGGAAGTTGCAGGAGGCTGTGGATTATTGTGATTTTACTCTTTTATATCTCTCTCAGGCCATCAAGCAGACCATTGACAGGAAGACTGTGAATGTATACGATCTGCTCAATGCTGAGTTGATTGATGTCAATTCGATGATGTTTAGGGCATCCTCTTTCACTCCTGCTCATATGCCTCAACACGCAGGACAGGTCCACTTTATCCGAGCACTCCGCTCACGGATAGACAGACCTATGGAGGTGAGATTCTGTGTGTGAGTTAGAAAGACTGAAAGAGATGTGGATTAAACCTTAAGAAAAATCAAACTATAAGATCAGGTTTGGGAATCAAAAACTTTTTTTTTATTATTCGGAACTGGGTCTGGTTTTTAAAAAACACAATTTGTAACTTAACAATTTTCATGAAATTCTGACCATCCAGTGCCATGGCAAAAGTTGTGAGGAACACTGGTCACTGTGAAACTGTGTAATTTTAGTATTATTTGTTAACGGTTATAGTATTTTTTTTTAATACTTTAAATTACATTATTTATATATTTTAAGTTTCATTTTATGTTTTTGTCATTTAAATTACTTTGTACGTTTGTACTTGTTTTTTGTATATTTTCTATTCTATGTGAACAGACTTTAAAGCAGCATAACAGAAAATGTTTTTGAAGCAAATCGCCTACCCTTCCTTTAAGATTTTGTGGGATCAGTGTAATAGGTTATTTGGTATAATATATAGTAGTTAGGATTAATTATATTGTGCTTCCTCAGAAATTCTAAATTTAAAAAAAAAATAATTTAATAGAATTTCCTTTCCCAAGATAATATTCTGAAATCAAACTGACTTGATTCCCCACCAAAAGCTCTCATGTAAAAATCCCAAAGTCAAAAAAAATGATCAAAGTTTCCTTAAAGATGCTTCAACTAGATGTGTGTTAGGAGACCACAAGGTGACTAATCAGTCCAATCCCAGCATGCACCAGGCCATACCTTTTTTTCCTCACCCTTTGTAGATTAACTCTATTGGGTTTTAAGGACAAATGAATCAGAATCCGGGAGGTGTCACAGAACAGCTTAACTCCAGTGACGAGCTCTTTTCTCTGTTGATGAGTGTGTTGAGCTCAGCGCCTTGTGTCAGAGGCCAGCAAGGGGCCCCAGCAGAGGCCCTGGAGCCCAGCCAGGATCCAGCCACATAGGCCCTAATGCTATTAAAGCCAGCTGTGCCACCACATACTCACTCTCTCTCGTTCTTTTTGTCACTTTCCATTTCAGGCTCCCTTCCTCTTTATATCTGTCTCCTATTTTTTTTTATTTCTTTCATTTTTCATCTCTTTTTCTTCAGTTTGCTTACATTTTTCACTTTCTTTACGAAGGCAATTAAAGGGATAGCTCACCCAAAAATGAAAATGATGCCATGATTTACTCACCCTCGAAACATCCTAGGTGTATATAACTATCTTCTTTCAGATGAACACAATCGGAGATATATTTAAAAATATCCTTTGTCCTCCAAGGTTTATAATGGTTGTGAATGAAGGTCCACGTTTAAAAAAAAAAAAAAAAATCCATCCATCCATAATTAAAGTTATCCATACGGCTCCAGAGGGTTAATAAAGGCCGTTTGAAGCGAAGGTGATGCGTTGTTGTTAGAAAAATATCCATGTTTAAAACTTTATAAATTCAAATAACTTGCTTCCAGCAGACAACCGTACGCATACTGCTGAAGTTGACTTGTTCGACAAGAATAACCCCTGATGCGATGTATGACGGTGGATGTAGGAGTAGCGTGAGCTTAGACGCTTTTTGCGGTTCAAACAAATAGGGCTGTGCAACAAACTCAAGCTCCTCTTCTCTTATATCGAAATCCTGCAACATTTCTCTTTAAAATTTCTCGTTTTAGTCTTCTAATTTGTGACCAGGGTTTTGATTTGCTCTCTCCTCTGATCCTTTACATTAATCATTGTGTAATTGCATTGGGTCAAAGGTTGCTCTTCCGCCTCAAATTGACTGTATGCGGTCGTCAGCCGAAAGATATTTATTTGAATTTATAAAGTTTTAAATATGGCCTTAAAGTTGAAAAAGCCTTTATTAATCCTCTGGAACGATATGGATTACTTTGATTGTGGATAGATGCATTTAAAAAAAAAAAAAAAAAAAAAAATGTGGCCTCCCCATTCAAAAACATTATAAACCTTGGAGAACTAAAGATATTTTAAAATATATCTCTGATTGTGTTTGTCTGAAAGAAGATAGTCATAAACACGTGACTTGAGGGTCAGTAAATCATCGGACAAGTTTTGATTTTCAGGTGAACTATCCCTTTAATAAAGGCCTTCTGAAGTGAAGCGATGGGTTTTTGTAAGGAAAATATCCATATTTAGATATTTGAATTTATAAAGTTTTAAATATGAATATATTTCTTACAAAAATGCATCGCTTTGCCTTTATTAACCCCCTGGAGCCGAATGGATTATTTTTTATAGTGGATGAATGATTTTTTTTGGGCTTCAAAATCATTTTTATATATATCTCTGATTGTGTTCGTCTGAAAGAAGATAGTCATTTACACCTAGGACGACTTGAGGTTGAGTAAATCATGGGATAATTTTCATTTTTGGGTGAACTATCCCTTTAAGAGCAGGCATAAGCTTTAATTGGACACAGATATGATTACATTGCATTTCCCCACAACTAATCCCGAAAAGACCCATGGAGAAACAAAAGGGAGGCAGAAACCAAAACTTAATGAAGGTCTGATTGGGCATCCTAAATTGTTTACATATTTACTGAATACCCTATGAGATATTCCTAACATGAACGATGTTTAGCCTTCGTTTGTTTTTATGTTTACCCTTGGTTTGTTTAGCTTAGTTGTGCTCTGACTGTTGTTTGGATTGTTTGTGACCTTGCATGTGTGAGTCAGTAAGATCTCAAGACGTTGTTTGTTTGTAAGTGATGAGATGTGTGCTCACAGAAGGCTCTGCATTCTCTCTGAGCTCTTCCCATCTGTTTGTATACATGTGTTTTTTGCACATGTGTTGTCTAGGTTCTCCGGCACGCTCATTTCCTGCCTCACGTCAGGAATCGTGAGGAAGTGCATGCGAATTATGCTAAGCTGTGTGAGATTCTGGATGAGAAGGAGAGGAGGATCTTCACAGAGTGGAGTCAGAGTCTGAACAGAGAGTGTCTTCGCAGTCTCGACCAGCCGCTCATGATCCGCTGTAAAGGGAAGGCAGGCCTGTTGGACATCAACTTTGACAAGTATGTGATTACACAAAGACATACTTATACAAGCCCTCCAGTACCTCTTAGATCACTGTAATTGTCAGTATAATTAGACATGCCTATGTTCCTGAGCAGGGATGATTTTGTCCTTGGTTGTATGGCATATAATTCAGTGCACACTATATAAATGTGTTTTGTTTTTTTTCTTCAGAAAAGCTTTTCTTTTTTCTTTATTATCATTTTTTGCCTTTACCGGACAGGACAGTAAAGAAATATCATAGCACATACACTTTTTTTTCTGGAAAGGGAAAAATAATGTCAGTCCAAATGATCCCAATGGATTATATCCTATGCTTCACTGAATATTCTGTTACGGTGCGTCTACATTAATCCGCATTCATTTGAAAAAATCCACACTAGCATTTTCAATCGTTTTCCAAATGCTACTCATCCACATTGAAACATCTGAAAATGCTTAAAAGGTTAGTTCACCTAAAAATGACATTCTGTCATTAAGTACTCACCCTCATGTCGTCCCAAATGCGTAAGACCTTCGTTCATCTTCGGAACACAAATTACGATATTTTTGATGAAATCCGAAGGTTTCTGAGCCACACATAGACGATAACGTCATTGCGCCTTTTGAGGTCCAGAAAGGTAGTAAAGACATCATTAAAATATTCAATGTGACTGAAGTGGTTCAGCCTTAATGTTATGAAATGACGAGAATACTTTTTTTGCCCAAAAACAAAACAAAAATAACTTTATTTAATAATAGTGAACTCAGTGGAGGTTTCCGTGTTCTATGTCTGAACGCCGACTCGTTATTGGCCGGCTCCTATGTCAGTATCACATGCACGTGTTATGCTGTTCACGTGTACAGCGTCAGCCAATACAGAGCCGGCATTCTGACATAAACACGGAAGCACTGCACAGGGCTGGGTAGGTTACTTTTAAAATGTATTTCAATACAGATTACAAAATACATGCTTTAAAAAGTAATTTGTAACCTATTTCGTTAGATTACCCAAGTTTTGTAACTTAATCTAAATATTTTACTTTGGAATACTCATAAGTATGTAACACACAAAAAAGCTAATTGTGAGTTTTATATATTTTAAATTTTTATTGAGAAAAGTCAAAATTATGAGACATAAACTCGCAATATTGAGAAAAATCAGATTTGCAAGCAGAGAAGTTGAGACATAAATTCGCAGTTGAAAGAAATTGTATTTTTGAAAGTGTACAGTTGAAAGTATTGCAATTCTTTAAAAGACTTTAAAACTTTAAATTATGAGTGCATATCTCCAAATTCTAATTTTATAAAACGCAATTGTGAGTTTAAATCTTGGATTTCGAAGAAAAAAGTCAGAATTGTGAGATTCAAACTTGCAATTGCCAGGAAGAAAGTCAAATTGTGAGAATAAAAAGTCACAATTACCTTTTTTACAATTACAAGGGACTCACAAACAACTATCACAAAACATGAAAACAGTTGTGGATTATCCAGTAATTTGAGTAATGTAAACTAAGTTACTTGTATTTCGTTACTCCCCAACCCTGGCACTGCACATAGTTTTCAAATACCTAATTATTCACAGTTCACTACGCAAAAACGCCTTTTTCACATTTGTCTACTTGGAAGAGCTTTTTCAAAAAGCTCCGTCTTCATTGACAAAAACACTATCTCAGTGTGGGCCAAAACGAAGAGAAAATGTTGCATTTTCAAACAAAGATCTTAAATCTTTCATGATCTGTAGTCATTTTGCACATTACTGGAGATGTTTTATACATGCTGAATATTCTAGTGTGAATACAAACAAACAGACTTGAATGAATTACTGTGTTTGTGTGTTGAGGAACCTATTGAAGATGTTTAATGAGATTCATTACTGGGACCGACTGCATTTTGAGATCCCTCACTATGCCACAGAGGTGTACCAGCGCAGAGACGAACTGCACAATCTGAGAGAGAATGTCCTCCTCGTTGTTAGAGACTATAACAGGTCGGTATGGCTGACAGAGACTGACTTTCTCACCCACATATTTGCATACAAACTTATGAGGACCATCCATAAATGTCTGTAGTTCATATAATCATCATGGAAACACTTTACTTGAAAGGGTGTGCATAAGACTGACATGACACCTTCATAATCGTGACATAACACATGTCATGAATATGAAGGAGGTTTATGCATGTTTATGACAACTGACAGGAAGTGTCATTCGCTCAATTATGTCATTTTTAATGCAAAGATGACAATGTTTGAGATGTCTTTGTTATGACAACTTAAACCAATACATCATAACCTGTCAGTATTTTTGTCATGACAACTTGACATTACCAAGACATATAACAGTGTCATGAATATTTTTCTTGACCTAAACTACAGTGGTACTTAAAAAAAGAAATTATGAAATGAAAAAATATTCATGACACTTTTATAAAATAATTTGACAGAGTATTAACACTTAATGGCATTTTAATTAAAAATTCAAGTTGTACCACTGAAGTTTAGGTCAAGAAAAATATTCATGACGCTGTCTTTAAGTGTTAATACTCTGTCAAATAATTTTATGACATTTTAATGACAAATTCAATTTGTATCACTGGAAAAAAAGTGGTCAGAAAAATATTCATGACACTGTTATAATGGTCTCATGACAGCCGGTGTCAAAACCAACCACATGACAGTTTAATGTAATGTTAACCCATAAAAGTAAAAAACCCAAAAGTAGTTTCTTAAGTTTTATAATTAATCTGTTATGTCATGTTTATGACAAATGTATGACAGGTTATGATGTTTTGGTTTATGTCAACTTGTCATAACAAAGACTTCTCAAACAATGTCATCTTTGCATTAAAAATGACATAATTGAGCGAATGACTCTTCATGTCAGTTGTCATAAACCCTCCTCCATATTCATGACGTGTCATGTCATTCTTATGCACACCCCTTCAAGTAAAGTATTACCGCCACATCCTGACTTCCTTGCAGACACGTTTTGACATACATTTTAATTGTATGTCAAAATGACATTATGTGGTCTATTTATAAACCTTTTTTATATTGAGAACAGACCTAACAAGTTGGATGTAATATATTTGTGAGGAAATTATCTGCAATTTACTTCTCATTAGTAAAGTAAAACAAGTGCACTTTCACACACACATGCACACTTGCTGGTTTCATACATATTTAAATGGTGTACTTGTCAGGTAACTTTTCATCTGTAATACACGTTGATATTACTCTTCACCTCTTCGGCCTACACACACTTACGCTTCAGCACAAACTGAGTATTTACATTCCATCTGCCTCAATATACACATCTCCATTCAAGACTTTAGCACATCCAATCTGGAGAAAAGCACTTGAATTAAATGCACACACACACACACACACACACACAAACACACAATTCCACTGAACAAAACAATTCACACTTATGTCCCTCATTCTGTAGTGAATAATAACCTCCTCCTCTCTCACATAAGCCTCTCAGCGCGTTCACACACACATAAACGCTCTTCAGACTGGAGGACTCATTGTAACTCTCAGAGGGACAGAGTGAGTCATCTTTGTCAGCATTGTTACCACATTTAATGCATTCTACACATGCCAGCTGGAAACAAACACTTAAACCCAGCACAAGCTAAACAGGCCACTTGCCCCAAATGGCAAAGCACATCCACTAAGACTTGTTAATCCATTTTTACCACCCTCTTGTTCTGTTATGCTTTTAAAATGGCCTTGCTTGTTTTTGAAAAATGCTGTAAAAGAAATTTGTCAATGGCTATAATACCTAAAATGAAAAAACAGAACAACAGTGAACTTAAACTTTCATGTTTGTGTTCACTCTCAATCAGAATCATTAAGGCTCTGAATGCAGATGAACTGGGTCTCTTTTCTGAGAGGATTCGGTTCTTGGATAAGAAAATACAACCGGGCCTATCAAAACTGCACTGGTCCACAAAAGGAACAGCCAACGTCTTTATCAATGACTGCAGAGTGCACGCCAACAAGGTCAGTCGTTTCTGACACATCCACACACACAGACACAAATACACCCAAAAGAAAACTGTGGCCAAGTAGATAGTAGAGTGAAAGTCTTATATAGAACCCTTCATGGGTCCACTTTGACCCGAAAACCCGAAGACCCTTCTCCCACAGATTTTATTCCAGTTATTAGTGTCACACAGATTTTTGGGATTACCAAAGGTCTCTGGTGAGGCAGAGATTAAGATGTTGTCTGAGATTCGAGCTGTGTAGCAGACAGCAAATGTTGCGTTAGAATGAGTGGTCAGTTGGCAGGTGCCAAGACCAGGAAGGCCAAATATAAGCTTGCTGTTTAATAACTTATAAAGCAAGTTTCTACAGTGAATGACAGATGTTTACAACTTTAACACTGAGAGTAGACAAGAATATGTTTGATATTGAGTTGTAGTTAGTTTAAAAGAGTTTTCTCTCCTCATGTTTGGACCAACTGTCTGGGGCAGTGATTCTCAACCTTTTTTCAGTTGAATAGTTTTAATAATTTGTGGCACCATGCACTAGTGTTGTCACGACACAGAAATGTATAACTTCGATACAATACCTTGAAAAGTATCGATATTCAGTGCCATTTCCGATACCATGGGAACTGTCGTAAATACTGTCATATACATGTACTGTGTTTGTGTTTTTGGGTAATTTTGTTGCAATAGCGCAAGATTTGATTTTAAAGTTAAGTTTAATTTTAAACTTTGAGTTTTTAAAAAAAAGACAAGTCAGCAATAAAGTTAGAACAAATAAAAAAAATTACTAAGGATAGCACAAATAGATACAATTGAAATAAATGTGTGCGCATAAATATGTGAGCGCAGGAATGAAAACTCCTTCACCGAAAGTCAGAATTAAATGCTTTATACACATTTTTAGCAATTTAAACATGTTTGAAGGATCTTTACATGGCACCCCTGCTCTCATCCGACGGCACCCTGGTTGGGAATTTGGTCTAGAATTTTGACTATGAGATGGAGGGCTGGCTTTGACAAGTAAATATAGCATTTCACTGGTACTTTATTAGGAAGATGTCAAAAAAAAAAGTAAAACAGCAAAATAATTCCAACTAAATAAATCCCATTGTCTAAAGGATAAAAATATATAAACTACCAAACCATCAAATGTTTGCGGTTGGCAAAGTTTTTTTTTTTTCCTTTTATGTTTTTGAAAGAAGTCCTTTACAAGCTCTCACCAAGGCTGCATTTATTTGATTATAGTACAGTAAAAACTACAAAATATTATTACAATTTAAAACTATTTAAATTTCTATTTGAATATATTTTCAATGGCAATTTATTCCTGTGATGGCAAAATTGAATTTTCAGCATCATTACTTCAGTCGTGATCCTTCTGAAATCATTCTAATATGCTGATTTGCTGCTCAAATAACATTTATTATTATTATTATCAGTGGCTAAATCAGTTGTGCTGTTTCCTACTTTTGTGAAAACCATGTTACATGAATTAATGATGAATAGAAAGTTCAAAAGTACAGCATTTATTTGAAATTGGCTTTTTTTTTGTAACAGTCTTTTGATCAAGTTAATGCTGAAAAAAGCTATTCATTACTTTAAAAACTTTCTTAAGTAACCCACTATCGACAAGTGTGGCAAAAAAAGGTTAATTTTGGACCCTGGCTACAAGGCTTTGCTCTTGTTTTGTTCCTATACAGCTGTGTCCATTTTGCTGCCCGTTATTGCTTTTGTAATGCCAATGTAAGGCAGCAGGCTTTACTGAGAATGGAAGTGCGACTCAGTGGAGTGCAATTGTGAAATCTATTCACTTCCTCTTCTGGCTGTCCATCACTCCTACATTGTACAAGGCAATATGATATTAAAGCAGTGGCAGTGCCCTTTAGTCATGTGGTAAAGACGCACACACATGCACACACATACACAAAGGCATGCAAGCAGAAACATGAATGCCCCATCTACTTTTTTTAATAAAGGCCGTGCAGGCATCTCAGTATAAACAGCCAACCTCGATTCAGTGCCGCCACTGTGCCCGGTTCTCTCTTACTTTCTTGAGAGAGCTGGGGGGGAGATCAGGTTCACGTCAGAGTCAATGTCAGACATACTTCGAGCCCAAAACAGAGCTGGCAAGAGCTTCACTGGTAATGGAGAAGTGTGGAGAACACGACACATGTGAGCTTACACACACCCACACACGCTTAGAAATGTAAGTATACATTCTACACACTCGTGCGCGTAAAGTAATCTTCCCCTTTGAGGCTTATTTCATGTGACACGTTTCATCCCATGAAAAAGTCATGAGAAGCTGATTCCAGAGCTGGGAGGAAGAGTGAGATTATGCGGCATGTAAGATGCTTCAGAGAACCTCTGCACAAATTCTCAGAAACGTCTCAGCACCGCTGTCCTGTGCAGATTGAATAGGGAGCTGTTGGATGAGAAAAGCTCGATGCTTTGTGGATAAGAACCGCCTCCTTTGATTTTAAGCACAGGGATGGGTTGAAATCAGACGCTCTATTTCTGTGGAAGAGAGAGAGGAGGAAACATGAGCTGGAAAATCCTGCTGGAAAACCCCTGCTGCTCCGTTTGAATGTGTTTTCCATCCTTCTCCCACCACATTCCTCTTCACACGTTCTGTCAGCTTTTCTTTTCTTTTCTTTTTATTTGCTTTTTGTCTTTCTTTTCTTGTTTTTGTTGTTTTGTTTTTCCTTTTTGTTTGTTTGTTTTTGTCTATTGTTGCTGTTTTTGTTTGTTTCGTTTCATTTTTGCTTTTTTGTTTGTATTTTTTTGCTGTTTTTGTTTAGTTTTGTTTTACTAAAAACATTTTGAATACCTTAGCAGTCACAAAGTAATGCTCTAGCATTGTGGTGGTGAGTTTTGCATTGGCAAGCACCACTCAAATTCTCTAATCTTTTTTTTTTTTTTTTTGCAACCACACTCTCTTCATTTGGTCATTAGTTGGGACAGCGTAATGGAGCAGCTTCTGGGCTTTTGATGATTGCTTTGTGCTGTAACTTCTCTCAGAGCAGTTAGTCAAAACTACCTGTGTGTTGCTCCCCGCTACGGGTAACAAAAAAAAACAAAAAACATTTACTCCCATAGGTTTTTCTGAATAGAAGGGTCCCTGAGAATGCTAAAGTACTTTTTCACAATAGCTCAGGTTTGGGAACGGTGAGATGTGTGTGACGGTGTCTACTGGAGTCTGCATTTTTCAATAAGGCAGGCATCCACAGAATCAGTAATAGACCTGCATGCGGTAAAGTGGTAGCTCATTTTAAATAATGGTGCAACAATCTCAGTGAAAGGTTATAGAAATAACAAGAACAAAGACCTGTGTAGCCTGTTATTTTTTGTCTTCAAAAGGCATTAAAACAATTGTTAATGTAAAAAAGCAAGGAACACAGAATGTCATGTTCAAATCTTTAAATTTACTAGATGATCAAATCTTACAATTTTCTAACCTGTGTATTTGTGATTAACATATGTGCTATCACTCTCTGTGTTTTTAATGTTTCTTCTCTCCCACAGGTGCAGTTAATGGTGGATGAGTATAAGGCAGCTGACCTGGCCACCTCTAAGCTCTGTGAGCAGATCAGTGAGCTTCTTTTGGTGCGTGTGGATGGCAAGATGTTCTCTGGAGACCTGGAGTTCCAGGAGGATCAGCAGAGTCATCAGCATAGCCAGCTGCTCCGACTGCATAATGCACACCAGAATATCATCAAAAACATGGCCAAAGTCTACGGGACCTTCCACCTAGATGGCCCAGAGGTTGTACTGCTTAGGATCTTTCTTACTAATACATTAAGCTTCTTGAGGTTGTGTTACAGTTATTTTCCATATTTAAGGAGTGTTGTTGGTATAAAATGGCAGCCCTTTGTCATTGCAACCCAGGAATGGGTTTTAAAGGGATAGTTCAACCCAAAATGCAAAATTTATCATCATTAGATTACTCCCATGTTGTTCCAAACCTGTATGACTTACTTTCTTTTGTGGAACAAAAAATATAAGATATATAAGATATTTTGAAGAATGTTTTCTTTTAATGGATTGTGCCCATACAATAAAAATCATTGTGGTCATAACTTAAAGGGTTAGTTCACCCAAAAATGAAATTTCTGTCATTAATATTGTTGAATAAAGTCATTATTTTTCTTTTGTTTTTGCGCACAAAAAGTATTCTTGATGCTTCATAACATTAAAGTTGAACCACTGTAGTCACATGGACTATTTTATCGATGTATTTATTACTTTGCTGGACCTTGAATGTGGTGATTATGTTGCTTTCTATGGGAAATAAAAAAAAAACCTCTCAGATTTCATCAAAAATATCTTAATTTGTGTTCCAACGATGAACAAAGGTCTTACGGGTTTGGAACGATGTGTGGGTGAGTATTAATGACAGAAATTTCATTTTTGGGTGAACTAACCCTTTAATTTGGACCCCATTGACTTTCATTGTGTGGACAAAATCAGTTGAAACTTTCTTCAGTTTTTTTTATTTTTGGGCGATCTATCCCTTTAATCTCTGCTTACTTGCATACACTTCGGTTAATAAAAACATCTATTTGAGCACTTCCCATTGACTTCCATATTTGTGTTTGTGTTTTCAGGTACAACAGCACTGGGTGTCATACATGGAAAAGCTGGACCGAATGGTTGAGGAGGCGTTTCGTGTGAATATAAAGCGCTCTCTGCAGGAACTCTCTAAAGCCATCAATGGAGATGGCAAGACTTCCCCAAACCTCTTATTCAGAGTAGAGGTGGTATTGAAACAACAAACTCCTCAATCTCCGGCTCAGGTGCACACAAACTGACACTTTCTCTTTATCAAATCTAGTAATGCTGTAGTCATTGAAAACAATTTATGTGACGAGCTGACCCTTACCTTAAATGTAGACGTTTTTCGCAAACATATTGTCTCCTCTGTGATTTCAGGGCAAAAAGTATACATTAAAGCTATGTGTCAGTGCGAATCATTGTGTTGGTCACAGAGAGCTGCTGGCCATGTGTTTTACATACAGCATAAAGACACTATCATACATCAAGCAGAGGGCATTCAGAACACCGTAACCTCTATAAATCACAGCTGTGGCTGCACTGCTGCGTTATTCAGCACTCCACTCTATTGCTCCGCTCTACAGGGGTATATTTGGACTGAGGCCTATGGGTAATGTCCCATGTTGCTTAGTCAGCTAAACACAGTGAGAAAGGAAAAGCAGAAACATTAGTTTGACTTAATTGAGTATATTTTAGGGACATTGGTTGCTTTGGTCTGTGGAGACAGACTGCCTAGGGCAACGAGCTCAGTGCCAGAGGGAAGGGAAATGCATTAATGCTAGCTCAGGACACACCATTAAAGGCCTTCTCACACCAAATGCAAAATGAATTAGCAAAACAAATCATTGATGAATGGTCTGTTCACACCAAGAGCGAAACAAATGTTCGTCAGGCTGATCGACAACCAAATTCACGCTGGTAAAATAATTGCCGCTACATACATTTTCCAGCTCTCACAGAGGAGACGATTAGAAACGGTAACAGAAAACCACAGGATGTTGGCGAAGCTAGCGAGATCAAGATTCTGTCATATTTCAGAAATAGAAATAAAAATAGATTCTGAGACTTGATTCCATATTTGAAAACTTTTCTACATGAATAGTCAGTGACAAGAACATACTTCTGTGATGAAACTCAACGTAAGAAAAGACAAAAGTTTTATGGATTATTACTGTGAATAATTTAATGTGTATAATTAATTGCAAAAGTTATGTAGTGCTCATTAACAGATAATATATTAATTTGCATTATTTGTGTGGTGGAATTAAAGTGTTACTTCACAGATTTTCAATCCATTTTCTACAGTTACAATGTCGGTAGTATATGTAAATGAATGTTTATTTGTCAGCAAAAGACTTTTGACAGCTCCATTGCTTTCGTCATAAATACAGATTATACTTTCGCATTTTGGTATCCCCTCCCACGGGCGGTCTGATTGACAGAGGGTTATTAACAGAACAGTTGTAAGATTATCAGATTTTCTGTAGCTGTGTTCTCTTCATATTTATGTTTCTTTGTATTCTGCATGTGTTAACATGTCAACTACAATAATAATAAAAAATAATTAAAACATGCAGGGTTTTCTTTTACAGTTTTCATTGTCACATGATCCTTCAGAAATCACTCTAACATGCTGATTTAGCGCTCAGTTAACTTTTCTTCTTTTAACAAACCTTGAAAACAGTGCTAAATATTTAGTCGAAACCGTGATACATTATTTTCAGGATTCTTTGATGAATAGAAAGTTTACAAGAGCAGCATTTTTTTAAAATAGATATTTTATGTAGAAAAATGATGTGCAAAGTTGGTACAAATTTACAGTCACATGCTACTTGAATAAACTTTTTCTTTGACTTGCAGGTTGAATATAATGATTCTCCTCAACATCTAAACATTCCTTAAATTATTATTTTTTTTTTCCCTCTCTGTGTGTGTTTGTCCAGGTGAATTTCTCTCCTTCTGTCCAGAAACTGGCTCACATAGTGAACAGCATTAGCTCTCAGCTCATCAAAACCATCTCAGTGTTCAAACGTCTGCCGGACCTACTGACCCGCGAGCACTCGCAGAGAAACCCCATCCACAGCATCATCGGTACACTCCCTAGCCATCTCATTCACTACGTCCCTTCCATTTTTCCTTTATGCCCTTTTTATATTCCTCTTTACTGATGATCATGTCGATTCAAACTCATATGACTTTTTTTCTCTTGAACACAAAAGAATAAATTATGAAGAACTGTATATAACTCTTTTCGTACAGTTCTCCAAATTCCTCCTTTTGTTTTTCACAGAAAAAACATAAATAAAGTTTTGGAATGCCACAACGGTGACTAAATGATAAATAAATAAATTTTCATTTTTGGGTGAAAAATCCATTCACATCATCATATGTGAATTGCTTAAGATCATCAGTAGTTGTTTGGCATAAACAATGCTTTTTGTGGTGTTCTCACTTCCTCCCTTTCTTTCGATTTCAGAGCAAGATGAAGAGATCTGTAAGATCAAGGGGGCCATAGCTGCAGGTATGGTGACTAATGCATCTTTCCTGCAGACTTACCTGAAGGCCTGGGACAAACACAGAGAGATCTGGGAAATCGAAAAAGACGGCTTTATACAGCGCTACCAGCGGCTCAACCCTACAGTATCTTCCTTTGACGCTGACATCGCCAGGTCTTTAACTTTCATTCATTCGCTTTTAGTAGCAAAATGAGTGTATGATGTTGTAAAAGCAGGGTCTAAATCAGGGGTATTCAATTAAAGTTCCAAGAGGTCTGGTCTCTATATTTCCTTCCTAGTGGAGGTCGGGACTTTTTTGGAATAGTTATTTCATATAGTAATTTCCTTCCGGGCAGCAGTAGTACAATACTTTATAAAAGGAAAAAAAAAAATCCTAAACAGTCAAAATTGTCATCAAAGATACATATATTGGGCCCTCAGAGCCAAAGCATGTTGTATGGCAGAAGGCCATGTGACTGATAAAAGTTACTGTGTTTCAGGGTCTGGACCATTTTCATATTTTGCTTAAAATAAGTATATATATATATATAAAATAATTTAGATAATTATTAAAATGCCCCCATCATGAGCAGAAAACAAAGTTAACTAGAGTTTCATGAATTTTAGATTTTATCTAAATATCAATCTATTTTGCCGCTCATTGTGTTTCTGATACTGTTGCTAAAATAACCATGTTATTTGCAGTTCTTGTAGTTTTACGTCTTTAGCTGGAGAAAGAAGTAATACAACAGAAAAGGCACGTTTGCCTCTAGATAAAAATATTTGAGGATATAACGCAGAAAGATCATTACCTCAGCTACGCTCTTTTGATCCGCTGCTCACTTTAAATGGTAGAAACAGTAAAATAGTGTTACCGTTGTCAATTTATTTTGCGGTCCGGCTGGTACCACACTAAGGCCCAGAAAAGGAGCGAGTTGGCTAAATCTAATGGCTGATCGAGATGTCAGATATTACAATAATCAAGTAAAAATGGCTATTTTGTACTTGAATCATTTATATTCTGGTTACTAAAAATCTTTCAACATTTGTGAAATTATGAATTATTTGTTGTGGTACCAGTACAATAAAAGTTTCTTTAGTGAATAAATCCACTAAAGGATTCACAATGTTTCTCTCACCATCACACATAAATTTCTTTTCATTTAAAATACACGAATCATGATAGCACATCAGAATGAGAACAGTGTTGACCTTTCAGACTATTGACATGCAGTGCCGGCTGGTGGGTTTTAAAATAACACGCTAAATTGTAACAGACTGGGGATTCCCTCCCGAGGATTTTTTATTTTTATATATATATATATATATATATATATATATATATATATATATAAAACTGGCAATTTTATTAACATTAAATCATCCTTTTCCCATTTTCACTTCAAAATTTTGGGTTGGTTGTGCCTCCCTTGCCTCCCCTGATGAGCCGCCACTGTTGACATGTCTCTCTAACACAGAGATGCCAGTCCTGTCCACATCTCTTCCCTATAGATTTGATCTGCACTAGCCAAATCATTATCATGTCAACAGTAGATGCTTGAGGCTGTGTGTGTGTGTGTGTGTGTGTGTGTGTTTGTGTGTGTGTGTGTGTGTGTTTGTGTGTGTGTATGTGTATGTGTATGTGTGTGTGTGTGTGTGTGTGTGTGTGTGTGTGTGTGTGTGTGCGTGTGTGTGTGTGTGTGTGTGTGTGTGTGTGATTGTGCGTTAATGACCTTGTGGGTGTTTGTGTTGTGCTGTCTGTCCTGAGCTAGAAGGACGCTTGTGTGTCGCCTGCCGTCCCAACTAATGTCTCAAGTTTTTCCACATCAAATAATGCATGCATAGACACTTTTTTAAAAAAATGACTATTGTTAATGTAACGAATTGATGTTGCATACTTTGGTTATTTTCTTGCAAAACAGATTTCATTTAGGTATGTTGTGCTACTGAAATGACAAATTAAGTTGCTATTAATAGTGCAGCTATTATGACAGAGCAAAAGAATAATAATGAAATTACATTATCTTACAGCACCATTTACACTAAAAGTAATTTAGTGGCCCTTATTAATGATTAAAATCATTGTCTGTTAAAATGTACCATTAGCAGTGGTAAGGAGGAAACATGTAAGGAGGTAAGGAGTAGAGAACATATACTCAAGATACAATTACAACATTCTTTGTTAAGGTGTCCATGTTACAGTGTAATTATACATTTAAGTACTGAGTAATAATAATTAACTACATATTGTTACTGTAGGGTTAGGATGAGGGTTTGGTTTAGGGTTAATTGCATACAATTTTGCATAATTTATAGTTATTACTACAGTAACTCCATGTAACATGTGTAACAATGACAGTGTAAAAAAAAGTGTAACCAAAAAGTCTATTATGCAGATTTTAATGAGACATTCTCCTTTCTAAACAAAGATTACCAAACATTTAATGTTTTATTTTAGGTTTTTAAACATTATTCTATTACCGCAATGAGTCCTGATTCAAAATAAAGATTAGTTGTGGTTGTGTTGACGAAAAAGGCTATATTAAGCCTAAAATAAATCTATAAAATAAGTACATTTTATATATATATACACACACACATAATGAATAATATAATGAAAACCTTGTGTCCATCAACTAAGTTCTCATAATTTTCAAAAACAAAACTTTTTGCTGCCTAGTAAATGCAACAATTTTGTAAATTTTAATTTGTAAATTAAAAGTAAGCTGGGAATTTCAAGAATGGACACTTGGTTGCTTGTCTCTTGATATTTCTTAAAATAAAGTGTAACCAATTTTTTTTTTTTTTTTAAATATGTAAATTCTCATTATGCTATGATTCAATATTAGTTTCAAGAGAATTATCCACTTCTTTTTATGTTGTCTCTCTCTCTCTCTCTCTCTCTCTCTCTCTCTCTCTCTCTCTCTCTTTGTACAGATACACAGAGGTGGCAAATAATGTCCAGAAGGAGGAGACAGTGTTAAGTTTGCAGTTTGTGTTACTGGATTGTTCTCCACTCAAATTCTCGCTGTTGCAACATTGTAACGAGTGGCAGAGCAAGTTCACGCAGCTGCTCAGCCTTATGGCCAGTACCAAACTCAAAGAACTGCACAGCTTCCTGCAGGAAAACGCTCTCAGGTGTGTGTGAGACCGACTCAAGCTCTGTTCCAAAACCATGCCTCGCAGGGCTTGACATTAACACCCGCCAACCCTCCAAATGTGGTTGAATTTCAGCAGTGGCGTTTAACGCAGTCACTCCTACTAGCTGCTTTGGCAGATTGAATTTAATATAATATATATATATATTTTTCAATTGTAGTCTTTTAAAAAGGTATCTTAAAAAATAAAAGTACAATATATTGTTGTCAAAAATATACATTTTTTTCGATACATATCAATACTGAAATATCTGAAATGTTTTCAATATTCATTTTCCGCAGAATAAATACACAATACCGGCTGCGCTTTCTCACTTTTTCGCTTTCTCAGCAAGTTGACACACAAACCCACCTCCTCTCTCTGGATGAATATTGTCACATGGCTTGAAATTGTCAGGGGATTGCACCTATTGTGCATAATTTTTCTCATTGCCACAGATTTTGTGCTCACACCCAAAGTGCGCACACATAAAGCCGCCTCTCAGTACTCAATTGAGTTATTTTTCGCTGCTTATTGTGCTTAAAACAGTCAAATGCACACAAAATAATGTCAAAATGCTGGTCTTGACGAGTTTTCACTTTGAGAGTTTTCAACATATTGAGTTATGTTTTTAGTGTCCATAAACAGTTTAGAAATAAAACGTCTGACAGTCTAATGGATACATGCATCAGGCCTAATATACCTGCTGCTAAATTATGAGATAATGTTAAAAATATCTGTATGGTAAGTTTTTCCTTGTGGTATCTTTGTCAAAATTGTGCCCAGTGAAAATGCTGAGTGTCTAGTAAATTTGTAGAAAAAAGCAAAAAGTTAGTGTTAAGTCCTGATGCCTCGCTATCTGCAGTCTATATATGCAGCTGGGATCCTAAATGAAATGAAACCTCATAAGTGACGATTTGAAATGCTCTTCATGGGCAGCGACTGTGTTATTGGTCACTCATGCATGCCACACCAATTCACACCCCTCACATGAAGAGCATAAGAGACTCAGCAATCCTCTCTGTGGATTCCTATAGAGTCTGACCTTAGCATGTTGTTAAGCTAACGGCTTGACACTAATAAATAGTTCTGTTGACTTGAAAGAAAATATGGAGATTTGGAGGTGGGCTCTTTTGACTTGAGCCAGTGTTATTTAAGTATCATTGAGATACTAATATAAGCTGCATATTATTTCTGAGGTTGTGTCCTCTGCAGGATGCATTTGAAGGCTGCTTACATCATCAAGGATTTCTTTAACCGTAATTAAATTGACTGTTGTTCCTTGTGAAGTTTAAAATACTGTAATTTCTTTCTTTCTTAGCCATCTAATGGTTAGTTGTCTTAAAAGAGACCACCTCGATGACATGTGCAGCTTTCAAATGGAACCTCCGTAGGACGCAGCCTTTGAAATGAGACGCAGCTATAGCTTTTAGCAATATTTCTTTTTTCTTTTTAATTTTAGTTAAAGTTTGTCATTTTGTTGTTTTTGTCATTTTTACATTTTTTTTACAAACTATGTCGTTTTTTATTATTTTTTATTTCAATTTTACTTTATATTAGTACATCAAGTTAAAATAAATAAAAAAGAGAAAAGTTGCCTTGGCAACATTTTAACATTTATTCTTAGTCTTTATCTTCGGCTCTTTAGTCTTAGTCACATTTTTGTCTTTCATATTTTAGTGTACTTTTAGTCTACTTTTAGTTGCATTTTTGTCAAGTTTTAGTAATTATTTTAGTCAAACTACAGTGACCAACATTAATTTTGATAGCTATTTTATATGTAGTGTTTAGACAAAATAGTCCTTATAATTTTTCTCTTCAGACCTATTCATTTGTGTTGACATTGCAGTCTTAGCAGTAGCGCTTGTGCAATTCTGCATATCCCTTTTCAGTGGTTCTCAGTCTTTTCCACTTAGACTGCAGTTACACCTTTTGCATTAAGGGACAATATCTGCCCTTAAATTGATTTTTCCAGTGCATTTTTTACCTTTATGAATACATTTATAAAATAAATAATGCTTTAAATAATTGAAATAAAAATCAATAAATACAGTGATGATAAAAACTAAATGATACTTTTAAATATTGCATTAAAACCGCCAGTAAGTGGCGGGAAGTGACTTTTTATGAGTGAATTATCGAGTCAATTCATTCTTTCAATATCAAAGCAAGAGGCTATATTTATGAATGGGTCATTGAATCATTGACGATTCGTTCAAAGCCGCAGATTCGTTCACGAAACACAGTGCTGCAGTTCTGCCGTGGCAAAATAGAGCAAAAATAATGAAAAACTGTTTAAAATGTACATCATATTATCCTACCCTTTTTTTGTTGAACTGTTGTATAGAGTCAGTGTCACTTTTGAAATTGTGAATTGAAATATTTGAAATACATGCTCAGTTTTAATGTTATTTTAATGAATGGCAAAACTCAGCATTTTGTTCGCGTACATTAGTTTGAGAGCCACTGTTGGATATCAGCATGAACTTTGGTCACGGATTTACTCAGCAAACGAGCGGCGCAATATAGACCGACCAAATAAGAAGAAAATCTCAAATGAAGATCGCAGAACTTCAGTTTACTTGTCTGTGTTTTCAGATAATCCACGCTTCTTCCTCAGCGTTAGAGAGAGCGCGTGTGCGTGGTTGTCAGATTGCAAAGTTTAATGTGTTCTTTTAACAGAAAAGCTCTGATTGGGGGGTTAAAATTCTTGAAATCTGGCAATCGTAAGCATGAACGCTCATAAAAACAGTCTGTAATGTTTTTTCTCCTTTATTGGACAAAAATAAAAAGTCATTTCAAAAGAGTGGTTTTGGTTTTTAGTTTTTTAGCCACATTTCCGACTCGTCTTTTTTTCGTCAACGATGTTGCATATTTTATTGGACAAAAATAAAAAGTCATTTCAAAAGAGTGGTTTTGGTTTTTAGTTTTTTAGCCACATTTCCGACTCGCCTTTTTTAAGTCTTAGTAACGAAATGAACACTGCTTGGCAACTAGCTGAATTAAGTAAGTTTAAATTATTTTGATGTTTTATATTATTTCACTAAGTGTTTATTTTATTTCAAGTAACATACATTTTGTATGGCTTTAATTTTAGTCAAAGTTAATTTTAATCACCCTAGATTGAGTCACATAGTAACTACCTAGAAAACCGTAGCAACACCCTTGCCACAGCACAACACAGTTGCTCAATAAGCTTTGAGAAAAGGCATACTGTATATGGCTTGTTCTGTGTTATTGTGCTTAATTCACTTCGAATATGCATTAAATATTTATCATGCGCATATAGTCATTGACTGTGTGTGTTTTCAGGGTGTCTCAGCCTCCTCAGACTCTGGTGGAGTTGGAAGGGAGTCTAAAACTTCTGCAAACTCTGCAGGTAGATCTGAGTAAAATTGAAAGTCAGATTCCACCAATCCATGAGCAGTTTGCCATCCTTGAGAAATACGAGGTTCCCGTCGACCCCGCTGTGAGTGTCGCACCGCACACACACAGACACACACTCCCTCAGGTGTTTCAGTCAAATTGTCTCCTAAATACACTTTCATCTCCTGCTTCTATTCCATATTTAACTGTGCTTTTATTTGACTCAGCGCTCTTAGATTTTCTTTCTCTCTCGCTCTGTTTTTCCACCTATGTAGGTGTTGGAGTTGCTAGAGGCTCTGAATGCAGAGTGGGTGCGGTTCCAGCAGGTTGTGATTGACAGTGACATCATGTTGAAGAAGCACAAAGACATGATGAAGAGTGGGCTGATCCTCTCCTCGGAGGAGTTTAAGAAGAAGACACAGTCGGTCCTACAGAGCTTCAATAGCAATGGTGAACACACACATAGACATCAACGTTAGCAACAGGATGGGAAATCACACACACACACACACATGGTCAGTAGGTTTACTGCCAGTGCTGTCTCGGAGCCCACTGTGAGCTTCACATCCCCACATGCCTCTTTTTCTGTAGGTCAGTTCGCTACATGGGCGGCACCGCAGGCCTTTGCTTTCTGGTACCGTGGGTGTTCTACATGGTGGGGAGTGCTGGGTAGAGCCATCAACCTCCCGCACACCCCACGGCACATCACAACCAATTAGCCTTGAGATAATGTTTCAGAACGCCATGGAGCCTCACCTACAGCAGAAGTGACCGTCACGCTGACATCCTGCCCTTGACTGCACTCTAAGTCTGTCTGCCGCCCTGTTTCTCTCTCTCTCTCTCTCTCGCTCTCGCTCTCTCTCATAGTCCCGTACTGCTGCTCCACCTCCTGCTGGTATCTCTGCACTGTTTATTCTCTGCTCTATTAAAAATGGGATTGAAAAGTTCTTTTTTCTATCTTGCACTGCCACCTCTCTTCACGAACAAAGTCACGTTGTGCTGAACTGTATCAAAGAGGACAGAGTTTTCGTCCTACTTTTCCTTTCCGCCTTTCATTCTTTCCTTTTTCGTGTACTTCTTTGCTCACTCGCTCCCCGTCTCCTTTCCATTGTGTTTGCGTTACCTTGTGATCGTTGATAGCTCTGTGAAGTCTGTTGTTTTTCAGTTTGATCTCCTGCCATTCCTTCCCTGCGTCTTTCCTCCTCCTCCTCCCACTATGAATCCAAAAGCCTTTCCGTCTTGATTCAGACAAAGTTGGAGTTTTGGCACAGCCGATTAACGCAATACCTTTGCGCTAAGTCAACACGTGGCAAACGTGCTCACCGTCATTATTTCCCACAACTCCAGAATTTCCGAACGTGGGCGGCAGCTGCAACTTGTTGAGAACGACAGGATTGTTTGGATTGTTCCAGCAAACAATGGCGGGCTCCTTCAGGTTAATGAGGCCAGGAAGCAGCTTTGTGCGGAGAGAAATTTGTATTCAAGAGAGAGAGATGGTTTCAATAATATCACACTCATTCAGTCGAAACACATACTACTGGCCCCTGCCAAGGTGCCCCTTCAAAATCTCATCTCCTGTTCTCCACGGACCCAGTGTGACTTTCCCTCTCAGATCCAGTACTGAGGAAAAACACGACATTGCGTTTCTCAGCACAGGGCCAATTAAACATGTATGATTGGTTGAAGTCTCTAAGGCAGATATATCCAAAATTCATCCCATTTTAACACTTACTAATTAGAATTTCTTTACGTTTTAGTCAGGCACAACGGAGAGGGAGGATGGGCGTCGTCAAACCTCTCAACACCCGTGCTTCTGAATTCGTTCTGCTCCAGCGACGCACTTCAGCATGTGCCTAAATGCTTCAGTAAATCAGACTTTACACAAATATTAACTGGAGATCTTCGATGGATCTTCACATGCTGCTTAATGGCTCGCCTTAATGCAGAATTGTGTAAATGTGTGTTTTTTGTAATTGTCGAAGATGTAGATGTGCAATTTCACCGCTGGAATCCATTTAACACTGACTAATGTTAACACTCATGTCTGTAAACATATCACAGAGGCCTTTGGGGCAGATTACGGCCTCTATATTGGTGTTTGTGCGTGTTACTGTACATGTTGTGTATTGTCATCCTGAGATGAATGAAATGCTTTTTAAAATATCAAATATCTCGTAAATCAAAGCTGTCGCAAGTGCATGTGGATCGTGGGAGTCCGAGCCTGTGAGTAGAGCTGAGTCCGAGCCAGAACTCTCACGCCGCTCAGGAAAGAGACCTAATGACCTGCTGAGCTCCCAACTGTGAAACCACATTAATAGCACATTGTGAGAAACATGCTCACTTTGCTAACTTTCTGGCCAGTCGGAGTCCATTGAGCTTTTTTTAGAGCGACAAGCTGCTCCATGGGGAAATGACAGCTGAATGAGCAGTTTTTTAATCATTAACCATATGCATGTGCATTCGTGTGTGGTCTTTGAATGTCTTTTCCTTTATGTATACCTTCTTAATTTTGCATGTATCTACGCGCAGGTCCGTTTGGAGCTAGTGTAGCCCCAGATTCTGCACTACAGCTGGTGTCAGAGCTGCGTGCCCAGTTGGAGGCTCTTAAAGAAGAGGAGCAGAGCATGCGTTTCGGTCTCAACATCTTTAATATTGAAGAACCAGCCTCTAAAGACATCCTCTCTCTAGAGAAGGTGCCTATTCACTGCTGTCGCAGTAAAACTTTTCTCCATTCAATACAACACTGACACATTCAACACAAAGAAGCACAACAATGGTCAAACAGCTCTTTGGCTGAGGGAAATTCACTGGTCCTGCATTACAGCAAATTGATCTGTATTGATACTGTTGCTGAAGGTCATTTCTGATTCAGTATACGGTGATGTTTAAATTGTGTTTATGTGCGTGTTTGTAGGACATGAAGTACCTGCAGCAGGTATGGGAGATTGCCCAGCAGTGGGAGGCTCTTTGGGATGAGTGGAAGGGGGGTCAGTTGGCTTCTGTACAGACGGAGATCATGGCCAACACCGCCCAGACCATGTTCAAGAGGCTCCATAAACTCAGCCGAGAGTTCAAGGCAAGCCACCACAACTTACTCTTTACTCCTGGTACTCAAAATTAGTCAGTGCAGCGACCAAGCTTACATTTATGTGAGTTTCAAATAAACAATGTTAGTTCTCAGAATATAACAGATTTTATTGTTTTTAGCAATAATGTAGTGTTAAACTATATAAAAATATTTAAAAAAAAATAGGCGGCTGTATGCTGCTCTTTTATATTCATTAAAAATCTCACAAATGCACATATGATTTTTTGTGGTTGTCATAAGCAGGTATACTACCGTTCAAAACGTTGGGGTCAGATTGTTTTTTTTGTTTTTTTTATAGAAATTAATTCAGCATATATTCAGTATGGATGCATTAAATTTAGCGTATTCAGGAGTGATCGTGAAGACATTAATATTGTAAAATAGTAAAATATTTCAAATAAATAAATAAATGCTATTATTTTGAACTTTCTATTCATCAAATAATCCTGAAAAAAATAATGAATCACAGTGTCTGCAAAATATTTAGCAACTCAACCATTTTCAACATTGATGATAATAATAAGAAGAAATGTTTCTTGAGCTGCAAATCAGCATATTAGAATGATTTCTGAAGGATCATGTCAAGTCAGGTCAAGTCACCTTTACTTATATAGCGCTTTTTACAATGCAAATTGTGGCAAAGCAGCTTTACATTAATAATTGGCAAATCATTTTTGGCTGCACAGCAGCTCCCAAAGAAAATGGTGTCATTGTCCAGCTTATGCTATATATTATTGATTCATTCCATTGCAAAGATCAATAGTTATTAGTCTAGTTAATTTATGTATATGAGCACTGGAGAAAACAGTGACGTAATCGTCCGGCTCAGCTTAGTTCGCATACAACGGCGCCAATGCAGGCATATCAAAAACACTGCTGGTAATAAGTCCGATTGGAAATCACGTTAATTGGTAAACCTTGGGATGTGTGATGTGACAGCAGTAGTGATCATGTGGACTACTGATGGTGAAAATTCAGCTCTGCAAACACAGGAAAAATTTTAAAATATTTTTAAATTGAAAACATAAAAATAGTAATAATATTTCACTATAGTACTGTTTTAAGGCTTCTTTCAAAAACAATAAAAGATGTTAACCAACCCCAAACATATAAACGGTAAATGTTTTTTTTTTTTTTTTTTTTGGATTGACACTTCTTAAACATGCCTGGAAGTGATGCTCAGACTTCATCTTCAAACTTCATATCCTTCCAGCACTGCCTGTTGGTTAACATACAGTACATTTTTTTTTTTTAAATGATTAATTGTTTTAAGCGTCACAATTAGTGGATTGAATATAGAGGATCTTGTATAGACCCATCACATTAAAAACACTAGCAGCCATCAGGACGATACTTAACTACTATCAGCGGTGTCAGTGATGTCTCCGTCGCTCACTCATCTTCTGCTGTTCTCACACACATACTGATACTTCATTAGGGTCCAGCAGAGACTCTCATTCCTTCGTTTCCCTTTTGTAACTGTGATAAAAGCTCTTTTGTGTAGCTAATTACCCTTTAAAGCTAATTTAGCTTCTCTTCTCACCAGCTTCTCATTATCCTGACATTTAGCTTTAAGCAGATTAGAAACACCTGCTTGATTCAGACCCTTTGGGTGCTCTTCCACTGACAGGGGATCAGTCCATCACAGCACAGCACTCAGCATTTTACACTTCAGCCTGCAGTAGGATCCTGACTATTATAAAGTAATGGTGGTAAAGTGTGTGTGTGTGTGTGTGTTTTTTTCAGGAAAAACACTGGGAGGTTGTGGACTTCTTTAAGAGCAGGATTGAACAGTTTAAGAAAGTCATCCCACTGATCACAGACCTCAGGAATCCAGCCATGAGAGAGAGGTGGGGGCTCACACACACATCCACGCAGACACACACACACACACACATTGGATTTCCACGTTTTATGGGGACTTTCCATAGACATCATGATTTTTATACTGTTCAAACTGTATATTCTCCTAACCATAACCCTACACCTAAATCTACCCATCACAGAAAACGTTCTGCATTTTTTCATTTTCAAAAAACATCACTTAGTATGATTTATAAGCTGTTTACCTCATGGGGACCAAAAAATGTCCCAATGTCCCCAAGAAATTCAGTGACTCCATAAGTTCCTTACCCGTACCCTAAAATTACCCTTACCCTATTTATAACCTTATCCCTAAAAGCATGTCTTGACTCTCAAATAGGCCTTTAAAGGGGTTTTAGAAAGTGAGGACCAGTCAAAATGTCCTCACTTGGCTCTCTTTGTACTTACTCCGATGGTTTAAAATTCAAACCAGTCCTCACAAAGATAGTTGTATAAGTACACACACACTCACATGTTGGGTCTCCATGTTTTATGAGGACTTTTCATAGACATTATTATTTTTTTACAAACTGTATATTCTATCCCCTTACCCTACCCCTAAACCTAACCTAACCATTACAGAAAACTTTCTTTATATCTGCATTTTCAATAAAACAAAACAAAAAAACACTATTTATTATGATTTATAAGCTTTTTTCCTCATGTGGACCAAAACATGCCCCAAGGTCAGAGATTTTTGGTATTGCCATACTTGCGGGGACATTTTGTCCCCATAACGTAGGGACTAGGACCCCACACACACACACACACACACACACACACAACTCACACACACACTGTGTCCTCAGCATAATGAAGTGTCATTCTCACACTAATCCTCCTTATCAAGAGTGGTTCCTGACAAAATGACACTGTCCTCTTTCATGTTGCCTCTTCTGCGGACAATCACTCTTTATAACTTCTCTCTGTTGGAGATATTGCCTTCTGTAGCTGGTGACCTGAGGTCTGCTGTGAAGTCCAGCTGATACCCATCAGCGGCAGAGGTTCGGTGCTGATTACTGTTCTAGGAACAGCTGTAATCCAACACCTTGACAGCCAACCCTCAGTTATAGCTCGTCACCATGCTCTATCATGCCAAGCATTTGTGCACCCCAGCGCCTTCCCTGCCGAGAGAACTCGACGTTTTCCGCTCTTCATTTTTCTTCTGCCCTGTCATTCGCTCCCTAAGCTATCTGATTGGATCTGGCATTCCCAAAACAACAGCCCATCGGCCCCAATCAGGCGTGCTACAACAGCCCTTTCGTAGACGGTAGAGACAGGCCTCACGTTCCCCTGATGACAGCCGGCTAATCACACTGATGTAACCCTCTGAAAGATCCCTGTTAGCGTCTCCCGCTGGCCGGTGCAGCACATCAGGGAAGCAGATGAAAATAAACAGAGCTCCCGCCTCAGAAGTCCATGACCGACCGAACAGGAGATGAGAAGAGTGAAAGAAAAACAGGTACCCGTAGAAGAGATCGCGTCCCAGAATGCTTGGGCACGGTCTCAGAGGGGCCAGTCATTGGCAGGATGTTTTTTTGAAATAGCGGTGTTGTGTTTTGTTGTGGATCAGATGTACTCTCAGTCTCTGTGGATTTCTTTGAGAGAAGACAACAAGCTGTGCGTCTGCAGGTTCTCTCATGGGAGAATTCAATCCTTGTGCTGTCGTCAGCCATCACAGCTGTTTATTATGACAAAATCTGACCGTCAACATGACCAGTCTTTTGTGACTAACCAGCGCAGTCGACTGTCTTTCTTCAGCTCTCAAAATACTTCAAATAGCACACATTCACTGTAATTTTAGCTTAAGAATTCCATTAGATATTTCTATTAACGAATCACCAACCTCATTTCTCCTTAAGGTCTACACTATAGCTCTGTTCCAAAACCTATTAAGTTGCCTCACTGTCTGCTGCCTACATAGACAGCTGTCTTCTAAGGCAACATCCTAACCACACTACATAGACAGCAACTCACATTTTGCACAATACCCAAATTAGGTTTTCCAATAGGGTTTGGCATTAATGTTGCTGAGATAGTGGGGATACTCAAATAAGCATAAGACAAAGCACACAAAAACATTGGATAAGATCATTTATTTTCAATTACTCTGAATTATGTTTTTTTTTTGTTCATATATGAAGAATTCAGATGCATAAACCTCTAAGTCCGTCTGACATGCTTTTTTTTGCCAAGCTCCTATGTTTAGGTTCAGTAATTTCACTTTATTGGCAAAGAAAATGTTATTGAAATATAAAGTTATGCCTTATTTGTCAATTCATTGGTATTTAAATGAATTTTAGTCTTTTGCTGCAAAACCACCTATAAGTCCATGTTTTTGCATAAACCAATAAGTCCAACTACAACAATACAGTAAATGTCAATTTCTGTCAGTTTTACTGCAACAAAAGGAACACTGTTGTGTTTACTTCCTACTCGTGAAATCCTGTCATTGGCACTGTAACGATGGACAAAACATGATCAAAACTTGCTGCTCTGCAATTGAAAGCCAGCTCATACACACACCGTCATTCATCTTGAAATGATATATTACTGTGCAAAAGTCTTAGGCCACCACCAGCTTTGTTGTTTTGGCAGTGTTTTAATGACCATCCATTTATTTTTGATCTTTATTACGATATAAACAGAAAATACAGGAAATATTTAAACAAAATGTAAAAAAAAAGAAAAGAAATTCAGAACAAAATGGATTCATTAAGCAAAAATCATTATTTATTGTGACCTCCTGGACTTCTTCCATTTTCTCAAGGAAGAAAATCTTCCAGTCCTTTTCCATTCCATTTAGGTTTAAGAGAGTCAGGTTCCTGCTATTGCTCAAGTGTAAGGGGAGGTCACTAAATACTTGCCACTTTAACCTATAGAAGTTGTTTGTTTGTTTTTTCTGTTTTTTAATATTGCATACAAATTACCTGTACTTTCTGGTTATTTACTAATAAAGTGAGTGAGAAATAATTATATATGGCCACTATATCATCGCTAAAACAACATTACTCAGTGAATTCTGGGATTGCCACTTCTCATGATGTGATGCTGCTTTAGAATTCTTAGCAGGCAGCATAATTTAGTTGCCTACCTTTTGGAAAAGCCATCATGTTGGAAAACGTCTCTATGATGTCTTAAAACACTGCACTGTAGGTGGCTGGTTTTGGTTTTGGAATGGATCAAATGGCTGTGATAAAAGGTTTTTTCTTCACAATTTGAGCTCATATTCAAGCATCAATGTCAAAGCGTCTTGGCCAATCAGATTGTATCTTTAAAAGACAGTGTGGATCTGTTTATTTTAGACACTGGGATCAAATAAGACAAGAGCTGCAGCAAATGTTTGACCCGACCAGTGCAGACTTCACTCTGGAGAAGATTGTGGCTTTGGGTCTGGACCACCATTCTGAGCGTATCAGTGAAATATCAGGAGCAGCCAGCAAAGAGCTCTCCATAGAACAGGTATGATATTCCCCTCTCTCTCAATCCCTCTTCAAAACTTTATGAGATAATTTCACTCTTACAAATAATGATTCTTCAGTGAAAGAATCTAGAGAGAACAATTCATAAGAAAAGAGTTCTGAAGTGCAACAAAGAACCCTTTTCTTGTCAGTTTTCCTCTTTTTGCACTTTTGGAGTTTGCTAATGTATATAGTTAATTGCAAATTAACAGCGTCCTTCATATTACTTGTTAGGTTCTTCAGATCAGTCTATTGGATTTGGGTTTTTTAAAGCACCTGTACTAGAGATGTGTAAGTGTCAAATAAAGAGGAATCAAATTGTCCTTGATCCTTTGAGAGAGTATTTGAAAACATCCTGAAACTTTCACTTAGAAGTACCTGAAGACCAAATTACTGTATCACTCTAGAGTAACATTATTAGTGGAGCTCATATGAAAAAATAAAATGGTTAAACAGCACATGCTATGATTCAAATAGTATCAGGCTGTAAAACCGTTTTCAGTTGTGACTGGAAACTTTTAATTTTAACTGTGTCTTCCTTATTCACTTTAGTCTCTATTTCTTTTGTCTCTTTGAAGGACTGTGGGTTCATCAAGGTTCAATTCTCTCTGCTCCTCTCACAGAGCATAAGATCCTTAGAGGTTCGGTATGTTAAAGAGAAAAGAAAAGTCACTGTCAAGAGGATTATGGTCAGAGGTCAGGTTTGGAAGGTCAAAGATGATATCCTTAGGGTGACATCTAGTAGTCAGATTGCCCCAGCAGAGAATCACAGCAGAGAGTCTGGCCACAGTGCAGATGTGGTTTTCATTAGCCAAACAGTTTGAATGGAAAGGAGGTGGTCATGAGTACAAAGCTGTCAGACTGTTCTGGGGTTATACTTGCAATCAGATTTTTATTTATTTGAATACGTTGGCCTACATTCACACATTACAGCACAGATGGGCAGCATGGAACATAAGTGGCAAAAGTTAACAAATAAATGCTGTTTTTTTTTCTATTCACTAAATTATAAAATAACAGAAAATCAGTTTGCACAAAAATATTAAACAGCACAATTGTTTTCAACATTGATAATTATAATAAATGTTTCTTGAGCAGCAAATCAGCATATTATTATGATTTCTGAAAGATCATGTGACACTGAAGACAGGAGTAATGATGCTGAAAATTCATCATTGCATCACAGGAAAAAAAGTTAATTTTAAAATATATTAAAATAAAATACAGTTATTTTAAAAATATTTCACAATGTTTTACTGTATTTTTAATTAAAATAAATGCAGCTTGGGAGAGCATAAGAGATTGTCAAAAACATTTAAAATATTATGGTGTATTTATTTATTTGTTTACTCTGATGCAGAAAGGCTTTTATAGAACTCATCTGAAACGTGTTAAAAATGCACTGTAAAACCTTTTTATTAACACAATATTGGCTTTTATGAAGAAACATAATAATGGAGCGAATAACTCCCCAATTACTCCCCTCCCCTCCTCCTACTCCTCCAAAAGACCGCAATGTCAGGCCTGATACAAACAGTACATTTTAATTCAGTAAGACTGATTGAATCCAGATGCTGAATCCAGCAGTTTACAGCTATGTTTTGGGTTCTGTGTAAATTAATTACCATTTGGATGTAAATGTCATTCCACCTCCCCATGTAAATTAGATTTCATGGTGATCAAGTTTGTAATAGTCCTCAATGGCCCACTTCCGATATCCATTATATTATTTGTGTTATAATTTATAGCTGTTATTGGAGGAAATATACAATGTGGTAAACCAGAAGTCACTTTATTTGCTGCATAGAGCTGTTGTGCTGCAGAAATGCCTTCAGTGTAAAAGCACTAGGTACATTATGTTCGCTGAGGCAGGATGTGTGAAACAGGCCTAAGAGTCGACTGGTTTATAGTCCTATTTTAGACTTGAAAAGGAAAATTTCCTGGACTGTGTTCAGTAATAGTGCAGTACAGTATGAGCGCAGTGCTGCTGGAGGCGTCTGTCCCCAGGCTGCAGTCGCAGGTCATGTGTGGCGGCCACAGGGGAAATGAGCCTTGCGCTTAATTTCCTTCAGAGCTGCCTTTACTGCCCCTGCAGAGTAGAGCTGCCCTGTCCAGCTGTCAGACTGTGGGAGGCTGTACTCCTCCCCTCTCCCCTCTTTCCCTCTTTCTTCCTCTCTTTCTTCCTCTCTTTCTTCTTGCTCTCAGCCCAGGGAGATTCCCAGACGTTCGGCTCTGCGCTCGCAGAGGTTACAACAACACAGCTTTGGTTCGAGAGTGGCAATGGGAGAGCAAAGCCTCATAACCCCCAAAGCACCGAGCGGTTCACCTAAAAGTCACCCGCAGAGAGAGAGAGAAAAGTAGAAAGACAGATAGAGTGTAAATGAGAAGCTTCACTGGCATGGTGCATGGCTGGTGTTTCTGGATGGACCCCGTCTCTGACGTTTATTGTGAGGGGAAACTTTGCAGGGGCCCAGATTAATGATATTTCCCTGTCACGAGTCGCCTAGTCTCGTGTAGCCAGAGCTTCAGACTGACGGTAGAAGGTCTGGACTCCATCGCAGCTCTCATTAGGAAAAGAGAACATCTGACCGACATGTAAAACAACTAATCACAGTTCATTTTGTCCCTTGTCATATTTAGAGGCATGAAAATGTAACAATAATAGACCAGTGTCTAATAAATCTAGATCTAATAAATTAATCATTCAAGAGCATTCTGCAAGTTTACTGCAATAATGGAGCTGTGAACTTCCCAATATGAATATCCAGCGTTTAGTTGATCCTTATAAGCGTTCATTGTCACAGTTGTAAACACAACGGCTTTCTTCTTCCTTAAGGGGGTTTGGCGTCACAAAGGTTTGTTTCAACGCAACACACACACACACTCCCAAAGTGTTTCCTATTTAGTGTGCCTTAAGGCCTGGTCATGCCAAGAATGGTAACTATAAAGATATAGTTCTAAAAATCGTTTTGAATATAAAAGAATAGCAGTGTCCACACCACAGCTATAATGATAACAATATAGAGAAACGATATCGTTGGGACCACTTTCAGAACAATTTTTTTTTTTCTGCAGCTGTTGAATCATAAAACACTGACAACCAATCAGAATCCATTCTAATTTAAGGGCTCATGCATTTAAAATGGCTGGCAACATTGCTGAGAAGTTAATCGAGGTCCAGAAAAAGCCATCACTATTTGACAAGTCAAATCCCCTTTTCAAGGATACTTCAAAGAAAATGGATATATGGAAAACAATCAGTCATACCCTCAGAATAAATGGTGAGAAGTATTAATGATGAGGTCATTATGCCAGGCTAGCAAACAGTGTAACATAAAATTACCTCAGGTGTCCAGCGCTATTTTCGACAACATTGTCTTGCTTCCTTTGAAGTTGCAGTGAAAAAGACTCCTTGTTTTTATTCCACTATATTTGTCGGCTAAATTCACTGTTAGATTAGATCGATTACACTAGCTAGAAACATTGCATGCTGGACATCGGCTGGTTAATGCCGTGTAAATGCAACAAGAACAGCAAAAACACTTTGAAACCGCTTCGCGTGAGCTTCGAGTTAACGATTATGCATCAGATGTTCACCCAATGGTCTGTGGGCGTGACGTCTGAGGCTGAGAGTTTAAATGGCTTTTTAGATGGCTGTCTTTTTGGCTCTAAAGGTGCAATCACATGCGAAATTTCAGCAAAAGTTTGCGGACAATAATGGTCAATTGTCTATTGTCTGTAGGATAGTGATGTATGATTCACAGCTCACAGAGAAGTCAATTTCAAACCAAACAGCTTTCTGTTGATCAACACGGATTTGAACTTGAACCCATTGTGAAATCTGTGTGGAAAAATTGCCCTCAAGTGAAATTTATGATAACATGGATTCCTTGGATTCATCCTCTAAAATTCGCTGAACAATGGTAAATATGTTTAATTTATAGTTAATTACAACAAAATTCTGCCTAGATAGGCAACTCCCTTGCTTGTGAATGTTCAAAGACCTTTCTGAAACACAAAAGTGTTGACTAGGTATAGTCAGCTCACTGTGTTTTTAAATGCAGCCAGTGTTTGAGTCTCTAAATGCACTCACGTACAATGCCCAAAAATGCCGTCTTGTTAGGTAGCTCATTATATTTAAAAAACAGCCAATGTTTGGACGTGCCTATGATGCCTTATAATGTTGTCTATGCCAGCAGCTCACTAGGATGTTAATAAATGTACTGTAGATACTGTAGAAGTGTCACTGGCATATTTCTCTTCATGTCAGGTGTTTCTATGTTTATTGTGGGGGAAACTTTGCAGGGGCCCCGATCAATGTTCTTTCCCGGTCACTAGTCGCCTAGTGTCCCCACGAGACCGATGGCTGCCCTTCCAGCTCTAATGCAATCTGGCGTTCAGTGCTGAGGTGGAATGTGTCTGGAAAGATTAGTGCTAACATTAAAAAGCCTAATGCTGACCTCTTATTCACAGACACTGGAAGGCATCACGAAGACATGGGAGGA
The DNA here is from genome assembly GCA_038088235.1 of Zacco platypus. NCBI lineage: Eukaryota > Metazoa > Chordata > Actinopteri > Cypriniformes > Xenocyprididae > Zacco > Zacco platypus. The sequence goes on along the minus strand of CM076085.1, from coordinate 36,035,133 downwards.
AACGTCCCTGGACATCACACCCTACAAAGACAAAGGTCACCATAAACTGAGGTGAGAAGCCAGAGGTTCCAATAGGTCAAATGTCAAGAGGTCACAGTCGCAAATGCTCAATAAGCAGAATGTTAAAAAGATGATGATGATTCAGCGTACCGAGGTGGCAGAGATTCTGGCCTGAAGGCCTATTTACACCATGGTTAATGCAACTACATCAAGAATGTAATTTTATTTTATCTCAAAAGATTTCATTTGCCATGTAATTCCCTTCAGAAATAAGTAAATTTAGCAAATAAGAATTAAACATTTTGTGTTCTCATTAAGCAGGATCTTAAAAAGATAAGGATCATTCAGTGTGGTAGCAGAAATTCTCCATATGTCCCTGGCCTAAAGGCCTATTCACACCACTGCTAAACAAGAAAGTAAACAATATTTAAGTTTTATTTTTCATTTGCAGGGTAATTCTCCTCAGAAAAAGAACACACAAAAACATAAAATAGTGAAGATTAACTCACACACACACACACACACACACAAATAAAAGTTTGTCTTTCCTAGCTGCTTGCTACAGCCTACAGCCTCCATCAGTAGATTTCCATCTTAATTGAGGAGTTGTCCTAATTGACTTTGCCTAATTGATGTATTGGATTATTTTTTTTCCTGAGCCGTAATTGCACCATAACTTTTTAATGCATGTCCAGTCAAGAGGTATTTGCAGAATTGTTTTTTGTGGCAAGACTCCCTGTCCACCGAGGGACTGTTACTGGCTTCATCCATGCTATTAAGGCACCGTAATGTGAATATATTAGTGCCAAAAACAAGCCATAGCCTAAAAAACACCATTCCTCAACATGATGGAGCGCCCTGCTGCAGGGGAGAACCGCTACGCGTGAGGAGCCAGTAACTCCACATTATCATATTACTCTGCGTGACACAACCACCACAGAGAAAGAGTGAGCAAATGATACAAAACTCTGGATGTGTTTTAAAACCTAGTGAGCCGCCTACTGCACAGAATTCTAGGCATATTCAAATGTTCTTATCGGATTGAATGCGCTTATGATGTGCAAAAATGGTTTTGAATCACAGCCAGTGTTTGAATGGACCTTTGATACCCGGAAATGTTGTCTAGGTGTGTAGCTCAGTAGGTTTTGTAAAGCACCTTTGATGCTCAAAAATGCTGTCTAGATGAGGGTGTGAAACACAGCCACTGGCCGGACAGCATTGCTCTCTCTGAGTCCGGTTCAAATCTGTGTTTGACAGCAAGCCATGTTTTCATTCACAGATTAAATGGCTTATCAATGCCAGGGCACCTTGAGCTCTCACATAAACATAATTTCGATCAGTCTCCTTAGAGAGCAGGACTCAGAATAGCTGCTTTAAGCCTTCTGGGCAAACAAGTCAAGGGTCCAATAAAGAACATGAACTGACTGTCTGTGAATGAATAAACACTAGCGGGAAAAGACATTTCTGTATTTAGATGAGCTCAAATGATGCTGTTGCTCTTTTTGGTTTGATTGAGACCATTCGGGAGTTTCACAAAGTGTTCATTGCTTACAATTATACAAACGAGCTGAGAGCAGATAAGAACTGGAGAGGATGCTTTGTGCATATGGCAGCCACACAAAAGCTCTAATCTAATAGAATCATTTGTACAAGCAGTCTCCTTCCCAAGGGCTGAAAGTTTTCTGAAAATGCCTTCAGGCCTGTTCGTTTTTAGCTGGAAGCAGTGTTTGTGCGCATATGAGCATGTTTATGTGCAAGTTGCGTTGATGAATTGGAAATGGGTCAAAAGCATTGTTTGTAAAAGTCTTTGCCTGTTTGTCCGTTTTGATATAAGAGTAAATCTGTAGTTTTATTGTTTTTAATACATCTCTTTAGAGACTTCTTATATAGATTCTTCCTTAATTTTCCATGTAATTTGTGTCTATCTTGTTCTTTGTTTGTGAAAGTGCCTCTGGGGACAAATTGTTCAATGATATTAAGATATTGCTTATGTATATATTTATGAAATATATAATGAAAATATCTGAAATGCTTCCAATACTCATTTTCCCACAGAATAGATACAGAACACCAGCTGCGCTTTCTTGCTCTCTCATCTTTCCTCACTCACTGGTTTCATGTGCTCCGGATGAATATTGTTGGTGTTACAGCCTGGCTTGAATTTTGTGCATATTATGCAGATTTTGCACATTTTTCCTGCAGAAATTGCATGCACATAAAGCCTCCTCTCAGTACTAAATTGAGGTCTTTATTGCTGCTTATTGTGCTTAAATACACACACAAAAAAAGTCAAAATACCGGTCTTGGTGAGCATTCATGTAAACAAAGTCAGTTATGTTTTAAGTGAGCGTAAACTGTTGAGAAAAACAGTACAATAGATCCATGTATCAGGTCTAAAGTGACAGCAGCATAATACACCTGCTGCCAAGTTATGAGATTATATTAAAAATATCTTTATGACAGTTTTTCCCCATGGTATCAATGTCAAAATCGTGGCCAGTGAAAATGCTGCGTGGCTAGTAACTTTGGAAAACCACTAGCCACAGGGGCTGGTGAGCAAAAAAGTTAATGTCAAGTCCTGTATTTCACCATATCATACCTCGCTGTCTCATTAAAATGGCATACATTTGAAAAATCAGCTGTTCTTAACTGTTTACAGGTCTAGACTAAAACTTAGGGGTGATTGGGCCTTTTTGGTAGATGCACCTAAACTGTGGAATATGTAACTGTCAATATGCTCTGTTTTCATGGACTTTAGTTTATCACGTGTTTTTTTCTCTTTGTTTCCCGCCACTCATTTGTGTCCATGGTTGCGATCATTAGTTGGTTCAGTTCAGCTGTGTCAACTTGTTTGTGTTTGCCACTTATAGTAAGTTGTGCCTTTTCCTTTATTGTCCGGTCACCGTTACGTACCGATATGTTGTTAATGCCTGCTGCCTGCTTTTTGGATAACTTGTTATTAAACTACGTTTGTCTTTGTTTTCCTGCCTGCAAACACGTCTGTGACACTTACCCTTGCGTATCAGAATGGTGCCAACTATATACATTTTTAAAATTTGGATAAGAACTCATTTATTTTGACTTAATTGGATAGTGAGGCATGTCTGTGCTTACTTTGAATTTGTGTTATTGTTGTATTACTTGTTTTATGTATTATTTGTTTGTTTTTTTAAAATATCTTTGTAAAGCACATTGGGCAACAGTTGTTGTATTGTGAAAAGCCGGAATGTACTTCTATCCTTCACAGCTACATTTAAATTGGCATCAAAATAAAAAACTTATCCTCTCTCTTCTGTCCAAAAATTTTGTGTAGGTAGCAGCTCACTTGGAAACGCTCCCCATGGGTTTGGTACAATTGTGTTTGTGCATGTATGTTTAGTAAAGTCAAGTCACTTTATCTAATACAGGTTGTTTCAAAGCAGCTTCACAGTAATAAATAGGAAAATAAGGATTAATGATACAGATTGAATTTTATTCTGCTGTAAAGCAGCTCTAAAAACACAGTAGTGTCTTTTCTCAGCTGGATTCAGTACAGATTTTAATTCAGTTCAGTTCAATAACTCTGTAAAGTTATAAAATCCATCTATTAGCAGCTCTACAAAAGACAATTGTGTCCAACACTGGTTCCACACTTTTGGCGGACCTGAGCAAAACTTTGTGAAAGGGGCCCTTGTTGAAATGTGCCAACCCCATCTTTTCTTTCAGAGCAGTTTCACTGTCAACAAACAACATTACAGTGAGTTGAATTTCAATAAACATTAGTACTAATGACAATGGAATTCAATATGCGAGGTGCAGCAAATTGCACTTTATGTAAAAAATATATGTATATATGTAAAGGAAAACCTTTTGAAAACACATTAAACTGTCAGGAAGAACAAGTAAAATTTAATCTGAATTTTTTTAAATCCACTAAGTAAATGCTTTATGAAAGTATTGCTCTGAAACAATCAGAAAAACTCACAGCTGAAATGATTTTCCAAATGCGTGATTTACTAACAAATCTAAAGCATGATAAATAGTTTACCCAAGAAAGCTTAAGTAAACACAAAAATACATCAATAATTCTCTAAATGTGCTAACTTTTAGACTAATGGCGTTGTTTTTAAAGAGGACTTTCAGGATGTTTACATTATGATATGCTACTTACAAAATCTTTGAGAGCAAGGGAGCCCCCTGGTGGTTTGGAAGCGCTACACACCTTGTGTAGTTTGCTTATAGGGAGGACCTGCACTGACAGTGTGGCTACTCATCTCGAGCCAGTTCAATGTTGATTCAGTTCAGTTCAATAAGTGTCGATGTTGCAAAAATTGTCAACTATGAAATTAAGTCAAATAAGCATCTCTGCAGAAAACAGTGGTGTCATCATCCAGTTCAATTCAGTTCAAGTTATGCTCTTATCCAATAGTGTTAGTGCATTCAAATCAGTAATATTACTGGATTTTAAGTGTTTAATAATGCACTAATACGCAGAGTCATAAAGATTGCAGCTCTCCGTGCGCTATAACCTGTCATATGCCTCAGTCTCTCACACCCACCTGTGAGAGAGAGAGAATCACAGGGGGTGGTGTCTTGCTGACAGGTAGGCATGGAGAGAGAAAAAAGCATGTGAACAGATATATAGAAGAAAGGGGGATGATTCTTATTTCTTATTTCTTGAAGCTTAGATCCTGCAGAACAGAGAAAGGACGTGGTCTCTCTCTCTCTCTCCTCCCTGTTTAGCGCACATACCCGCTGGTATTGTTCGTCCCCGTCAGTGCTGCAACAAAAGGTGGACATATGCTTTATCTTTAGTTCTCTCTCTCCCTCGCTCCTCTTTGATCACTCTATTTCTTCCTCCTTTTTTTGTCGGTGGGGTGTATGCCATATCAACAAATACTGTGTGTTTAGTATTCAGCGGTGGGGTTGTATACAGGGGACAGAATCAATTCCAAATTACTCAGTCTCTCAATAACGGACAGCCCTGTCCGCAAGGAGAAAAGATGATTAATGATGATAGTATTCATGATAGAGGCTGAAGTGTTCGCACGCACAGATGGAGCTGTGTGTGCGTTAATGGTCCTGCAGTGAAGAGGCTTTCTGTTTGCTGCCGTGTACTTATAATTGAGCGTTTCCACACATTTAGCAGAACGGAGTGCAAATCACCTGTAATTACCACCTACAGCCCCACATTGTACCCACAGCACACATACCCATTGTATAAATATGGTGCGCAGAAACATCCCTTTGCCTGCTCTGCAGTTGCAAGAGTGACAATTCTGCAGAATATGCGGTAAAACTGTCCTGCACCGGAGGTTCGACTGAGCAAAGGACTCTCCTGACAGTCATACCGTGACATCGAGCGGAGCCAATGGGCAAAACGGTCAATAATGATGCGGGACAAAACGTGTGTGCAAACACTTTTAGCATATGCTGCTACTTGTAATTAAATCAGACTCATACGCTTCCCTTACCAACACTGTATTTTATTTCAAATTTGCTACAGCGCACTTTTTTTTTCCCTGACGCACATATGCTGCTGTTTGGACGCACACACACAGCTGCGGATGAACCTCCCAGCCCTGTTTTGCTGATGACTAGGTATTTTAAGAGGTCATGTCCTCTATGTGTTTTTAGTACACTAAAAAAGTGTGTTTGTGTGGTTTTAGTACCTATAAGCTGTTCAAAATGTAGTGAGATGCATACCTAGACCATTTTTAGACAACACTGGATTTAATTTGAACATTGGTATTTGATCTTGGTAGGCAGTTTACGTGGTAAGCAGATTAATTTTACTTTATAAGCAGAAAGCATTCTAATTCGCACATTGGGTGCGTCTCAATCGGCTCCCTAGTTCAGCAGTCAGGGCACTGATCAAGAAGTCGGCCATTTTAAAGGCTGCTCACTATGTTCCCTTAACAGAAGTTCTGAAGGGCAAAACATAAAACATGCGAGCCAACAGTCTGTTATTTAATTATATTTTAGCATAAACATACGCTAAGAGAACATTAAGTAACATTTACTTAATTTTTCTTTTGCAAGTTTTTGTAATTTCACATATGGAATTAAGTAAACTCTACTTGATTAAGTTAAGTAAAATTTACAATGAAAATAAGAAATTTTAACTAGGCTAAAAGGTTGAGTAATTTGCAATACATTTTACTCAAACAATATCACACTGAATTAAACCACGCTTTTAAAGCAAATGTTTTACTTAGAAATATCTAAGTAAAATGACATTTGAATACAGAGACCTCAATACTTGGTACACAATGAACGGTAGCATTCAATTTTGAGTATGAATTTGCCATTTTGAGTAGAAAATGAACTCCAAATGTCACAAAATGGCAAGTTACAAAATCTAACCACAAAAGCAATGATTTAATAAACAGTGTAAATCCAGTTGGCAAACAGCAAAAAATCAACCTCATTAATTATTAAAGGCCCAGTGTGTGATTGAAACACCAGTATCAGAAAAGTTGAGTAGTTTTACTTAATTTTTCATATTTACGCTTACATTTCTACAAGCTTGAATTGAGTACTAATGTTTATTTAGTTTTTTTAATTCTTGCCTGAACTAATTTTTTCATGTAGAAATTACATTTGTATAATCTGTAGTATTTACTTAACCATAAAATAATTTTTATCAGTGTGCATCTCTTGACAGATACTGAAGATAATCTAGCTAACATTTATAATATGGCTGAAATGTTGTGGGTATATGTAACAATCAAAGTATTTATCATAATGTACATTACATAACATTATAAAATAATGCCAGAAAGATATCAGTTCTTCTGCTATTGTTCATAAGTACCAGTAGTGACATTGTACAACGAGGAAGTTGTCATGACATCATCAGTGTCCCTGTGTGCACTGAGTCAGGGTCCTTACTGTCCTTAACAGTGTCCGAATTTGTGTACACCATATGCTTATTCACGACCTAGGGAGCTGATTGAGATGCACCCATGGTCACTTTCCCTAAATGATCAGCATTCATTGCTTCATAATGGCTTCAGGGCTAAGCATGACTCATTAGGCCAGGGTAGCACAACACTGCCACCTAGTGTGTGTGCATATGTGTGTTTACATGTGCTTATGTGTGCGTATACATGTGTATGTGTGTGAAATAAAGGAAGCAGGAATGCCCTGACCATCTGCTGCACATTAGAAAGAGACCCCCAGCCCAATTCAATTAACATCCACAAGCCCCCTGATTGGGCTCAGAGAGAAAGAGAGAGATGGGAAGAGAGATAAAGGGCATTGCAGGACTTACTACCCTGCAGTAAATATGAGTTTCAGCATTCTCTGATGAACTCCCTGCCTGACAGCGGGGTGAATGGAAAAGTCATTGATCACACACACACACACACACGCACGCACACACACACAGACTCATTCAAAGAGGTTATGGAATTATGTTTGCTATGAAACAGAGGGAGAGATAAATAAATACTCTTGATCTATGAGCATGTTTGAAATTTCGTTAAAAAACTAAACATTTAAATTGGAGATACAGAGGGAATCGTTGGTTGAGGCATCTCTTTATTTATCCTTATTGCTCTTTATCTTTTATATAAATCATCTAAATCTGGCAAAACTTTACAGGATGTCCCCTATTTTATTTTTATTTATGTTTTGTAACATTTTAGCAAGCATTTTGGTGCCCAATCTTTGTTTTATATATTTATTTTTTGATTACTTTGTAGTAATTATAATTCAAGCAATTTATTTTATTTTATGTCCTAATCAGAAATTAGCCATGGCTCAAAGCAAAAATGACACTGGGCGAGACAAAAAAAGTACTAGATATGTTAATGTGAATTGCTGCCTTGTGAGGAGGTGCCGGCGAACAGAAATGGCCGGTACCATTGGAGTGGTATGTGGAGGGTACCGTCGTGGGGTGACGAGGCTCTGTGTGATTCTGATGGGGCTGGATGAGAAGTATGCACTCTTTGAACCTCTCTTACTTCAAAATGAGAATCTTTTAAATAGAGAATAAGATTAATGGCCTCGACTAGGGAAAAATGACAAACCGGTTCATAATAGCGAGTCGCATTCTCATCCAGACCCAAACAAAAACACACAATGAGAGAAGCGTCGGGCCAGCTCACCCGATGGGAGAGCTCCATGAACTCCTTCACATACTTCTCCAAAGGACGGCCACTCTGTCGCAGTCCCCACTGGCGATCCTCTGCCGTGATCATGTTGCAGTCAGGCGCATAGGTGACTGATGTAATTCATTAACAAGACACAGCTGAACTAAATGAAAAACAGAACCATGTGATAAATGACAAAACGAAAAGAGTCCAACACTGACAATAGCATAGTAAAGTCATCATTTCTTGTCTACCTAACATATACTTAAAAAAAATCTGTAGCACTTCATTTTACATTCCTGTTCCCCATGTACATACTATGTACTTATTATAGCAATTGCAATAACTGGGTAATAACCCTGAACCTAACCTTTACTTATGGTTACCTTATTTTTCCCAATACTTTCTTAGGTAAGTACACTGTAAGTGCACGTACTGTGAAATAAAGTGCAACCTTTTTTCATATTTGATGGGTTTAGTGTCTCTGTAGTGACTGTAGTTGTCAAATATTTGTATTTACTGTCTCAGAGGCAACTACTGGTGAAGGTTTAACTAATACAAAGTGGGTTTTGATGAAAAAAAAATTAAATTAGCTTTGAAAACACTTGATATGAAAAAATCCCTCCCAACAAAGTGATTACATTAAGATCCACCGTGATAGACAGCAGAGAGCTGCAGAATCCTAAATGGGGACCAGTCTAATTTGTCATTATTTGCAACTACTTTTGTATTATATGGTGGTTAATTTTATAGGTAACAGCCATAATTGTGCATCAATTTGCTTTAGTTTGTTTAGTTTCAAGTAATTGTCATAAATGGATTACACACATAATTTTATATGGATAGAGAAAAATAAATGCCACCATAAAAGTGAAAATCAATTCCAATTAGCAAATATTGCTGTTTTTTTAAAGGACATTGGTCCTTTAGCTAGTTATGTGTGCTTGTGTATATGCGAGTTAGCTGTTAATTCTGTCGCAGTAATAATGCAGTCAGGGATTTTCAGTCCGCTCTCACCTGCTGCTCCTCGGAGAACAGCCTGCAGTGAAGACAAACAGTTAGATGATGTGATGAGAGTGATGAATATGACAGATGCAGTGGTGTGTGTGTGTGTGAGTGAATGAGAGAAACCAAGAGAATGAATCCTCTCATCACTGCACCTTTCCCACTGCTAATGTTCATATGTGTGTGAGGTAGAGTCAGAGCGAAAGAAAGAGTTGAGAGTGCAGGAGATTGAGCAGGGCTCCTGTGATTGGTCTGAATAAGAGGCCTGCGGCAGGCGGGTGGAATGTGTGATCACTTATAGCAGAGGTGATAATTTACAGCCTTTCTGAGTGTGTGAGAAGGACACCGCCTTTCATAGCATCCGTGCTGTATTGCTTCTATCCAAATTTAACAATATCTTTGTTTTTTTTTGATAGCAATGGTATAGACTATAATAGACAAAAACACCAATATATAAAAGAAAAGAAAATTTAAGTAGATAAATCAAATAATATATATTTACGTGTACTGTATCCATTGGGTACGCAAGTTTGGGGTTAATAAGATTTTTTGAAAGACTTTTATGCTCACCAAGGCTGCATTTATGTGATCAAGCACACAGTAAAAACAGTAATATTGTGAAATACTAGTACAATTTAAAATAACTGTTTTCTATTTTAATATGTTTTAGAATGTAATTTATTCCTGCAATGGCAAAGCTGAATTTCCAGCATCATTACTCCAGTCTTCAGTGTCACATGATCCTCCAGAAAAAAATCTTTTTATCAATGTTGATAGTAATATTTTTTAATATTTTTTTGGAAACCATGACATTTTTTGAGGATTCTTTAATAAATAGAAACTTCAAAAGAACAACATTTTTTAAAAAAGAAACCTTTTAGAAAATTTTTTTTAATCGCATCCCATGAATAAAAGGATTCAAAAGTATTAACCGTATTGTATATTTATACAACACCTGTTGAAAAGTGTTGAGCCACCTCCACAGATATAAGATTTGCATTTTTCTTTAAGTTCTTTCACAACCAAACAATTGGCAGTTTTTATGATGTTTTATACATTGATCAGTAATGATGGGATGAAAGTTATAAAGTATGTCTGGAGTTATAGACCCCCTTTATAATCCACTTATACTGTAATAGCTTGAAGCTCATAGTAACTGCCTGGATGTAGGGAATTAAACAGGTTTTCTGCCATTCATCTTTGGATATATCCTGTTATATTCTGATATGTTTTTAATGCTTTTTTGATGATCATAATCCAAAACTTTGTAAGCAGAGGAGCTCATCATGTGTCTTTTCTTCATGTACTGTAACATACAGAAACACTTTCTTCTTTCTCCACCATTATCACTAGAGTTTATTGTGCTGTATTTTTATGGTGGCTTCAGGGCAAAACACCAAGTTTTCTTAAGTGCACTTAAACTTGATTAAAGCGGCATTATGATTCACAGAGTACTTACATCATGTTCCAATTATATTAATTAACATATTTAAATGGAACATAATAGAATATAAATTGTGATCAGTACTATTTTCTTTAAAGAAATTAATACTTTCATTTATTGCATCCTTGCTGAATAAATCAAAAGTGAAAATAAAGACATTTAGGTTATATAAAAAAATTACATTTTAGGGCTGTCAAGTGATTAAAATTTCTTAATCTAATTAATAACATGTGTCGATTAACTAATCTAACTAATCGCAAATTAATCGCATTAAATCTGGCTGAGAAATTATCCCCAAAAGATATTTGAAGTCATTATTGTGTAAAGAATCAAATAAACATTACAAAAAGTTGATTCAGAAAGAAATATTTTATTTGATTCAATATATAATTTATTACACAAATTTTTTGTGTGAATGTCTATTCAACCTCCACTGGTCACCTGTCTTTTTCGAATTGTTTACAAAATTCTTTTGCATACCTTTAAGTTTCTCAATGGTCTTGCTCCTTCTCTCTGAAATACTTTCTCCTTATATTCCCTCTCGACCTCTCCGATCCCCTGATAGTGAACTACGCATACCGAGGTTTCGTCTGTCGTTTATGAGTAGCAGGTCTTTCTTCGCTATAGCTCTTAAGCTATGGAATTATTTGCATCTGGCCCTTAGGATATTAACCAAACTCATAATGCTTTCTTGAATACCATTAGTCATATGCACCTGGCTTATGCTTCAACTGTCCACCTTTCTATGTTCTCTGTAATACAATGTAATGGTTTCTGTTTGTCTTTTGACTGTATTGTGATATGCAACTGCAGTTGATCATGTTTTGGACTGGACAAATGTCTACTGTCCTTTAAGTAATTATGTTTGAAATGATTGTTTGTTCCTTACTGTTATTGTGAAGCATCCTTGAGCTTGAGAAAGGCGCTATATAAATTAAACATATTATTATTATTAATATTATATAAAATTCTACCAACCCCAAACTAGTGTAATTTATATATTTAAAAATATTTAATCTAACTTAAATTATGCCAGATGTTTTCTACGGTTTTTTTTTTTTTTTGCTTTTTTTACAGAAAGAGTACATGGTTGAATGTCTTTGTACTCTTACCTGTTGATCTCATTCCTAAAATGTTCATTCCTAAAATGTTCAAAAGTTCAGCTAATATCAGTCATTACAGACTGTAGTTCACCTCCACCATAAATGCTCTTGGACTTCACTTGTGTTTTTTCCTCAGGCGCTGCTTCAATGATGTGTGTCGAATGCTATACGTGTCTGTCATGTTGCCTGGACTCGAAAACAGACAGATTATTCCTCTGAGTATGTGGCTGTAGGTGCCGCAGGCGAGAGATTGTGCCTCGTTTCATGCTGTCGCTCTGGAGGTCAGGTGGCCCACGACTGTCACTCACCTCCTCTTATTCTCTCCTTCCCTCTGCAGCTCTCTTCTCCTTTCTTCTTTCTATCTGTCCTCAGTAATGCACTACAAATAAAACTTGCTCCTTCCCATCAGCCCTGTGCTCCCTCTCAGTCTTTGTCCTCTCTCTGAGAGAAAGAGAGAGTGTGAAGATGTTGTTTTAAGCTATTTACACTCATCTTTTTCACTTTTTCTTTCTTATCCCGCCTTTGTGTCCTCCACTAACTGACATTGCTGTTCTGGATGTGCAAAGTGTGTGTGTCCTCTGCTGCTCATATGCACACACTCTGCATGCAGGGGCATCGGTTAGAGCTTGGGGAGATGGAGAGGCAGAGACAAACAGAGATGAATGACACACACACACACACACACACACACCTGCGGCTTCAATTTGAGAAATCAAGAGATGTGTGACATGTTTTGTGCCTGTGAGAGAGTAAAACCCCACTGTGTGTGTCTTTCCTTTGGGTTTGTGTGCTCGTGTTAATGTATTTGAGTGTGTCTGAGTGTGTATTTTTGCGTGTACATGCGGACATCAGGTGCCGGCAGTCACCGCTCATCCCCGCAGTGAGGCTATAGCCATGCCGTTGGCATGGAGACGGCTGCGGCAGCGCGTGAGGCTGCTGCCATGGCAACGCAGTATGCCAAGGAGGGGGGTCGAGAGCCACTGCTGTTCACTTTGTCCTCTCTTTTGTTTGCTTCATATATCTAGCTGTGTGCGCGAGATAGAAAGGGATGTGTGATAGTTTGTCGAAATTGATAACAGACTGAACCTTGAGCTCTTTATATTACCTTCATTTATTTCAGGTGTACTGTATTGTGAATGTGCCTTTTATAAATATGCTTTGTGTCCATGTACATGTCTGGCTATAGTTATGAGGGTCAGATATTTGAAAATGTCTTCACAAATATAGTAAACCTCATCAAAAACTTGCATTTGAAACAGGCCTGGCTGTTTAAAATACTCATGAATTAGCTAAATCATGTTTTGATAGACTGTCTAATGTCAACAGGTTGAGCCGTGAGGTTTAGTAAATACTATTATCTTAGTTTGAAACCCATTGCATCTGTCCATGGTCTCTCCATGACAATATTTGAAGGCCCCCATGTAGGTTAAGATATTTCTCCTGTAATGGTTTTGAAAAAAATAAAATGATTATAATTAATATTAAATAATTAAATTCCACTTTTTTGTACATAAATGTAATTTAATGACCAAGGGATTTACATGATGTTGTTCATGATTATTGAAAGTAACAAATGGCAGTATTTGCACAATAAAATATTTTAGAAGCTGTGTTTAAAAAAACAAAAACAAAAAAAAACCACCTGTTGGTCAAGTTGCTGATACTTATATGACCAAAAAGTAAGATACAATTCTAATAGCTTGTAATGCAAATCCCTGGATTTTTATAACAGTCTAGCAGACTACTCACATAAAATAATTATAAATATCAGCTGTCACTATATCTCCCAATAATACAGGTATGTCTTAGTAAGATAATATTGAAATATTAATTTATTATTATAGCTCTAAAGTTTTTATTTGTTGGAGGCAAAACATAATGTAATGTAATGCAATGATGATTGAGAGATGTACAGATAAATGTTCCTCAAACGCTTTATAGATCATATTTTAACATGATTTTTCAAGAAATAAAAATATAGAATAGAATAGAAATATTACTTAAAATATAAAAGTTATTCTTGCATTTACTTTGTAAAAATAAGTAGATGTTTCGCAGCAAAAAGACACGTGAACCATTTCCTGAAGAGGGACATTTTTAGAATTTTACAAAAAGACTTTTTACTTGCTAAAAAAGTATGAAATAGTTTTTATCATGTGGATAATTGAGAGGCCTTAGAAATGTGCTTATCAAATATAATACAGTAGGCTTTAAAGGGTTAGTTCACCCCAAAATGAAATTTCTGTCATGAAGTACTCACCCTCATGTCGTTCCAATTCTGTAAGATCTTCGTTCATCTTCGGAACACAAATAATTCATTTTTGATGAAATCCGAGAGCTTTCTGTCCTCCCTATAGACAGCAACATCATGAACAATTTCAAGGCCCAGAAAGGTTGTAAAGACATCATTAAAATAGTTCAACCTTAATGTTTTGAAGCGACGAAAATACTTTTTCTGCCCAAAAACGAAACAAATATATCGACTTTTTTCAACAATTTCTTCTCTTCCCTGTCAGTCTCCTACGCAGTTCACATTATAAACACAGTGCAGCGCTTTTTACATCCGAACGCCAGCTGACGACAACATTAAGGTTGAACCACAATCACATGGACTATTTTAACAATGTCTTTACTACCTTTCTGGGCTTTGAAAATGGTTATGAAGTTGCTGTCTATAGGGAGGTCAGAATCTTGGATTTCTTCATCTGTGTTCCGAAGATAAACAAAGGTCTGATCGGTTTGGAACAACATGAGGGTCAGTATTTCATTCATCAGAAATTTCATTTTTGGGTGAACTAATCCTTTAAATGACAGTTATTGAATGAACAAATGCAGATAAGAAATTTGGCTTGTTTTTTGGCTGTTTTAGCTTATTTTAAGACTTTTTTTTTTAATGAAACCATTTTGTGGTCCCCTGGTTGAGAACCTCTGTCCATGATGGGTTCTTACAAATATGTCTTCTAAACTGTGTGTGTGTGTGTGTTGGTGTGTGTACTCAGGGGGACAGAGGAGGTGTTCCAGGCTCTGGAGGATAACCAGGTGACACTCTCTGTTATGAAAGCATCTCGTTTCGCCAAGGCATTCGAAAAGGAAGTTGACCACTGGGAACGCTGTTTGTCTCTGGTGTTGGAAGTCATTGAAATGATACTCACTGTACAAAGGCAGTGGATGTATCTAGAGGTACGCACACTCACAGAGCACTTCCTACAGTTTTATACAGCACATTACTCATTCAAATGCTTCTCTTATGCTTTAAAAGTCTGTGGTTACATTATCCAGGTATATACACAACACAATCCTGACCTTCCTCACACCCGGCTCTTTCTTAATAAACACCAGTCACAATGCCATCCATTAGATTACAGAGGGGTCCACTCTCTACATGCGATGCACAAACTCACTGTAAACGATCTCACACACACTCATAACAGAGTTCAGAGCCACACATCTGTTTTCTTCCAGCTGATGAGGAGAGTAAACAGTGGCTGTCAGCCTGGATTTCCTGTGTACTAGTGTTTGTAAACATACCCGTGATGGCTCCGACCAAGCCCCACACTGTTTTATCTTCCCTTCTGTGCTTTTCTTTGTTTCACTTGTCTGCTACCACATTCTTTCTTTTTTCTTTCAATAGAACATCTTTCTGGCAGATGACATACGTAAGCAGTTGGTTCGTGAGACAGCAGAGTTTGATGACGTCAACTCCAATTGGAAGATCATCATGGACCGACTCGACAAGGACAAAAATGCTCTCAGAGGAACACACCACCCAGGTATTAAAGGGATTAAACTGGATGTCACCACCATCAGTGCTTGTAAAACAAAAATGCATTACAGTAGAAAGTCAGTTAAGTTGACAGCTATCTTGGCAACACTTCTGGGCAGATGGATGAAACATGTCCAGCTCACCTGGAAAAAAAAAAATCTGTTTTGCATATTGCAAAATAAAGCAGGTTCGCCATTAAGAATATTGCATTGAAGAATTATTTTAATGACAATCATGCACAAATATAATTCATTCAGGCATCTTAGCTTCCATCATTCTAATTACTGTAATACAGGGATTTCCAGACTTTTTTGTCAATCAAACCTTTTTTTACCTAAAATATTTACTTGAATTACCCCCTGAGATTAATATTATAGTTCAGTTTAACAACAAATTTGCATGTTCATGGTTCTCTGATGTTGGTGAATGGTCACATGACTATCTATCTATCTATATAAATAGTAAAATAGTAAACATCTAAAAATAAAGCTCTTAGATTGAAAGGAGGGATTTCTTTTTTTTATAGTCGACATATTGAGCATTGCTAGGAAGAACAGGCGGTAAAGGACACATACATGTTCCTTTTTTCTGTTTTCTCAGGTCTTCTAGAGAAGCTCTTAGAAATGAACACTAGGTTAGAGACAATTCAGAAATCTCTGGACATGTATCTAGAGACCAAACGGCAGGTCTTTCCTCGATTTTACTTTCTGTCTAACGATGACCTCCTGGAGATCCTGGGCCAGTCACGCAACCCTGATGCTGTGCAGCCACACCTCAAGAAGTGCTTTGACAACATCAAAAGTCTTCGTATCAACAAGGTACATACACACTCGGGCTGAATGACATGACCAAAATCTTATACTATATGAGCAATTTAGCAGCTTTATATCATGTTTTTGGTATAAATGTTTTTCCATTTCAGAAATGTATGGGAATAAGTATTAATATATAAATAATCTGATTGTGTGTGTGTGTGTGTATGTAGGTTGGGATCAGTAACAGCAAGTCTGAGGCCAGTGGGATGTTCTCAGCTGATGGGGAGTTTGTTGAGTTCACTCATCCTGTTCTACTGGAGGGCCCAGTGGAGGTGTGTTTTTAACCTACATTCCAAAACAGCCTTTCTTGACAAATTCATTCTCCATTGACCTTCTCATCTTGTATGTGTAGGCGTGGTTGTGTGATATCGAGCGAACCATGCGCTGGACTCTGAAGGACTGTCTAAAGAACTGCTATATGGCACTCAAGAAGATGCCAGGAAAGAGGGGCAAATGGGTGCGAGACTGGCCAGGACAGGTGTGTGTGTCTGTGTACTGTATGTCTGTCTATGTACATGCAGCAATTACACAGCAACATTCGCTTTGCTTATCTTTACAGATGTTGATCTCATCCAGTCAAATCCAGTGGACCACAGATGTGACAAGGGCCCTCATGACCAGCAAAGAGAGAGCAGATAAATCTGCCCTTAAATCACTGAAAAAGAAACAGGTGAAAGGAGCCTTGTTAGGGCCTACCTGTCTGGGGGGACAGTCCCTGTATTAAATATACAATAAAAGTGTATATATATAGAGAGAGAGAGAGAGAGAGAGAGAGAGAGAATTCAGATGCAAAAGCCTTTACGTCCGTCTGATAAATTTTTTTTAAATGAGCATTTTTTTTTTTTTTTACCAGACTCCTATATTTAGTAAAATCAGTAATTTCTCTTTAATGTCAATGGAAAGATTATTCATATAGTCAGTAATTGAAATGCCTTATTTTCAAAAATGTCACTTTAGCCAATTCATTGGTATTTAACAAATTTATCTGTCTTTTGCTGCAAAACCAGCTAAGTCCATGTGTGCAACCTCCAAGTCCACCTCTTTGGACAACGAGACATGGTAAAACGTCCATTTTTGTCAGTTTTACTGCAGCAAAAGGAACACATTGTTATGTTTACTATTACTCCCAAAATCATTGCCACTGTAACAATGGACAAAACATGATAAAAACTTGCAGCTCAGCTATTGAAAGCCGGTGTTCTGACAATTTGTGCTACCTTGTCAGATTTTTCATCCCATTGAAACAGTAGGTAGCACAATTTAACAGCGAAAAATGCTACCTTTCAGATCATGCTTCCAGCATGATGTTAATGTGATTTTAGGCTTTATTAAAATTTACACCTACCACAACCCTAAACCTACCCTTGCAATAATGCAATTACAGTGGTGGTAGCACAAATCTGATTAAGCATTATTCGTTAAAACAAGTACAAATCAACAGCGAAAAATGCTACCTATCAGATTGTGCTTTATCAATGTCTACTTCTACCCCGACCCTAAAACCTGCCGTTGCAACAAAGTAAATACAGTAATTTTTTGTTATTTATCATGACAAAAATTATGTTATATTGACGTGCCTATGCGTAGTAAGCCAGGGTAAGATATTGGCAGGACACCTGTTCATACGTACACCGTTGTTCATCTTGAAGTCAAAAGTTTCAATTTGCGTCTTCCGATTGACTTCCGATTATTCTGTGGACTTAGGACATTTTCACACCGTTTGTTTTGTTCCGAAACAGGGACTACATTTGTTACAATGTTGCATTGTTGTTTCAGTTCACTTTCACAAGGCAACATTACAAAGTTTACCAAAAATTGTTTACGCTAGTCACATGCTTTTTCTCAGCGTCATCCATCAAAATGATTGACATGTTAGCTCCATGAGCTTATTGTGGCTTTATTTGAAACTGTTGAGACACACACAAATACTATACGAATGCAGCCGTCATTCCCGCTGTTAAATTATATACTACATTTGTGTTAATACTGCGGCAAATTCAAACGCCATCTCTCTCGATCTCTTAGTCTAGTAGGCTAACTGTGTCAAGACTATAAATGTTACGCTTTTGCTGACAAAGGGAAGTGACGTTTTACTGTTTCTGCCAACGAACTGGTATTTCTGAATGGGCTGACGTAGGGTTTCAACGGATTTTAATCAAAAGTATTTGGTGAATGTATTCTATGCGTGGAGAGCATTCACTCAATATCGTTATCTCATTTTTTGAGGTGGTGTTTAGTGGCTTTTGCATCTGAACTCTTCAAATATATTATATATGTATGTGTGTGTGTGTGTGTGTGTGTGTGTGTGTGTGTGTGTGTGTGTGTGTTTTAACTCTTCATGAACTAATTATAGTGACAAAAAGTGTAAATTCAGTGTCAGATGTGTTCAGGCTTTAAATGTGATAATAATTATATCTAGACAGAATCTGTATACCCCCCCCCCCCATTTTAGAAGGAAATCTGAAAGATTCTCTGGAATGGATTACAACATGGTGTTAAATAAAGCTGAGAGTACTACACTTGTTAGTAGCTGAAAGCAAAATAAAATTAGCCCAAATATTTAATTAACAAACACATAAGCAGTAGGGGATTTGTAGAATTTTAGGAATGACAGGTGTTCTGATTCTGTAGAAATCTGCGAAGCTCTCTGTGGAGTCTTGCGGGCACAGATTCAATGCGAGTCTGCTAATAACTCCATATACACTACTGACTTCACTCAAAATCCTTTATGGGAAATGAGTTATTCATTTCATCTGTATTTGTACTTGGAGCACAGGATGCACTACATACACAAGTTAATTAAGGACGGCAGCTCAAATGAATTTAATCCAATCACATTTTATAAGCCAAAGCCAGTGAGACACAGAGAATGGCTTAGGCCTGTCTCTGTGTCTTTGAGAGTTGAGATTTAGTCTCAGAGCATGGCTTCTTGGGCTTAAGGAAGGTGGGGATTTTTTTTGTTGTTGTTGTTAATTTCCATTTACATTACACGTCTCAGCTGATGTTTACCGAGTATGTTTGGAGTAACTGCGGCTAGGTTTGATCTGGAACTCCTGATCCGTAAAATTAGTTTGTGTTGTGTCTGAGTGTGTCTCTCTTTTCATAATGAGTATTTGCATTGTGATACCTAGGTGTCGATGCTCAGTCAGTACTCTGAAGCCATACGAGGGAACTTATCGAAGCTTCTGCGCTTGAAGATCGTAGCACTGGTCACTGTGGAGGTCCATGCCCGTGATGTCATCAGCAAACTAGCCAAAGCAGGCTGTTGTGACGTCAATGCCTTTGACTGGCTGTGCCAACTCCGCCTGTACTGGGAGAAGGTTAGGGGGGAGACGGGATGAAGGGATGGAGAAAACATATAGAATAGGGAGAAGGTGATCAACACAACAGTCTAAATGTCTCTGTCTGTGTGTAGGATGTGGATGACTGCGTCATCAAACAGACCAACACACACTTTCGGTATGGCTACGAGTACCTGGGCAACTCTGGCCGTCTGGTCATCACCCCCCTCACAGACAGGTAACACATGTGATCAATATATTCAAAGGGATTCATATGTATATTGTAGGTGCTAAAATAAACACTTATATTTACATATACTTTAAAATCTTTTGAATGCATGAATTAGTGAATCTCAAATAAAACAAATACTGTTTTGTATTACTTCATAAATAGAATGCAGTCATTCTCAAACTTTTTTTTGTCCTCCCAAAAACATATTTTGCCAGTTACTTATCTGTCCATTACAAATATATTTTAAATGTCATAAGTAATGAAAAAAAAAAGTCATAAACATTTAAATGTCATGAATGTAAAAACAACAACAACAAAACATCAACATATAAAGAGGAAAAAGTCCCCCATGGTGGGAAGTTTGGACATACTTTGTATTCATTATTTTTTATTTCTTTCTCTATTTTCACATTTTGAAATAAAAGTAAAGTCATTATGTGATGACCAAAAATGAATTGATTGGAAAAAATAAAAAAAACTGGAGAACTTGAGAATTAAGCTGCACTTTGTTATAAATGACATCTCTGCACACACTAAACATTCTCTCAATCATCTTTATGAAGGGAAGCTTTTTAAGTTCCCATATACTGTATGCCAGGCACTTAATTGTCTACTTTAATTCACTTTCTTGTCCAACTCATCCATTTCAGGAATTTAATTGAATTTATTATTGTTGTTGTTTTTTTTTTATCTTAGTTTTGTAATGAAATTCATACATCATATGTTTGTCAATAAAATAAAAATTTGTCAAGCGTTTAAGGAATGAAGCGTTAAATCATCATGAAGCGTTAGATCTGTGTCTGGTTGCATGAAAACCTTTAAGTGATTTGACTTAAGAGTATCCCTGAGGGGGGAAAATAATAAAGAAAAAAATGTAACCCTTAAAACTGTCACCCTTACCTAAGTGCAAATCACGGCAATGGAGAAGTGGTTGATGAAGTAAAAAAATCTCCCACTGTAAACAGAACATAACAGACTGCTGACCTTTACCACAACTATGCAGCTATAATACAATATCTGAATAATACAATATCGTTGTTATTGTACTCATTGACTTCAGTCTATACTGAAGAATAGATTGTGTCTAGATATTTTACAGTAACAAGTTTAGTATTTTGCTGTTTTACAACTTTAATATGCATAATATATATATATATATATATATATATCACCCTTAGTAATATTTCCGTTTGCACTGTTGCACTCATCAGTGGCATTTTGGTCAATCTTAAAATTAAATTTTGCCTGTTTGGTGATTAGATTTACTGATTTAAACTTGAGCACAAATGAATGAAAGACTGACGTGTCCGGTGTTCCGGTGTCTTAGCTGTGGTGAACTTGCTTTCACAGTGGAAGTAATAGGAAAAAAGTTCAATTCAATTTGGGTTTATTTGTATAGCGTTTTTGTATGCTTAAAAGCTATTATAAGTTGAGCTATCATAGGTTTAATGTCTATAATATCTCAATCAATTAAAATCCACATTAGTGCTTACTTCTTCTCAATTAACACAAAATCAGCCTGTGCGTTTGAGTTCAGATGATGACTTAAGGGAGCTGTTTTTTTTTTTAAGTGAAACCGTTAATAAGGACTTTGTTGCAATGCATAACATAACTTAAAGGAACACTTTAGGACCCTTCATTGGGAGTTTGATTTACAAGAGATCTAACCAATCATAACGCCAAATCCGCCGTTATATCCGACAGAGCAGAGAGTAGATTAACGTCTGTGGACTTGAACTTGAAAAATGGTATTGACATCTTTTCCCCGTCTTTGAAACAACTAAAGGAGGCGGGTCTTTATGAACGGTCAGTTAAGGGGAAATACTTAATGACAACCGTATGGTGCCTTAAGTGGACCCTTAGGTTTTTTTTCTTGCAACCGATGTTTCACTAAAGGTGTTCTTAAATTTATAACTTGGATTTTCTTTTACTTAAGGACTTTGTTGCAACCAGGCCCTGATGACCAGCTCCCTCAGAGAGAACACAGTAACATCTGTGTGAAGCCTGTAGTATTATACTCATTCTTGATATGTTTATTTCAGTTCACGTACATTTATAAGAGTGATTTTACCCGGATGTCATTATGCATGTAGAAGCATTAACACCATTAAAAAATGAAACCTCCGGCTGAGGTATAATCACCTACGCTCTCATATTATACTATAAGTCTCATATTACTAGAGATATCAGTATCCTGTCCTGTGTGACACTCAACTCCTGCATTTGACTGATGTGATCAGCTGCTTTGTAATGATCATTATGGGGACTCTGATGCTGTTATCTGACTTCAGCCATTATCCAAGTCATTATGAGTGAGAGACAGGGATCATGTCATTAACCTTATCAGTCAAGATCTTACCGCCCCATCAGTAGAGCACACCTGCACATAGAGGCAGAGAGAGAGGAGCTCCAGATGTCACTGTGTGATAATAGATCAAAAATGTGAATATTTTTTTCTACATGAAATTATGCAGAGATTCTAGCTAGGAAGTGGAGTCAGGAGTCAATGGCGGATTTCCTGTTGTGTGCCTTCAGAGGCAGCAAAAAATCAGCATAGAACGTGCCTGCAGTGGAATGAAAGGAAGAATCTAATCCGGGTTTATTATGTTGAGAGGGTGACATCTTAAGCCCACTCAAGGACATGGACAATGTGCTTAAGCTTGTCTGTCTCTTTTCCATCTGTGTATGCGCTTACGGATGCATGTGATTTGAGTGAATTTCAGTGTGTGCTGTGTTTCTATTCTAGTCCAAAGAATTGGTAAGAAATTACCTGAAGTTAACTACGTTTGTTACAATTTTAGTGGTGTACTTTATGAATAAAATGGTTTAAAATAGTCAATAAAACACGATAAAGAAAGAAAGTGACAAATGTGATCAATTCCATGCATATCTACAGTATGTTTTGCCTTAACAAGCCACGATTTGAGGGGACATTTTAGGGCCGTATTTTTATTTTTATATTTTTTACTAAACAGGGCAGATTAGAGATCGTAATACCATAAAATCGCTAATGGGAGTGGAAAGTTCTGTGGGTGATCTAATGACAATGCACAAATTAAAGAACACAGACGAACCAGCCCATTTCCATTATGACCAACGCAATATACCAAAAATAGCGCAAATTAGCGTAGGGTCACGAACAAGCAGAGTTGATGATAGACAGGTATGGCTGATCTACTAACACAGGTCCAACAAATTAAAAATAACATGGCTTGGCAAATGAAATGTTTGAATAACGTCCTCTGGCATTTCAAATTAACAGGAGTAGAGAAATTTCTCTCCTGTCTATCACACGCTCTTTGTTCTCTGCGGGTCATCCTCCCAGCAGCAAATATTGCAGCATGTCTAGCACAAAATGGGTTAAAACGTGCTTTTTTGCCATTAAATAATGGTGCAAATACCAGTAAATTGACTACTGCAAACCTTAGTAAATCAATAAAGATGCGTATATATTAGCTTCCTCACCAACAAGCAAAACATTTCTGTTTATAAGTGTTGTCATCTGAAATTTTAAACAATCTTGCACTTTTTAAATGATCTGGCACATTAAAGTCTGCCATTACAGTTGTGGTGTGGACTTCCCTGTTTTCATGGAATGAAAAAGATTATTAAAAATGATTAGTAGTTATCATTATTGTTATTGTCCTTGATGTGAACGGCCTTAACAAACCTCAGCAAACTTCCAAAGGGGTCCTCAGAATGACTTTAAATGAATAAATTGTTATTAGTATTACATACAATTCTTGAAAACTTAGAGAGTCAAAAAATGAATTGTGGTT
This sequence comes from Zacco platypus, assembly GCA_038088235.1. Taxonomy (NCBI): domain Eukaryota; kingdom Metazoa; phylum Chordata; class Actinopteri; order Cypriniformes; family Xenocyprididae; genus Zacco; species Zacco platypus. The sequence continues at coordinate 36,011,633 of CM076085.1, read as the reverse complement.
AATTAAATACATCAGTACTCCATGGAGGTTCTGCAAATATTGTGATAGACAATGGGCAGGCCTTCGAGTCACAAAGGAACCACTGATTTAAAGGTAATTTTAATTATTAAAATAATGATTAGATGAAAGGGATATGAATAGATAAAAGGGAGGGAACAGATTCTCATTTAGCTAGATGGGTTTTCCGTCCAGTGTTCCAACAAAGATACAATACATATATATTTATATATTTTTCAAGTTTCTTGCTTTTAGTGATTATATAATTGTGTAAATATCACATATGTCAATGTGTGCACATTACAGTATGTATTACAGACTGTGTTTGTTCTCTGTGTAGGTGTTACATGACTCTAACCACAGCACTGCATCTGCACCGGGGCGGTTCTCCGAAAGGCCCTGCTGGAACTGGGAAGACAGAGACAGTTAAAGATCTGGGTAAATCTATGGGCATGTACGTGATAGTGGTTAACTGCTCAGAGGGCTTGGACTTCAAATCTATGGGCCGCATGTACTCCGGCCTGGCTCAGGTATCTAGTAAACCACATCATACAAGCACTTAAAATAAAGAACTGTTAATGTAGTGTTGTTGAATTTGTGCTTATGTCTCTCTCCAGACAGGTGCGTGGGGCTGTTTTGATGAGTTTAACCGGATAAACATTGAGGTGCTGTCCGTAGTGGCTCAGCAGATCCTGTCAATCCTGTCTGCTCTGTCTGCGGGACTCAACAAATTCAACTTTGAGGGTAGACAGATCAACTTGGTCTGGTCTTGTGGAATCTTCATCACTATGAACCCAGGTGCTCAAACTGCATTTTGTAGAGTTGAGAGGAGTAGTTCTCTCATAAATGAAAATTCTATAATTGACTCTTCGCAAACAGGTTGATTGACAGGCGATCTGACCAATCATAACTCCAAATCTACCATTTTATCCCACAAAGCAGTCAGGGGAGTTAGTAGATTAACGTTGGTGAACTTGAACTTGAAAAATTGTGCATACTCACGTCTTTCCGCGGTTGAAACAACATTCCTTCTGATGTCCATTCATATTTATTTGATACTATAAATGAACTAGTATGAAGAGATGATCGGTTCACGAACCGCTTGAAGGAGCAACAGCGATCTGTCACAACACATTAAAGAGACACTGTATGGTATTTATTTTTTAAACTTCTTTAAAAATTACAATATATTTAAATATGACACTGTTTCATATGCTGTCAGTGTCCTCTTTGTTCCGCGATGCATTTTTCACTTCGTGAGAACATGATGTGTGGCGTGAGAGCAGCATGTGTTGTAGGGCATAGTAAAAGGGGCCGGTTTTGCTAAGGGTCAATTATTTGCTCACTTTTATGTTTCTTCATCAAGTCAAATTACTTTCTTCTGTGAAACACAAAACAAATATCTTTTTCTCGATATAGTGAAAATAATTGAGTACTGAGGGTGTCAAGTACCTTAAAGGGTTAATTCAGCCCAAAATGAAAATTCTGTCATTTAGTACTCACCCTTATGTTGTTCCAAACCCATAAGACTTCCGTTTATCTTCGGAACACAAATGAAGATCTTTTTAGAGATGTCTGTCCCTCCAATGAGTCCTTTGATCAGTGAACATAAACAAATGCTCAACCGAACATGAATGACACAAGAACAAACCTCTTCCGGAAACACAAACGTACTACATAACCAATGAACTTCATTCTTGTGTGTTACGCAGCACGTTTGAGGTTCCAGAAGAGGTTTGTTCTCGTGCACCATCAATGTTTGGTTGAGCATCTGTTTATGTTCGCTGATCAATGCTTATATGTGAGTAAAACCTAAAATAATAATCATAAAAAGGGTTTGGACTAAACCACTCATTTCATATGGATTAGTTTTACGATCGTTTCATGAACTTTTTGAAGTATCAAAGATCGAGTTGCAAAAGTAGTCAATGGAGGGACTGACTTCTCACAGATTTCATCAGAAAGATCTTCATTTGTGCTTTGAAGATGAATGAAAGACTTACGAGTTTGGAACAACATGAGGGTAAGTAATTAATAACAGAATTTTTCATTTTGGGGTGAACTAACCCTTTAATGACAAAAAGAAATAAAAAGTCTGAAACAAACTGATATTTAAGTCATTGTAATAATCTTTAGTCTTCAAAGAAGCAAGCATCCCTACTTCTTTCATGAAATCTCACACCAAGGAGAACCATGCATCTTGAGGATGTCAAGATTTTCATTGAATAAAGAGTGTATTTTGGTTGGTTCCTTGGACATTCTAATGGTATATGGCTTCAGAACAAATTATACTGAGTAATTTTCTAATACTTTTAAAGTGTTTTTCTTTTTAATTTTTTAAAGAGCTTGACAGCCTGAGTCTGTTCCTTAGACACTCTAATAGTATATGATATCAGAGCAAATTATACAGAGTAATTTTATAATACTTAAAGTGTTTTTCATTTTTATTTCTTAAATTATTTTCAAGAGCCTGACAGCCCCAGTCCTCATTTACTTGCAATGAGTAAAATAAACAAGTCAGTTGAAACAATGGGTGAATGAGAAAATAATGACAGAATTTTTTTTTTGGGTCATCTATTCCTTTAAATATCTTTATAGGGTTGGCAATATATGTTTTAGTCTGTGTTTTTGTGGTTCTCATCCCCTCTGTTCCTCTCATTTATGTGTATGCATGTTTCTCCTACAGGTTACGCTGGGCGCACAGAGTTGCCTGATAATTTGAAGTCTATGTTTCGGCCGATCTCTATGGTAGTGCCAGATTCCACTCTTATAGCTGAGATCACACTTTTTGCAGAGGGTTTCAATAACTGCAAGGTATACACTCACATATACACAACTTCAGTCTGATATATTTAGTTTGAAAGTTCTTTAGTTTCAACACCATTTCAGCCATTTCAAAAAAATGGTGATTTTATACTCCTTTCTGAACACTTAAAGGATTTCTTTTTAAAGCATTGATAATCATGTCTCATCCACTGACAACCTTGAGAGCAAAACAGGGACAGTTTTTGTCCATTTTAAAACCTTATGTGAACGGTGAAGTGTGTAATTTTTTCAATGCTAAAATACATTCTCCTCTTCCAGTTTAATATAGACAAATACAAAAAAACACCTCCAAGTGTCTATGATTCATCCATATTATCCACCAAGACAAAAAATATTCTGATCACTTAAGGCAATAACAGCAGAAAAAGCAGCACAATTTGAGGCATCATTCATGTCCTTACCACTAACTTCACTATTTTGCTTAAACGATTTATTTCTGTAAGTTCAGTGTATATGAAGAGAAAGCAGTTGTTGAAGGAAGTGAGAGAGCTGCTTATTATTGGGTATTAGATCTTACTGAAGATGGAGGAGATCAACTCAGTTATGCAAACACAGATGAACTGGCTCACACACACACTTATTCACTCCAGGGGGCTGATCCTGCCATCGGATTACCTCCAACACGCAACAGGCATGCCAATTGTGTGTTTACGCACACGTGTGCGTGCAAGACATCCGACCGATGCGTAATGCCAACCCCTTCAAAAACACACTCCACAAACACACACCCCTGTGGTTGACCAAATCCCACAAGTTTCCACTGGCTGCATCCCCTCTTTTCCCCCTGCCTGCACACTCCAAACGGGAAGCCTCATTTGTTGATGCCGCACACAAGCCCGGCGGGCTGGCAGCGGGACAGGCATGGGGAATTGGACTCAGAATTACAAATAATGGACTTGAGATTAAGAGAGCTGGGAAGGGAACCAGCACCGGCCCCAGCCAAGCACAGAATGTCAATGGCAGATTTGATTGTCCCGGCATACTCGGCCCTCTTCCAGACGCCCATCTGCATAGTCAATACGGCAGAATCATCGCGTGCCGTCGAGAGAGAACTATTACCTTTGCAAATAAAAGGAAATGGACATATCATTGCCGGGCCATGTTAGAGAGAGAGAGCGGAAGAGTATTGCCCCGGTGCACCGGAGTGTTCAGGTCTTGGTGTTATGAGCCATAACTGACAGCGAGATGACTGTCCCCTGCGAGCCCATAGTCTGCTCAGCCTAGCGTGACTTTGGCGCGTGTTTCTGTGTGTGTGCTCGCATGAGCTTTTGTGTCGGTATAAGTAAGACTGTTAGCGGGCAGTGTGGAAATGGAGCTGACACGGTTACCCTCACACACACTGGCTTCTGCCTTCTGTTACATATTCACGGAATTCTTGGACACACACATACACTCACCTTTATGCTTCAACCTTTTTGCATTCTGTCATTTCCACAATCACACATAAATAGCAGCCATTGTGTTCGGCTGTCATTATTTTTCATTTAAAAACAATTGTGCTTTTAATTGTCTTTCCAATAATATTTCATAAATTACATCTTAGCTTCAGATTGCTTATAGTTTATTTGTGTTGTATTTACGTTTATGAATTATTGCTGACATTCAATTGCTTTATGGGCATTTAGCAGGTGCATTGAAGCTAATTTAGAACTCCTTTGTCTTTATGTTCAGCAAAATTATGTTCAGATTTTTACTTGCCGTGCTAACATTTTTCACAAGGCATTTTTTTATTTGCTGGAGATACAAAAAACAATTCCAACAAGGTGTAAGTTAAATGGCTATAATTTAACTCCACAAATTTATAAACACACTTTTGCTGTAAAAAAGCAAACCTTTTTGTCAATCCTTTGACCTAAAATATCTGAAGTACCTGAGATTCTAAGTTAATATTTTAGTTAGTTAATAACACATTTACATGTTCATGATTCTCTGGTGATTCTCAGGAATATTCACATTCCTGATTCTTTTTATTGTTTTTATTATTTAATTATTAGCTTTTCATCAACTCACGAACCCACTGCAGTTCCCTTGGTTCGCAGAGCCCAGTTTGTAGTAAAACAGTGGCATACAGTGCAAAACTTTACTGATTGGTTTGTTACACATTTTTTTACTTAGGCTCTCAAAACACAATACATTTTTGAAAATTCAACAGAACATTTTTTTTATGCAAACCCCTTTTGAATCATTGTGTTTTTGTTGAGGTTGTTCATCTTGCTGACTTTGATTTTGATTTCTTGCCTTCCATTCCTTCATAGATGAAAAAATGATGCAATAAAGGTTATTGAATTTGTTCATTTACACCCCTCTCACTCCCTCTCATGCTCTTTCTTTATCTGTCCGTCTGATATATTACTGTATTACTGTACCTCGTCACCATGGTTTCTATTAGCTGAGGGAGTTCAAGATCACATGATCCATTTCTTAAGACAATTCTATAATGTTATTTTCAGCTGGAACTGTAAACTCTTTAGACACTATTATTTTATTAGCAAATGTTCTTGGTCTTATTTTGGAAAATTCATATGTGAACTTTTCACATTCCAAACAATTCCCAACAGACAAAATCAGCTCTTGGCCTACATTTTTCTCCCCCGTTTATCCAGTTTCACTCAAGAATATTAATGGGTTGTGAATGCAGTTTCATGCTAATTGCATGCACTTTTAATCTGTCTTTCGTTGTCTCTCTCTCAGGTTCTGGCTAAGAAGGTCTTCACTTTGTATTCTCTGGCAGTGCAGCAGTTGTCTAAACAGGACCACTATGACTTTGGTCTGCGAGCGCTCACCTCTCTGCTTCGCTATGCTGGAAAGAAGCGCAGAGCTTGTCCTGACATTGTCGATGAAGAGGTGAGACACACAAATATGCAGCATCCAATAAATCCGGAAACATTTCTCTCAGAGGCCTGCTTCACCTGAATACAGTGCAAGTTCAATGAAACAAGACAGCTTTTGTGTGTGTGTGCACTGAATTATCAGTGGGTTTGTGCACTGTGAAGATATCTCTAATGCTGAGAGAGACCTGTCACTAAAACGTGCTCCTCTCTGGATGTGATAAAAAATTTATCAAAGGGGACAAAACCTTAAAAGAGGAGTCGAAAAGGACTCATAACCCCCACATGAGTACACATCACATCACCACTCTCGCTGTTTCTTTCTCTTTACTTCAATATCATCACCTTTGGAAAAGGTGCCGCATGTTTATTTAAAGATTCACATATGTGTAAGGTATGCTTGTTAAAATAAATGTCATCCGGAAGCAGTATGGCTACTGCTTTTGATAACAGAAGAGTAGGAAGGGCTTTTCAGATGTATCTGAGACCAGTTTTGCGGTCTCCTGCTCGTAAATTAAGGTTGACATTTGGTCATGTGAAGCTGGCCTACCTTAGCTTTGAAAATGTATTCCTGCGCTGAGCTAATTTAACTTTTTTTTTTTTTTTTTTTTACCCCATACCCTTTGACCTCAGATCCTGCTGATGTCTATGAAGGACATGAATATTGCTAAACTAACCTCCATCGATCTTCCACTGTTTAATGGTATCATCCAGGATCTTTTCCCTGCCGTGGAGACACCCACTATTGACTACGGAAAGGTAGCCTGTCCCAGCATACATCTGGCCTCATAATGGACTCATAATGCAACTGAAAGTGTGTGTCTATTTTTTCTATGAATGTGTGCTCTGACTCAGAGCTCTTAAAAGCATATTTTTTTGTGTTTTTGATTACACCCATCCTATTTTTCAGAGAACAGCTCTCACAATCTCTCTCACTGAAACACCTTTCAAAAGATCCATTAAAGCCTACAGATATTTCTCTGCCCTGTCTGTACACAATTCACACAGTCCACTTCTTTAATACAGATAAAGGCCAATGCAAAGGTGTTATTGGGAGCTTAGTGGATAAATATCCTGACAAGCACCCAAAAGGTTGCCGTTTTAAAGCCAAGACAGTCTGATCTGTGAGATGGAGAGTTACAGAGATCCCAGTTTAACTTTGTGCCCTTGAAGTGTGTAGTATTTCATTTCTGTGCCAATAACTCTTAACTTAAGACATCCACCTAGAAATGGATTACTAATAGTTGTCCCTGCTGAAAAAAAATCTTAAATCAGCCTAGGCTGGTTTATTGATCTTAACTGGACTCCCATCCTGGTCAGTCTGGTCTCTTTGCTGCTTTTAGAGCAATGGTTCTCAACCTTTTGACTGTTTGTCTAAGACAATATTCGAAGGAATTAGAATATCCTATCTAAGCTGATATGCATCTCTTTCAATCAGTTATATGTTGTACATCTTTTTTCTAGAGGAATTTGGGAATTTTTCTTTTGGTCAGGCTGGGAAACCAGCTGGCCACTTAACTAAACCAGCTAAACACTAGCTTGGCTAGACTGGGCGTCCAACCAGACCAGCTGTAGATCAGTTCTGGCTGTTTTTTGTTTTTGTTGTTGTTGTTTTCCCCCAGTAGAGCTTAGGTTGGGAAAGAGAAAGCATTTTAATATCACTAAAATGTCAAATGGCTTTAAGCAAGACTCTTACCTCCGGTCTCTCTGGTCGTCTATTCTAGTACAAACTGTACTGTATAGTAGGTATAACCACTTTTTTAGAAGGGTTTTTAGTTGGATTTAGGGGATTTTTCAGCCAGTCAGGCTGAGAGATCAGCTGGCCACTCAACTAAACCAACTAAACACCAGCTTGTGTTGCCTGGTAGTCCACTTAGACCAGCTGAAAATCAAATCTGTCTTTTTTTCCCCAGCAAAGTTTAAGATAGTGTAAGAGAAAGCATTTTAATATCTTTTTTTTTTAAGCAAGATGCTTACCTCTGGTCTCTCTGGTCAACGCAGGGATCTCTATTTTAGTACAAACTGTACTGTACAGTAGGTATAAAAATAATTATTCAAATAGAGAACAATACAAAGCTAAAACATCTTACATAAGATGTATTTGATATATTTGCTTCTCAAACTGTTTGAGAACCATCTTCAAGCACTTCAAAACTTGGCCTACTAAACCGCCTTCTGCTGTTTTGACTGTTTTGATTAATGCTTTGTCTAAATACACATTTAACTATGTAAAACATGGCAAAAGATTCTGTAAGTCACATAACTTATGGAGTGTATAAACCTGTTCTTCTGAATACAGACAAATGCTCTTTCTGAGGAAGAGTTTATGGAGTTTGTGACTCAGGTTTGGAGATATAAGGCAGATACCTCAGAATATCTGCACAGCTGTTTCCTGCTCCTTCCATAATCGAATGCGACACACACACATAGACAAAAAGTAGTATATTTCTCCTTCTCTGCTTCCACTCATGCACATCACATTGTTTTTATTGCTGTTTTATATTAGCCATCCTGCATCCTCATCTCCACCTTACTCCAGCACAAATGCCTCAGAGTCGTTTCCTTTATTCCTCCTCTCCATCTGTTTAACGAGTTGAGAGAGAACTTAGAGAGGGAGATTAAATTAACCTGAGAGTTTAGCATGGATGCTTTAGTGCCTGTGGAGCGGTTCTGGTTGGTGCGACTTCACTCAGGGGTGCAGTATCAGCGGGTGTTTTTATTAAGATGGCCGCCCACCTCTTGCCAGTTCATTTGTCTTTAGTGCTTCAGTGAGATTCACCTCCACCGAAGGGATGTTTTTCCATCTTGGAAAGAGTTTATGCAATGTTATGAAGCAATTAGCACATATTTGGTTATTAGAATTTAGACGTTACTCCGTCTTACACACATTTTCTTTCTCTTTATCACTAGCTGAAAGAGGCTATAGAGGCAGAGATTCGTCAGAGCGGTCTACAGGTGACCCCCTTCACTGTGGCCAAGGTAATTCAACTGTACGAAACCAAAAGCTCCCGACACTCCTCAATGATCGTGGGGAAGACTGGCAGTGGCAAGACGGTCACGTGGAGAACCCTTCAGAGCGCCCTCATCACCCTGCACCGCAAAGGAGAACCGGGATTCAACCTCATACGTGTGAGGCCTCTATCTCAACCTTATATCTCCATCTCTTTATCTGGATCAATTGCTAGCTGTCTTGCTTTCTATGTTGTCTAAATGGCAACAGGTCAACGCAAGGTTCGTCAATAACAAAGCAACCCCGTTAGCTTTATTGAAATGAGTTGTCTCCATACATGACTAGTTTTAAGGGCAAAGATCATGCCTCTAAAACAAATGTCTTCGCAGCAGCTGTTTTAGTGCCTAAGAGGCTACGCCAACCTTCCATCTCTCATTACCATGAAAATGAACCGCCGTCAGCGGCCGTGCTTATTCAGCACCACCATACATTTACCACCAAGACAACAGAGTTTCCCATAAACACTCTTCACTGTTTAAAGAACATGTGGCAACAAGGACTTAACACTCATTAAAAGCCCCCTGACAGACTCTAGGCTCACTCGTGGGTGTTTTGAAAATGATGGCGTAGTCAAGACGGCAGCTAGCGCTAATTGCCGCCGCTTATGATCTCTTTTTTTTTTACAGTTGGTTTGGCTGCGGCTAAAGGAGTGCCACTCCATGTTGTGCTTTTAAACACAATCGTCGGCTGAGGCTCCTCATGTCTAAAACCGTGTGTTTAGCGTTCATGTTTGTTCTGATCTTTTTGGTTTTCACTTCTGTTGTTTTTCTCCCGTCTTCTTTATTCTTTGTAACCCCTTCTCACATGTCTCATTCTGATGTGAGTAAAAATAGAAGAGTGGAATTGGGGTGGGGGAAATATGTGTTTCTCAAGTTTTCCTTCTTTAATGATATTCCTGGTGTGTGTGTGTGTGTGTGTGCGTGCGTGTGTGTGTGTGAGAGAGAGAGAGATGCAGGTGAGGTCTAAAAGATTGTTTTTATGCTTTGTTGATGTTATCAAAATCTCTTGTTTTTCTATATAGATGCCATCCAAATTTGCCCACTTTTGTACTGCACCCTATAACATGTTGTGAATAGTATACTACTCTTACTGAGTTTAGTTCCAACCTTGCTCCAACACACCTGGCTGCGATTGTGCTTGAACTTGATTTGTTTATTCAGGTGGGTTTAATTAGCATTGGAACTAAACTCTGTTGGGACAAGAAATGAGAAACCACGTACTTGCTAAATTAAACATTTAAGATAATGAGGTCAGGTGACAACATGTAGTATGCTACTAGTTTTGGAATATTTGGTTATGTTGAGAATAACACTTTACCAATTACAGAATTAGATTAAACACAGAACACATACATTTTTTAACATTTTGTCTTTGTGCTGCATAATATTTTTGTGGAAAAATTTATATATTCTTAACTAATCCATACTGTTTCTCATTTTTAGTAAGTGTGCTGTGTAGTATGCAGCATTCCATTTCGTTTCACATTATTTTATAAACTTTTAAAAACAGTAGTCAGAATTGACAGTATACTGCGCAGTATTCCGTTAGTGAGGTAGTGTTCCATTCTGAACATAGCCTAATTCTCTCCCGCTCTCTCCCTCCAGTGCTTTCGCCCCTGTCCCTGTCACTGTCTAATTCTCTGTGGGTTTGTGTACCTGTGGTGAATGTGTGTCTGTGTGGGTTTGGCATCCTGATGTTAGCGTATAAGTGTCTGTGAGTCTAAATCTCTGTTGGTTTACATCTCTAGGTACTTGCCTAGAGTGTGTAATTTTTTACAGTTTGGGGGTCCATCTTGTTCTCTACTCTCTCTGTGACTCAAGCTGCCATTTCTATTTGCATCCTCCCTTTCTCTCTCCCTCCTTCCTTCTGTCTCTCCATCTCTCGATGCCTGTCTCCTCTTTCATATCTGACTCAACACCTCCCTCTTTGCATATCTATTTCTGGTGCCTATCTCTATCTCTCCATGCAAACATCACCTCACCCTGTTTCCTCATTACTACCACTCCATATAACACACGCACACACCCTTGACTCTCCTGTGTGTCAGTCTCTCACCACTGCATGATTTCACCTCTGTTTGAATCCTATCCTGTAGTTGAATAATTCCCTTCTACTTTGAACTCTGACCTTTTACCTTTGCCCCTTTAGGAGTGTCCCCTAAACCCCAAGGCAGTGAGCCTGGGAGAGCTGTATGGAGAATACAACCTCTCCACCAATGAGTGGACGGATGGTGTCCTCTCCTCGCTCATGAGGGCAGCCTGTGCAGGTACATTTTGTCTCGTCTTGTCTTTTTGTTTACCTTTATAAAGCATTTACAAGCATTTCAGTGGCTGGTGTACCCTATGTGAGCTGTGTAAATGTCAACTTAACATGAGTTTAAAGATAGAGAACAAAAAAAGATGTACAATTTGGATTCGGCCATTTTTTGGATCGCACTTGCAGTCAGATATACTGTATGTGCATATAAAGACAGCAGTCTGTGGAAAATTTCTGCAGCAGGTCTCTTTAATCGTTGCTCTCGTACTTCTCTCTTCTTCACATCAATACAACGTCAAATACATTTCCCCCTAGAACTGTCAAAACTTGCTAAAGAAAAACAAGCTCAGGCGTCTCATTAAAGGGAGAGGTAGCTACTTGGTGAGTCTGTTTTGCACCCATAGTATTGATTTGGTTTTAGTGAAAGAGTATCATTTTAATGATGTACACTTTAGTGATATTACTCATAATGCTGAATGATTTCCACTATAATTAAAATTTAAAGAGACACATTTTTGGTATTGGGGCTGTGGAGACTCGGTTTCTAATTCTAGTTAACAGTAATGCTGGTTAACAAAGAAAACAGCAATAATTGCTAATAACAATAGATCTCTAATTTGTGATCGTTTTTTTATAAGAAATTCCCACTTCCAGTTAATTCTTGATGGATACAATGATGGGTTTTTTTCTCATTAGATGTCCTTAAATGTGTTTCTGAGTGGCACATTTCGGAAGTAAGAGTAAGAGGTGTTCTGAATGCTGTTTCATGTTGACTTTAAAGCTTGGGCTCATCAACTAGTTTAGAATGTTGCTGATAGCAGCCACAGATAGCAAGTGTTCTGCGACGTCGGCTGAAGTACAGACAGAGGAAAGATAATGAGTCAATGAATCCTGATGTGACAAGAAAGAACAAACAGAAGAGAGAAAGAAAGAAGCAAAGAACAAGTGAAAATGGTTGTAGAAGAGTTTACTGATTAGTTTTCTTTTCACCATCCCATCTAGACTGGTCTCTCTCTGTTTCTGTGCCAGTCTCTAGAGTATAACAGGAAATCGCATAGCTTGTTTTTCCCAGCCTCTCTCTTTGATCGCTATACAGCCTGCTAAAGCGGCAGGGATTGGCCGCGTGTTTTTCGTCAGTTTTTTTGCTTTTGTTCTGAGTACAATCCAATTTGAATTTTATTTTTTATGTAATATTACAACATTATAAACATAGACTTTATATATAGAAAGACGGTATACTCACATTATTATGAATGGGAGAAAGTGCAACGCGCAATATGGTGAAATAAGTCCTGCCTTCTAAATAAGAGCCAACTACTGATTGGTAAAGTCATGGCGTCACTGCAGTTGCTACTGTGCATGCGCGTTAGCTTGATTTGTCATGTCATGTTTGTCAAACAAACCAATTTCATTGGTGATTTCAAGTATGAAATTTAATCGACAGCTTGGTGAACAGCTTTTGAGATTTTGATGTTTCCCCATTCAAAGAGATAACAGCTGCGCTTACATGCCCGAGAGGCGTTTCAAAGATGGCCGCCGAGTGAATTGACTTGTCTTAAAGGGACTTTGTTATAAATGATTCATCCGTACACATAATTATTTTTTTAGATTCATGTTCCCTTGTAATCTTTAATCAAAATAACTTCCCCTCCATCTTGCAGTGACATCTCTTGTCTTCTCTGACGATATGTTTACTGGCATGCTGGCATAAATCAAGTCTCAACCTACATTTTATTTTCTTGTTCTAGAAGCTGTTTTACTCTGATATACGTCACAATAGGGGAAAAAAAGACTATAACCTCCATGTTGACTTTAAAAGTTGTTCGCTATGAAAGCATTTGTGTTATTCTTAATATATATCTTAATTATTTCTCTATGTACACATGCATGGTTGTGTCTTTGGCTATTGTGTTTCTCAAAAAATATTATTTTTTATCATTATAATGAATTATTCTAAAATCATGAATCTTTTTCTTTATTTCAGTGATCTCAGTGTTTTGTGAATTGTAGCTTCTGTCACACTGATCTGGTCTTTCACTCTTTCTGATGTTCTCTGTCTCTTCTTTTGTTTTGTCATTATTCTGAAGAAGAAGAAGAGTTTTTCACTTCCAGTTTAGTTTGATTTATTAGCATGACAAATAACTGCATTTGTATTGACAAAGCATTTGCAGCTTATTGTTGTAGAGAAATTACAATAGTGAAAAACAAAGAATGGCTGACGAAGAATCTGCTCAGAATGACTGCTAGGAATTTCTCAGTTTCTCTCATTAGAAAGAAAGTGAGAAAGTGTCATGATGTGTTGCTAAATATGGTTTCCCATTCTTGGAATTTCACCCATCCAAGTGCACACACACAGGAGTGAGTACTGAACACACACATACCGTGAACACACGGTAGTGAGTTGCCATTTTTGCTATCAGGGTTAGGTGCCTTGCTCAAGGGCACCTCAGTTGTGGGTAATGAGAGTGGAAGAGAGCGGTGTTCATTCACTCCTGCCTGTACTGAGGCTCGGATCCACGACATTTGGTTTACAAGTCCGACTCTTTAACCATTAGGCCACGACTGCCCCATTAGTCTCTATATGCATGATATGACAGAGCAGGTCTGCATGAGTTTAACTCTTAGAGATCCAAGCTCTGATAGCGATAATAATTTTTTGTTTCCCTTTAAACACGTTTTTAAGAAGCCTACTCCTCAGTGAACCACTTGAAAATACATGAAAAGGTCTCTGCCTGCTGCTTAAGATCGAAGTCTTCTCTGTAAAATAGATTATTGGAACTTCAATATGTTCTTCGCAGAGTTTTATTAAGCTGTGTTGAAAATCATTTTACAGAATTGAAATGAAATAACTGCGTGAAAGTGTTACATATAGTGGGTTAACACACTGGAGTGTGTCTGTGTGTGTGTGCATTTAAATTTCCCCGGATGCTTGTGTTTCTCTCTGGACTTCTGCAGTCCCTTCTTCCCTCTGTTTCTCTTTTAATGTTTCATTGAGCTTCATTGGCATGACAAATAATAGTATACTTGCCAAAGAGAATGAGTCAGTGAGGATTAAAAAGAGAAAATGCAAAATTAAAAGGGGAAAAATATTAATTAAACACTAAGGTGCAACAGACCATGCTATATTGTGAATATAATACAGCACAGCCTTGAGTGCCTTATTGCTTTAATTAAAAACAATTAGAAAATAAAGAGTTTTAGACTTTTTTTAAATTAAAACTGTAAGCAAATTCATTCAGGAATGATATGAGGGTGAATAAATAATGACAAAATTAAAACATTTTGCTGTCTCCCTTTAAGAGAACATTTAAAAAATGTAAGTTTTTTTAAGTGAAAATTGTTTGTTTTGTGGTAAGTTATTACATTTGTAAATTATTTGCAGTTTTAATTTTGCAGTTTTCATTGAACTTTGCATTGAGTCATAGAGAAATACAACTCTAACTCAATTTTGTTTGGTTTGCTATATAAGAACAACTATTTATCTGGTTCCTTTTTTATTTTTCCATGTTTTCCACCTACTTTTTTCTCTTGCTGGGTTGTTTGCTGAGTATGGACTTAATCAAGGTGTAAATTTTTGGGCCAGATAACATTGCATTTTACTTTTCTCAACTCAATCACATTTCATTTGCATTTTAGTGTGGTTTAGTGTAATTAGTGAATTATTCTGTTCTTGATAAAGTGAGGGAATTGTTTTGTTTTCTCTGCTCAACTCTTGAATTTACAGGATTTTATGTTGGAGACCACTAAGTTGTAAATGGTTCCAGAATTTAATTGCCTGTTTTGTGTCCTCATAGTTAATGGATATTGGCCTAATTATACCCTGCATGCATTATTTCTTGAGTTCCATTTTTTTTTTTACAGAATTCAACAGGCGAGGTCTCAGTTGGGTGTTTTTCCCATTTGGCAAGTTCTTGGTTTGTTAGTGGACCACACACCTTGCTGCCATAAAAGGCAATGGCCTCAATTACTGATTCTAATATTTTCAGCCTAATTTTAATTGAAATCTCTACAGGACATTGGCTTTTTATGACACAGTGGGTCCTGTGAGCCATTCCTCTCAATTCTTTCACTGCAGGGTTGATGTTGCCTGTGGACCTGAGTTTCAGGCCTAATTGTACTTTGATGAATGTGTGATATAATTGGATATGAATGTTTTTTTTTCATGCACATACTTCTGGAACTTGAAGGTCAATATTCTAGTTTTTAATTTTAGGTTTACTGCCAGCTTCTAGACCTGTCAGTACTGTTCTAGTCTTTTGCTGTAACCAGAACCAGGTCACGAATGTAAATGATAATACTGACTGAGATCATAAACTACATATGTGGTTTGAACTGGTTGGAAAGTATTGAACTTATTCAATAACTCTCTGTGCTACTGCGAGAGATTTTTTATAGCTACATTTGTATTTCTGCAATTTCATTTAGCCCATGCTTTGTGTTTACTAGGGATGTGCATCTCCATGATGCCGATGCGATACGCATCTCGATGCATAGCCAATGATACGATACATTAAAGATGCATATGAAGCAGCTGCCAATGCGATGCGATACGATTCACCCCGATTAAGATGCGATCCGATTTCGATTCAATTCAACACAATGCGATACGATGCAATGGAAAACAATTTGATGCTATGCAATTCAGTATGTAGGGTTCTATGAAATACGTTTTATTTATTTTTTTACCAAATTCTGTCTTCTGTTTTAATTTTTATTTATTCCATTTTAATGGTTTAATCAAAAACTTGTCTGATTAATTTATTAATAATTAATAAAAAGTAACTTTATTAATTTGTTTATAATAAGAGGGTCCTATAAATTTTATTCCGGAAATTCTGTGCTGTTTATTTTATTTTTATGGTAATCAAATGAAGGCATAAAACTTTGAATCAAATATATTTAAATAAACCCTTTCATTTTTTGGCAAACATTTTACTGTTACTGTAAAATTCCTTCAAAAATAAAGTCTTAATCATTATTGTACTACTAGTAGTGTTACACTGTCATAAAGAAATACATTATACCGTACAATAGTTATACAAAAGTAGTGCATAGTACTACAATAGGAGTAGGGCTTTATTTCTGTCACACGTTAAACCAAACTTTTATTTTGACGGGTTTTTGTGTGTGTATATGTTATGACAATAGTTTTTCTCAAATTAAACGGTAAAATGCTCACGAAGTGACTCTCAGAGCAGCTCTGAAGATGAAGTTTGTGTTCATGTCATCATATAGTCAGATGGCAGATGCTGGAAAAAACACCGCGAGCGTCACGCGTGCTTCAGTACGCGTATTCGCGGGTCTGCACCAAAGACACGCGGAACATGCAGGATTCATATTCTTATTTATTTAAATATATTTCATATTATTTAAATATATTTCCATGCAGTTTAATACTCACAAACACTAGTCCAAATCGCAGCTTGATGTAAGTGGAGCCCCCTACTTTTGATTTATTCATCCCCCCCCCCCCCACTACCACCACTTAAAATTATATTTAAAAAGATAATGTACATTCAGCTAGACATTATTGGAAAAGAAACCGATGTTGTTGGCTCTTGTATTACCGCTAAGGGGCCTATTTTCTAGTAATGACCTGCTGACTGTTAATTAACATTCTTATTAAATGGATACTTACCAAATAAATAAATAAATGGCCATGAAATATAGGTTTGAGTTCAACCATTGATTCTGATTGAGGTCACAGAGTGATTTTAGAGACACAGCTATGTTGAAAATCAATTGGGGTTATGATCAGTGCAGTTTAGCAGCCATTATAGAAAATATATTTGACTGCTGAGTGCTGCAATCGATCTGTCAGGATCAAATATTTCAGAGAGTCGTGAAATGATGTCAAATAGCAGATAAAATGGTTTTTGTACATATTCAGGCAAAAATCTAGCGATTTTTATGTGATATTTATTTCAATAAATTTAAGAAAGTATAATCAAATGTGCTATAATCTTGCTTTTTTAAAAAGTCTGTTTTACTTCTACCCAAGAGATTGTGTGCTTTTTGAGAAATTCTAAGAGTCGGGTATTGATTACTACAAAACAGCCTTCCCTGGTTACTTCCCACACAAATGCTTTAGTCATTATTACGGTTAAATTCATTCCCCCTTCAAGAGCCATATTGAATAGCTTTTGGAAAGCAGACTGGAATTAGTATATTTAGCTGTAGTGCATTTACTTTTTAATGTGATCGTTTTGTCTTGAAGCTCTTGTGCAGTAATGCAGAGATCTAATGGATTCTGATGTGAATAACAGATTCGACCACCTCAGGCTGTTTGTTTATTTAATTTTGCTTTGAACTTTCTTTTTCTCCTGCTTCCCCTGCAATTTAATTTTCCTTTAGTTTGTGCCTCACTACTTCCCCATACTTTTAACCTAATTTGTAGAGCCGTTTTGTCTGTAGCCCTCATACTTTATATTCTAAATCTCACAGACAGAAGTTTCCTATCAGTTCCTGAACTCTGTGGCCATTCTGACCAAAATGAATAGAGCACCGCTATTCTCCTGCATTAGTCGGTCCAACCAATATGGGTTCCTTCAGTCCCCCTGTAGTCAATCATTTTATCCCATAGCACTCATCTTTGATCACCGAAATGACATATTTAATTTTTTTTTCTTCCTGTGTGAAAAATGCACCCTTGCTTCATTTACTATATGCAGATTGATGGATTAGCCCCTCCTTCACTCACTCACACCAGCTCAGAGATTTCCACTCGGTCAACTGTTACTGTTAAGACCCTATAGTCTTTGATTGACAAGTCGATGTATCAGAATGGTAATGCATTTTATGTATCACTCTTTACAACGTTCGACACATAATGGTAATTAATATGATTAGCCTTTTGCTTGACTATCAAACAGCTAATAATGCATTACTAATGTCACACAAACCATGTTCCCGTTTGTTATCTCAAAGTCAGACAGCTGCCTTCTAATATCCTTGGAAATGCTTTGAACAACTTAGAACATTAGTGGAGAAAGGCACATAGTTCATCATGACATTGTAATATACATCATATACATAATTCACCCGCTATATTGCTAAATGTACATGATTTTCCATATCAACAGAAAAATATAACGGGATAAACTGGCTTCTCTTGAGACCCCCTGCTTCAGAACGGTCATTCAGAGCGAATTGGTTGCAAGGTAGTTTGTGATGAAAGGAACACCATCGATTTCAAACCGTGTTTTTGAGACTGTTTGCTTCATTGCAGTTTCAAGGAGAAAATGCTCAGCAATGGTGTTGACTGGTGAATTTGCACATGGTTGTCTTAAAGCATATTAAATGGCATATTAAAGGGATAGTTCACTCAAAAATGGATTGCATTTCTTCCTAGAAAAAGAAGATATTTTGAAGAATGTTGATAACCGAACAGTTGTCTATATATTTTTTACAATGGAAGTAAATGGAAACCAAAAGTCTGTTTATCATCATTCTTCAAAAATATCTTCTTGTACGTTCCACAGTAGAAACCAAGTGCACACCCACATTAGTGAGTTGTGAATGCACACCCAGACCAGTTTTTTTGTTGTTGTTGTTGTTGTTTTCAGTTTTTTTTGTTTTCTTGCTGCAGTGCTCGGGGAGCAGTTGGTGGTTAGTGCCTTGCTCAAGGACACCTTAGTTGTGGGTAATGAGAGTGGAAGAGAGCGCTGTTCATTCACTCCCCCCTCATACATTTCCTGCCGGTACGAAGACCTGAACCCACAACCTTCGGGTCTGACTCTCTAACCGTTAGGCCGTAACTGCCCATGGATCCAGACTTTTGGACTCGGGTCTTTTGGCTTGGCAAGTGAGAATTCTACCCCTGAGCCACCAATGCTAAAATTGTCACCAATTACTGTCATCAAACTACTCCATTCAAATGGATTTCATTTACGATCTCTTTTTTCTTATGCGTCAAAGTGAAGGATTAGCAATCTCTCAGGTTTCATTAAATTTACCCTCATTTGTTTTGCACAAATAGTTTTATGGGTTTGGAATGACACAAGGGTGAGTAAATGATGACACAATTTTACCCCTTTAAGTTGATGTGTGGGTGTGAAAGGGGGGGGGGCTTTACATTACAGGGACTGAAAGTTTTCTGTGAAGGGTATGTTTAGGGGTCAGGGATAGAATATATAGTTTGTACAGTATAAAGGTCATTATGTCTATGAACAGTCCCCATAATACATTGCATGGAAACTGTGTGTTAACGCCTTTCTGATGTCATTTTGAACTGAAGCTTTCTAATCACGGTTTGCAGTGGCACAATACGGCTTGTATCTGTTGTGTGCGTCCCCTCCTCCCCGTTTAGAGAGGGAAGATGGCCCAGAGGAGTTGTGACACTTCCTGTAGCTGTGTGTGACAGTTCTGGTGTTATACGCTTACCCAGGCAGCCAGCAGGCCTGCTGCTTCCAGACAGGGTGCGTTTGTATGTGTGTGTATAAGACAGATGGGCCGTGCTCTGTGTTTGTGTTTTATTGTTTTGAGTTCAGTAAATGAGACACACATGGGCAGATAACGGGACAGGAAAAGATAAATGATCAATTAGAGGCTTCACCACAATTGCCTGCAAGTCTCTCTAGTGTCTGTGAAACCAAAGTAGGGAAATGAGACTGACAAAGAAAAGAAGAGAAAGGGAAAATGAAAAATTGAGAGACAATGATATCCAGGGTGTATTGGATGTGTGTGTAAAGAGGTGTAAAGAGATCCTGTGTGTGTGGATGTGTGTGTGAAGCACTAACACTTTCTCTCTGTGCGACCGAGCTCAGATGAGAAGCCTGATGAGAAGTGGATTGTGTTTGACGGGCCAGTGGACACGCTGTGGATCGAGAGCATGAACTCTGTAATGGACGACAACAAAGTCCTCACACTCATCAACGGAGAGAGAATCTCCATGCCTGAACAGGTACCGGTGGTAGACGATACCCGGCACACGCTAAAACCTCTAATGCCGCCCACCCAGGGTTATTTCACTTCTGATTCCAGACCTGATTCTGTGCATTTCACCTCACTAACCCGTCAGTGTACTACATAGAACTATTTATTTTCCATTTAACTTTTATTCAGCAAGGACACAGTATATTAATAAAAAGTGACATTCAGGACTTACAAAAGATTACAAAAGATTTCTACTGCAAAAAATGCTATTCTTTTCAACTTTGTTTTCATCAAAGAATCCTACAAAAAAAGTTTCACAATTTCTACAAAAATATGAAGCAGCACAACTGTTTTTAACATTGATAATAATGTGAAATATTTCTTGATCAGTAAATCAGAATATTAGAATATTTTTTTCTGAAGGATCATGTGACACGGAAGACTGGAGTAATGTCTCCTGAAAATTCAGCTTTGTTATCACACAATATCACAATGTTACTGTTTTTACTATATTTTTTATTAATAAAAGCAGCCTAGCTGAGCAAAAGATTTCTTTCAAAAGCTTTTTTTTAAAAATCTAACCGACCTCAAACATTTTAACAGTAGTGAATTTTGCATCAAGAAAAGGAATTTTTATGACAAGCATATTTTCTTCCCAAATTCTATTAATGCTAAAAAATCATCTTACTTTTACTGTAATGCAAAGAAAATT
Organism: Zacco platypus; assembly: GCA_038088235.1. Lineage (NCBI taxonomy): Eukaryota > Metazoa > Chordata > Actinopteri > Cypriniformes > Xenocyprididae > Zacco > Zacco platypus. The sequence goes on along the minus strand of CM076085.1, from coordinate 35,991,130 downwards.
CCTGTAATGCATATCTGAAAATTAATCTGTCTGTTCATTCTTTTCCATTAATATCAGCACCAAATGGTAACACTTTACAACAACGTTCATTAGTTAAACATTAGTTAATGTATTAACTTACCATGAGCAATACATTTGTTACTGTATTTACTAATCTTCGTTAACGTTCGTTAATGAAAATACAGTAGTAACATTGTTTGTTCACAGTGTAAACGTCTCGGTTACGACTGTAACCTGGGTTCCCTGAGAGGGAACGAGACGCTGCGTCGAAAGTTTGACGCAATGGGAACGCTTCGCGTGAGTGCGTCATGAAGCACATGTGAAATCCGTCCAATGGTGTGACTCGACGTCAGAGGCGGATGACGTCACGAACCAGGAACTATAAAGCACGCTGAAAAACAGCGATCGCCAGCTTCTCAAAGTCTGAAGTCGCTGCTGATAGACATGCAGGAAGTATGGCAGGGCGACGCAGCGTCTCGTTCCCTCTCAGGGAACCCAGGTTACAGTCGTAACCGAGACGTTCCCTTTCTAGGGAACTTCGAGCTGCGTCGAAAGTTTGACGCAATGGGAACGCTAATACCCACGTCGCCATAATGACCAATGACTAGCTAGTGAAACGTGAACACTAGGAAGAGAGAACCTGAGCCCCAGTGGAGCCCAGGTCAAGATCATAGAACCTCACGAATGTGTGCGGCGAGGACCAGCCGGCCGCATCACAAACGTCACGCAAAGATACTCCGGAGAGCAGAGCTTTAGAGGCAGCCATACTTCGGGTCGAATGGGCTCGAACTGCCAAAGGGGAAGGAAGTCCGGCCGATTCATATGAGAGTGAAATAGCCTCGACTATCCACTTACTCATCTTCTGCTTAGATGCTGGGGACCCTGTGTTAGGGGCTCCAAAACAAACGAACAATTGTTCCGTCTTCCGCCACAGGGCAGCTCTGTGGACATACGCATCCAACGCCCGGACTGGGCAAAGCAGGTTGTTGCGTTCCTGGTCAGAATCCCGGAAGGGAGGAGGACAGAAAGCCTGCAGCACTATAGATCTGGCCACATTAGTAGGCACCTTAGGAACATAGCCTGGCCTCGGGTGGAGAAAAGCTTTCACCATCCCGGGCGCAAACTCCAAGCATGACGGGGCCACCGACAAAGCTTGTAAATCTCCTATTCTCTTAAGAGACGTAACAGCCAAGAGAAATAAAGTTTTAAGTGTTAAAAACTTGATCGGCACCTCCTCAATGGGCTCGAATGGGGCCAGGGTCAAGCCTTGGAGGACCAAGGACAGGTCCCAGGCCGGCACTCGTGATCGGACTGCAGGCCTCAGCCTCAATGTGCCACGAAGGAAACGTGTAACTAATGGGTCTCTTCCCACAGATAAACCACCCAAAGGAATGTGGTAAGCAGCTATGGCCGCCACATAGACCTTTAATGTGGACGGGGATAACCCTGCAGTGAACCGATCCTGCAGGAACTCCAGTACTGTACCAATCGGGCAGTTAACTGGGTCAAGCTGGCGGTCACTGCACCAAGAAGTGAAGAGTCTCCACTTCAAAGCGTACAGTTTCCTTGTGGAGGGAGCTCTGGAGTGGAGGATGGTATTCACGACCTCAGTCGAGAGACCAACGCCTATGAGCTGGGCCCCCTCAGAGGCCAAGCCCACAGTTTCCACAGTTCTGGGCGGGGGTGAAAGATCGAGCCCCCCGCCTGGGACAGAAGGTCCCTCCTGACGGGAATCTCCCAAGGAGAGCCGTCCAGGAGAGCCACGATGTCGGAGAACCATACTCTGCCCGGCCAGCGCGGGGCGACTAGTATGAGCCGAACTCGGTCCCGGCGAACTCTCTCCAGAACTCCAGGGAGCAGAGCAATCGGGGGGAAGGCGTACAGACGAAGCCTCGGCCACGTCTGTACCATAGCATCCAGCCCCAGAGGAGCCGGATGCGTGAGGGAAAACCAGAGTGGACAGTGAGACGTCTCTCGAGACGCAAACAGATCCACTTGTGCCTGGCCGAATTCCCTCCATATCTGCTCCACCGCCTCGGGGTGGAGCCTCCATTCCCCGGGCCTCAGCCCCTGCCTCGACAGGATGTCTGCTCCCAAATTTTGGGTCCCAGGGATGTAAGCTGCCCTGAGCGAGAGCAGTTTCCCTTGGGCCCACAGGAGGATCTGGTGCACCAGTCTGCAGAGTGGTCGCGAGCGCAGACCCCCCTGATGATTTATATAGGCGACCACCGATGTGTTGTCTGACTGGACAAGCACATGGTGGCCCCTGAGGTCTGAGAGGAAATTCTTGAGAGCAAGAAGGACCGCCAACATCTCCAGGCGATTGATATGCCAGGATAGATGGTGTCCTCTCCACAGACCCTGAGTTGAGCGGCCCTCCAGGACCGCTCCCCAACCCGTGAGGGAAGCATCCGTCGTTAGCAACTTGCGACGGCACGGAGCTCCCAGCACGGGCCCTTGGGACAGGAACCAAGGTTTCTTCCACATAATCAGAGCCCGTAAGCATCGCCGCGTGACTTTGATCATGCGAAAAGGATTTCCCCTTGGGGAAAACCCCTTGGTCCTGAGCCACCACTGCAAAGGTCTCATGTACAGCAGGCCAAAAGGTATCACGTTGGACGCTGCTGCCATCAGACCTAACAGTCTCTGAAACTGTTTCACAGTGAGTGACTGGCCTAGCTTTATCCGGTTTACGGTGGAAAGGATTGATTCTATGCGAGCAGGAGACAGACGCGCCTGCATCACAACAGAATCCCAAACCACGCCCAGAAAAGTGGTGCTCTGAGCTGGAGACAACACACTTTTCTTTGCGTTTAACCTTAACCCCAACACTTTCAGGTGGGCGAGAACGACATCTCGATGCCGAACCGCCACCTGCCGCGACTGAGCTAAAATCAACCAGTCGTCGATGTAGTTCAGTACGCGGATACCCTGTAGACGCAACGGTGCCAATGCTGCATCCACACATTTGGTGAAAGTGCGGGGTGATAATGCTAGACCGAACGGAAGAACCCGATACTGGTAAGCTTCGCCCCCAAAAGCGAACCTCAGGAACTTCCTGTGTTGAGGAAGGATGGAAATATGGAAGTATGCGTCCTTGAGGTCTATCGTGACAAACCAGTCCTCGGACCTGATTTGTGACACGATCTGCTTCAACGTAAGCATTTTGAACCTGAGCTTCATTACTGACATGTTCAGATGCCGCAGGTCCAAAATGGGACGCAACCCCCCATCCTTCTTCGGAACGATGAAGTAACGGCTGTAGAAACCGCTGTCTCTGTCTGGAGGGAGTACATGTTCTATGGCTCCCTTTCCCAGCAGAGTCTTTACTTCCTGTTCCATTACCAGAGCCTGCTCGGGGCCCACCACTGTGGGTAGGACCCCCATAAATCTGGGCGGGCGAGACCCGAACTGAATGGCATAACCCTTTTCGATAGTACGCAGGACCCATTGAGAAATGTTTGGCAGTAGTTTCCACGCTGCCAAATACTCTACTAAGGGAACCAGCCTCTCGAGACTGGCCTCTGGTATTTCTTGCACAACCAGTTCGGTGCCCTGTAACGAGGAACCGGCAGGGAACACCCGAACTGACTGCTTTGAGACCCTCCTTAGAGGGGGCGCGCAGCCCAGTGCCGCTACGTTGCCGGGCGGACACTGAGCTACACGCCTGCTGAGGACTGCTGCGCCCTGAAGCACCAGAGGTGGCAGGGTTGGCAGAACAGCCCTCTGAGGGCACCGAAGAGAAGCGGGCACCGTAAGCAGAGGTGAACACCGCTTTTCCCCAGAGGGACCTGCCCTCAGAGACCTGACATTGATGGCGTCAGGACCTCTTCCCCGCAGCCTTCCTAGCAGTAATGACGGCCCTCAGGTCTGTCTTACTCTTAGGAGGCTGGGGCTGAGCGCGCTTCCCAGGTCCCCTTACTCTCTCTGGGGGAGCCCGAGAAGCCACGCTCTGTTTTTGTGCAGCACGGTGTGAGGAGCTGGCTTTTGTAGCAGGTTGTTTGGCTTGCTGCCCGGAGAACTGAGGGCGACGGGGAAGGAGCTTCTGAAACGCCGCAGTCTGCTTAGAAGCTTCCTGAAACCTTTCGACGACGCTATTGACGGCGTCGCCGAAGAGGCCAGGATGCGAGACTGGGGCGTCCAGGAGGAAATTCTTATCCCTCTCATGGATAGCAGATAAATTGAGCCACAGATGCCTCTCCGTGGCCACCAGGGCTGCCATAGAGCGGCCAATAGATCTGGCCGTCTCCCTGGTGGCCCGAAGAGACAAATCTGTGGCCCGCCGAAGCTCGCTGACTGCCTCAGGCCCAATACCCCCGCCTTCATCAAGCTCTCCAAGCAGCTCAGCCTGGTAGGCCTGCAGCACGCCCATAGTGTGGAGACATGCTGCAGCCTGACCAGACGCTACATAAGCCTTGCCCACCAGTGATGATGTTAGCCTCGTGGGCTTGGTGGGCAATGTCGGGGCCTTCAGGGACGATGCTGACTGGGGAGAGAGATAGCCCGCGAGCGTCTCCTCCACCTTAGGCATCGCCCCATAACCGTGCTCTTTAAGACCCACTATAGATGCATAGTGCGATAATTGTGGACTATGCACTCTATAGGAGGCCGGTTTTTTCCATGATCTCGACACCTCGGTGTGGAGATCAGGAAAGAACGGAAGGCCCCGACGCGGAGGTTGTGCTCGTGAGGGGAGAAAGCGTTCGTCCAGTTTGCTTCTAGGACGAACCTCCTGCCTCTCTGCTGGCCAGTTTATATTCAATTTGGCTACAGCTCGAGTCACAACCTCCATTAGCTCCTCACATGCAGGAGATGATGGCGAGTCATCTCCTGCATCGATGCTCTCTACATCCAACTCCTCAGAGCTGGATATATTAAGCACCGGCGGTTCACCCTGAGCGGAAGGAACCGCAAAGCGTGCTTCCGAACTCAAGGATGAATCGCTAGATCTGCCAGGGGAGGGGTGAGATAAGGCTGGGCCCGTCTCAACCCCCTCTGTCAGATCCATTTGCGATCCCCAAGATTTGGATCGCCGCTGAGCCTCAGCAGCAGCGGGACCCGCACCAAGAGGACCGCGAGCCTGAGCAGTTTCCTCAAAAACTGCCAGGCGAGTGCGGAGCGTGCGCAGCGGCAACTGCTCACAATGTGCACAGCCAGCACCCTCAAATGCCGACTGTGCATGCTCCACACCCAAACAAACAACACATAGAGTGTGTGTATCCCCACCAGTAATGAAACGAGGGCAGGGAGGAACACACACTCTAAACTGCTGCTGCTTCGCCATAACAAGAGAGAGAGAGAGAGAGTATATCACAGACAACACCAAATAAGACACACGTTTCACAAATAGCGCGACTGAAGACACAGAAGCTGGCGATCGCTGTTTTTCAGCGTGCTTTATAGTTCCTGGTTCGTGACGTCATCCGCCTCTGACGTCGAGTCACACCATTGGACGGATTTCACATGTGCTTCATGACGCACTCACGCGAAGCGTTCCCATTGCGTCAAACTTTCGACGCAGCTCGAAGTTCCCTAGAAAGGGAACTAATGTTAACAAGATTTTAATAATGTATTAGTAAATGTTGAAATTAACATGAACTAAGATAAATGTTGTAGAAGTGCAGTCCATTATTAGTTCATGTTAACTAATGTTGTTAACTAATGTACCTTATTGTAAAGTGTTACCGCAAACATGCTAATTCATAAATACTTTACAATTTAAGCTGTAAGATTTTACTAATTTATTAAATAAGGATTTAATATAAAATTGTATTTTTTAAATGGTAGTAATGATATTTTCTTAAATTATAGTATTGATTGATTGTATTCTTTAAATTATAGTAAGGATATGCCTAATTGTCATGGAAAAAAATGTCACAATACAGAAATTCTTAATGGCCCTAAAATAGACTTTTTTTTCTGTATGGAAAATATAATTTCATATTTATTTCTTTTGTTTTGGAGTGAAATAGCATGCTCTGATGCTCTTGACAGGTTTTGTGAGATTCACCCTTCAGCAAAGTGACAGTTCTGTGCTTATTTGGTTGGATTTTAACCATTAATGAGAGTGTGTTTTGCAGGTCTCATTATTGTTTGAAGTGGAGGATCTAGCTGTGGCGTCCCCTGCTACTGTGTCTCGCTGTGGTATGGTTTACAATGACTATTCTGATTTGAGCTGGAAACCTTACGTTCAGTCCTGGATGGGAAAACGGCAGAAGGTTCGGGACACAATGTATAGCTCAAGTATCTATGGTATTAAACATTCAGCAAAGTGCTTCATCCCTCTCTCTTTCGCTCTCAGGTTGAGATTGATCATCTCAGGCAGCTGTTTGATCGCTACATAGACAAGACCCTCACTTTTAAGAAGACTCATTGTAAGGAGCTGGTGACCATCACTGAACTGAACGGAGTGGCGTCGCTGTGCAGACTCTACGACTCACTGGCTACTCCTGTGAACGGGGTCAGAGCACTTTCACCTTCACCAATGTTACATCATAGCACAACGGCAGTGTTACCACTGTGAAACGTTCTACTCAAGTTGCGCTTTGATCATTCAGTTTGAATGTCCACATTTTCAGAATCAAATTCGGGCTAGAACTGATGCTGTTATTTACAGAGTGTTTACAATTGCTTAAGGCCTTGGAAGCTAAAGCTCATGATTATGGTAAGGGGCGTTACATTTCCGACACGCTTGAGGCATTTGGCCAGTCACACTGCACTGGGTCTACTATCCAATCAGAGCACTTTGGGCTTTTCAGAAGGAGGGGATTTGTAGAAATCAGCACGTTTCAGATAGACTGGGAATAGAGGTGATGATATAAATCAGGGCTTGACATTAACACCCACCAACTCTCCAAATCCGGGTGGATTTCAGCAGTGGCGTGTAACACAGTCACTGAACTGTGCGTCAGCTCTTAAAGCATGTTAACCTATTCTATTAAAGGAATAGTTCACTTCTGAAATAAAATTTCCTGTTAGTTTGGACCTTCCACCCATTGCACCCCACTGAAGTCCACTATATGGAGAAAAATCCTGGAATGTTTTCCTCAAAAACCTTAATTTATTTCCGATTGAAGAAAGACATGAACATCTTGGATAACATGGGGAAGAGTAAATTATGAACTAGAGTGACCTAATCTTTTAACCCAATATACAAAATAATGAAATTTTAAAATAGCATCATATGACCGCTGTTTCATGGAAGAAAGTAAGTTCATTCAGGTTGGGAACAACTTGAGGGTGATTAAATAATTTTCGTTTTCAAAAAAAAAACATCCTTTTGTTTATATCTAGGCAGTATGGCAACGGTTAAACATTTTAAACCCTCACTCATTTTTACTGTTTTTTTTTTTATTTCTGGGGCCAGTTGGATAAACATAGCCATTACGTTAAGACTGTGCTTTAAGAACTAGTATGACCAATAAGCAGGTAGCCAAGGGTCAATCAGTCTTACTTTTCAGTATCAAATTAGACCAATCTATGTTTTTATGAACAGTCTTAAAGAAAAAAAAGTTGAGGACTAGTCTTAGCAGTTTTTGTTACTGGCCCCTGATCTTGCTATTCTCAAGTCTTGTGTCAGTGTTTGCCTTAATCAAAGCATTAAACTTAAAGTTACATTATGCAACTTTTGGCCATCTAGAGGTTAAAAAACTAAACTACATGCATTTTGCTGAAGCACATTGTTTTGGTTGTGCTTCAGCTCTGCATGAGTGTGCATATGAATATGACCCTTCACAATATATAATGCTGTAAAATGAATTCTGTTCAAGAGCTACATATGGCAAATTATCTGTTTACTAAAATGCCTTACTCACCATTTTCTTTTTGCCAGCAGACTCCTGTTCTACATTTTTTACAAACACTTATAATAGACTTTCTATAGTAAATCAGAGTAAGACAAAAACTTTTTTGAAGAGGGATCGATGATGTATTGATTTATTTAAAATTTTTGTTACATAGTGTACCTTTAAACATATTTAGCTTGCCATTTGTTCACTTGAGCTGATCAAGGCTGTCACTCTCTCTGGGTGGTCAGGTGAACCCAGCGGACTCTGAAAACTTTGGCCGTATGGTGGAGCTCTGGTTCATCTTCAGTCTCATATGGTCTGTGTGTGCAGCAGTAGATGAGGATGGACGCAAGAAGATTGACAACTTCCTACGGGAAATAGAGGGAACTTTCCCTAACAAGGTATGCAGTGGACCCTGTCTTAAATGACACTTTCACTTTCTATCTACGAGTCCGCACTTTCTTGACATAACAAGTGTGCATATCGACCACAAAGGGCACCCTTCGGAAACCTAAAATGACAAATGGGACACCCTACATTCTCATGTACTTCACACGTACTCGTGGCAACCATTGTAAGTCCACAAGACCGTAAGTGCACATGAAGTGTGCCATTTGGGACAGGGCCAAAGATGAAGTGTGTCATTTCAGTGCTACTGATGTTACCAAATACAATGGTGAAATAATGGCTTTACCAACTTTTGCTAATTCACCCTGACTTTCACTGGTCAATTTATTAATTGTTTGAAATTAAAGAATGCTTGTTTTATCCTTTACATAAATGTGATGATTTTTTTTCTGTTTTGGGAGGGGGGGGCACAGTAGTGTACATACAGTATGAAATAGATAACATGTATATGTAATAAATGTAAATGTATGCATGCAGATGCTCAGACATGCTAATGTTACATGAAAAGTGCTGATGCTTTGCATCTTGAACAAACGTTTAAGCCTTTCTGCCTACAGAAACAAATATATTGCTGGAAAAATAATCACCTTGTATTAAACCTCAGGACACCATCTACGAGTACTACGTGGACACCAAGAACAAAACGTGGGCGTCATTTGAGGACAAGCTGCCCAAAGGCTGGCGCTACACCTCCAAGTGAGATGTGTGTGTGTGCCCCCATCCTCCCCCTATTCAGGGGTCTCTGCCAGCCGCCTGCGGGCTCAGTCAAAGGCCTCTCGCCTGGCTCCCTCCCAGACTTCTGAATTCCCTGTCTATTCATATTTCTCATCTTTTTCATCCTTCTTCGACTCTCTCTTCTCTCCCCTGCTCTCATTTGTCATGTCGGTCCAACTCTTTCCCCTTCATTGTCCTTTGTCCTCTTGGCTCTCTTTGCTCCCTCTTTGTTGGCTGTCCATTTTCCATACAGCGGTTCTTTTTTTTTTCTTACCTGACTCTTTTTATATCCCTCTGTTCATTTGAAATGTCTCGCTACATCTTTCAATTTTCAGTCTTTCAATCAGGACTTTTCACCTCCTCTTTCTCTTCGGTATTCTCATTCATTCTGCTCTCTCAACTCTATTTCCTCCCACCCCTTTTTTCTGTTTCTCTCTCCCTCTCTCTCTCTCTCGTTCCATATTCTACTTTTTTCTCTTGATTTTTTGTCCTCTTTTTAAAGCATGTCTCATACTTAGCCGCCCCACTTTTCAACTTTCTTGCTGGCGTCTTTTTAATTATCATCTGTCTTTCTGCAGCGCTCCGTTCTATAAGATCATGGTCCCCACAGTGGACACGGTGCGCTATCATTACCTGGTCAAAGCTCTGGTGTCTGCTCAGCACCCTGTACTCCTGACGGGTCCAGTGGGAACAGGAAAGACTTCAGTAGCTCAGAGTGTTCTGCAGAGCCTGGACTCAGTCACATGGGCAACACTCACTATCAACATGTCCTCCCAGGTGATGAGAATCAAGTTCAGTATCAGTGCTAAACTGTGATATCAACAGAAGCATTAAAAGATTTTTTTTAAACCACAAACTTGAACTAAAGAAACAAACATTTATTGTAAGCAATATTATTGTTTTTCAGTAAAATCTAAACATCTTCAAGAAAAATTGCAAAAGACTTGCTTTCAGAGAATATATCTTGAAGTAGTTTTTTTAACATAGGCGTAATTTGAGGGGTCGATGTTGTCCCTACCACTTTTTGCCTGTGCCAATATTGTGCCCCCCACTTTTTGCCTTGTCAGTATTGTCCCCCACCACTTTTAAAACATCTCACTGCATGTATGTATTTATTACAAAGGAAGCAGCTGACTAGCAGGGTAATTCTGTTCATTTATATTAAATAAGAGGTGATCTGGTGCTGGAATGTGATATTTTTGAAATCATGCTGAGTGTTTTTGGTCCGCTGTTATCAGTGGTAGAATGTAACAGTGTTCTCTTGGTGTTTGTGCAGCTTCAATTGACTGCTTTAATACTGTTCTGGAGATTCTCTATTTGTTCAAGTGAAAAACAAAACACAAAACAAAACAAAAAGCGAACAAATGTGTCTCCACTCTTAATATACAATCTCTTATCTTTGGTTTTAATGAGAAAAAATATAAATATGAGGGCGGATTAAAACCCCAAACCTCTGGCATGCATAGTAAAAATTCAGGACTGTTCCTGTAATAAGTCAGCTGTGTAATTTGTGGTGAAAAAATGAATTAGGTAATTGAGTAGTAGGTCCTTTTAGTTTTGTTAAGAATATCTCCCAGCATATAAGACTAATACTTTAAAACAGTCTTGAGTTCTACTGCTTTGGAACAAAAATACCAGTGTATTACTTGTAGCATTCACTACTGTTCAAAAGTTTATGATTGGTATGATTTTTTAAAAAGTTTTTGGAAGAAGTCTCTTATACTCACCAAGGCTGCATTTATCATTGATATTGAAATATCATTGATAAACATTGTTTGTTTTTTGTAAAAACCATGATACTTTTTTCATGATTTTTTGATGAATAGAAAAAGATAAAGACATCTTTTGTAACATTATAAATGTATTTACTGTTACTTTTGATCAATCAATGCATTGCAAAAAAAAATCTTACCAACCACAAACTTTTGAACAGCTGTGTTCATTCACACACTGAACTTTTAAATCATTTACCTTCAGGATGCTCGGAGCGCTCTGTGAGTGTGTGAGTATATTACAGATATTTAATTATATTGTGTTTTTCTGTCTTTCTCTCAGACTAGCTCTAATAACGTGCAGGAGATCATCGAGTCTCGGGTGGAGAAAAGGATTAAAGGTGTCTACGTTCCAGTGGGAGGGAAGAGGATGGTTGTTTTCCTGGATGATCTCAACATGCCCGCCATGGACGATTTCGGCTCCCAGCCCCCTCTGGAGCTGCTCCGCCTCTGGATCGACTACGGCTTCTGGTACGACCGCCAGAAACAGACCCTCAAATATATCAAGGTAAGACTGTGTGTGTTCTTTTTACCAGTTGTCATTTGAGTATGTTTTAGATGTGCATGTAAATGCATGTCTCTCACATTGTCGTGATCTTAAAGGACATTTTCCTGCTGGCTGCCATGGGGCCTCCTGGTGGAGGGAGGACTCACATATCAGGACGCCTGCAGAGCCGCTTTAATCTCATCAACATGACATTCCCTACAGTGAGTAGAGATTTACTCTAAACTAGGTATAAAATGATGGAAACATGACTGTAATGCTTTTTCTTAATCGTATAGCTGTAATGGCAGCTATATTAATATTTATATAACAAAAAAAATAAAGACCAGTTTATGCAAATAAATTCAAGATAAGTCTAATCACAATTATTGAAATATAATGATGACCATATCACTATTATTTAGATATTGAAAACAATGTAAGTCAATACGATATATGCAAACTTTATTTATACCTTATGAGATTGCACACATAAAGCTGAAGTAATTTGTAAAAGTTTGAATGGAGTCTCTGAATGAAGTGGTTTAGGCTGAACTGTATTGCAAATGTGGGGAAAAATATGCATAAGAAAAATAGGTAATAGGAATTTCAATACAATAATAAACTGTGCACTATATGCATATCTACAAATGGTATTTTTGGAATAAACCAGTGGTTATTGTTTTTGTCACCCCTTCCTGTTTTAAACTAGCTTGAAGCCTCTCAGAAATGAGGAAAAACACATGCAATTTATCATAAAGGTGCCAACAACATTAGAAGTGAAGTTTTTTAAAGTGTTTATTGAAAAACTGAAATATACTTATTTCAGTTTAATGCCACTCTTTCTGAATAATGCCAACAGTTTTATTGGAAAAAAAGAAAGAAAATGATACATACATTCTTTCAGTTATGTTAAATTATGAAAAAGGATTAAACGTTTCATTATAGAAAGTGGTTTTTAATATATCCAAAGAATGAATTAATACATAAAAGGGATACTTTTTTGTCGAAGCAATATTCAAGGAATAGTTCACCACCCAAAAATGAAATATGTCATCATTTACTTACCAGCATGTATTTCTTTCTTTGTTCTGTCAAATACAAAAGGAGATGCATGAGAGATGAGAGCATGATGAGTGTGACTGTCAAGCTCTGAAAAAGCACATAAAAGCACTGCAAAAGTAGCATAAAAGCAGCATAAAAGTGGTCCATATATCTTGTGTGCTATATTCCAAATCTTATGAAGTCATACGATAGATCTGTATGAAGAGCAGACTGAAATTTGAGTCATTAATTGAATATTTTGCCCACTACCCATTTGAACCTGTTGCAGTTATATATGCAATAATAATTAAAGCTCTCTCATTTTCTATTTAATATAAATGTATTTTACGTTACACTATTTCTGAGCGTCAAACTAACCAATCACCTTTCCTCTTTGTCTTATTTTATGTTATTTCCGCCCCTGTAATTCCTTTTCCTCTTCCTCCAGGAGTCTCAAATAAAGCGCATCTATGGCACCATGATCAGCCAGAAGCTGCAGGAGTTTGAGGAGGAGGTGAAGCCTATCGGGGGGGTTCTGACTCAGGCCACCATAGAGCTCTACCACGCCATCACCGCCCACTTCTTACCCACGCCCGCAAAAATACATTATCTCTTTAACCTCAGAGATATCTCCAAGGTACGTAACATCATGCATCACATGTGATTGTCTCTCATCTGGAAAAGGAGAAAATTGTGGTTTAGGTACACCTAGCCTGAGCATAATATCACTTCGATTCAGACCGATTGATTTCAGGAAGATGAAACAAAATATATCAGTCCATTTTGACACTTCAGATGTGCTTGAGAAAAAGAGTGAATGACTAAAAAATGCCGTCTCTCACTTTTAATCAGAGACAAATATAAAATAACACTTTTCAAAAAGCGTCTATTTATTTAAGCTTAAATACTCAAAAAAAAAAAAAAATATCTAAAAAAATCATCTTGTATACCTAACAAGAAATTAGAGCGAAGGCTTTGTGTGCAAGTTCAATGTGTCCTCTAATGCAGGTGTTCCAGGGTTTATTGCGAGCACACAAAGACTTTCATGACACCAAACAAAGCATCACTCGCCTCTGGATTCATGAGTGCTTCAGGTACAAACAGGCACAGGCTTGCACATACAGAAACACTGTACTCTGTTAGAAGGAGAAAAAAAATGAATGTTTGTGTTTCAGGGTCTTCTCTGATCGATTGGTTGATCATGCAGACATGGAGACATTTGTGGGACTTTTGACAGAAAAACTGGCTTCTCATTTTGATGTCCCCTATCACACCATCTGCCCCAACAAACAGCCCCCTCTGTTTGGTACACACACACACACACACACACTCACACACACACACACACACACACACACACACACACACACGCAAACACAAACACTGCTAATTCTTGTTTTACTAGTTGGATGACCTAAAGATACTATTTAATAGTTTGGGGTCAGTAAGATTTTTTTTGTTGTTGTTTTTGAAAAAAGGCTTTTGGTCACCAAGGCTACATTTATTTAATCAAAAATACAGTGATATTACAAAATATTATTAGAAATATTGTTATTAAAGTATCTGTTATGTACTTTAATATAAATTGTTGAAAACAGCTGTTAAGCATTTTTTTATGAATTTCATTTATTTGAAATAGAAATCTTTTGTAACATTATAAATGTCTTCACAAATTGAGAAATTTGTAAAGAAAAAAAAATGCACATGATCAACTGTCAATTCAGCTGATCAGTGACTAGCAACTTAATTGGCTGATAAATTTCTGCAGGCGCCTAGTTTTTAATAAAGTAAGTCAATTAGTAAATGCTCTTTTAAAATTTAAAAGAAATTAAATCAATGTCCAATTGTTACTAAAGTTCACCAATAGTTGTTTATTTTACAATTCATAAATGTAATTATCTACATTTGTATTTTTTTTTTATTAATGAATTGATCATTAATTTCACTTTTAAGCACCACTCCTAGCCCTACATATACAGTATATTAACTTTGTATGTATGTTTTTATTGTAGGTGACTTCCTGAAGGAGCCACATGTGTATGAGGACCTTTTGGACTTTAAAGCTCTAAAAGTTCATATGGAGAACCAGCTGGAGGACTATAACCTCACACCTGGTGTGGTGCCCATGAGCCTGGTGCTCTTCAGAGATGCTATAGAGCATGGTGAGAGCCTGGTCAGAGAGAATAGAGTAGTTTAGTGGTTAAATCTCTGAGTCAAAATATTGGGAACTCCATGATCTATCACCATTGTGCATTTAAGCAAGTTTGCTTCTGTCTCTGTAACTTATCAATGTGCCATTGAATGATTTGAAAGAAAAAGTCATTATACAGCTCTCATATGGTTACGTCCACATCACAATAGCATTGATTCAGTGTGCCCTCTCAAGCGCCTTAATTCAGTGACCAATCACCTCAGTTCTCATTCAGTACTCACACAAAAATAACTTGCTTCAAAATCACATGCACTTCAGTCCTCAGATCCCCCACGAGCATGAATAATTACCCTTCTCATTCCTACAAAACCCTCAGAAGGGAGAATAATTAGGCGGCCGGTTCCCCAGCCTATATGTCACTCAGCCACATGCAGGCATTTACTGTCAAAAACGCATAAGAATGCTTTATATGCATCCTGTCACACACACACCACACTGTGACATTAAAGCGTTCTCACATTCAGCTCGTTGAATGCATCTCACACGTCACAAACACTCAGTTCAATGACACGCCGCTGCGCGTAGCTGATTGATTACGAAATTAGCAAGTATAACGTGTATGTTTATATGCGTACGTGTTCATAACTAATTGTGGTTTTGTGCCAATTAATTTCCTTTGTGATCGGTTGTTTGTTTGGCCTCCTGCAGGAATGATGTGTGTTTGTGTTTGTGTTTGTGTGCGTGTGTGTGTGCGTGTGCGTGCTTTGACATTTTAATGTTTTATATTTTGTGTTTGTAAATGTTTCATTGACCAAATGACACATGATTCATGCGAGTAAATGCACCGTTATGATTCCAATGATGGAAACAGCGCCCTCTCTCTCTGCCCCCTCAGTTACACGTTTGGTGCGTGTGATCAGTCAGCTCCGGGGAAACATGTTGCTGGTTGGTATCGGTGGCTCAGGCAGGCAGAGTTTAACCAGACTGGCTGCCTACATCTGTAAGTTTATGGTCTTCCAGGTGGAGATCACTAAACAGTACCGGAAACAAGAGTTCCGAGATGGTGAGTTCTACACACAATTTACATTTATTCATTTAGCAGATGATTTTATCCAAAACAACTTACTGTGCATTAAAGGGTTAGTTTACTCAAAAGTGAAAATTCTGTCATTAATTCTTCACCGTCATGTGGTTCCAAGCCTGTAAGAATTTCATTCATCTTTGGAAGACAAATAAAGATCTTTTTGATGAAATCTGAGAGCTTTCTGTCCCTCCACAGACAGCTATGAAATTGCAGCTTTGACGCTTCAAAAAGTTCATAAAGAGATCGGAAAACTAATCCATTTGAATCGAGCGGTTTAGTTCAAATTTTCTGAAGAGACTTGATCGCTTTATATGATGAAGAGATTTAATTTAGGCTTTTACTCACATATAAACATTGATCAGCGAACATAAACAGAAGCTCAACTGAACCTGCCTGACATGCAAGAAGCATCAAAGTTTTGAAGTGTCAGTCTATGGAGGGACAGAAAGCTCTCAGATTTCATCAAAAAGATCTTCATTTGCATTCCGAAGATGAACGAAAGTCTTACGGGTTTGGAACGACATAAGGGTAAGGAATTAATGACATCATTTTCATTTTTGGGTGAACTAATTCTTTAAAGGTGTACATAATGTCAGTGTTGCAGGTAATGCATTACAAGTAACACCAGTTATGTAATCAGATTACTTTTTCCAAGTAACTAGTAAAGTACCAGATTACTTTTAAATGTACAACAAAATCAGAATATTATGCAAACCTGCAATAATTAAATATATTACATAATACAAATATACTTTTATGTATTTAATCTCACTTTATTAACCAAAGTCTTGGCTGCTGACCTTCGCTGGTCCTATTTAACTATACTAATAAGCAAAAATGACTTTAAGTAGGCATCACATTTTTGGTTTTATTGCTAAAGTAAGTGTTGAACTTCTCCTGCGTCCTATTTTTCTGCAGTCCAGCAGCACAGCTGAGAGGTTTGTGCTTACTTGATAGGCATGGTGTATGCCGGAAAGTAGCGATTGACGTTATTCTCGCACAAAGAAGAAAGCGACACAGTAAACAACAATGGAGGACATACGGCAGATCTTGTTCTTCCTTTTCGGGATGTGGTTATTTGTTTGCTGCGTGCCAACATTGTGTTGCAACGATATTTAAAAATTGGTACCTCTTGTGTTGTCATTGCCCTTGTAGTACACACAAGTGACGATTCTCTGTCAACCGGTCAACGTTCTGCAGTGAGTCTAGCTTCACCCTTTAGCTACTTTGCTAGGTACCCCAACGGATGGGTTCCAAAAAAGTGTTATAGTAAGGTTCGCTATTTTGGTACCATTCACAACTTCTGACAATCGAAATGAAAATAATTGCATACCATACTGTACTCTACCGTACCGCTCGGTGGAAATGAGCCATAAGTAAAGAAATTAGTTACTTTTTAATGGAGTAACTCAATATTTTAATGCGTAACTTTCCCCAACACCGCTTGTCATTATATATCATTCCTGGAAATCAAACCATGATATTGGTGTTTTTTTTAGCATCAACAATTCTTCAAGTTGACCTATGGGAACAAACAATAAAACTAGACGCCTCAAAAAACCAGGAAATCACCAAGGAAATCTTGGTTAAGTTAGTTAAGTAGCCTGATGGGGACACCAGTAAACCAGCATCTAAACCTGTTTTGCTGGTCCTTCACAGTATTATCTAAGCATTCAGGCATGTTAAATTGTATTTCAAGACCAACTAATGTAAGGCATTTGCCTGAGTTATCTTTTTAATTTCAGATCTCGTATATTAAGCTCTTTTAATATATACCAAAGACTTTAATATTTTGTCTTGTGGCATGTTGTGGTAAATGTTTCCAAATGCTGAAGAATAATGCCTCTTGCCCCAGAGTGCAGGACCAAAGGATCTATTATGTTATGCACATTGTAGCCTTCATGGCACAGTTTAATGTGGCCTTAATAGAATGTTTGACATATTTCTTCTCCCCATACAGATATTAAAAAGCTCTATCGGCTGACAGGAGTGGAAAACAAGCCCACTGTGTTCCTGTTTAATGACACACAGATCGTGGACGAATCCTTCCTTGAAGACATTAACAACATCCTGAGCTCAGGGGAAGTGCCCAATCTCTATAAAGCAGACGAGCTTGATGAGGTGTGTGTGTTGTGTTCATATACATTTTTAATGCTTGTGACTGTAGGCTTGTGTTTAATGATGTCTAAGTGACAGTGAGAGCTGATTTTCAACATGTTTTGTTTGTGTAGATCCAGAACGCTCTATCAGACTCAGCCAGGAAGGACAATATTCTGGAGACACCACACGCCATGTTTAACTACCTGATAGAGCGCGTCAGAAACAACCTGCACATTGTGCTGTGCATGAGCCCTGTAGGAGATCCATTCAGGTGCTCTCTGTCAATTTAATTTTAGTATGTTTTATTTGCATGACAAAAAACAGTGAAGCTGCACACAGTGAGAAATAGGAAAAACAAAATGAGTAAAATGTTGATTACATTCAGGTTTCAATAGTAAGATATTTCTTGTTATTCTCTTAATTTGTTTATATTTTTAGAATTTAAATAAATAAACATTATTATTGTATAGTCTTATTTAATGAATTTAATTTAGCAATTTCATTTACTTAGAAGTGGTCAGCTTCTGTTTTTTCTCCATCAATATTATAATAATTACTAGCATTGACATTAAGAACAAAAGTAGCTGATCACATGCCTAAATTAAATTAAATCAAATTACATTAAAAAATATAAATTGAAGTATGTAGTAAGAGTAATTTATGAAATTGCATTAAAGGGATAGTTCACCCAAAAATAAAATTTCATTATTAATATGTCGTTCCTAACCCATAAGACTTTTGTTCATCTTCGGAACTCAAAAGAAGGTAATTTTTTTATGAAATCGAAGAGCTTTCTTTCATATTATGGTAAACAGATTTAATTAAGGCTTTTATTCACATATAAACATTGATCAGCGCACATTAACAGAAGCTCAACCAAACCTATGTGACGTGTGAGAACAAACCTCTTGCTGAAGCTCGAACATGCTGCGTAACACACAAGAATGAACCTCATTGGTTCTCATGCACGTCAAGCAAACACGCTTGAGCTTCAATTTACCACTACTGATGTGTTAGTTGATGAATGTTTATGTGAATACAAGCCTAAATTCAGTCAGTTTATCATATAGAGCAATCATGTCTTTTAAAAAAAAATGAACTTTTTTTGTCTCTTTATGAACTTTTTGAAGCGTCAAAGTATCAGTTGTGTAGCTGTCCATAGAGGAACAGAAATTTCTGAGATTTCATCAAATAGATCTTCATTTCTGTTCTGAAGATGAACGAAAGTCTTATGGGTTTGGAACGACATGAGGGTGAGTAATTAATGACAGAATTTTTATTTTTGGGTGAACTATCACTTTAAGCTATGGGGCGACAATATAAATAATGAACCTAAATGCAGATGGAGACATAAAGGAAAGGCAATCACTATCCCTCATACTGTGACAGACTAATGCATACTGCACTAGTAGTTACGTACTATAGATATCACATGCAAAAGCATGACTGTAACCCGCCACCACTTTTTTCAGCATTCAGTGTCTCCACAAAATCCCATGTGCGTGGATTTGATATAGCTGACTGTAATACAGCACACATGCACGCTTATAATCTAACATGCTCAAATAGTGAGTCAGCCTTGATTACCATGCTAACATTGAGATCCATCCTGTGGCTTCTTATGGCTTAAGATCTCTCTCTGAAGGCTTGATTCACAGTGAACGCCAATATACGGTTTAACCGAACAGACCCGCACACAATATAGCTGCTTATGAATCAACCGATGACTCAGTGTGTGAGTTCAAAGTGGATGAGAAATACAGCTGTGTGAAATTAGTGGAAACGACAGGAGTAAACCTCTCTACCACTGTCATTTCACACACATCAGGAAGACAAAGCTCTGCCCTCCATCTACAATCTCTTTACTGTGCGCTGTCGTAAACTCACAAGTGTCTTCATAAACGATACAGTAAATTTGGCGTTCCCTCTCTCTCTTTCTGTTTGCTTTTCCATCTTTAGCTTGCTGTGTCTCAGTCAATTTCAGCTTCAGGGGCTTTATTGGTATGACGAACAACAGCGCATCTGTATTGCCAGAGCTATAGCAGGTTAGCTGAAGACCATAGGAATAGTGTGTTTAATCAATAATGATAAAAAATGACAAAAAAAATAACAAGAAATAGCTATAATACAAGTAAATATTAGGTTCAATGAAACTCTGAGATAAGTAGACACAGTACATTGCTCACTGGCCCCCAGACGGTAGCTGGCAAGAATAGTCCTGCTTTATAATTATGCCTGTCACACTTGCAGCACTATAGAAACATGCATGGGAAATGTTCTCGTTAATCACTCATTTGCATCTGCCGTCACATGAAGGAGGCGGTTGTGTGTAATGTGACCCGTAGGGCTCTGACTCGTTAAATATGACAGCGCGAATCATCTGAGCACTCACTCTGATTGGTCTGGCACTGGTCTGACTTTAATAAGCATGATTGGACCAGTGGGTGATATTAGTGTTTGTGACAAATCAATGCAAACCATCTTGAACTGTCTATATTATAGAGGGATTATGGGTATGTAAGGCCTGTTTGCTTCTGTGTTGTATTTGTTTAGGAACCGTATTCGTCAGTACCCTGCATTGGTGAACTGCACAACGATAGACTGGTTCTCTGAATGGCCACGTGACGCTCTGTTGGAAGTGGCAGAAAGATGTTTGGATGGACTCTCTCTGGGGAGTGAGAATGGGGTGAGACACATCAACAAACGATAGTCAAACTTTGATTTACAAATGTTGTCAGTGTTTTGCAGAATACAAAACTGCATAAAGAAATATTCTGGGTTGATTAAGTTAACATAGATGTACTTAAAATAAACAGCTGCCCCGTAGACATCAACTGAAAGTGCAGAACTGGCAATCACTTTTAGAGTTTGTATTTGGCTGTCATCTTCGATTTATACTGACCCCTAGTGGTGTGGATGTAGCTTCATGCAAAATCTTTCGGTTTATAAAGCCGTTGTTATGTGCAATTTGTAGTTAAACTAGATTATTTTATCCAAATAAACAAAAAAATCGATTAAAGTGGGTTACATATTGAGTACTTTTTGGCTAGTCATGTGATCTCAACATGATGTCCCCATTGGCTGGTCAATGAAATGAATAAATAAAAATAATATATTATATTTATTTAATTCTAAACACTTTTATTAAGAAATGTATACATTTATTCATGTCACAATATTACTGACTTTACTGCATTTTTGAACAAATAAATGCAGCTTAAGAGACAGCGCATAAGAGACTTCTTTCAAAAACATAAGAAAATAATGCCAACCCAAACATTTGAACGGTAGTGAAAAACCTTTTAAAGAGGGATAATTTACTGAGTATACCTTTAAATTTGTTTTAGAACGTTTTACTCGTTTCTTTTATACACTATAAGTCCAATCAAATCAGTGACACTCACCCCTGGGCTTTAATTTGTAGTCCTTTTGAGGGTCTTCTTCTTAGTTCAGTAAAGCTTAGTGGCTGTTATTGAATCATAGGTTAATTGAATTTCAAGTGTTGAGATTCATCAAGAGTCTTTCACTCTCTCTTCCTTCATCTCTGTGAGGATATTCTCTTTCCTTTGAGAGAGATATCATACAAACTGTGGGTTTTTTTCTTTTTTCTTTTTGCTCACTGTTTTTAAACTATAAATCACTTTGACTTGAGGTTCTCCATTGAGAGACTAAGTTGCTTGGATAGAGTTCAAGCATAGTTTTGATTTTGTCTGTTTTAGGATTAGTTTTGGTTTAGCATACTTCTGTTGTGGCCTTGTGCAAGGTTTGTTTAAAATTGAGGCTGCCATAACTTGTCATTGCTCTGGTGATTTCACAGATCCAGAATAAAGTTGCCAGTATCTTTGTGACCATGCATCAGTCTGTGGCCCAGTTCTCTTACAGGATGAAAGTAGAACTGAAGAGACACAATTACGTCACACCCACCAACTACCTGGAGCTGGTTTCTGGATACAAGAAGTAGGAATCAAACACACTTTTTTCAATTTCTCTTTCTTGTTGTTGTTGTTGTTTTTTCAACTGCCTTAAAAGATTTAAAAGACATGATAGTTTCCTGTTTCCATTTTACTGTTGTCTGTTAACTGTAAATCTCTTACTCGAACTAAAACAAAGAATTTATTCTGAAAACTCACTTTCTTTTCTCAGGTTGTTGTCTGAGAAGCGTAGTGAGTTCGGCGAGCAGGTCTCTAAGTTGAGAAATGGCTTGTTTAAGATTGACGATACGCGCAGTAAGGTGGAGACCATGTCTGTAGAGTTGGAAGAGGCCAAGAAGAAAGTAGCTGAATTCCAGAAACAGTGTGAGAAATATCTGGTTGTCATTGTGCAGCAGAAGAGAGAGGCAGATGAACAGCAGAAGGTGTGTCTGTCAGTCTGTCTAATGTTGAGGCTCTTTATTAGGGGTGAATGGTATGACCAAATCTTATTTTACAGTATATGAGTCAAAATCTGCTAAGGGGTAGTAATAAAACAACAATTTGTAAAAAGTGATTTTTCACTATTATTTATAACAGGATCGGCATTTTCATGGGTTTAAATAAAATATTTTTTATAAGTGACCATAAAAACAACTTTGTGGACCAAAAACAGCTCATTTTATAATTACCCAAAAATAGTTCACCACTTATGCACATTATCACGTCCGTCAAAACCTAATCTTGCTAACATAACATAGTCATGTGTACCAGTCACTTCTCTGAATGCTTGCCGGCTAAGTAACAAATAATTGTTATCTTATGATCCATCTGTTTTCAAGAGCGCATAATTTGAATATCACCACATCGATGTCTGTCAAAAAATAACATGCACAATACACAGTAGTATTTACGAGAAGCAGAGTTCCAGCAAGTGGACACTTTTCCTGGAAAACCCCAAACTACTGAATGTTTTAACTACGTCATCGTTTTCCGAGAAGAGGGAGAAAATGGTGGCCAGATCGGCTTCAACATGCTGTCTGTCATAACATGCATAATACATAACGTACAAGAGTATAAATTTCTTCTTCATTCGTTAAAATTGAATCGGAATGATCAGGACACTAAATAAAATACTTTATTATATTTAATTACCCCACATTTTGTATGGTAAATTGTATGGTAAAATATGTAAATATGTATGAAATTACGGCAACTGTAGATATTATGATAAAGATACTTTTGCTGAAAATTCAACCTAATAGCCATATAGTAATGTCTATTTTTCTAAAATATAAGGGACATGATCTTTGTTTATTGCACATTATAAATATTCCTTCATATGTTGTAGTATAAATCAAACAGCAGATTCTCTACCGTTGACACGTTTATGTCGCCAAGTGGTATATATTGCCATACTGCTCAGCAATACTCTTTATTGTTATTGCATACTAATGTTTCTGTTTGGTATCGTGACTGTGTATGTGCACTCTTGAGTGTTTTACTTTGTATGTGTTAGGTAGAGTCCATTCTTTGTATATTTATAACCTTCTTGGTTTGTGTTTGGTTTGTTTCTTAATGTGTGGGTGTAGGCGGTGGGTGCTCACAGTGAGAAAATAGAAGCAGAAGAAATCAAGTGTAAGGCCATGGCTGAAAATGCTCAGAGAGACCTAGATGAAGCACTTCCTGCTCTAGAGGAAGCCATGAAGGTCCTTCTGCATTCATGCAACTATTACTTTCAATACGACATGATGCAGCTACAGCGGCAACTGAATATGTAATGCATAATGTTTTCATCAGCACTTAAAAAACTGTGGTAATCTTGTTGGACTGTCTTCAGGCTCTGGAGTCGCTGAATAAGAAAGATATGACGGAGATCAAGACTTATGGCAAACCTCCAGCTCTTGTGGAAACCGTCATGAAGGCAGTTATGGTCCTCAGAGGATGTGAACCATCTTGGATGGAGGCCAAGAGACAACTGGGTACGAGAAAAAGAGAGATCCAGATCATTATTAAATCACTCAATCACACTGATGTCACACATGGATTCAGGCGCTGGCTCAGGCATGAAATCCATACCAGACTACTGTATAACCAAAATCACATGAGCCAAACAGAGAGAGAAAGACTCAGGCAAGGGGAGGGTTGGGTGATTCATTAGCATGCCAGGATATATTTAAAAAGGTCAGCATAATGCAGTAGAAAGCACAGAGCAGATTGCAAAAAAAAGAGAGAAAAAAAAAGAAAAGAAATATGTGCTTGCCTGAGGCTGAATTCAAGCCATTTGTTTTAGGAGAGGGCAACTTCATTAAGCAACTGGTGAATTTTGATAAAGACAACATCTCCGACCGTGTGCTGAAGATCATTGGACAGTACTGCACGCAGCCCGACTTCCAGCCTGAGATCATCGGACGGGTCTCACTTGCTGCAAAGTCCCTCTGCATGTGGGTCAGGGCCATGGAGGTACAACAAACACTAACAATTATGGCAGTAGCGACACCAGAATGCTATTTTCCTGCCCTTGACTGCTGAAAAAACATTTATTCTAAAGGCCTGTTCACACCAAGAACGAAAACTAGAATGATAATTTTATTACCATCCACACCAACAATTTATTCTAAGTGCTTTAAAGTCACAGTTTGACCATTCTTAGCTTCTATGGAATATTGCAGTGTTTATTATAAATGATTTATCAGGGCACATAATTTTTTTTATTGATATTTCCTCAATTTTTTATTTTCTCCTTCCCCTCGCAAAGGCATTTCTTCATTAATCCATCCACTTCAGCAGCCTGTCACTCACATGAGATTGCAGCAATTAGCAAATGACAACGATTCAATCAAATCCAGATGGAAAAAATTAACTCACGCCTAACAATTTTTTCTCATTTGAGAAGCTGCTTCACTTAAATTTAAATACAAGTGAAGTATCTTTAAATTACAATTTTTGTTAAATGCAGTGTTCTTTATTGGGATTTGTTTTATTTTTATTGTGTTTAAGGTTTTTAATGTTATTTTAAATGTTTTTGTCTCACAAGCCAGGGACTGATCACCCCCGGATGAGTCACTCAGGTGAGGGTGTCTGATGATCACCTGATCACGTAACACCCAATAACCTCCAATCACTGATGATGTTTCCAAAGAGCACCAGTTGGTGTTTCAAGAAACAAAAAATAGTTTAATGTTGATTCAGTTCAGTTTAATAATGCCCGATCCCACAGAATGTGTTTTTCAGGTCTGAAAATGCAAGGTACACCGCACTGCCTTTTTTGTTGATTTTAGAAAAAAAGAGCAGTGCGCTGCGGTTATTTATGTTTTTTATGGTTATTTATGTAAACAACCACTGAATCAGCTGTCCTGTCAGTGTAGCACGAGCGCTCTTTGGTTTGCCGTTAAACTGTCATATTAGCAGAAACTTAAAAAACAAAGTATGTTACAAGCAAAGGGCTCCATCTTTGTGGTGTCCAAATAACTTTAAACATTTGTCAGCACGACAGAAAGCTGCCTCTCCATTCATTTGATTGGACAAAGGAAAAAAACTCGAATTATGTCAGGTGCTTTTCTGCTCAGAGTTGCTTTTTTTTTTTTTTCAGCAGGCACTCCGACCACTCCTGCAAAAACGCGAGGCACATAAACAGTGTGCAGAACGCTCACTGCCAATAGAAAACAATTCAAAAAAGGCGTTCATAATTTAAGAAATTACTTCAATTCAGCTGTAAGCAGCTTCTGCAGAAGTAGTCTTATTCACTTTAATGCACAGTAGTGTCTTAATTCACTTTGAGTCAGTTCATTGTTGATTCAGTTCAATAACTGTGTAAAGGTATCAATTATGAGATGAGTTCAATTCAAGGATAAGCAGCTCTACAGAAGACAATAGTGTTGTTGTTCAGCTCAAGTCAGTTCAATGTTGATTCAGTTCAGTTCAATAAGTGCTGATGTTGCAAAATGCATCAATTACTGTATAAAACAAAGTGTGTTCAGCTATAGCAGCTCTGACCGTGTCATCATCCAGCTCGATTCAGTTCATGTGTTTGTTCTCATCCAGTTGTGTAAATGGAGTTAAATCGATAATGCAGTATTGTTAAATATAAAGTGTAAGTGTCTTTTAAAAAAGGTAAAAAAAAGGCAAGGAAGCCAAAACTCCATCAGGTGACAAATGGAGAAAAAAACTTTGGGAGAAACCAGACCCTTCCTCTGGCCAAATGAACAAACAATGTGTGATTTATGATTCCAGGCTGCATCACAAATCATATTTATGGATTGATATTATTCAATTTTTTTTCTGTTCAGCTCTTTCTGCTTCAAGATCGGGATACATTCGAGCATTTTTTTAAATTATTACTAAAGGTATTATTCTTGGTGTGTAGGGGACTTTAGAGTGTGACACTGAATCATGGGCTTTTTATATGTTCTCATATCTGTGTGTCTGTGTATATATATCAGGTTTACGGCCGTATCTACAGAGTGGTTGAGCCAAAGAGAGCCAGGCTGCATGGAGCAATGAGTCAGCTGGCTGAGAAACAGGCTGCACTGGCTGAGGCCCAGGGCAAACTTAGAGAGGTCAGCTCATGTCAGTCTACGCTGCACTGTATTTGTGCAAGCATGTGGGTGTGACTCTATGTCAAAGCATTAGTTCAGTTCAGAATTCAAATTTCCTGATAATTTACTCACCCTCATGTCATCCAAGATGTTTATGTCTTTCTTTCTTCGGTCGAAAAGAAATTAAGGTTTTTCAGTGTTTCAGTGCATCTTCAAAGGGCTCTACACGATCTCATTTTCTCCTCCAACTTTAAAATCATCCAACATCATTGTTTTACCTTTTTTTGTAAAGGACGTTTGACTAAATCTTTGCACATTCGTTTTGTGGACACTGGATTGGTACTTCCACCTACGTCACATCGTGTGACCTTTCTAATGTGATGCATGGCGGATTGCAGAGCAGTACAAGACCAGCATTTGTGGTTAAAAAGTATATACATTTTTATTTTTTTTATATAAAATGACTGATCGTTTCACTAGATAAGACCTTTATTCCTCAGCTGGGATCGTATAGAGCCCATTGACGTTGCACTGAAACGGCAATTTGGACCTTCAACCTGTTGTACCCCAGTGAAGTCCGTTATATAGAGCAAAATCCTGGAATGTTTTCCTCAGAAACCTTATTTATTTATTTTTTTTGACTGAAGAAAGAAAGACATAAACATCTTGGATGACATGGGGGTTTTAATTCTGAAGTGAACTAATCCTTTAATGCTTTTCGAGTGATATAGAGCTGAAAACATGTTTGTGTATATATTTAGGTAGGAGAGAAACTGGATCAGTTGAAGGGCCAATATGATGAAAAGCTGGCCCAGAAAGAAGAGCTTCGGAGGAAATCCGAGGACATGGAGCTCAAACTGGACCGGGCCGGCAAGCTGGTGTCTGGACTGGCGGGAGAGAGAGTTCGCTGGGAGGAGACAGTAGTTGTATGCACAAACACACACAGTCATTCTGATGTTTTATATGCAGATGTGAAAATTCAGTCAGAGTTCTCTGATGTGATTGTGAGTGTGTGATTGCTCAGGGTCTGGAGAAAAACATGTTCTGTCTGGTGGGAGACTGCCTGCTGGCTGCTGCCTTTCTGTCCTACATGGGCCCTTTCCTGTCCAATTACAGAGATGAGCTGGTCACAGAAATATGGATGAAACAGGTATCTATCTATCTATCTATCTATCTATCTATCTATCTATCTATCTATCTATCTATCTATCTATCTATCTATCTATCTGTCTATCTGTCTGTCTGTCTGTCTGTCTGTCTGTCTGTCTGTCTGTCTTTCATTCTATCTTTCTAACTCTTCTTGTTTTTCTATCATTTTGTCTATTGTTTTATGTCATACTGTCTGTCTATTGTTCATCCTGTCTGTTTTGCCAGTATAAACAAGGTGCTAATAGCTTTAGTACACGTGTCAAGCAACATCACATGCATCTAGAGCACTACTGTCATTTTGCAGTGGATTTTAGTTCAGTATTGCATAGTATTGCACACTTTACAGATAATATTATGACATTATGCATGTGACAGCTCTAACAATTTCTCTTTCCTCTCATTCAAATGTCCTTGCCCGAATCCTTCGCTACCCTTTTCATCTCTAGGTGAGAGAATTAGAGGTGCCGTGTTCTCCGGGGTTCAGTTTTGCGGTGTTCCTGTCTAAACCCACGGCAGTGCGCGAATGGAATATCCAAGGCCTCCCGTCTGATGCCTTCTCCACCGAGAATGGAGTCATCGTCACCCGTGGCAACCGGTCAGGCCCAGAGAGCCAATCCCTTAACGCTAATTAGAATAATGATGATATCTCATGAATAATGGGCGGTAATGAATAGTGATTGGAGGATAATTAGCTAAAGATGATAGTAAGCTCAGTTTTCTGTGATTGTTCATTTATAGCTAATGCTAATTTTCTCCCTCACATATACACACACACATAGACACACACACCAAACAGATTAATGGCATTTTGAGATTATGGATTGTTATGAAATAGCCTATTTATGGATAATGTGACATGCATTTATAGTGAGCACTAATATTTCTCTCTCTCTCTCTCTCTCTCTCTCTGTCCTTCCCCACAGATGGCCACTAATGGTGGACCCTCAAGGACAAGCGCTAAAGTGGATTAAGAACATGGAGTCCAAACGAGTGAATATTTCTCTCTCTCTCTCTCTCTCTCTCACACACACACACACACACTAACACATTCCTATATATAGGAGTTCTTAGAGTCCTTGTACTGAACACTGACTACATTATTTTGCAGTAAATGTCTTGGTAACAAATACAGATATCAGAGCAGGATAGAAATAATGGAAACCAGACTGCCATGATTATTAGACAGCATTAGATCTACTTCTCCATGGAGAAAAACATAACCCACATTCAGTGCCAACATTACCTTCTCAGAGTCACTATGCCTCACATGACTCACCGTCTAACCCTCAGACGAGCCATTTTCAGAGCCCTAATTAGAATACAAGAACTCCAAACTCAATCCTCCTGTGAGTTGGAGACTGCCTCTCCTGGGACCCCGCATCTCCTCACCTGCTCTCCTTCAGTACAATACACCTTCCATTTATCACTCCCTGTGAACACAGACGCACATTAATACACTTGCTCTCTGTCTCTCTGTGCTGGAACAGAGAAGGTTTTGTTTTCTGTGCATGGATGGGTTGGTTGGTAGGTAGGTAGATAGGTTGATGGATGGATGGTTGGGTGGTTGGGTGAGTTGATGGATGGAAGGATTGGTGTATAGATGGATGGATGGATTGGTAGATAGATAGATAAAAATATAGGCTGCCAGGTGTGTTCAGAAGAAGATATAGGAAGATGTGCATTTTTGTGCAGTCTCTCATCTCTCAGGATAATTTGCTGTTCAGCTTCAGTCTCTGTTCTTCCTCTGTCTCTTTGTCTGTGACCTTTTCCTCCTCTTTGCAGGTCTTTTCTCATCTGTAGTGGTGAGTGTCTGGAGCGGCGAGTGCCATTCACACGCTACAGTTAAATGCTGACATTTATGAACAATAACAAAATGACAGAGCTGAAGCTTTTCTGCCTCCTCCAGCTCTTCTGTCGCTTTCACGTTCCATTTTCTTTCTACAATGTCCATTTATCACTTTTGAATCATATTTATCCTCTCTGCTACCATTACTTTTTTCTCCTTAGTTCATGTTATTATCTCGTCCTCTGTGTGTCCTTCATGTTCTCTTCTAGTCCTTATGTTGTCTCTCTCTTTGTCAGGGGTTGAAGGTAATAGACCTACAGATGCCAGATTTTTTGCGGATCCTGGAGAATGCGGTGCAGTTTGGTTCACCGGTTCTCTTGCAGAACATCCAAGAAGAACTAGATCCTTCACTGGCCCCCATCCTCAACAAGTCTCTCACACGAGTTGGTCAGTCCCCCCCCCCCCCCCCAACAAACACACATACACACACACAGCTCAATTCCATCTTATTGACTGATAAAAGGACTGGATAAGGATGACAGATGGTGCATAATGTCATGTTGTGGGTTTATAAATGTATTTTTAGATGTTATATTGGTGTACAGGTATAATTCTAAATTAAATATTTAAAGGTTATTTAACTTTAAAAATAAATACATTTGGTGTAAATTATAATAAAATTATTACGTAAAATAAAATCAAATCTTAAAATATATTGCTAGAAATAGCAAACAGAAACAAATCTCTTAAGGCCTATAAAATTATCACCAGGGCAAATAAAATTTGGCACAATGATTAAAGATCCACCCTGGCAAGTTTGTAGGTTCAAATCCAACAAGGAAGTAATACACATCTCTTGTGTGTGTTCTGCAGGTGGGCGTTTCTTGTTAAAACTGGGAGATAAAGAGGTGGAATACAGTCCTGAATTCCGTTTCTACATGACCACCAAACTGTCTAATCCACATTACACCCCTGAGATCTCTTCCAAAACCACGATCGTCAACTTTGCTGTTAAAGAACAGGTCAGAGTGTGTGTTATTGAACTTATTCCCATGACAGTGATCTTTGAGGAGAAATTATGACTCTGTGTGCATCAGGTTTAACTTCTTTATTTTTTCATCAGTGAGATTTTTTCAAATAAAAAAAGTTTTGAATTACAAAAAGTATGACGGAAATCTATTGACATTTTCGTTAATGAATAAAAGTGAGACAAAAATGTTGGGGAGGGACGATTTGGGAAGAGATTCAGTCACAACTGATGTCCTGCGTGGTTTTCTACCCGGCGGAACATAAGTCGGCATACACTTGCTGCATGTCTTATAAAACGTTCAAAAATGTAAACGTCTGGGAGAAATAGAAGAGCAGACATGGATAGATCTTAAAAAATGTGAAAAAAAAAAGTCAGCCTTGGAGAGTATTCACGTAAACAGTTGGTTATGTCTTAAGAAAACTTAAACAGTTATAAAAAATATCGGATGTGCATCAGTGCATTGGATAAGCTTTAATAAGGATTAATTATATGTAATCTTATACTAATAAATACATCTGCTTGATAGAATAATGTTGTATGCAAGTTGTTATAAAGAATGCATATGCTATATCATGCTTTGAAAAGAAGACCATGTTCTAGGAGAAGTAGTTTTATTTAATTTTAAGATAACGTTAAATGTCACAGCAGTTAAACCTGTGTCTGTTAATTGCATGTTAAAATTTTTATATCTTTCATATTAACAGGTTAATAGATGTTTTCTCTGGAAGTAGCTTATAATGGGAAATGAATACATTACAATTTAACTAAAACCTATTATATTTAGTCTACTAAAACTAAATTGATTCAGATGACTAAAATATAACTAAAACTAAATGGCATTTTAGTCAAAAGACTATGACTAAAACTAAAACTAAATTTGCTGTCAAAATTAACACTGGTGTGCATCAGGGTCTGGAGGCCCAGCTGCTTGGGATCGTGGTGAGGAAGGAGCGTCCTGAGCTGGAGGAACAGAAGGACTCTTTGGTGATCAACATCGCCTCTGGCAAGAGGAAACTGCAGGAGCTGGAGGACGAGATCCTGCGGTAGGCGGCACACACTCTTACACGTGTCACAGCACTGCATTAACACCTTTATACGAGTGCCACTCTAATAATCAGTGTATTTATACTAGCAAAACTCACATTTTGCACTCATCTGTTTCTGATGTTTGTGTACAGGTTGCTGAACGAGGCTACCGGCTCCCTGCTGGATGACGTTCAGCTGGTGAACACCCTTCAGACCTCCAAAGTCACGGCCACGGAGGTTGCAGAACAGCTAGAGATCAGCGAACTGACCGAGAGCCAAATCGATACTGCCAGAGAAGTGAGTGAGAGAGAGAGAGAGGGATGAGGGGGAGGTCAAGGAGAGATGGTGTGAGGGAGGGTGCTGAAAGGGTTGCCAGATTGGATTAAAGATTGCAGCTCTGAATAAGGCAGACAGATAAAAAGACTGCTGAGATGAGGATGTTGATAGCAGAAGCGGCAGATAAAGCTATAGACACCCATCTGTGTGTGTGTTTGTGTGTGTTCAGGCCTACCGCCCCTGTGCCCAGAGGGCGTCCATTCTGTTCTTTGTACTGAATGATCTGGGCTGTATAGATCCCATGTATCAGTTCTCACTGGACGCCTACATCAACCTATTCACCCTGAGTATAGAGAGCAGCCCCCGCAGTCACAAACTGGAGGAGAGGATAAACAACCTCAACAGACACCACACTTATGCCGTCTACAGGTCTGAAACACAAACTTGCACACACTCACACACATGCATATCATTACAGAGTTGTAAAGGAGAAATATTTTGATACTGTATTTGTGCAGGTTTTTTTTTTTTTTGGGAACAATTCCACTTTACTTGCACTTTTATGCCCCAGAGGTTTTTTTTATTACATCTTACAGATGCCTGCAGCATTTACTGACAGTGTTGGGGGTGATGCATTACAAATAACTTGAGTTACCTAATCAGATTCCTTTTTCAAGTAACTAGTAATGCATTACTTTTTCAATTTACAACAAAATATCTAAGTTACATTTTCAAATAAGTAGTACAAGTTACTTTTTCACGTTTATTGACTGAGAGTTCTCCTGTCTCCATGCTGAGAGAAATCAAGTGCAGATGTGTTGTGTGTACTGTGTAAACATGATGTTGTAGACTAAATGTGAGCATGCATTTACTCATCTCACTCGCACGAAAACATTCAGTATTCCTCAAAATGAATAAAAATGAATATATATCCTAACAGACTCTAGCGCCCCACTCCCACCATTTGCATGCAATAACATTTACTTTAAAACATCTACTCAAGTATTTTTGTCATGGGTTATCTTTTTATTTTTAACTCAAGTATACTGGGTACTTTATGCACACACATATTCAGTCATATACAAAATCATCGTGTAGTGCCTGATTGTTGTCATCTTATGGGTGTGTCATAGATTTGATGCGTTTTAATCATATTAAGCTGACTTTCAGAGTGATGTCAAAGTGTTTGATCTGTTTGCAGATACACCTGTCGAGGACTGTTTGAGTGTCACAAGCTCCTGTTCAGTTTCCACATGTGCGCTAAGATCCTGGAGGCGTCTGGGAAACTCAACATGGATGAATATAGCTTCTTCCTCCGGGGGGGACTGGTGAGGACTGCAAGGGGGGCAGTGTGTGTGTGTGTGTGTGTGTGTGCGTGTGTGTGTGCTTTCTGGTCCTGAAAGTGAATTATAAGAAAGAATTGTCTTGACTTGTTTAAAAATGAAAGAAGTCCTCATGTTACATAAAGGATTCTGTGTGGTGTGTGTATGTGTGTATTAGGTTCTGGATAAGAAGAAACAGATGGATAACCCCTGCTCTAGCTGGCTTTCAGACTC
This sequence comes from Zacco platypus, assembly GCA_038088235.1. Classification (NCBI taxonomy): domain Eukaryota; kingdom Metazoa; phylum Chordata; class Actinopteri; order Cypriniformes; family Xenocyprididae; genus Zacco; species Zacco platypus. The sequence continues at coordinate 35,958,316 of CM076085.1, read as the reverse complement.
TAACTGGGACAACATAACTCAACTGGATAAACTGACTAATTTCCGAGGCCTCGTGGCCTCGTTTGAGCAGTACCCTCAAGACTGGCACGTCTGGTACACCAATCCAGAACCAGAGAAAGCACCACTTCCTGGTAATGTGTGTGTGTGTGTGTGTGTGTGTGTGTGTGTGTGTTTGTGTACGGTGTACATTATGTGGACCTAATTTTAGTATAAGGTTAGGTTTAGGGGTCGGGATAGAGATCATAAGGAATTTAACCATTCTGATTCTGATTTCTGTAAACTATTATGGTTCCTTAATTGTTTTAATAAAGTTTCCTTTAATGCTTTTGAGGAAGAAATACACTTTTGGATGAAAACTGAACTGAGCTGGATGATGACATCATTGTTTTTCTACAGAGCTGCTTCATATCTGAATTATTATCTATCTTATTTCATAATTGATTCATAATTAATGAACTCCGTTATTGAACTGAATTGAATCAACATTGAACTGACTCCAGCTAAACAATGACACGCTTCTCTTTTTAGAGCTGCTTTACAGCAGATTTAAATTCTGTTAGCGTCTTTGAATCGTTATTTAACTATTTATCACTGTAAAGCTGCTTTGAACAAACAGTATCTTGAGCCTTAGTAAATCATGTTTGATTCTCTAAAAAGAATCTGCTCACAGGAGCCATCAGTTTCAGAATCAGGCTGTATTACACAGGTCATGGTGTATGGTTTTGATTCATTAAACAATTAGTTATAAGGTTGGATTTTACTGGTTGTGATATATGGTTTTGATTCATTGGGAAGAACTCATAAGTGTCTTTTTTGGGGGGGTGGGGGGGGGTTTGATTCACTAATAAAATGAGAGTCATATGTTTATGAATTGGGATCGATTACACCATTCCCAGTGCATGGATTTTGAATCAGATTTTTGGAATCAGGTTGGATTACGCTGATCACTGTGTATGGTTTTGATTCATAATAAAGAATTTTTTAATTAAAGTCATTTGTTTGGAAATCAGAGCCAATCTCAGAGCTTGATGGGTTTTAAAATATGTCAGCGGAAGAATGCATTTGTGGGAACCATTAACAGAAGCAAACATCATTCAGTTCTGGTACTTTAAAAATCATTCTCTGCTTGCGGCTCCTAGTAAGGGGATATAAAATATCATTAGTGTTGTATGAAAACAATAAAAGTCAATGAAAAGTCCCCTTTTAAAGTTAGTGAAGTGAAACACCTTATCAGCTTGTTTCTTAATTTCCCTCTTCATTTCTCTTCCCTCTCTCCCTTCCTGGCTTTGAATGCCACAATCTTCCCCCTTGTTTTGTTTTTCCTCTTTCTCTCTCTGCACAGGAGAATGGCAAAATAGCTGCAATGAGCTACAGAAGATGCTGATTGTTCGATCTCTCAGACAGGATCGCATCTCTCTTTGCGTCACGGCTTTTGTCATCAACAACCTGGGCTCTCCGTTTGTAGAGCCACCCATCCTTGATATGAAGGCTGTGAGTGACACATACACTTACATGTTGGGTTTCCATAGACATAATGTTTTTTAAATTGTGTAAACTGTATACTTTATCCCCTTAACTTTCTACATTTTTACATTTTTGAAAAACATCGCTTAGTATGTTTTGTAAGCTATTTTCCTCATGGGGACCAAACAATGTTCCCACAAGGACAAAGATTATGGATATTGCCATCATTGTAGTGTTTACCTGAATCACACACACACACACACACACACACACATTCACAGGTTTGTTTTGCTATCTTAGTGAGGACAATCCATAGGTGAAATGGTTTTTATACTGTACAAACTGTACATTCTACACTACACTAACCCTACTCCTAAACCTACCCATCACAGAAAACATTCTGCATTTTTAAATTTTTAATAAAACATTGTTTAGTTTGTTTTAAAGCTATTTTAAATATGAGGACTCATAAAACATAAATATGAATAAATATGAAATGTCCTCATAAGACATGTTTATGTCGTAATACCAGTGTAATACCCATGTCATTATACAAATTTGTGTCATCATAAATCATGAAAACAAGCACACACACACACACACACACACACACAAAGAGCTTAGTATTGAAATGAATCAGTTAACTTTGTTTTTTATTTTTTGTTCTTTTTATCATTGGTCAAATTTGAAAACAGCTTTTGAACTGAATGCGATCATGCTTTATAACTTAACTCTTTGTATCTCTGGAGCACACTGTAGCAACCACCACAAGGGCTTTTATTTTATTTTATTTTATTTGTTATTTATTTATTTTTGTTGTTCTACGTCTCCCTCTAGACAAAGAGAGAGACTGCATGAAATAAATCAGATATGTCGTAGGGTTACCTAAATGCAATTGATTTTTTTCCCACTTTTTCATTTTTCTCTCATTTTTTTTAGTATGCATTTTGACTTTTGCATTTACCTAGAAAATAGAAACGGTCAAACCTATCTGCAGTCATACCAAAACCCATTTACTCTGTGTGTGTGTGTGTGTGTGTGTGTGTGTGTGTGTGTGTGTGTGTCAGGTTGTAGCGGACAGCACCACGAGGACTCCTCTGATCTTTGTGCTGTCCCCTGGTGTGGACCCAACGGCAGCACTGGTTCAGCTGGCAGAGACGTCAGGCATGGGTCAGCGCTTCTTTGCCCTCTCCCTGGGTCAAGGCCAGGCACCCATCGCAACGCGGCTGATCAAAGAGGGAGTCGAAAAAGGTGAAGTGATTTCTCTCTCTATCTCTCTGCCTTTGTTTTTACCACTTTATTTATCTCCCTGTTTGTAGCTTCTTCTGCCATCTCTTAACAGTTCATCCTTAAAATTATTCAGTTAGATGAGTAGATAAAAATGTATTAGAGTTTCCACAAAAATGCACAACTGCACAACTGTTTTCAACAATGATAAAAATAAGTTGTTTTTCTTGAGAGCGAATGTACTGCAAATGTTGAATCTAAAAAATGCGAGAGTCCATTTTTGCTGAGCACAAACAAACACACAGTTTTATTGAATCATTCGCCATTTAGTACAATTGCGTTCATATCAGCAGCAAACAGTATTGGAATTCACAAATTGTACCATTAGACAACCCTTTTTCCGACTTGGGTACGGTTCGTGGGTACACACCAGAGTTCGAAAAACATTGTTCACATCATCCAAACAAACCAAACACTGACATCAGTCATACGCAGGTGTACAGCAAAAGTGCTAGTGTGAAAGCATCCTCAGTAGTTTTAGCTGTCGCCCCTACGTAAATGACGTCTGTTATGACTGACTAGCTTCTTTACATGTGAAATGAGGAAGAATGCTTCACCAGGTTGCTGAATCAATATTTATTATCACAAAATCCTTGCTGATCCGCCTTTAGGGACCATCATCGAGTGACTAATTATCATAGCGACTTGGGAAGGGCTCTTTTGGTTTTGGCTAATAAACAACAACCTAGCTACCACTTACTAATGCTAAACCAACTTAGCAATCATATAAGAACACCTTGGTAATCTCACACAACACCCTTGCACTGGCAAGCAGCACTCACATTTTCTCCAGAAAATGTAAAAATAGAATTTACTTTTATTAATTCTAATAATCAAACTCTCTTTCTCTCTGTTAGGTCACTGGGTGTTCCTGGCTAATTGTCACCTGTCTCTCTCTTGGATGTGTGAGCTGGATAAGTTAGTAGATGAGTTACAAATCCAAGAATCTCATCCAGATTTCCGATTGTGGCTGAGCTCCTCCCCTCACCCAGAATTCCCCATCGCCATACTGCAGACGGGCATCAAAATCACTACTGAGCCTCCCAAGGTACATATATACATGTACTTCGCACAGTGTAGGCAGATGTTTGAAATGGTGTGTGCTGTTATTAAAGTGGTCTTTGTGTGTGTGTGTGTTATCGTGTGTCTCTGTAGGGGGTGAAGTGGAATATGAAGCGTCTCTATCAGCGGGTGTCTGAGTCTCAGTTCTCACGCTGCTCACGGCCGCTGCTGTACCGCAGGCTGCTCTTCACTCTCTGCTTCTTCCACAGCATCATACTGGAGAGGAGGAAGTTCCTCCAGCTTGGCTGGAACATCGTCTACAGCTTCAATGACTCTGACTTTGAGGTAGAGAAAGAAAGACAATGAGATGGTTGTCCTATTTATATGGATTTCTGAATTTTCCTACCTGAGAGGTATGACCTCTGTATATTGTGTAAATCTGAGGGGGGAAAAATCCCCAAATAATAGTATTAATAATAATAATAGTTATTATTATTCTACTGATTAAATCCCAATTTTTTTTATTTTACAATACAATAGAAGTAAAAAGCATGAAGTCCCACACACAATGTCTTTTGAAATCTTTATTCAGAGGCCATTAACAAAAAAGTGCAAAAAAGTTTGTGCATAGACAAACATCATCATCATCAGTCACCATGTGTATACGTATACTATTTTTAGGCTGCAAAATTATTAGGACAAAGCTATTATTGTTGAAAGCATGCCTCTCGTCCATGCTCAATGACACTGTGTATTCACCTATGCATCCTGTGGCCAGTTGCACAAACTGCTAAAACCTGTCTTAAAAGTTAGCCATCTAATCTTTTTCTTCAAGACTGGTCAAATATTTAAGTCAGTTACATAAAAAGGTATATTGATTCATTTGTGAAGAATGATTAGCCCTAACTAACTGCTAGTTGGCTACTAGTTCTTTAGACACAGTCTTAACTTAGTGGCTATGTTTATGCAACTATCCCCTGGTCTTGTTTTAGCCTAAATTTCACAATATTTTAAGCTCAAGATAAGCTGCATATTAATATATATTGCCTGTGGCTATAAAAGTCTTATTGAGAAAAATACAAAACAAAATATGTTTTAAAAAAATACCATATATATGATTCATTCATTGACATCTCCACCTACCACATCTGCTCTCTGACAACCGCACAATTGTGTTTACAGTAATTACTCCTCTCTCTTTGTCTTTCAGGTGAGTGAGAACCTTCTGAGTCTTTATCTGGATGAGTATGAGGAAATCCCCTGGGACGCTCTCAAGTTCCTCATCGCTGGCATCAACTATGGAGGACATGTGACCGACGACTGGGACCGGCGTCTGCTTACCACCTACATCAACCAATATTTCTGTCCTGCTGTTATTGATACACCCTTTTTTAAGTGAGTTCACTCACATACTCTTTTATCAAGCTAAATGAGGATGACTGTTGTTTTATAAATTCTATTATGTAAATCAAACCCTAACACTACATCTAAAAGAAAACCTTTTGCATTTTTAAAATAAAAAACATGATTTATTTTATTTATGAATATCTCCAAATTAAAGTATTACCAGATTTAACTCACTGCTGGGGACAAATTTGTCCCCAAACTACAGTAGAATACCAACCTGCACACACAGAATTTCTAATGTACTCTTAATTCGGCCCAAACACTGTATAATAACTTCAGTGTTTGTATGATCATCACTCTTTGTCACAGCTTTTAAATGTTATGAAGAGATAGAGTGTCCCCAGAGGGTGAGACTGTTGGTGCGAAAGCACAAGAAAAACAAACACACTCTCACGGACAGATCTTCTCATTACTCGATCACACACAAACTTTGCATTGAATATATGTCAAGCCATCACACACACGCACTTTGATCTCTGACACCCCTCTTTGCCCTGCTGTGAGGATTCCCGTGTGTCCTCTTCAGCGAGTAAATCTGCCGCCACAGTTCTGATCTAATAAAGACCAACAGCTCCCCCATGGGGCTGAAAGTTGAATCTCGTAGCGTCTGGTGTTAAATGTGTTCCAGTTCCTCTGAGCCTGCTGGTCTTTCAGGACCCAGCAACACCGCATACACTGATGGAACATCTGTTACTATAGCAACCACATCCTATAATTACCTTCAATCAGTACCTCCATGGTGACTTGAGTGCACAGCAGAGGCAGCTCTAAAGTTTTAGGCAGTAGTGGAAAGGAAATATGAACTTGGTGGGTGAAATAGAAATTGCTCGTAATTACAGTATCTGTGAAGTTTTAGTGACGAACAATTTGGCTACGCTGTTATTTAATATGAACTCTAGATAAAAACTAAAGAATGTGTTATTTTGGGAATGTGATTAAATTACCGTACATCATTTTTATGAGCCAATTAAACCATTAGCGCATTAAGAAATTCACACCAAATCCTTTGCTAAATGGCACAAAGTTGAAACATATTCACCAACTATTCATTGCAGTGCAACTTAAAAGGTAGTTCACCCCAAAAAAAGAAAATTCTGTCATTAATTACTCACTTTCATGTCTTTCCAAACCCGTAAGATATTTTTGATGAAATCTGAGAGCTTTCTGACTTCTCCATAGAAAGCAATTTAATTATCACTGTCAAGGCCAAGAAAGATAGTAAAGACATTGTAAAATAGTCCATGTGACTACAGTGGTTCAACCTTAATTTTATGAAGTGTCAAGAATACTTTTTGTATTCAAAAACAAAACGAAAATAGCGACTTTATTCAACAATCTCTTCTCTTCCCTGTCAGTCTCTTACGCTGTTGACGTAGTTAGCACAGTGCAGCGCTTAATTAACATATTTGCTTGTAATTATAACATACTCACGAATCAGTGTTATTTTAGTAGTATTTATACACAATTATAGTATTTATAAATATTTTGAATTGGCTTATATTTGATAGTTTTTCAGTTTTTATTTTAATTTTACTTAAAGTTTTAATAATTTTTCTTTTTTAATTTTTTATTTTGCATTTTTATTAGTTTTTATTTTTTTGTTTCTATTTAGCTTTAATTTGTTTATTTCAGTTTTAGTAATTTTGGTACTTCAGCTTCAACTTTTTTTATATATATATGGCAACTACTTGAAAAAATATATATATACACACACATATATATTGTATGTATTCAGACCCCCTTAAATTTTCACTCTTTGTTATATATATATATATATATATATATATATATATATAACAATATATTATATATAATAATATATTAGTTTTACTTTTAGTGATGAATTTCTTCACACCTGAACTATTCATTTTGAGTACGATTGCAAAATTTCCAATGTGAATTGTCAAAAGTAATTTTTTCAGCATCCAAACAATTTAAAAATTCTATCTCACCTAAGCAAAAAGAAGTAATACATTTCAAAATATATTTACCTACAACACTGAGAAGTGATGTGAGAGTTGATATATATGCTTATATATGCTTATATGTTTTTTGATATTTATGCACATTTTCTGTGCCGAATATACAAGCTTTGTGCCTATAGGTCTGAAGATGTGTTTTAGTCTTTAAAAGCTGTTTGTTTGTTTTGTGTGTAGGGTCTCCTCCTTGGTCCCTTACTATGTTCCTCAAGATGGACCTCAGGCCTCATATGTGGACTTCATTGGTCAGTTGCCTGCACTGGAGCATCCAGAACTATTCGGGCAACACCCTAATGCTGACATCGCCAGCCAGATCACTGAGACGCGAACCCTCTTCCACACACTACTGTCTCTGCAGCCGCAGGTCACCAGCACTGGCGACACCACCACTGGAGCCAGCAGGGAACACAAGGTGTGTATACAAACTGTGTATACTGTTAACGTTGCAATTTTGAAAGGTCTTTCAGTGTTTGTGAGACTTAGAAATGAATGTGTAACTCTGTGTTTTTAGGTATTGGAACTTTCTGCTGATGTTCTGCAAAAGATTCCCGCTGAGATAGACTATGAGGGTACTAGGAAGTTGCTGAAGGATGACCTTTCACCTCTGAATGTAGTATTGCTGCAGGAGATTCAGAGATACAACACACTGCTGCACACCATCAGGTCTGTGTGTGTGTGCGTGCACGAGTGTAACAGTCAAATGTGATGTCAGATATCAGTAATGTTATGCTAACCTTGGAGTTTTGGTGTGTGTAGACTGTCTCTGTTAGAGCTGGAGAAAGGCATTAAAGGTCTGGTTGTGATGTCCAGCAGTCTAGAGGAGATATTTCACTGCATCCATGATGCCCGTGTGCCTTCTCTCTGGGAAAAGGTAAAGGACGACACTACAGACAGCATCGTAACAGAAATTAATCTGCTGTCTATCAATCTATCTATCTGTCTGTCTGGTTGCCTTCTTTCCTTGTACTGTTTTTGTTTAGTCAAGTTTTAGTTTTTCCAAGTTACATTGATGTTCTGTTAAAACAACAACAAAATAGACTTTGTATTGTCACACAGAGGATGCGTAGGTGCATTTATTCAACATCCACAATCGCCAATTTAGTCGAAATTTGTTACTTTAAATCAATTTAATGCATCCACTATAACTAAAAGTAATAATTTTAATAAAAAGAAATCTTACTGACCCCAAACTTTTGAACTGAAGCATGTACAGTCCGCTGTATATCTGGGCTTGCCTTCTCTACACAAAATACATGCATTTTGGCCAAAACAAGTATTCTTAGAGGGTAATATATGCTCCCACTGCTCCCTTTGATATTTTATCTATGTAAACATCTCACTAGGCTTTGGAACAATGCTGGAATAACTATGAATCACACATACCGGGTCTTGTTGTAGTTGTAATACAGCCCTGCGTGAGTGTGTGAAAGTGGGCTGTAAGGTCAGAGGTGTGAGTTTAGCAGAGAGCATCAGGAGTGTGTGAATGAATGGTTGAGAGGATTGCTCTGTGAAGGATGAGGTGAACAGAGCAACATTTAGAGGATTAAACGCACACACTCACCTTGGGTTTAAACACTCTGCTCGTTTGTTATTGAGTGAGAGCTGCTCAATTCATGTCAAGAATACACAGGCCTTGGTCCACATAACGTGTTTCTAATGCTTTTGTGTGTGTGCGTTAAGGTCAACAAGGGCATTCTGTGTGTGTTAGACCTTATGCAACACAGTACAGCCTTATACTGTGTCTGTGTGTGTGTGTGCGCGCGTGTGCAGGCTTCTTGGTTCATTGCTACGGGTAATTGCACTCAAATAAGCTGAATAAACAAAACCATGTTTACTTGAAGATCCTCGGTAAGCGTATGGCCTATATACCGATCCAAATGTCAATCCATCCATCCCTCTATTCTGTATCTTCCTCCGTCTTTCTGCCCCTCTTTTACAAAATAAGTGGAGAGCATCCATTAAGACTTCCTCTCCAGCTGGGACTATCCTTCTGCCGTCTGCGGTGCCTCATTACTGTCTTTCTCTTTCTCTCTTTTTTTTTCTCTCCATCCATCAGCCTATCTTTAACACTGAACGCACAGTTCCTCTGTCTCTGTCCAGTGTTATATTTTGGCAGTGACTCGTATCTCGGCTGAGATATGACTTTCATTTGCTGCTGACTCTCTCTGCTCTTCTTCTCATCATTTCTCTTTTTCCTCCCTTCTTTCATGCTCTATAACTGCTGGCCTGTGAGTGGTGGAGGTGTTGGGCCTCATATGTCACTTTGACACTGTTGACATAACCCATTGTGACCTTAAAGGCTATTAAAAGATAACACTCACATCATTTATTGGATCTGTTGTCCTTTTTTACTGATCTGCGATCAGTGGTTCCCAAACTGCGGAAGCCCATTTCTGATAGCCCCACTGTGGAAAATTAAACTATATCTGTACCGGTTGGGCCAGATCGGCAGAGAATGGAACGGTTAAGCAATGAGAATGGTTTGGCCCGATGGTGGAAAAGCGGCTTTTGATTAACTTTAAGTCCCTAGGCACTGATCAGTGTTAATGTAGTATTATTTATGTACTATTTTAATACTATACTATTGGATTAGCTCCATATATTTAGTTTCCAATGTTTTAGTAGTTTTGTTATGTGCTTTTGTAATTTATATTTCTATTTAGCTTTGTTTGTAGTCATTTTAGTACTTCTACAATTTAAACTTATTTCATTTAAGTTAGTTGGCAAGCTTTATTTCAGCTGTATTTCAATAAACAAAAACTCAGGGCTTCAAGCAATCATGTGGAAAGTATAGCTTATGTTAATAAAAGCAAATTAATTTATGTGCCATTCATCAGTTTATGCTAACTCAATGTCATGAAGGTTTTTCCTTTTTAATAACATATCATATGTCTGGTTTTTTTTTTCTCTTCCTCCAAGTCGTTGTTCAGTGGTGCTGAAATGTGGGCATTTGAGCAGATTTGTCTTTAAACGCCTAGTTATGGAAATCAACAATGGGTGTCATACACTTGTTCCCACGATTGTGATTCATTTTTAAATACATTTATACCGCCTCTGTGCTGCATTGTGGAACCAAGGGTTTGGTTGATTATTTAGGGCACCCCGTTTTTATCCACATCTTCCGTTTGGTGTGTGGGTGGCGCAAAAGTTTGGGAAACACTGCTCTTGTGTGCTAGATCAGGTAAAAACATCATCGAAACCTTTTATCCTCATTTATATCACTTTGTGTTGTCCCTGTTTCAAAGGGAAAAAGCATCAGCATTTATTCCACCTAGAAATATCTCAAAACGTTCTCATTTTCATGCCAGCGAGAACCTAAATGCATAAAGGTTTTTTTATGGCACAGTGTGAAATGAAACTAATCATGAGTATTTTTCTAGTGCTGTGTGGCAGTCGCTGCGTTTGAAATGCTAATTCGTTTGGCACCAGCCACACTCACGTTTGATTTTTCTTTCTTTTCTTTTTTTTTTTATCAAATCCAAATATCTTTGTTCTTTGAACACCAAAAATAACACTGAAGGGTGAATAATTTCTTCCGTCCCAAGAATTCCATAAAACATTGCACCATACTGTTCTGCACTGTCAGATTTATGTTAGTTTAATTGCTGGATTTGAACCGGTTATGTAAGATTTGTTTGAATGTCTTTTAAATCCAGCGGTAATTTTACATTCTGCAATTCAATCACTCAAGATCTTCTTCATAACAAACAGTAATGCGTCTGAACAGAAATTCTTCCTTTGTGTTCTCCTCAATGGCCTTGAGCAGCAGTTCTCATAAAAACTGAACTTTGAATTACACAATACTGAATGAAAGACCTTACTGTAAGTGGAGATATGTCACAAAGCTATTTTGTGCCGTTTCAAGTTGATGTTTTGCCCTTTACCAGATTTCATTCATCTGGTGTCAAATTCCTGCACTGTGCAAATACTGTTACTGAAAAGTAAGATCATTAATTACTCTAAAAAAGACTCGCTTCTATCCTCAGGCATACCCGTCTCTGAAGCCCTTGGCGTCGTGGACACGGGACCTGTGTCAGCGTGTGGAGCAGTTTGCTCGCTGGGCAGAAACTGCTCACCCTCCTATCCTCTTCTGGCTGTCTGGATTTACCTTCCCTACTGGCTTCCTCACCGCCGTACTACAGAGCTCTGCACGCCAGAACAACGTGAGACTCGCGCACACACAAACTTTACAACACATCTTGAGACTCATACATATTCACACATACTTAACAGAGTCTGAGTACACTCTCAGGACGTCAAGCACATGTGGTGAAGAATCTTTGGTGTCCTTTATACTTGCGCAGTCACACAGTGCTCACTACGGTTCAAACATTTGGTGTCAGATTTTTTTGTTATTGTTGTTGTTAAAGAAATTAATACTTTTATTCAGTAAGGACACATTGAATTGATCAAAATTGACTTTCATTTAAGCAAAAGATCTTGAATAAAAGAAGAGTCTTCCTTCATAAACATTGAAACAAACTTTTGAACAGCAGTGCAACCATCAGGTGACTAAAATATTCATCAGTGAGAAACTCCATCCTGGATTTTCTTGAAGCCCTTAAAGTTAATATTAAAATTTTGTCATCCACTCACTCTCATGTTGTTCCAAACCTGTACGACTGACTTTTTTTCTGCGGAACACAAAAGACAAGATATTTTGAAGAATGTTTCAACTGTTTTTTTGTTTGTTTGTTTGTTTGTTTTATCCATGTAATGAAAGTCAGTGGGGTTCAAAACAACATTGACTAAAGATGCTTTTCCCCCATCGGGCCGAACGGTTCTTAGAACACTAAGGAGTGGTTTCAGTTATATTTCCACTTGAATTTAGTTCGGCACGATTACAAACCGTTCTCGGCCTGGAATTTTCAGTAAAGTGGCCACTCAGGATTGGACACTGTCTGTTTCCTGGCTAGCAGTTTCTCTGTTGCTGGCCAAGTGCACTATTTGAGTGACATAAACACAAATTAATAATATAATTAAAAGAAATACTTAATCATCCTCCATAACGTGTTTGCTATTTACATCGCATATTGTCTGTAAACGCTTGCTTTATCAAGGCAAGGACTGACACATTTGTATTAGGTTCCAAAGAGCTCTGTTATCAGCCCCACTGTGGAAAATGAAACCTTATCCATACCGGCTGTACCGGCTCGGCACTGAATGGAATCGTTAAGCAATGAGAACATTTTGGCCCAACAGTAGAAAACGGCTTAAGTGTGTGACTAAGCAGTTCCCATCATTCTCTGTGGAAGCACAAGAATAATAAAATACACCGATAAAGAAACAATTACACACTTAATGTCTGTCCTTTGCACTTCATTTTAGTGCACCAGTTCTTAAAAAGCTTCTTGGGGATTCAAAAACAGTGAAAGAAGAATGAAATTGCCCAACATGTTCATTTTATTCTGAATACGATTCTACGGTTTCCAAACTGTAAATGGGAGCCTCAAAAAAGTTTTTTTTTTTTTTTTAATTTTTTTATATATTTCTCAGATGGACTTCAATCACACCAAATCAATGGTCTGTAAATCATTTGAGAAACATAAACGGAAATACATCCTTACCACATTACATTCATTGACACTTTGCATTCACATTCACTCACATTCTGCAGGGGCCGCAGCACAATCCTGCTCCATTACCCCTCTAATGCCCCAGTGATGGTGTTTATTCTCGATTCCTTTTGGGATCTGCAGACAGGAGTTTCGCACACTCCCCCAAAATCTCTGCTCAGCCGCTCAGTTCCTTAAGGAGTGCGCCAGCAAAATGAGCTGCATCTGATGATCAAGAGATGTCTGCGACGCTTCGGGGCAGCCAATTCTGCAGCAAATGGACTGAAAAACAAATGTCCTTGTGTAATGTCCCCACACACCGACAGGTGGCCATTAAGAACTGAAGATACTCAAAGTGGGCATATCTTGGCATTACTGTAACTGTATGTGTGTGGAGGGTTTTTTTAATGCTGCCAGTGATGCTGATATCAATGTTGTGTTTTCTATGCAGGTGTCTGTAGACACTCTATCCTGGGAATTCACTGTCTCCACTGTGGATGACAAACAACTGATTTTTCCTCCCAAGGTGAGTAACTGCTGCCATCCCCTGTCCATTAGGAGCTGATGCACCTGACATTTGCATCTCTCTCTCTATCTCTCTCTTTCTTAATTCAATTCAATTCAATTCAAATGGTCTTTATTGGCATGGCTGGGTGAAATAGCACAATATTGCCAAAGCAATAGACATATGTACGAACATATAGATAAGTAAAAGGATACATTGTTTCATATAGTACATAAAGTGTCCAACATATAGTGTCCATATTATACACAAATATGTTATCATAATTAACAGAAAAAGACAAAGTAAGTTCACTCACTCCTTCTCTCTCAATTTTTAATTCAAATTCAAACCAGCGTTATTAGCGTGTGTGGTACAGTATTGCTACATCATTGGTTATGAAATGAACAAATATACAATGGATAAACAATAAACTAAGTATTGTAATACAAATATTTATCTTACAAGATATGAAGACATATATTGTAACAAAAATGTCTTTAATGCACCCTTCCTGAATGACTGTATTCATTTTCTTCCCAAACTTTTCAATGGTAGTGCATGTTAAACTGTTATTTATGTATAAGATGCACAAAGTATCTCACTTTGCATGCCTGTATGCTTTTGTTTGAGGTGAAGGCTTTGTATTAAATCAATATTATTCATATTAATTATATTACACAATGTTCTCCCTCTAGATGTGACTTATTGGCTGAAAAGAAGATATTAAGTTTGTGATAATTATCTGATGAACAAATTAATTCTATTACTATGAGGACATGGTTCATAAATATTCATGAATTTACTTGACTGTATGCTCCCAGCCCCAATTAGTATTTATGCACTATATCTTTATTTTTATATCAGCATGTACAATGAAAGTGAAAGTGACGTGATGTGTAGCCAAGTGAAAGAATACATTTCCATTATGTGAAATGTCATTAAATGCCATTAAAGTGTCATTAAATGTTATTAAGTCAAGAATACATTGACATTAAGTGAGAGGATACATACAGAATACATTTTATTGTGTTCAGAAACATATAGAGCAGTGGTTCTCAACCAGGGGGCCGGGACCCACAAGGGGACCTCAACAATCTTCCAAAATGGCATCAAGATGACTTATAATCATTTAATATTAGAAAAAACAAGCTTAAACATTATCTACAACTAAAAAAATCAAGATATTTCATATGATTTAGTTATTTTTATAATGATTGTACATCTTTCTAGTTCATGCCAATCTCTAAAATATTTTATCAGGTAGAAATTGTGAGTGGGGCTTCAAATATTATTGTGGACAATGGGGGGCTGAAAAAGGTTGAGATTTACTGATACAGATGGAGCATAACAGAATCTGACAGGGATTTAGAAAGAATTTTATTTAATATTTTAACACGGCATCTTAAAAACAAGATGCATTGGAACAGGCAAGATGTTCATGTATGTGTGAATTGACTGACAATTAAAATGTACATGTGGAAAACAAGCAAGAACAAATCCTGGATGAACATCGCCTTAAACATTAGCAATATCGCAAACGATTTTTCTGTTGACTTGGATGGAAACCATAAAACAATCACTGTGTAAAAGATTATTTGACAAGCATGTTTAGAATTAGGCGGTATGGATACTTATGATATGATACTTGTGATATTTTATATAAAATTGTACTTTTCGATCGATTGTCACTGGTAATCAATATTTCACGTCATGGTTAAATTGTTGCACTGTAGACTCCCTCATGCTCTCTCTCAATGACTTTTTTTTGCACTCTTGTTCTCCTTCTCTCCTCCAGGATGGAGTATTCATCCAGGGGCTGTATCTGGAGGGGGCGGGTTGGGATAAGAAAGCTTCCTGTCTGGTGGAGGCAGAGCCCATGCAGCTGGTCTGTCCCATGCCCACCATACACTTCAAACCTGTGGAGAGCCGCAAGAGGGTCGCCAAGAGTGAGTGCACAGTCTTACACACATCTCTGTGTTATTAAGTCTTCTCTCTTGAATTCAGCTGTCAAGTTTAAGTCAGTCAGTAATTGTTGATGTTCTGGTGTGTGTGTGTGTGTGTGTGTGTGTGTGTGTGTGCAGATATGTACTCCTGTCCCTGCTACTACTACCCGGTACGGTCTGGCGGTACTGGTCGCCCGTCATTCGTGGTGGCAGTTGATCTGAAGTCTGGAGCTGTGCCTTATGATCACTGGGTCAAGAGAGGAACCGCTCTGCTCATGAGTCTTGATAACTAAATACTCACACTTTCAGTGACACTTCTTCAACACTCTATATCTAATTTTATTCAGTGCACAATAGACAAGCACTTGTTAGCCCTCTTACACAGTCAGCAAATTTAATTTAAAAAGAGAATGTAATATGTGCTAAATCACATATTTAAAAACCCATTGCAATTTGTTTTTTGTGAACTTGCAGAATTGTAAATGAATTCAAATGTGTTTAATAAAGCAGATAAAATAGCTCAGTATTTTTATATTCTGGGGTGTTGCAAATTTCTGAGACTTAAAAGATAAAACACTTTTACAGCCTATTATTGGGCAATCATCATAAAATTCAGTACATGCCCGCAGAATGTCAGTAAGAGGTTGTGAATCGAATTTTGATTCAAAATTCGCTACAGTTAATGAATTTTTTGGAGCTTAGGAATGATCTGAACTGGAATACAAGTTCTTCTTTCTTCTGTACCATTTTATTTATTTATTTATTTTCATGAAAATTTTCTACTATTTGAATTTTTAGGGAAACCTACCTCATTTTTGTTTTCTAGACCGATTGTTTCATTCAAATAGACTTTGGTATGTAGCATCAAGACGCTCCTCCTGTCCCTTAAATAGTCATGTAGATATGCATTAACACGTTTAAAGGAAAGAGCACATATATCAATATTCAAAATCAAATTCAAATGACTGAGATACACCTGTTTGAAGTCAATAGCAGTCAATTTTGAGAAAAATCGAGTTAAAGTTTTCTCAAGGTTCCAGAACAAAATCACCAAGCAACCATACCTTAAAATCCCTATTAATAACACCTAATTTGACACACACCTCGTCAAAACCAAATATCTATAGGAAAAATATATATTCAACTTTTTTTAAATATTTTCCTTTAACATTTTGAAGCGCTGTACTTCTGTTTATATGTGTATATCGATATTGTGCGCTGTCTGAGGAGTCTTTGTGCGCACGCTTCGGATCTGTCAGTCAGATCAATTTGTTTACATCAGCATGAGTTCGAAAATCACATTTCATTGGTTCAGACTCATGCCATCAAAAATTCGCTATTAATATTCACAAAGTTGGAATGCTGATACCAAACTTTTGCTGAGGTGGAAAAAACTGCAATGTTTATGGACAAAGGAAAGGTACTCCTCTCAGAAAACATACAATTAAAGATACTTTTAGATGTTTAATTGTTATTTGAAACACTTGAATCGCTAGACGAGAGCTTAATGAGAAAGTCAGGCTTGTAGCGCGAAGGTTGTGGGTTCGTTTCTCAATACCGGCAAGAAAAAGTAAAGTGAAAGGGAAGTGAATGAATCCCAATCGCTCCCAGGTGCTGCAGCAAATGGCTGCCACTTCTCCAGGTATCCTTGCTCCTTATGTGTGTTCACCAACTTGGATGGGTTAAATTCAGAGGACAAATTCCAAGTATGGGTTATGATACTTGGACTTAACGTCACGTCACTTCAATCCAGGTTTGTGTCAAATTCGCAAATTCAGCCAACTCAGTTCTCCACAGAGCCTAGGACAATATGTTAAGGTTACACTTTATTTCAAGGTGTCATTATTACAGTGTAATTATACATTTAAGTACTCAGTAATGACAATTAACTACATGTACTTACTATAGGGTTAGGATGAGGGTTTGGTTTAGGGTTAATTGCATTTAATTATGCATAATTTCTAGTTATTACTACAGTAAATACATATAACATATGTAACAATGACACTGTAAAATAAAGTGTTACCTCTGTTAATTTCAAAAAATTCTCTAAATTGCGCAACTATGATTCAATTAGTTGAGACGTAACACCAAACCCATCTGTATTCACCACATCCACAGGAATTATTCCGTTAAGTTTTACAGTTGTGGTCATTTATATATTTTTTTCGCAGTCGGCTTGGATCTTGATGATTGACGTATGCGGCTATATTTGTTCTTTAGAGCTGGAGGGGAAGAAAAGTGGCGACCTTCTCAGGACACTCATAAGACTGAGGGAAATTCTTGGAAGAAGAGAACAAGAGAGCAGAGAAACTGGAACAGAAGAATAGTTCTGAGGGAAGGGGAGAGAGAAAGAGAGAGTGAGGGTGGCCTCCGTGTAAGGCTGCATTCACTCTGCCATCCTCTTCTGAAAGAGCCAGACTTGCTCAGACTGTAAGGAGCTCTTTATTCAGTCACAGGTCTGTGTGTCTCTGTACCTCTAACTGGTTGTTGGGGTGCTCATAGCAACATGTCTAATTCACATTCAAATTGGCCTCCAAGGCGCCATTGTAATCTTTTAGAGTACTTCAGATTTTTTTTTGCTTAAAAAAATGGAAGTTAAAAAGAAGAAGGGAGAGAAAGACATCTTTTGAGAGGATAAAGTCCCCAAGGTTTATTCATCACCCCAATGTTCCCACCTCAGAGCCATTGAGATTGCAGTGAGAGGGGTCATTCACGAGAAACAACTCGCATTTCCTCACATGAATCTGACACTTGTTGCTGCCGAGCAGCTCTGGGGAGATGCAATAGCGTCAATGTAAAACTTGGACAAGTTTATCCAGATTTCTGTCTCTACCCTCTTCTCAGACACCAGATGAGAACTTAATAATGGTCTGGGAGTGCCAGTTGAGGACAAGTGGACACTCTGATTTGCGTTTTGAGTGATCTGGTTCCCTCTGGGACATCAGTCCGGAGTCTCGCTACGTTTGAACCGACGTAATTGAGTTAGCTCTTCTCTGTATAGTATTGCATCAAATGTCCTCCATCTGTGTATTCAATTATGGCAGTAAAACACGACCACAGACATTCCGTGAGGAATACACTGAAAACACACACAGCTCTTCACTCCACAACTCATCATACATCCATTACAGGAACAAACTGTAGCCACCTGCAATCTTTGAATTAAATATGAAAAAAAAAGAGTTTTTTGATTGCAGTGCAACAGGTTTACAGACACTCTAATTTAAAAAAAATGTCAGAAAAAAGAAAATCTGGTCCTGAACTGTATTGTGCGAATACTTATTTATTGTTATTATAATTGTTACTCTCCAAATTAATTTAGAAACTACTTAAAGACAGTATATTTTAAATACTTGTTTAATGGCATGTTTTTATGAATGAAGGCCAGTATCACTCATACTAATAATTTAAACATTAATTAGACATTCAACATTACAGTATAACTAAAAACTATCAATTTCAACATTTATTAGGCTTTAAAAAATTGCATCTTTTAATTTAAGTGTACTTAAAACAATCTTCACATAAACCCATTATAATACCTGTCATATTTACCTATCGCCTGCTTGCCTAAGAAATTTACCGAAATTGAATAAAGTTATCAAACACTTTACAGTCTTCACTGCATAAATTATACATATATATATATTAATCCGTATTAAAGCAAAAATGTTACCTTTATTCTTTGATTAACATCAATGACTTGACATCACAGCAACTGGTTTATTAGGCTGCTGTGTCTTTAAGAGCTGCCGCTGCTGAACATCTCATTTTCTCACAACTCTTTAAGTTAATTTAAGACGTTATTTATCTCATTTAAGACTGCTCTTATGAGGATACTCGACTAAACATTTTGGCATAATTCTGTAGGTTATTGTGTGTTCAAGCGCGAAATAAAACTAGACAATCGCGCGTCTTTCTGTGCACAGTCTGCACAGGAGTCGCGAGCATGACATTCACAGACAGCGAGTTCTGTCTTGAGACGCTTGACAGCATTTGCGTGAATGAGAGTGTGATCATATAATGTGACGCAAACCAAATATGACGGAAAAAACGGATGCTGCACTCATTTCGACAGCACTAATATTAGGCCTATTAAATTTGAAAGAGGATTCGAATGTTCTCCAAGGCTGCAATTTTTTAATAATTCCTTGATTGCAGTGCACCCTTGGTCCCACACTGTATTATGCACAAAAAAAAAATATATATATATATATATATATGGCGCTAATGTAGTAAAAATATAAAAAATAATATTAATATTTATATAAAAATATTTTTTTGAGTAACACTAAACACACAGGGTGTCCCTTTTCACTTTCTGCCGCAAGTTCATATTTCACAAATAATTTCAGGCAACAACATATGGCCGCAAGTCCAACACAAAATGGGGGGCTAGAAATTGTCAAATATTTGTAGGTCTGATTTGATTCATAGAAATGTTATATTATATATATATGTGTGTGTGTACACATATATCCCATTTCCAGCTCTAAAAACATTTTTTTCTTTAGTCTATTTTTTTAGTAGGGGGAAAAACCATAAATGACCTGAAGACAATAGAAGGGTTAATTCACTAGAGATGACACAAAATCAATACATCCCCATCAACACCAGCAGCCGCACATTACTCCTCAGAGCAGCGCTGGGAACGGACACCCTCTCTGCTCAGATGGAGTGAGTGATGGTGGAATTTGGAAGTCTTGAGCGTCCGGGAGAAACGGAGGCGGGGCGGTGCGGGTCCAAGAGAGACTCGTCCACCGAAAATAAACCTGCATGAGGGGGGAAAACGAGTGCTTAGGAGGAGGAGAAAGAAGAAGAGAAGGGGAAGCAGCTCGAAAGAGTGCAGAGGGAAACAAGGGGAGACAGAGGGGAGTGCCAGCGTTTGCAGCGGATTAAAAACTGCGCAATTTCCAGACGCGCATCTCCTCAGAAGAAACTCGTGAGTGGACATGAGGGTCTCGCGCCGTGGTACCATCCTCGCTTGGCCATCATATGACGAGAGCCGAGAGGAGTCGTGAGATGGGCGCGTGCTTTTCGGAGGAGAACACTCTGGAACAATTTTGCGCGCTGATGTTTGTCACATCATCTCCTCTTACAGTGGTTTCATAACGCAGCCGCGCCGACATTTTACAGTGTGCGATTGAAACCCCTCATGTGTGACATGATGAAGGTGCTGACGGATCGCGCTCTGCGGCGTTCATTCACAGCACGAGACGAAAGCAACTGCGCAGTTGCTTTTTTAGCTTGCATTTCTACAATGAGGACATGCGAGAAGAAGAAGCCACCTCCCAGTTTGACTCTCCGCGCATTAGCAGGTAAAGACAGACACTTTCTGGACTTTATGCTCCACGTAAACAATGCATTTGGATTGAGCAAATACGCCTGTTGTAGTCTAATAGACGTGTTGTGTTGCCAGGAGTCACTAGGTGTGAAATGCAAGGAAACGTGTCGGAAACGTGATCAGTTCCCGCCTTTAATTTGCTCACAGGTTGAAATTAGCAGTCATTATGTGATGGTTGCAAACTGAAAGTGAGCGAAGGTTTCCATATGAGTGGTGGATAAAGTTGCCCACCCTTTACCAGAAACAGGAGTGAGATCACAGTTCATTTGAACCGGGAACACTGTGGGAGTTTAATATTATGTAATCGTCTGCTTTAGAAATACTATTTGTAATATAGCACATTCGTTATCTACGTATACACACACACACACACACACACATGTGTATGTATGTATGTGTGTGTATATATATATATATATATATTTAAAATTTATATATATATTTTTTTATATATATATATATATTTAATATATTTATATAACTTTTTTTTATTAATGATGAATGCAAAGCTCCCATTTGTTATGAACGTTTGTGAATGTGAGGGTTTCACATAATTAATTACATGTCAGATAATCGCTGAATGAGATTTGGGCCTGGCGGTGGGCGCTTAAGAGTGTCGCATTTTCTTTCGGAAATGTCATGTGGTGAAGTTGTGGCGGGATCAGAGATTTTCCAGGAAGAACATTTGAATTTTTTCTATTTTCTCTTCCTCTCTTCTGCTGCTGACTGTGCGTCGCCGCCCCCTTTTTCCCCTCCTGCGTTGTCTCTGTATGGCCGCAGGGGGGCGCTGCTGCACCACTAAAGCGCCTCCCCTCAGAGCTTTCTAGATTCTGAGCTGCCACGCTTTTGGGAAGGAAGGGTCATGGCGGCGGTTAGTCTTGAGTTAAAAGTACACCCAGTATTTTTTTTTCCAGTTGAAGTTTTGCACTTATGAATAGTGCTATTTGAGAAATATATTTAAAATGCTTTACACTATTATTATTATTATTATTATTGAGGTGAAGACTGCAGTCATATCAATCTAATAGAAAAAGCTGTTTTATTCTTCTTGGAGTGGGTCGCCTTGGTGACTTGGTGACCAGTGATGTCGTGCAGTTGACTGAGTTAATAATAATATTTTTACTAAACTTTATTTCGCACTTTCAGTGCTTAGTGTGAACACACTGAGGTCACAGCCACCACACTACAGGAAATGTGTGAAAATGTGTTAGCACTGACTGAAAATAAACAACAGCCATTATTATCTGTGGTATGAGGCAGAAAACAGAAACAAACAGCTTTGCTGTGGAAGGGCAGCAGTTACTAAACTACGGTCATGCATCCTGGCCTATAGGTGTCGTATAAAGTCTAAACCTCTGGTACTTTTTGGACAAATAAATCAAGCTAAAATAAAACAAAAAGACTTTGCTCCATCCAAAATCATTTACTGTCAGAGTTTTTAGAGAATTTACTTAGTTACTGTTAAAAAAAGTAAGCTTTATGTAGAATGAATATGGGTAGTATGAATCAAATTTGGATATACTACATCCTCCATGATTTTACTGTCACGTGACCTATCAGAGTCAGTTATGTCACTGCCATTCATAAATACTCATCCCACGGCCTCATAGGATTTTCACATACTACATAGTAAGGAAGTATTTGATTTTGGATGTAGCTTTGGTGATGTAAAATCAAAATAACTCTCTCTATATATATAGGTTATAGATGTATTATGTGAACTACATTACAGATCAGTATTTCCACCATGTTTCAAATCAACACGCCCCTTCCAACGCCCATCTCTGCAACTTGTGTATCATCTAGATTTCCTAATTTATATATAAATTGGACTTCGCATGATGATGATTATATACAGTTAGCAGTGCCCTGATCTCTGTGAACCTCTCAGAACAGACCTGGGTCACGTTATCACCAGTTGGGGTTGTTTTGCATAACTGTTGTAACAAAAGTCTTGAAGCTTTTGATCGACTCAAAATGAGTATTTTTATGAATGCTCTTTGATTTTACTTAAAGCTGCATGGCTTATCATTGTAAATCGGCCCTGCGTACAAGTATGAAACAGCTTCCCATACAGTCTTTTCAACCAGTATCATCTAGAGCTTCGTGATTAAAAGATTGTGATCTCAATTCAAACACCCACAGTATCATTATATTTGTTACAAATTTTCAAATTAGCACTGAGATAAATGTTTATAGTTAGTATATAAACACTGATGTCTTCAAGAAGCGAAGCGATGGAGGAAATCCCTTTGTGAAAGTAACTTGGTGCTTCAAATAATGATTGATTACATCGTTATGCCACTAGGTGGCGACAAGTGACTTTTAGTGGAATTTAGGCTATTTGTCATTGAATCATTCATCCAAAAGCGCTGATACATCCAGTAATGAAACAAGTGGAGTCATTGAATCATTCATGCAAACATCTTTTAAAAATAATTAATTCACATTAATTAAACATTTTAGTTCGACTGCAGCAATTAACATTTTGTCAGAACATCTAGTAAATTGTTATTTTGTTTAGTTGTCTTTTCAAAATCATGGGAGAATCGTGATCTTTATATGAAAAAAAACATGATTCTGTTGATCCAGAATCGTGCCGCTCAAGTATCATTGTTTTTGTGTTACAACAATACAAAAGATCAGAGAAGTACTAGGAACTTTATAGTTCGAATATAAACACTGATGTCTACAGATGAGATCAAACCAGGGCAAATCACCTTTTTAAAACGTGATGCTTCAAAAAAAAGATTGTATCATTACATGTTACACCAGTAGGTGGCGACAAGTGTTTGTAAAAAAAGAGCTGATTTGATTTGTTCAAAAACACTGATTCATTCAATAATGATTCATTTAATCATTCATTCAAATCGATTTTTTTGTAAAATTACATTTAAATTAATTCAATATTTTAAATAGACTGCAGCAATAAAAATTTTGCCAGAACCTTTAGTGAATGACATTTTATTGTTTAGTTTTTATTTTGATTCTGTTTTTACTGGAATTGTGCAGTTCTAATTTCACTGTTGAATTTCACAGTCACACAACAACTTTTTGAATGAAAAATTTTAGCAAATTTGCATTTAAAGTGTAACCTATTTCTTACTGTATCTACCAGACACTATAGACACAATGACTCTATGTGATTTTTATCAGAAAATCTGAGCATTGAGTTGTCTTACATTACTGATACACCCTCCATACTTGCGACCTGAACTCCAGTAACCTCACTCTACCTAGCAACCATCCCAAACCAACCACATTTCAACAACTTCGCCCTGCCCTAAATCTCAGAGAAGGATTCATCTTTTTGAATGTATATGTTACTTTATTTGACCAGGTCAGAGTTTTGTATCATGATGCTCCTCTGTGTTGTTCATTCCACTAGATGGCAGCACATGCTCAGAAAATTAAGGTTTTTCAGATTCCTTTGTGTTACAAAACTCTGACCTGTTTCTTCATGCCAAACATGAAGACAAACAAAGCATGTCAGTACTGATGATCATGTGAGCACAACTTGGAATTACACAGGATGTTGCTTGTCTTTTGTACACTTGTGCGGTGGTTCTCAATAAGTGGGTCATGACCAACGATTAAGTCA
Source organism: Zacco platypus (assembly GCA_038088235.1). Taxonomy (NCBI): domain Eukaryota; kingdom Metazoa; phylum Chordata; class Actinopteri; order Cypriniformes; family Xenocyprididae; genus Zacco; species Zacco platypus. The sequence continues at coordinate 35,934,226 of CM076085.1, read as the reverse complement.
CTGGTATGTTCTGATGTGGTTGTGGATAGCAAGGGGCAAAGTTATGATAGCAAAATAAATAGGCCTATAAAAGGGAAAGCAATTGTTGGTCATGTCAAAGTCTGCATCCAATATAATCACTTAAGTTATGATGCAAATTCAGGTGTCATTTAGTAGATTGGCCTACGCCAGTATGTAGATTAGAGATGCACGATTAACAAAAATCACTTGACAAAATCACATTCAAATCTCCGTTGGCGATGTCACTGACCCAGACAGAGCAGTTGTCATGTATAGGAATGAAAAAGCTTTATAAGTAGTACATTTTATAAGAGTATCGTTATTTCTGTGTTACAAATATTCATATTATCACAGAAGTACTGGGATAAAAGTTTATAGTTTGGATATAAACACTGATGTCTCCAAAAGAGTCAAAATAGAGCAAATAACTGAATCGATTACATTGTTACACCACTAGGTGGCGACAAAATTAATATTTTGTCAGAACGTCACGTAGTAAATAGATGTTGTTTTGTTTAGTTGTCTGTTCAGAATCGTATGAGAATCGTGACCTCTGTTTGAAACAATAAAAAAATGATTCTCAATTCATCTAGAATCGTGCAGCTCTAATGTACATCCTCAAATTATGATCAAAAGGCAAGAAAAATATATTAAATACTTGCAATAAGCACATGGTTTATGCTGACAACAACACGTTTTGTGCTGCGAGTTATTTAAAAGCTCAAAAAAAGAAACTATTTGGTACTGTATTGTCGCCACTCACTGTCCGGTGCAGATCTAAAGACATGAACTTTCAGACTTTAATGTTAATTTGCATGTCTTTTTTCTTTTCTTCTTTTTTTTAGTTAAATTGTGACTTATGAAGTCCTCAAGACTTTTTAACAAACAACAACACATACAAGTATTTTTAAATAACATTATTTTCTCTTTCTACAGAGTTTGTTGTCTCACCATGGCTAAGATTTGGTTGGCCAACATGAGCATCAGTCTGGATGACTCTATGAATCACAGATCCAGTGAAACACTCACAGTGCCTTCTATCTGCCAATGGGAGAGAGCGATCAAGACACACTTCGTGCGGACCAATGGGATGGCTTGATTCTCTCTGTCGCCGGGGTAGAGGACGGGACAGAGGTCAGTTGGCATGAACTTGTTGAAGATTAAGTTGTCTCCTTTAATACATGAAGTAGTTCACTGTGTTATCCCTGTGTTGTTTCAGGAATGTGTTTTGCCAGGTTATGGTGAACATGAAATATTTGCTGGTGGCCTGATGCTACATTTAGACACTGAGAAATCATTTTTTATCAAAATTATTTGATTAAAGTATGATAAAAATGGATGGTAAATGTAAGAATGATTCAATTCACTATGAATTGAATTGAATCACTATGAATGACTGTCTGTATCTGTGAAAATGAACAAAAAATACACTGTCAAAAATTTGGGCTCAGTACGATTTTAAATGTTTTTGAAAGAAGTCTCTTATGCACACCAAGGCTGTAATACCGTAAAAGGGTAAACTTGTAAAATATTATTTTTCATAGTATTATTTTTCTGTTTTAAATTATTTTAAAAGGTTTTTATTCCAGTGACGGCAAAGCCGAATTTTGACATCATTACTCCAGTCTTCAGTGTCACATGATCTTTCAGAAATCATTCTGCTTAATATTTTTTGTGGAAGCCATAATGCATTTTTCTTTTAGGATTCTTTGATGAATAGAAAGTTCAAAAGAACAACATTTCTTTAAAATAGGAATCTTTTGTAACATTATAAATGTCTTTCCTGTCACTTCTAATGAATTTAATGCATCCTTGCTGAATGAAATAATTAATTTCTTTAAAAAAAATCTTACTGACCCCAGTTTTTAGTGTATGTACAATAGCAATAAAGCAAAATGTTAAAAAATATTCAGCTGTCACATTGTTTTAAGATTATGTTTTACATTACAACACGAAACTGGTAGAATAAATTGCCTACTTATACTTATATCCAGTCTTTCAACTTTTGTCATGACCATGTAAAGTAAACCAGTCATTTCTACTTGATCCCAGTCATGATACCAGGACTTGGAATTGGTGAGATGTGATCTGTTCAGCAGTGTTGGAGCAAACCACAAGAATGCACAACCAGTTCATCTGCTTAGATAATGAGTCCCACCTTCATACGACAACTGAGATAACACAAACACTAAGCATTTAAACTGAAGAACTTAAATAACAATTAGACACTTACTAGACTCACATGTTAAGGACATTAAACTGACCAATAAGTCCACATAATTTTCTGTAGTGATTGACAGACGGATACAGACGCTGTCCATAGAGCTTAAGTTATATTTAACTTGTTATAATTCATTCAGTGTATTTTTTTAATGGTTTAAAAAGAGTTATTAATGATACTGGTGATACTTATTCAAAATTAATCAAAAAAAATGAAAGTGTGTTCTATGTGTTTGTGGAGACTCAGTATTGTATATAATAGTGTTGATGTGCAGAAATGGAGATGTTGATGATAGATTCGTGGCTTTGGCTTTTAAGTCTCATTTCCGCTGCTGTTGTGCCATCAGAGGAGAACTGATACTGTTTGGTTACCTCTCAGATGCTTTCCATTGGCTGGTGTTCTCCGAGGTCTCTAAGTGCAGTCTGGGATTTGTATTACAGTGATTGATTTATTTAATGATGTAAACCATGCAAAAAGCTCTCATTGATTCCTGTTTTACAGTATCTGTCTGCCCCACTCGACATGCTCACTGTTTCTGAATGAGTAGATACATTTGTGTGTGACACACACACACACACACACACATGCAAACAGAGTTTTGTTGTAAATGAAAATGCTTCAGATGTTGATTGAATAAGAACCAGAGGAGAGGAGCAGAGAGACTTCACTCCTGAAGCACAGACACTCTGTATTGTTTTGAGAAGGACAACACATTTAAAGAGGACCGCATATTATGCTTTATTCATGTTTAAGTCTCTTTAGTGTGTATGGTTTCTTTTTGAGCATGAAAATGGTTGACAAAGTTGCAAAACACAGAGTCATTCCAAAGGGTTTTCTTCTCTATATCAGTAGTAGTGCATTGAAACTCGCACTTATGGTGAGGGACGGGACATTTCCCAAACGTGCTCATAGCAATTTGTGCTTTTGGAAAGGAGGGGCTTCATAGAGACAGGAACTAATAAAATTACTGACAGATTGTGAAGAGAGGTGGTGCAACAATGTCAAATATGTGAAAAGTCTGGTGTTTTTGAACATTTAAGCATGAAAACCTATTCTAGTAGATCCAAAAAACAAAACAAAGTCTTTGAAAAAGGGCATAATATGGCTTTCTTTAAGGGATAGTTCAAAGTGTTTCAAATCTGGATGACTTCCCTTTTCCTGTAGAACACAAACAAAGGTATCTTGAAGAATATTTCAACTGTTTGTCTAAGTCATGGGCATCCAAAATCATAATCATAATCATTGTGTAGGGACAAAAAAATCTACATACATTTTTAAAACAAGCAAGTCTTTTTCATTCAGTGGAAGAAACAAGTCTTACAGGTTTGGAACGACATGAGTGTGAGTAAATGATGACAGAATTTTCCTTTTTGAGTGAACTATATTTTAAATATTTATCCTATGTGATAACCCAATATTGACAGCTTCTATTATGTATTCCATGTTGCCAAACGAGTTCCCTTTTAAATGGGAACTCGCATTGCATCTTCTAGTGGACGCTAAGGGGAAACACTAGGCCTGGGTGATATGGCAAAACAATAAAATCTCGATTTTTATCAGAACGATTGACTGATTCACAATTTGGATTATTTTAATGTTTAACTAGTCAACTTAAAACCTTAACTACAATATGATTCAAGTAGCATTCTCTTCATTAACAATCTGGTTAAAAAGAAGTTTAAGTTCACACCTGAAGTGATCAGCATGGTGTAAATGTAAAATAAATGACTTATTAGTTAAATATTATTCCAGAAAATATGCGTGAAATATGAAGGCAAATATTGTACAAACTTATCTTAAACACATTCTATACAATATAAAATGAAAAAAATGCCAACTATTTCTTAGCCAAAAATTACTCTCAATAAATAGCACCAGTAATAGGCTATTATTAACAGCAAATGGTTTGTAAAAACAGAAAATAACATGAAATACCAAAAATACAGTAGTAGTTCTTTACAGGTTTTTGCATTCCATTCTACTATTTTTCCTTTTGCTTTTATGTTTGGTGGACGTGTTTGGCTCTCGAGCCTCGCATCTTTTGTATCGTCTCACCCATGAAATGGCACTCTAAAACAAAGTTCAACTCTTGTCTAATAACTTTGCTTTAATCTGAGACATTCCCTAAATTTCTTAACATTAAACAGGGAACTCAAATACCTTGTATGGTAGAAACCAGTGCTGGAAGCGGAAAGACCAGCAATTATTCGCTTTTCTGTTAACAGTACCGCAAAGTATATATTGTGCGTATCAGCAGCTTTCACAACAACTGCTCTGTTCTGAACCCGCTCAACAGGACAGTCTGCCCTATCGCTCTCACCAAACAAGACTGTTAGAAGCCAATGTTTAGAGCCACACAAGCCAATGTTTTGACTATCAGTAGTAAATTTGGTGCATGTTGTATCTTAATCTGGCCAAGAACTATGCATTAAGAGGCATCTAATTGTCTATAAAATATTAAATTTCATGACAAGACTACAGTTTACCTCAGCAAACAAATACATGATATTTTAAACTAAGTAATTTTTCTTTTGTTTGTTTTTGTTTTTAAGTTGATGTAAAATAGTTTTTTGTCTTGTTTTACTTTTTCTTTTTTTTTTTTAAAAAGTGCCACATTTTTTAATAGCTTACTTTTCACTCGAATTTATGTCACAACAGGGAAGAAAAATCGCAACTTTCACTTCTTGCCAACTTTATAGCAACAAAAAAACTTAAATAACCAAAATTAAAAGTCAAAGCCAAGTTAAGTAAATCTGTTGCTTTAAATAAGTGCTTTAAATAAAATGTATTAATAGAAAATAGCCGGAGTTATAACTTAAGTCAGTGTGTCATTGGCCAAACAAGGAATTTCTTGTGGTTCTTGTGGTTGTGCCGGTATATTATCAGAGAGAGGATTTTAGAGTTTCAACAAGCCAGTATGTGATGATGTATAAGTAAAATGTAAGGTGCTGAGAAAGTGTGTCCTTCAGGAATGGAGAGATGAATGTGTCGTCTGTAGATTAGACAGGAAGCTGTTGAATCTGGACTGGGCCTTACACCAGGGTGAAGTGAATTAGATTGTGTGTGAGAGTTATTGCAGTGTTTCTGGTAAATGTATGGTGTCATGCATCTATCAGGACATTGTATCAATCACCATGACAAGACTGTCAATCACCTGCCATTTCTGCGGCGTCTTCATAGTGTCACCTTTGCACATACATGCACATGCCTCTCTGCTTGAATATCTTGAATGACACATAACTCTTTCCAAGGCTGAATATCAGTGGGACACAGTCAACATGAAGAACTTCTGTTCACCTTCTACTTCATTACTTTACTGTGCTTTTAATTCAAGCCTTGTTTTAGAAAATGTCTGATTATACTGTTGTGTTTTCTGAGATAGATAGATAGATAGATAGATAGATAGATAGATCAAGACAAGTTTGGCACATTTTGTCCTTCATCAGTCATGCCCATCAATGACTAACTTTTATATGGTCTTCACAGAAGGAGAGAGGAAGGAAGGAAGGAATGGAAAGCAATATTAGCTGTAGGAATGAGTGTGGGTAGATATCCTGTGCACACCTCCTCTCAGCGTGGAGAAAAGTACATGATGTCACTCTGAGAGGAATCAAGGGGCTGATGTCACACATTCAGCCCTCCTACTGAAGTGTGTGTGCGCGTGTGTGTGATGACTGACTCCCCAGTGGTACTGAAGATGAGAGTGTGTGAGATTGAGTGAGAAGCATGAATAAACTGTAGAGATGATTGGCAAGGAGGGAGACTTCATCCTTTATGTAATTTTGACTGTTTGTAGGGATGGAATATATGTGTGTGTGTGTGTGTGTGTTCAGTCTGACAGGTACACATAAATGTTTCCTGTGTGTATATGCTCTGTGTGTCCTGAGGGGTTTCTTGGGTCTGTGTGTGAATGTTTCTGTACAGAGGAAGTGATGTATGCCTGAGGCCCAGCTAACCATGAGAAGAAGGAAGAGAGGAGAGAGGAATGCAGGTGCAGAGGGCCCTGTGGGAATGAAGGGACTGAGAGGGAAGGAGTATCTTTAACCTGAGGGTTAAATAGCACTGCCAGTGAGCTTAGCTACTTGGCCAGCAACAAAAATGGGAAGCAATTGTCCCCATGTTCAAGATTTAGTTATTATGCTTTTTTTTTTGTCCTCTTGATGCTCAACAACAGCATCCGTCTCCTCTCACTTGGTGGTTCTGAATCAGGGAGTCACTTGGTGGCCTCTAAAAACAGCATGAAATGATTTAAAATAAGACAAAATATACATTAAACTCAAGATATAAGCTGATGTTATATTTAATATTTAAACTAATTCGCTCAACACCTGTCATGTTTACTAAAGAACTAGGGATATCATGGTGAGGAAATTTTCACATCGGTATATAAATGACAGAGGAATTTCTGAAACACCAGGTAGAAGCAGAATGAACACATGCTTGCTTTTAACTTTTGCTTTCAGATTCATGATCAGATGTACTCTTTGTGTGGGGTGCGGTGGTACTGGTACTTCATTTTGAAAGTTAAGATATTTGTCAATTACTTCCAGGATCTGTTGTGCACCAAATCCTCTGCCATCGTCCTGTCAGTCAGCTCATCTCTCCTTACTCGTCACGTGATAAGTGAAATCTGACTCCTGCTGCACTGTGCTGCAACACTTTCACTTCATAATTGTAGTGTCCGTTGTTTGTTTAATGATCGTCAAGCTGAAAAATATTTTATTGGGTAGAAATTGCAGTGAAATTGTTATTGTGAGTAAAAATACTTATTTAGAAACCCTGTAATCAGAAAAGTCATGTAAATAATTAATAATAATAAGTGTAAACCCTGAAAAACATTCAGTAACTGAGACTTCTGTGATTATGTAATTTTATTATTTTAATTGTTTATAATTATTTGATTTAATTATTGGTAAAAGTTGTATTGTTAATAAAATTTGATATTTATATAAATATTTGATTATTAAATTAAATTGATTTATATTGCCACTCCTACTTTCTATAAATTAGCAGCTTTTTCTTTATATCAGAATCTTCTTTATATCTTGAGAGGCCTTTAAATATTATCTTTAAAAGTCAGAAAGATTGAGATCCGCTGACTTAATGGAAAGCAGACCGGGACATTCTGCGAAACATCTCATTTGTGTTACACTGAACACAGAAAGTCATACAAGTAAACTTATATTTTTGGCTGAACAAATTCTTTAAAAACTTCCCCTTATGATCATGAATGTTCACTCTCTTCATCATGTTCAGTGAGGGAAGGTGATGAACGGGGATGTAAAAATCAAAACCTCCTCTTCGCCCTCCACCTCTTTTGAATGAAAGGAGCTAATCAAAGCCCACCCCCACCCCCCACGCAGTCACTGCTCTCAGCTCTTTGTGTACCAGGCCTTTGTGTTCAAGAGGCCCTAACGGGGAGAAAGACAGACAGACTGAGAGAGAGAGAGACAGAACACTTAGAAGACGGAGGAGAGACTGACTGCTTTGTGATCACGTTAAAACGCCACTGTAATTTACTCTGATGCTGCCATGCACTTTATCAAGAACACTGCCAGAATTTGACTTTGCGTAAGAAGCAAAGCCTGACAGTGAACGCTGCGCACATACACATGTCCCCTGCTTAACCCCGACACAAACAGACATTACCCAGATGCTGCTGCAGCCAGTGTTATCAATCATGGCCTGTCCACTTTTCTCCCTCTGTCTCTTTCTTTCGTTGTCTCTCTTTGCTTCCCCCTCTCTACTTCTCTCAGTGTATTTTGTGGCATGACAAATAACATCGCATTTGTATTGGAATAGCAGCAGCTAAATAGCTGAAAACAATATATATTTACTAGATTTTCTTGTGAGTCGTGTTTAATACACACTGAAAGACATCTCTTATGCTCACCAAAGCTGCATTTATTTGAACAAAAACACAGTAAAAGTGGTAATATTGTGAGATATTGTTGCAATACGGCTGTTTTCTATTTGAATATATTTTAAAGGGTTAGATCACCCAAAAAGGACATTTCTGTCATTAATTACTCATCCTCATGTCGTTCCAAAGACCTTCGTTCATCTTCAGAATACAAATTAAGATATTTTTGATGAAATCCAAGAGGTTTTTTTGTATCCCCCATAGAAAGCAACGCAATTACCGTAACAACGACTTCAGTAAACAAATTCATTTCAAATTCTCGTCGCTTCATAACATTAAAGTTGAATCACTGTAGTCACGGACTATGTTAATGATGTCTTTACTACCTTTCAGGACCTTGAATGACTGTAATTATGTTGCTTTCTATGGGGGATAAAAAAAAACTCTCGGATTCCATCAGAAATATTTTAATTTGTGTTCCGAAGTAATTAATGACAGAAATGTCATTTTTGGGTGAACTAACCCTTTAAAATGTAATTTATTCCTGTGATAGTAAAGCTGAATTTTCAGCATCATTACTCCAGTCTTCAGTGTCACATGATCCTTCAGAAATCATTCTAATATGCTGATTTGGTGCAAGAAACATTTATTGTTATTATCAATTTTGAAAACAGTTAAGCTGCTTAATATTTTTGTGGAAACCGTAATACATTTTTCATAATTGATTGATGAATAGAAAGTTCAAAAGAACAACATTTACACATTTGTGTAACATTATAAATGTCTTTACTGTCACTTATCATCAATTTAATGCATCCTTGCTAATTAAAAGTATTAAGTATTAATAAAAGAAAATAAATTGTACCTTCCCCAAACTTTTTAATTATTTTTACAAAAAAGTCTATTGGCTGCTGTATTAGAGTTTCCTGTATAATTATAATAACTGTATCATTTCTGTTGTTTTCCTGATAAAGTTAATTTGTTGAATATTAAAATTGTAATTAAAAGTTAAAAATATGTAGTAAATAGTATTTTAAATTATTTCAAAATATTAAATGTAAAACTATAGAATAAAGAATTATACATTTAAATTAATCACATTTTTGCATTAGGACGTGTGAAAATATCACGAGGGGAAGTTGTAAACTTTTTTATCCAAGCCCAGATGTTATGCCCAAGAAAAAAAAATGAAGGATGAATATGTAATTTTATGTCAGAGAAAAAGACAGTTACCCATTGTCCCTCTCACACAATATCGGGCAGGCATACTGTACAGCAGTACACAGCGCTCCTTGTGTCCACCTAATAGCTTGGAAAGTTTTACATAGTGGAGCTCAATAACGAATTGAAGCGAATCTTTTTATATCTTTGTGTGGATTGTGTGTATTGTAAGCAGTCTATCAGGAAATGCAGTTCTGAGTTTGTTTTGCTTGCACTCGAGGCACAAACCTAGTCTCAGTGTCTAAGAACTCATTAACCTCTCTTCAGACTGGGAGCTGAATAACAGAACAGCAGGGAGCTTGTGTCAGGTCTACGTCACTGTGATAATAAGCCATCTAATGTTGTGTGTGTATGTGGGACATCTATTTGGGTGATTGTGGGGGCCAAGACATGAACTCAGGGCTCGTGACTTGGACTCAAGTCATACACAAGTCCTAATTTGAAAGACCTGTGACTCGACGTAGCCTATATTAGAATACTTGAGACTCGACTTTGACATTGCCGTAGTTCCTTGTGACTTGACTCATTCTAGACAACTCATTTATTGATAGCGTGAGCTTAGACTCACACTGATGTTCAGCTTGGTGAATGATGTCCAAAATCATTCAATCATTTTGGATTCATGTTACCAAATTCTAATCAGATTCTAATCAGAGGAGTGCTTGAAGTAAAAATAGACTAGACTGTTAAAAAGTGTCTTTTATCAAATGTCCAAAAGTGCTCCCATTCTGTGTTTTTAAAGGTTTCTAATTTTGCTTCGGAGGTCTCCTACAATAGATTTACATGCATCCAAGGTCAAAAAACACTTTGATTTTCTCATAACCTACATTGCACATCACATCATTTCTTAAAAAGTCTTAAAACGGTTAATTTGACGATTCAGTCTCTCTGAACTCATCCTTTCTGCGAGCCTTCTCTGCTCTGATTGGTCAGACGGCCCAGTCTGTTGTGATTGGTCGACCACTTACAGCACGTGTCAGAAACTAAACAGGCATTACCGTATCTAAATTTCAGCTCCGGATCTTGCTCAGTACATACAGTAACAATGGCGTCATTTTTTCGTATCAATTCCAGTGTGAGTCCTCATCCTTTTGAAGTGCAGCAAAGTGGATTTGCATCCCTGAAAACAGCGTCTTCTTGACATGTCAGCAACACAAACCAAACTCTTCCAGGCCTCAGCTACAACTACAGTGTTTGAGGGTCAAAGTAGACACTGTTTGTGGGCAGCCAATGAAGACCATAGACTGGCATTATGCAAGTTTGTTATATTGTTACATAGGTTTGTAACAGGAAGTGACTGGAATTGCTCGTTTCAGAATCAATTCTTTCTTTTAGGAGACAATAACTTTATTTGTCATGCACTTTGATCTTTAAAACTTTGCAGACCTTTTACATTCACAAAAAAGCATGATGGGGCACTTTAAAGATTGACGTCTACTCACGCATATGCCTCTCTTTTTCTCGTACACATGCTCACTCACATTTTAAAACTACTTATAATGATATGTAAGATGCATGTGTATGAAATCACAGTAACATTCATTATATACATCTGATCTAATATGTCATTCAGACAAATTTGACTGAAATGGCCACAAAGTGTCTGTGCATGACATAACTTTAAATTGAGAACGTAATTAAGGTTAGGGTTAATTAGACAGTTGTTATGGGAGTCCGCCAGCAGCCCAAAGCTCAAAGGACAGTTATGGCATAACTTTAATTACCTGTTGTTAATTTTGAAGGCCGTACCCCATTAAAACACAGACGCACGCCTCTCCACATTGTGTGAACAGCGTGTTGGATAGTGGCAGATGGATCACTTCAGCAAGCGTGAGCACTCGCACTGCGTTGTGAATGTCTGCTCTAAAGTAGCTTTGTTCTCACTGTAGAATACTGGAGAAATATTGAGACAGACTCTTTAAGATGAGAACAAAGAGCACACATAAAATCGACCGATGTGTCTGTATGACTGCATGTTCTCTTCTCTGTCTGTTATTCTGTTCCTCTGCGTGTTTCTTCTGATAAGAGTCTGTAACAGGCTTATGGTCCTTAAAACCTTTAAAAGAGATTGTCACACTGTCTTTGTTCTCCAGTGAAGATCCTCCCTGCTCTGTCTTAGACATTTCTTGCATGCTTGTTTTTGTCTGTGTGTGTTCAAGAGAGCTAATGCACACCATGATTGGATGTGATGAGATCAGCGAGCAGTCTGGATTGGTGGAGTTAGTTTTGGAGTTTGATGTTGTTGTCGAAAATGGCACGATTCAACTCTTTATGATGCAACAATTCAGCATGTTGATGACATTACGAGCTGTAATGCTTCCACATGTGCTTATGAGATTAAAAGATTAAAAAACATTCCACTATTATTCTGATGTGTTCCGCTGTACAGTATATGTAAACATTTTAGAATATTTGGTTAATATTTGGTTAATTGTTGTAATTACTTCTTGTTAGCTTTAATATTTATTAAACATGTTTATGAAACAAAAATTTAAAATACATAAAAATGTATTTTTATATATATATATATATATATATATATATATATATATATATAAAAGTATTCATATAACTAGATGGATATTTTTTTATTATTATTTTTTTTACAGTTACACCATGTCACAGTTACCATTGATATATATATATATATATATATATATATATATATATATATATATATATATGGTGACTATGTAACCTTCACTTTCCTTATTTTTTATGATTTTTTTCCAGTGCCTTACCCAGTAATCAAAAACAGCTATTAAATATATGAATATTCATGAGTTAAAAGGTGTAAGAACCCTGTTGAAATAATTTGACTTTTTAAAGAAAAAAGGCCGAATGGGACTATATCTAAAAATTAGTGCTGTCAGTTGACTAAAAAAATTAGTTAGATTAATTAGACATTTATTCTGTGATTAATAATAATTAAAACACATTTTTAATATATGTTATAATGTTATAATTTCAATACAGTTTCAAAACAATATAAAGACAGTATATTTTAAATTCTTGTTTAATAGCATCTTTTTATGAATGAAGACCAGCATCACTCATACTAATACAGCTACTGATGTTTCAATGAAATTGATTTTTTTTTCCAATTTTAAATCATTATAGCCATTCAAAATTACAGTATAGCTAAAAAATTATCAATTTTAACATTTATTATGCTTAAAAAAACTTTTAATTTAAGTGAACTTAAAACAGTCCTCACTTAAAAGTTATCCAACAGTCTGCACTGCATAAATTAATATAAATTAAATATAGAGTAATCCAATTAAAGCTACAAAGATCAGCGCTTGAATGATTTATAATCCATGGTTTATAAGTCATGTATAAGAGTGTGATCATATAATTTAACAGTAGAAAAAAGTGTGTTAACGCTGACCGCACCACAAAAAATATATTTTTACATTGTTGTATGGTATTTTCTTTGCAGGAATACTTGGTTTGATATTTTGTATAGGAAGAACAAAATGTCACATTTTGCTAGCTAAAGCGGCTCTTGTCAAAAATTTCACAAAAAGACTGTTTGGTTTCCAATTATTAATATATATATTGTTCATAACTTCATAATAAAAAACAATGTTCATGGTGAGTATGAACTACACCTGTGGTTACTCTGCTAGGACTACAGAAATCACGTTGGGAGTGGGACCAGTTAGTTAAGTCATCAGAAAAAGTAGCTCAGAAAAGTGAGCTTCAGTGAGATCAGAGAAGCGCTCGAGTGTCATTTGTGCAAATCCAGCTAAGTGTGATATGTTGTTTTCCGATGCAATCAAGTTAAGTGCAGCTTAAGTATCCAAATACGTCTTGTTGCTGTGACAGTATCTGTTTGTGTTTTCTTTGATTTGTGTGTAGGTCTGCTGTAGATCAGACAGCCTTAAAGGAGCAACGGTCCTTGTGTCCACAAGTAGCCGTATGTTTCAGTTTGTGTGTATGTTTTTGCAGGGTACCTTTAAGTCAGGGCCAGGCTTCTGTTGCCATGGTGAATGTGGAATCCAAAAAGCTTAGCTCTCCCTACATCTCAGGCCCATTACGACATCTCATTGGCTGATTGTCCTGCATGGGATTGTGATGCGGGCTGTCAGCTGGCCAATAGGGCACAGACTGAGCGAGGGCTGTTGCTAGGGGGAGTTGCTTGGAAAAGAGTCAGCTGGGTTTTTCTCTCTCTCGCTCTTGCTCTCCCATTGCACTCATTGACTCCATCTCCCCCTCCCGTTTCCTCCTTCCTGTCTCTCTCTCTTTTTGCACTTCTCCACGTGCTAGGGGAATAGAGCACATGTTGAAAAATTCACTAAATATTTCATGTTGCTCTTTGGTGTGTGGAGCTCTGATGCTGTGTATATGTGTGTGTGTGTGTGTGTGTGTGTGTGTGTGAGTGATGTGCAGAATTGTTTTGGCTTGGTATTTGTGTGTCTCTCTGTAAAAGTGTGCTTGTGTTTTTGTTCTCGTGGGAATATAATGGTATAGCTATACGTGTGTGTGTATGTGTGTTTGTGTGTGTGTGTGTGTGTGTGTGTGTTCACGCACAGAGTTTTGCAGTATCAAGTAGGCAAAAAGTTCCCCTCATTCACCCCCTTTATGCATTAACCCCAAACCAGTGGCCCCACACACTTCCCCTCCAAAGCAAAAGCACACATATGCACTTAGCTATCCAAAAGAGGACTTTCTTTTAACCTATATTGTTCTTAAATTTAAAATACACTGTAAATTTACCCTAACCCCAATGATTGACATGATTTAAAGGTCAATGCAGACATAATTAGTCTCTTTACTAATCATCACTTCATTTGATAACATTTTTTTTCTCTAGATCTGAACTTTTGATTATGTCCAATGTTGTGTATATTTAGTCCAGTTTGTCTCTTTGTTTCTTTAATTTTTTTATTTAACAAATACGTTATTTAATACTAATATTAATTTAATAATAACAATCAAGGACAAGTAGGGCAAATGATCCAATAATCAGATGACAGCAAGGGGGGGGGGGGGTTAAGACAATATACAGGAGAGCACATGGCACATATTAACAAACATGACAAGCCATGTGCTTAAACAAAATATGACGCCAACAAGCAGCCAATGAGAGCTCCCACCAACTGAAAGTGACGTGTGGCCAAGTCTGGTGTCCCATACTCGGAATTTGTGCTCTGCATTTCACTTCCAAGTGCACACACTCAGAAGTGAACACACACACACACCCCCGGAGCAGTGGGCGGCCATTTTTGCTGCGTCTTCCGGGGAGAGATTGGGGTTTGGTGCCTTGTTCAAGGGCATCTCAGTTGTGGGTAATGAGAGAATAAGAGAGCTTCATTTCCTGTCAGTACTGAGATGCGAACCCACAACCTTCAGGTTACAAGTCCGATTCTAACCATTAGGCCACAACTGGATGTCCACACAAAACATGATAACATGAAAACAAACACGAGCCCAGTGTTTGCCAGACATTGATTTATTTATGGCACCTGCCACAATATCAACATTGACCGCCACAAATAAATTTCAGTGCATTAACTAGACTGTAGCAGCCCAAAAACATATTTAAACTTCTCATAAAAGGTATTTAATGTTGTGTTTTGCACCATTGCTCTCAAACAAACTAAAATCGAAAGCTCGATATGGCTATGTGTCCTTATCAAATTGCAAAAGACTGTCTGTTTGCGCTGCGCAAAGAGAAGTGAGCGCTTCGCTCACATGATCAGCTCTGCGTCTCGGTTCATGAATGAATGCAGTGAACTCCATCTCTGCATGTGTTGAGTTTAGCGTGCATTCGGGAACGTAGCAGGCACCAGTTATGCATTATTTTCACATTTACATAGTTACGATTAAAGCATTTCACTAGATTTGTAATGAGACTCGTTCGTAAACTTGTTTTCCGCCAAAATAATAGCTCACGTGTTTATTTCTTTCAAGTATAGAAATTAGGACAAAACTAATTATAAAAGGTTCATTTATTTTTCAGTGTATTTGTTTAACAATATATGTCTATTATTGTCATAGGAATAGTATTATTATTATTATTATTTCAGACACTATATCACAACTAAAATGGGGTTCAGTCCCCTTTAAAGTTCAGGTACAAGTCAATGCACAGACTTTTTTCTTTGTTCAGTTTGCACACTCATAATGGGTTGGAGCTTTTCATTTTTAACTGTCAAAGTGCACCAGATTGATGAATATAACTTTAAAATGTACACAATTTTCCGTGCCCCTTGAGATATAGCTATAGAGGTCCACCCACCACAGTTTCACAGAAGGCTATGGCTCTGACGGGATAAAGCATTTTAACACACTTCAGCTTAACTAAAACTATATTAGATCAGACCACAGCAACTGGAAAACAGTTGCATCATAGTGTTTCTAATTGCTCACATTTTCCCAAGAAGCCTTAGCTAATAGTTCTTTAGCTATATCAGCCACTCTCTCTAATGGGAGCTTCCCCATTGGAATCAATTTCTGCTAATGTGAGATTCCAGTTTCTCTATTACACTACATAAATACACACACATTACCATAATCTTCTGTGTGTATGTTGATCCATCTGAAAACAATAACACTAGGAGGAGTGTTAAAGCTTGAAGTGGAGAGTGTGTTGATGAGATACAGTAGATTAGATCAAAGCACTCAACTCCACCCCATCCCTCTCTCCCTCCCTCCCTCACTCCCTCTCTCCCTCCCATCTCTCCCTCTCATCTCTCCCTCTCCCTTCATCTCTTCTGGCACAAACCCAGCTCTAATACATGTATATTATTGCTGTGTGTACCCCCCTTTTTTTTTTCTTGTTTTCTAGTTATTATTAGCCAAGTGAACGCCTACTTTTAAAGTTGAGGAGTTTAAGGACATTTTTAGTGTTTGAAGATTGAACATTACTCTGGTCCCTGTGGTTAGTTACATGAAGTGGAGCAGGCAGATAAGTTGTGGACTGATGCATTGCTGTACTGTGGGTCAGTCAGTTCCTCTGTAACACCCATACAGATCAGGTTACATAACACAGCTCAGCACTTTTCTCAAACACATACACAGAGCTCTTGCACTTTTCCAGAGGTATGAATCTTAATGAATAGGCTAAAATTTGGCACAAATTGTTACATTCAATATAGCAGCTTTGGAAATGGAAATGAAGCCATTTTTGAAACACATTTTTAGATCAAGAATTTGTATGTATATATATATATATATATATATATATATATATATATATATATCCCTGTAAACAGCTTGTTACCAAGATGATTACAAGTGGACTGACTTGATAATTGGACTAACTCGACTGTGAGGTTGTGATCTCTTATTTGTAAAATAAATGTATTTGTAAAAACATTGAATTTCTTTCATAAATGAAATGTCATATATAATGTGTGTGGAAACCCACACAAAACACTCATGCATAGACATCCTCTATAACATACTGCGTGGTCCAAGGATAAAAATATCCAGTGTTGTAAAATACAGCTTTCTTTGGTCAAAGTTGGTCACACACATGCAGACTTGATCACATACTGTATCTTGACGTGTATGGAGAGACACAGATGAATACTTTCTCTGTTATTTTTAGACTTTCTTGTTTTGTCCTGAAGAGCAGAAACACATAATGTATCTCGCTCTCTCTCTCTCTGCTCCTCCTCCCAGACTCACTCACTGCTCTGGAAAGAAAAATGAGATGGCAGAAGAGAGACGGGGAGAATGCGACAGGAAGAGGAAAAGAAGAGAGAGAAGAGGTCCACAGGTGAGACAGGATGCCAATTATCAATTGTGCAAGTGAAGGATGTGCAGGTGTGTGTGTGTGTGTGTGTGTGTGTGTGTGTGTGTGTGTGTGTGTGTGTGTGTGTGTGTGTGTGTTTCAGTGCATGTGGATGAAATTAAGTGACAGTTTAAGAGAATTAAATTTACTTTCGTTTCTCAGTCAAACTACAGTTTGATTGACAGACAGCATCTGCAGTTACTATGAGTAGTGCTCTGCCATACAAACCAGACAGACAGACAGATAGATAGATAGTTAGATAAGATAGATATACGGGCAGATGGATGGACGGATGGACAGACAGACAGGACTAAAACTTGGGGAAAAAAGTTGTTTTTCTGAAGCTCTTGCTGGACGTTAATTAATTCAATGTGTCAATGTTACAAACTCCAGGAAAGTGACTGAGTCTTAATGTGAGCTCTCTGCATCACCAGGACTGTTTTTGGTTTTATTTGTGAGTGTTGGTGTAGTGACATTTTTTGACTTCTTTACTCGTCTTATTGCGTCTCACAGAGCGAGAGAGAGATGAAGGGAGTGAAAATGTGTCTAAAGCCGGAAAGGGGAAAAGATGGAATCAAGAAAAGTGTGTCTGTGTGTGCCTGTGTGTAATAAAGGTCTGTGAAGGATGGGGTCCCTGTAGTTCAGGGCAAATTGACTGGAGGCACGTGAATTACAGAAGACAGGCTACGTGTGTAACGTTTCTTTCATCTGTCTGCTCTCACATTCCCTCCTTTTCTCAGGTGACTGATTTCACCCCCCTCATTTTTTTTTTCCATGAAACTGTCTGAGATTCATTCTGCCTCTCTTTGTCTGGCTCTTTGTTCAACAGTAGCTGAAGTATAGTATTGTGGAGAGAATGTTCTGTCTCCATCTTTCTCGTTTGTATGACACATTCTGCATCAGTGTGTGTGAAAGGCAGATATTCTTCCAGGTTGGTTGTGGAGGACACTCTCTCTTGTGTGGAGAGTTCTTTCGAGTCCTTGAGCTCAGAACTGTTGGATTTCTCTCTCTGCTGCTGTTCCATCAGGAATGTGTGACACAGACTGCAGCTTCTGTATATATCCGCCACAACACAAAGAATCAAAAACCAGAGCACTTTAAGTTGTGGGGTCTAATCCCAGTGGAAAATTTTATTGCTCAGAGGTTGCTTTTTCATTGCTCAATAAATTTAGTGCAGTTCTTGATGATCTTTTCATTGGATGATGTTAGTTCACCCTTATGTTCGTAAATGATCACGATATGGCAAGTTTGAATGTGTGCGATCTACTTTTTTTTTTTCTATCTGCAGACCAAAGGATGTCAACTTATCTTTGATGTTTCTCCCTAAATTCTATAGGACTAATAAAAATATTATGGATGCTCCTAGATTAAAATAATCATTTTCATTTTACAGGGGAAAATTCTGTACTTTAAAATAATAAACATTAGAACTATGCCATGAGTGAATTTGGGATCACAACACTACACACAACTGTTTCATAAGTTGGGAGTCAGTTAGATTTTTAATGTTTTTGAAAATTCTTTTGATTTGGTGCTCAAGAAACATTTTTTTTATTATTAATTTGAAAAACAGTTGCTTAGAATTTTTGAAGAAACCATTATACTTTCAGAGTTTTCAGATTTCTTTGATAATTAGCATTTATTGAACATAATTTATTTGAAATAGATATAATTTTAATATGTTGATATTTCAATATTTTGTAACGGTGTAGAAGCCTTTACTGTGACTTTCTATCAATTAATTGCATCCATAAGTCATGACAACTCTCGGAGTGTTTGGCATGGTAATGGATATGACAGTGTTAATATGTTTGGTTTTGGGAGAATGGATCTGCTGCCGCTGCTGTTGATTATAGCCGCTGCTGCAGAGCAAGTTCAGGACTTGCTAGTGCCAATACATACATGACACACTGCTGTGAGCAAGTAAGACATGCTGCTGCTGTACAATATACCATACATGAATTACCCATAGCAGATATATACAGGTGGAGCTGGGGAAGATGTAGGGTTTCTGAAAATGTGCTCCAAACTGCTACAGCAAAAGCTGACCAAGTATTTGAAGGTTAAAGTACAAACTCTTTGGCTACTGATACAGCAGGAAACAATCAGCTGTGCCAACCCTCTATGTACACACTGAAGCTCGAGTCCCAATTGGCTAGTAATTCTTTATTTTACTCGCCAGACTTTTTACATGGAATGTAAGAACAATGCAAAAAAAAAAAAAACATTCTACATAAATATAACAAAATATAAATTACTATTAAAGTCAAGTATATAGTCTGTAATAAAAAAGGTAAAATAAACTACAAGCAAAACCACAAATAAACACAATAGAAAAGATGCCAATTGAATGTAGGTTATGTACAGAAATGAAATAGTCACATGTAAAATAGCATCGCATAGTCTTCACTGTATAAATTTAATATAAATTAATCAGTAAAGAGCATTGAGTGATTTTTTTTTTTTTTTTTTGGAGTGAGTCTTTTGTTTAACATTAAAAACACTCTTAGGCCCCGATCAGACTTAACGTGTTTTTCAGATCTGAAAACGAGGTACACTGCACTGCCTTTTTTGTTGATTTTAGAAAAAAGAGCAGTGCACTGCGGTTATTTATGTTGCTAGACAACCATTGAATCAGCTGTCCTGTCAGTGTAGCGCGAACACGCTTTTGGTCATATTAGCAGAAACTTAAAAATAAAATGTACAAGTAAAGGGCTCAGTCTTTGCAGAGTCCAAAGAACTGTAAACATTCGTCAGCACAATGGAAGGCCCGCCTCTCCATTCATTCGACTAAACAATGGAAAAAAATCGCGAATGATGTCAGGCGCTTTTCTGCTCAGAGTTGCTTTTTTTTTTTTCCAACTTTCAGGCGCTCCGAGCGCTCCTGCCAAAACGTGAGGCGCAGCAGGCGGTTAAAATGCGAGGCGCCCAGGGTGCATAAACTGCGAACAAAACACTGCCAAAACAATTTAAAAAAGGCGCCTCTCACTGCAAAAAACGTGTTCTTTCTCATTGGGGCCTTAAAGTGACAGCAGCCTAATATTCTACTATTAGGCTGCTGTCACTTTAAGAGTAATGCACTGATCCAATATTCTTACACACACGTTTACTTTCTAAACTGTTTACATTCACTTAAGACTATGTTTACTAGGATACTCGCCAAGATGGGCATTTTGACATAATTTTGTGTGAAATTGTCCGTTTAAACGCAAGACATGAAAGAAAGCTCAATTCAGTATTCGCGCGCTGTCAGACACAGCTTTCTGGGTGCGTGCTTCGGATGTGGCCACAGACAAAACTTTTCACACAGCGTGCGCAAATTACCATTTGCATCTTCCTCTTGCGTGCTCTTGAGTGTTTAAATTGTCAAGGCTTAAAAACATATGCAAATGATAAACTCTTATGACAACGCAGCACCGGTCCGATCAGGACACTGACAGTTCTATCAACGAGCCCTGCATGTGCTATCTCTTTCTCTCACGGTAAGTGTACGTGTGTGACAGAAAGCCACAGAGGGCGCTATCAGCCAAGCGACGGTGAATAAAGCTCAGCGGGCAATGAAATTATATATACACTAAACTTATTTTTTGCCTCTAACTCAATTACAGGTGACTGAAATCATTCAATTTACTAGCCATTGGCTAATAATAGATATTTTAGTCGCCTCTTGTGAAATTTGGTTGCATATGCGACTGATTTACTCGTAATGTAGAAGGTCGTGTGCCCTATTGAGAATGATGTGATTGCAAGCAGATTGAGTTAAGGACCTATCAGCCTGCGCCATCTAGAGTTTCTTCAATTAACTTTATATTAAATCATACTAACCCTAAACTTTTGAATGGTTGTGGACAGTTTGAAAAACGGACATTCATTTTGAGAAAGATTACACTTAACAATGTTATTAAATTAGATTAGATAACTTTAAGCGAGCATAAGATGTCGACGAAGACAATCTAAATGTAAAAATAGGGAAAATGAGCATCATCCATCAGACCTAGTTTAATCTCATTGCTTTCTAGGAGAAATTTTTGAGAGACTTCCTCACAAATGGGATGGATTATGGATTTTAAAAAGATGTTTTGGTTCCTTTACCCCTCTGTTAGACTTAAATGAACTGCAATGCAGAGAGTTTTATATTAACCTAGAGTAATTTTGAGTGAGTGTGTGTGTGTGTGTGTGAGTGTGTGTGTGTGTGTGTGTGTGTGTGTGTATGTGTGTGTGTGTGTTTTGGTGTTGGAACACCTGCCAGCTGTTACCAGGTGAGTGAGTGGAGTATATTTATATGTGAGTGTTTATGTGTGTGTGGTTTAGTGTCAACGTACTGCGTCTGTCTGCTAGTCCCAGCAGGGGAAGAGAGTATTGTGTGTGTGGTTTAAAGAGCGAGAGAGGCTCATTTGGTAAAATATACAATGTGCACGATGAAAGCACTTTCTTTTCCTTCCTTTCAAACTGTCACCAGATTACTTCACTCTCACATGTAAACACAGAAGTATCTCTCTCTGTGTCTCTGTTTCATTTGTGATATATTATGCTGTAGCTGCTGACCACGGCACATACAGAGGTCTTAAACGCTCCCACACTCTTACCTGGGATACTGTAACCATTAATCACACACATAGACTCTGCCTGTAACCAGTTTGAGTCTTTTGTAACTGTTTTATCTACAAAAGAGTT